>OY101449.1:26446752-27076752 GCA_956483635.1 Panzeria rudis
AAAACCATAAATTTAGTTCAGATGCAGATATACTCTTTTCGGTCTTAATTTATTTAACCAATATTTGAAATAAAAATGTTATTTTATTACTGTTGGTGCTACTGACTTTTCTCTAGGTTAGGCCTAAGATAGTTTCGAAATTTTGATAAAATTTTGGATACATAAAGTAATTGAATTAAATAAGCAATTTATAAACATTATTTAATCATTCAATCAACTTTTAATATGTTTTATTTCATTCAGTCATTTACATGAATGAGTTACATTTTTATTATATTCTATAATCTCTTTTAATTTTTCCATTTCCGACGTTTTTATAATTTTATGAAAATTTTTTAGTACGACCTTCTTTCTATTAATAACCTAATTATTAGATAGCCCATAAAAAAGATGTACGAAAATAAAATTCAAATTTTATTGTTGTGTTAAAAAATATCTGGTGTATATATTTAGCAAACGTGTTTCATTTATTTTATTTCTTGCTGATAAATAGTTGTAGTTGCACACATGTTACACACACTCCTTACTCATTCTCTCAATCTTATTGGTTGTTCTTATTTCATTTGCTAGTAAAAAATAAAATAAGTACAAAATATTTGCGGTAGCCATTTTTTTACTATTATAATTGTGTGTTTATATTTTGTTTAACAGCATCCGCCATAATTGTTTTACAAATGTTTCCTTATAAATAAGTTTTAGTTAAATTGTAGATATGACACTAATGTGTTGAATTGTAGACACATTTTTATACAAAATACAGTAGATAATAGCTCAGTAAGTTGTCATGCTAAGATTCGGGTTAAAGAAAAACTCTATCGTAATATATTCATGATATATGAATATGTGTATGTATATATGAATGCATTGTATCTCTCGTCTAATTTAAAATAGTCATATATCAAGAAACCAGATTTTTGTTTCGTATTAAAATAATACTTTAATAATATCTTTTGTATGTTTTTTATGGAACTCAATACTGTTGTGAGTGAAAGTTCTCTTTTTCCCCTTAATCCTTTCCTATGGGGTATGTTCTGTATTTCATGTGGAATTAAAATGTGTGGAATTATCAAAGCATTGTTGTTATAAATACTAATTTACAATAACAATGCTATGATAATTCCGTAAATTTTAATTCCACATGATATATAGAACATGGCCGTATATTAGGAAGTTAAACATAACCATAATTCTTTTCAATACTAGAAGGGTAAACAATTTCACTAAGCCAACAGGTTGCTTGAAATGAGATGAAACTTTTATGGCGACAAAAGAAACTTTAGAACCCGAGCAACTATGGTTGGTTCTAGGTCAACATCAAGTCAATGCTGCACTATACAGCAAAAAATTGCAAGTTTTTTTAAAACGCATAGCACATTCATTGCATACTAATATGTAATATGAATGTAATGAATGTAATATTTAAAAATGGTTGTTTTGTTGTCAACTTTTGTTCTAGACAGCTCTTTATTTGCATACCATTCAGCTCCTTGGATCTCTTTTGTCATAGAACAATTACGTGTGATCTCATTTGATCAATGATTTTACTCATGATCTTTAATTGTCTGTAATGAGATCTCTTATGATAAATGTATGTTCTATTTATAGGCAATTGTAGTGAAGGATTATACCGTGCACTACTACTACTAACAGTCAAAATTCTTTATGTTTAAAATTTCATCATTTTATGATTAATTGAAATAAACCTATGAGGTGCGTAAGAACTAGGCGAATGATTTCGGGTACTGCTGCGGCAAATTGCAAGCAATGCAAGCCTGTTAATCCAGAGATCATGAGGTCGATTGCCGCCATCGAACATAGGTGTTTTCTGCAGACAAGCTAAATCGCTTCGTGGCTTGTTTTTGTTCATAAAAATAAATAAAAAAGTTATATTGTTAAAAATAAAATAAATAAATAAAAAAAAGAGTAATATACACATAATGTGCATAGTCCAGAATTTGGACATGAAGAGTAAACAAAAATAAAATTTACCATAAAATGTTACTGCCCGAAAAATTCTTGAGTTCCTAACTCGAATTTTGTATTTCCAATTATGAAAATAAATCTCATAAACTGGGAACGCTGAACTTTATCTCAGTTATCAGTGCGTATGAGTACTATGAAAACATGATCTATAAAAAATAGCTGATGTGCGTATGAATAATATTCAAATGTGGGTTATTTCAAAATTGCAGCAAAGCGTATGAAAATTCGAAATTAATTAAAAATCAGAATAAATCATATCGACCCCTTGGCGCCAAATCATCGTATGCGACAAAAATTAAAATTTTCAGGAGAAGGGGTTTTATGGTATTTAAACATGATTTATATTCATAAACTGTCGCTTACGATAAAATCATCGTAGGCGACAAAAATTTAAAATTTTCAAGAGAAGGGGTTTTATGGTATTTAAACATGATATATATTCATAAACTGTTGCTTACGATAAAATTTTACAGCCTGTATTTCAAAAGTTATCAACAATTTTGATATTTTCACTATTTTAAACTATGAATAGGCTCATCAAATTTTGCTTTCAATAAAAAAATTAGTTTCTTACTAAATGACGCTTACGATCACTTCGCGCAAAGGAGTCGATATTCTTAAGCGCCCCACCCACTTCCAATATAATTGTGCAATTTTTTGTGTTGTATAACAATATCGCCAATGTGTATGCCATATTCTAAGATGACACTATATATTGGCATAAATCAAAAGATTTTTATTTTTATTGTACAATGAAGAAAATTGTCTATTGTGTGGCAAAATTGTTCAGTGTTATGTTTACTTATTCACTTTTAGGAAAATTGGGCAATAGTTTCTTTAAAAAAATTGGTCCATTTATTGCATAGTACACTCTAAAGTACTTTTGTTGAAAATTAGGTCGATAATAGTCGGCAACACTTTACAGATTATTATCGACCTGAAAATTACACACGCATTATTTTTGAAAAAAATGTTTTTACTAAAAAAAGAGCGATTGGCTGCGTGCAGGTTTGAACCTCAACCTCCTGACTGATAGCCTGACGTATTCAGCCATAGCCGTATTATACTTTATGTTAAATTTTTTCCACTTGAACTAAATATGTATAATTTGAAAGGTTTTTTCTTTAATAAAATAACTATAAAATCGATGTAATTTTAAACAAGGAGAATTTTTCAACACAATCTTTTAGAGTGTATAGGTCAAAACTGTAATAATATGTACAATAACATATGTTATAGAATTTAACAAAAAACTGAGAGGGTAAAATTCGACATCGTAGATCTGCTACACCAGTCTCAACCAGCTGCGTTACCACTTTCGCTTTTCCGAGGTTTAAGCGTTCTATAAAAATGTTCCACGAAGTAACTGCTATAAAACTGATAAGCATACCCTTTACAAAATTGGCTAAATGGTTGCCTATGCCAAAGTACTATACAAATACACAGCAGCTTAAAAGAACTCACTTTTCGGACAAAAGTCGATAATTCAATTTTTGATTTAGGAAATTTATGGCGGCAATTTAGATATCATATAAAATAACTATTGAAAAATATGTCATTACTAGGTACACTCTAAAGCACTTTTCTTGGAAATTAGGTCGATAATAGTCGCCAACACTTTACAGATTATTATCGACCTAAAATTACACACGCATTATATATGAACAAAATGTGTTTACTAAAAGAAGCGATTGGCTGCGTGCAGGTTTTAACCGCTTCCTCCTGACTGATAGTCTTATAGTTTATAGGCTAGGATCAAGACTTTCTCCTCTAAGATATGTCCAAAACTGGTTTTTGGCCGGGCTCATCTATTTTCACCTCTTTAGTATGTTCAAAACTTGATTCGCTTACTTAAGCTTCCAAGCATTGCCTGCTTTCGAAGCGTGCATCTATTTTTTCTCTCTGCTATGTCCAAAAATAGCTTCGCTTACTTAAGCTTTCCTGCATAGCCAGCCTTCTGCCGAGTGCACACTTTCTTCTGTCGGCTATTTCGAAAACTAGCTTCGCTTTCTAGAGTTTCTCGCATTGCCGCCTTTCGGGCAGACAAAATCATTTTCTCCTCTCTAGTATGTCCAAAACTGGCCGCGCATACTTAAGTGTATCTGCATTGCCGGCTTGCGGCCGGATGCAACTATTTTCTCCTCTCTGGCATATCCATAAATAAATTGGCTTACTTAAGATTTCCCGCATTGACGGCCTACGTCCGGGCGCAACAATTTTTTACTTTTGGTATATCCAGAAATGGCTTCGCTTACTTTAACTTTCCTTCATTGGTGGCCTTAGTAGGGGGCAACTATTTTCTCTATTCGGGCGTACAATGCAAGCAATGGACAATGCAAGCAATGGACAATGCAAGCAATGGGCAATGCAAGCAACTCTAAATAAGCGTAGCAAAATTTTTAAATTCCCGAGAGGGGAAATGTCTGAGACAGCCAAAGGCCGGCAATGCAAGAAAGCTTAACCACTTATGGCTATATCAGAGAGGAGAAAATGGTTTTGCCTGGACTAATGGCGGCAATGGAAAAAACTTTAAGAAAGTGAAGCCAGTTTTGGCCAAACCCAAGAGGAGCCAGCCTTCTATAGGAAAGTTAAGTAAGCGAAGCCATTTTTGGACATATCAGAGCGGAAAAAAATATTCACTTTTTGATATATTAATAAGAACTGATTTCTTTAAAATAAAATAAGCATTGCACAACAAATTGTATTACAGTTTAAATGACACTTATAACCCATCACAATTTTACAAAATGAAATTTTAGAAGAAATTAAATAACTTCTAAGGAAATGAAATAACTTCCAATATAACGTTATAACTTAAAAAACACATTTAATAACTCCCGGTTTATATATTTTTCTATTAAAAAAATCCCCAAATAAATGATATAACTTCTAATAAAATCGATTTTTCTCATTTGGAAGTTATTTCACATAAAATAACTCCCAACCATAAAATATTAAATAACTTCTAATGCATTTTGTATGAAAAAAATTGGGTGTTATTTCATTTTCTCGTTGAGTGTTATTTCATAGAACTAAAAAATCTGAAAAAACAATTGCCAAAACGGAAAAAAATCGCTAAAACAAGATAAAAAAAAAAGCCAAAATACACAAAAAAATTAAATCATCGATAAAATGAGAAAAAGCGCCTAAACACAAAAAAGCAACAAACGAAAAAAATCGCCAAAACAAAAAACCAAAAAACAGACAAATAAATCCGTCACAACAAAAAAGGAAAAACCCTAAAACGCTAAAACTTAAAAATCCCCAAACACAAACAAAAATTTGGTAAAAAAATGTATGTCTACGGAACCCTTTGTGTACGAGTCAAAGTCGCACTTTACAGAATTAATTTACCAAGCCTCTGTTAAGGCTTCGCAGTAATCAGTGCTGAATTTTATTAACATTGTGTTTAAATATTTTTTAAAAGTTAATCACAACAGATTCCGAAAAAACTTATATACTCGTATAGAAGAATTAATAAGAAATCATGTTTGTAATTATTATTTTTATATTTTGATTGCGTAGAGATTGGAGAACCTTTCCACCTCCTCTTTGAAGCATTTCTGCATAGTACTGCCTTGGAGTGTGACTGTTATTAGCTAAGAGAATATATGGCGCAATATATTCTGGCGTATGAATATAAATAAGTTTTAGTAATAGTATCGACTATGCATACATATGTTAGTAGTATTTTATCTAGACTCTCTTCCGTTTAAATTTTTCTACATAATTTACATACACTGTATTGCTTGTAGTATATTTTAGTTAATTTTTGAATGAATTCTTGAGTGGTAATATTTCAGAAAGCTAAGCAAATCAAATTTTTCAATGCATGTGTAATACAACTTAAATTAAAACATGTTAAATATATTATTTTACTTGACATTTCTGTTGACATTTGTCTAAATTTTCTACTAGATGTTCAATGTATTTACATGTATTTTATGCGATTATGTGTGATGATGATGATGACGATGATGGTGGCACATAGAGCCAACCATCCTGCCTGCTTCAGTGCCTACATACAAAACCGTGTGGCATAAAAAATATGAATGCTTACACAGAGAAAACAAATTCATTGTGATAACCGAATTCATTGTCAATCGAATTTTGTCGGTTACACGTTATATACTAAAATTCAGTTGTACGCTTGAAAAAATTTTTTTTATTTTAGTTCAGACACAAACCATCTTCAAAAGTGGCTTTAGCAAGATTATTGATTTCATCTATTTTTAACGATCTATCATCATAGGATATACGAAATAATTCATTATGTATGAGATGGACTAAATCTCGATTGAGTTTGAGTTCGATATTGTTATACTTTTAAGTATTAATTAATTTTAACTGTCAAGCCGGTGTTTTACTAATTTTTCAATTACTCCAAAATTTTTATTCGATTGGAAACTTAAATAAGTATTTTGTAGACTACAACCGAAAATTTATTGTAAGAATTGGGTATTGCTACTGAAATCATAATTGAGTTATATTATTTCAGTCATAAGCAAGGAATTATGATTAAAATAATTAAATACTTATACTAAAATATGGATTTATTTTGTTGAATTTCCGTAATTATAGCTGTTTTCAATCAACCTGTTTTCTCTGTGTACATTTTTTTATATTTGTATTTAATTCAATTTTTTTCTTGCAATTTCTGTTGGCAGCACATACAGCAAAAAAAAAGGGCAACAACAGCTGTCAGATAATAAAATTTCGCGAATTACAAATAACTACAATATTTCATAAATGCAGAAGAATGCGCATATTTGTAAGTATAAAAATGTATGGATGTATAAAAATTACACATGCATACAAATAAAAATATGTAAATATTAACATGTGAGTTTTAGTATGTATGGCTGCATTGCTTATATTGTTGTGAGAGCGTGTATGTTTCACTGCAGTTTAAAGTGCACTCCAAACATGAATGAGTATAAATTGTTCGATAGTTTCACACTCATTTAATTATTTATGTGCTTAAAGTACAAAAGAATGGTTGCCACCATCATCATTAACATGGCCGTCATCGTCCTCATCATCACCATCACCGTCTAATGTTAAAAGACATTTGACAACAACAGCTACAAAACCAATAATAATATACAGTAGATGACAATAAGAGGTGGTTTTAAAAGTTTATGAATCAACAACCGATTAAGGTTCTATTCTTTTTGTGTTGCAAAAATTATGTAAGGTAATATATGAAAATTTAGTTTTAGACCACATTTTATATAAGGGCCGGTCGATTAATATTTCGAAAAATCGTATAGCAGAAGCAGTTTTCGCCAAGAAAACCTACATCGGATAAGAATTCCCAAGCCTCTCAAAACGACATGAAGATAAAACATTGGTTAAAACACATAACACAAACAAATCAGTTCTCCTTGTCCCTTCCGATTTAAAAAAAAAAATAAAAAATTTTGGAACGCATAATGCCTGTACCATAACTAGTTAGAAATAGTGCAAAATCTTGGCTAAATATACATTCTGGTTCGCGAAACAAAGCGACTTGAAAATGGAAACATTCTACAAAAATTAACCAACTTTACAAAAAGATGTAAATTTAATTGTTTAGACATTACTTTTTCCTGACGTTTTTGTCTCTAAGGAATGCAAAATCATATAAGAATATTTGCCATTTTATAGTCCATTATGTACCCTTTAACATGACAGCTTAATGGAATATCTTGGGTAAGAAGTTTTAAATATATGCATAATATTGTAAAGTCCGTTTAGTATATTTTTATTGAATGTCCCATTTTCATGTCGCTATATTTCGCGTACAAAAATATATTGACCCAAGATTTTGCTCTAATACTAGTTATACTAGAAACATCATCATATATCATAAAAATCGGATGGGGCAACGTAAACTGGATATATTTTTATTAACCCATGTTTTAATTTCATGCCGATTTGCGCGGGCTAGGAACTCATTTCCGAGCTATAATTCACTAGTGAAAATTTCTTAGAATTGTCCGTAAATTACGTTTCTGCCCGCTCTAGCTTATGTACATACATACACTTATATTTTTTTAATAAATTCAATAATAATATGCTAAGCTTTTTAATATTTTAGTTTCTAGCGTTGGCGTATACGTAATATACAATTATGTATTTATAGCTTATACGAAGTGTTTGCTGTTTAGTCCATAGTGATTATTTGGCTGAGATTTGTAATGTTATAGTCAGAAAGACTTAGACATGATTGTTTAGTTTTATTATTCTTTAATGTAAAAATGTACATATCGATGGCTTAAGTAGGTAATAAATATATGTATGTATGTATGTATGTATTTTTTTTTCTCTTCGAAGCTGGTGGAGTGGAAGGAATCTTCATAGATACCAGTGGCCCGACCCACTAGCATTTGCTATTTGCTATTTCCGCACCTACATGCTAAGTCACACCTCCAAAGATTTTCCCAATCTTGGTGGTATTAACGTGGAGGTATTGCATTACCGGGATGGATGGGTCATCTAAACCCTACTGTGCTCTCGTTACAGCTCTTCGAAGTTCTAAAATATCCAATTTTATATAACTTGCAATATGCCCCCAAATTGCAAGTGAACTCACCATTAATTGTATAATGTCATCTGCTCTCATATCTGTACTTAATTCCAGTTCGAAAGATGTGTTTTGGCTATTAAATCTCGGACAAATGAAAAACACGTGTCTAGCGTCCTCAACCAATCCTTGACAATGCGTACAGTACGGTGAGCTGATCAGTCTAAAGCGGTATAGGTATTGCCTAAAGGCTCCATGTCCACTGCCATGTTTTCTTTCCATCCACCTTCCTTTCGTGGTGGTTGACCATCTACTTTGCCAGATTTCCATGACCTCCATTCTGGCTCCTACTCTACTCATGCTGCCCTCATATACAAGTTCACATTCCCTCGCTAATAGGTCTACTGGAATCATGCCAGCTATGACGAACGCAGCCTCGTCCGATACTGTTCTATACGTACAGCATAGTCTGAGAGCTGCCAGTCTATAAACAGGCTGCAGCCTACCCCAATACGACATAAATTTCATCGATTCTGCACACACTGGGGCAGCATACAGTATAATACTCTTAGCCACTCCTATAGTCCTTAGGACCTCGTATGTTCGGCATAACCCTAGAGAGAAACGATATAGATTTGCTAGCCTTTTCCACGAAGTAGTTTATATAACTCTTGAATTTTAAACGACTATCTATCATTACACCCAAATTCTTCAATGAGTCCTTTGATGTGATTTCACAGCCTCCTACACTTTTAGTCATGTATGACTACAACTTCTGTCTTGTGATCTGCTAGTGCAAGACCCATGGAGACCAACCACGATTGCACAACTCGGATGGTCGCAGTTGTCACAGTTCTAGGCTCATTTAATTCAGCAGCTGCGATTACCAAAGCAATGGCATCCGCAAACCCAATGTGTATGTATGTATGTATGTATGCATGTATATATATATGTATATGCTTTGGGATCGTGGAAAAGCCCGAATTAATTAATAACACATTTGCATTGGTAATGTGTATGTTCACACGAGTTGTGTCTTTCCTTGTAGTAATTGTCTGCAGTAATAATTGCAGGGAAACCCATAGATTTATTATGTTTACCGTAAGAAATAAATAATTAGTGAAGGAAATATTACAGATTTATCAACTGCTTGTCTATCATAGCTCTAGATAAGTTGTAAGATTTTCATGTTAAGTATTTAAGGAGAAGATTTTCTAAATAAAGTTGATTCTCTAACAAAACAATATATATTTTTTTATTCTCACTGTACTTTAAAATACATGCACATGTCAAATGCACATAACATAAGCTAACAGTAGTTGCAGCAAACAAACAAAAAAATATTCTTTAACATTTTTGCTGTGACAACAGTTGCTGTTGTCACATACAAACTGAGTACACAACTACGAGTACTCACGTGCTGTGTGTATGTGAATTTATTTGTTGTGAACACACACTGAGGTATTCTATAAAGCTCACATTTTTACACACTTTGTAGCAGGCATTTTTTAAAAACCAACTTACAAATACTCATTCATGCACACACTCACACGACATCTATATGCATTTTATTATTACTGCTGCTGTCTGTTGCTGTTGCAGTCTTTTTTTTTTGTATCTGTTACTTTCATATGGATGCATATTAAATTCGTTTTATGCAAATGAATTACAATTATGATAAACGTCAGCAGTTGTCCGGAAGTTGCAACTAGTAAATTGACAATACCACTAGTGTGACAGCCTGGGAGACGGTGTTATGCATACAACAAGATGTTTTTTTTTGTATTTTCAGTTTGACTCCTTTTGAAAATTTATACAAGTACATATACTTTTTTTGTAGAACTTACAAGAAAAAAGCACAATATTATTTTGTTTTTTTCACAGTTTTGCTACTCTAACACTGTCATGTAAAGTGCAAAATATGTACTTTTTTTCAAGACTAATTAAATGCAGTTTCTTTTAATTCATTTTATTCAGAGCTCAATGGCTGCATATGTGAAAAAAATATAAAAGATAGAGAGCAAAACGCGTTCTTGGTAATTACATGTTACTTTATTTGCTGCACTTAATATAATTAATGATCTTGTTTTTGCTGTTGTTTAATTAAATAAAATTGTCAGTTTAACAGCCAACGGCTACAATAAATTGATTACATTGACAAACGGAAACTGATAATTTACATTTAATGTTTTAATGTCATTTTGCTGAAATATTTTAATATGAGGAGATTTTATTTGCTGCAATTATAATATGTCATACGTATGTATATATATATATGATCTTCTATGATATTAGTAATAAATATATGATATGAAAAATGTATTATTTTTTTAAATAATAAACAAAAATTCGCTAGTATGTAGGGCATTTTAAATACCATATAAAGTATATAAAAATATATGAAAAATTAGGAGCTAGAAAATAGAAATTATCATCAATAGATACACGCTGAAGCACTTTTGTTAAAAATTGCGTCGATAATAATCGGCAACACTTTACTGATTATTATCGACCTAAGACTACACACGCATTATTTTTCAACAAAATGTTTTTACTAAAAAAAGCGATTGGCTGCGTGTAGGTTTGAACCGCGACCTCCTTCCTAATAGTCTGACGTATCTACCATACAGCCATACCCGTATTATACCGTATGTTACATTTTTTCCACTTGGACTAAAGATGTTTAATTTTAAAGGTTTTTTCTTTAATAAAATACCTACAAAATCGATGTAATTTTAGACAAGGAGAAAATTTCAACACAAATTTAGACAGTATATGATCGTAATTTTGAAGTAATATTTTAGAGTGTACACTCTAAAACACTTTTGTTGAAAACTACCTCGATAATAGTCGGCAACACTTTACAGATTATTATCGACCTAAAATTACACACTCATTATTTTTCAACAAAATGTGTTTACTAAAAAAAGCGATTGCCTGCGTGCAAGTTTCAACCGCGACCTCCTGACTGATAGTCTGACGTATCTACCATTCAGCCATACCCGTATTATACTTTATGTTACATTTTTTTCACTTGGACTAAATATGTTTAATTTGAAAGTTTTTTCTTTAATAAAATAACTACAAAATCGAAGTTATTTTAGACAAGGAGAAATTTTCAACACAAATTTAGAATATATATGATCGTAAATTTGAAGTAATATTTTAGAGTGTATTGTGATAGTATATTGGCATAGGAAAACAAAACTTGCCTGGCTTTTTTCTTGACGGCTAAGTTTGTGATTTCGATAGAGAATGGAACATAATATTAGTGTCGTATGCCATTACCATGTCTTTTCTGTGCATTTGTGATTCTAAGTGGCGACTTATGTGGACGAATCCCTAAAGAAACCGTTAGTGTTCCTACAGACCAACTAAAAAAGTACCAAGTTTGCGTAATAAATAAAAATTGCGGTGGATGGATATATCAGGATCATCAGCAAATTTATCATTTGCAACCCTTTACAAATATTTGTTAATCGTGAATGACATTTATTTTGCAGGAATTATCCACACTCATGACGAATTTGGTCGGCTGTTTAGTTTTTCATGTTTTTTAAACCTGAAGTTTTTTATTCAACTCACATTTTTTTATAGTGCATTCTATCTCACTTACGTGGATACAAATATGGATGCAAGCGTGATTTTTATTTCTTTATTTGGTTTTTTATTCTTCAATTGAATTGTGTATGAAAGTAGATATGTGCCTCGGTAGCATAGTGGTTAGTGTCCTAGCCTACCATGCGGATATTGTGAGATCGATTCCTGATTAAGTACGCGAACTAAAAGTGTTTAATAAAAGTAAATTGTAGTGCAATATAGGTTCCAATTTTATTTGTACCATTTACTATACAAACGAAATTTATTTGTTATTAGTTAAGTATTGTCTGTATGTATTTAAGTCAGTAGACTTCAACCACACTTTTAACCATTCATCTTATGTATAGACTTTCATAAACAATTAGAGAATTTAAAAATGATTTTCAAAAACAAGTATAGTAGGCTTTAAAACTTATACAAAAACCCAACAAATAATTTGTATGCGATATGAATCTAATACAACTCATTTGTTGGGTTTTTGTATAAGTTTCAAAGCCTACTTTGCTTGTTTTTAAAAGTCATTTGTAAATTCTCAAATGGTTTTTGAAAGTCTATGCATAAGATAAGATGTTTTTAACTCTTCAAAAGTGTGGTTGAATTCTACTCATAACTTAGTAAAGCACCAATGAAATGCATATAGACAATGCTTAACCATGGCAATAGTTAAAAGCAGGATTTTGTCGGGCGGATAAAGACTTTATCTTTATTGCAAGTTTACTTTAACTGAAAGTGAATGATTAGTTAAAGTCAAGTTCATGCTAACTGTAAGGTTAAAGTAAATTTGTAATAAAGATAAGCTGTTTATACGTCCGACAAAATCCTGCATTTAACTATTGCCAAGTTGTAATAATGGCCCTTAAAATAATATTAAGACAGTATATCAAATAATAAATTTTTAAAAGATTTATGCCTTAAGTCATAAAATATATTTGTGACTTACACCAGATTAATACAAATATTTGTTTTATAAGCCTGTTATAAATCCATAAGTTTTTTATGAATAAGGTTTTTAATATATCAATAAAATAGAATACATAAATAAAACAAAATAATAGCCAATAAACAATTAATCTAAGTGTAGGTAAAATTGTAATATATATAAAGAGCAAACAATTTTTTAATTATGTATATATAAAGAAGACATGAGGTTAATGCATATAGGATGCGGAGAAAGAAGCTCATAAATCGAAACCTACCAAGTGGTACATCCCATAGAAAAATCATGCAATCCCGTAGTAGGTTGGTAAGAGAGAGTAACGGTCCCTCTCCCTTACAAACCTGCTTCCGGTAGAAGGATATTTTTGCTGGGCTATTTCATAAGCAAACATTATAAAAATTTATACTATTTACCATAGACTTAATCTAAAATTTATTATCAACATCCTCTTCCATAGACATATGTTCATTGCTCTGCTTGGTAAGTAATCTGTTTCATCCATTTGTAACATGAAAAATTAATGTGGTTTTATTTTGGTTGGTTTTTGGTTAAAAAATCTACTTTATTTAACTTCACCACAAATATGGCATGTATGAAAAAGCCGACAACAACAAAACCCACAATATATATATATTTTTTTTGCAAATATGCTTATTAGATTTTTAAACTAGCTAATATTTTGCATACACATTCCCTATACGTAGTAAAATATTAATTAACTTAACCTCAATTCTAAAATACACATGTAACTAAAATTTCATACAATTCAAACAAAATGTTGAAAAAGCAAACAATACTAAATTACAGTGAGGACCAGCAGTATGAACTTAACGAAAATACGTACATCTTTATATACCTATATTTGCTTAAAATACATTTATATAAAAACGTCGCCAAATTTATTTGTTATATATATATGGCTGATTCTCATTTCAAATGCTTTTGAGTGTATACTAAAATATTTCATCGAATAAACGCATAGATTTTAAAATGAAAACTGCTTTAACATACTTTAAGAGATTATAAATAAATGTACATAAGTTTTTTTTTGTGTAAGACTGTCGATTATGTGGTAAAAACGAAAACCAAAGATACCGTTTTTCCCCTCTCCATACAAAATAGCGTGTGCGTAATGCATGCTGTTGATTTTCCACATTAAGAAACTAAGAATTTTTTCAAAACGAGATTAAATTTATAACGGTTTTAGAATATTTGAATTTGCTTCGATTATTTCACACACCAAGTTTTTTAAAAATATTAGAAATTATAATGTGTATTGAGCGTTACGAGTTCTTAGTACGCATTAACAACATACACTAAAATAACAGCGAAGGTTTGTAATCTAATTATTTACAAGTTTTGTGGACTCTGTTAAATAGTATTATATTGCAAAACGTTCCATCAATCAATTACCGTTTGCAGCCAAAATATGTATTGAGTGCTATCGATATGTTTTTAATTTGATTGACTTTTTTTAGAGAATAACTAAGGAGGTTGTGTTAAAATACATCTAGGATTATACATCTGAATTGTATAGAATTCAAAATATAGTGTGTGTTCTGAAACAATATTGAGTTCGTATAAAAATGTATTGACCGTTACGTAAAAAATGTTTGGATATAATTTATCTATAAATTGTAGGACGTTAAAAAAAGTTTACAGCAGCCGAAAGGCAAAACTATAGATGGTGAAAAAATATCGATATATCGATATATCCTCAAAAATATATCGATATATATCGCTGATATTTTCAATTGCAATATATGGATGTATCGATTTTTTTAACATATCGACAGTATCAAATTCGATACATTTTAAGCTTTGCTTTTGTTTTTCCTTCAGTTGTTTTTTCAATATCAACACAATCTTCATTACATAGAACATTACTAACAAAATCTTTTGTATTATTTATCATCTTTAGTTTATTGGAAAAATTATTCTTTTTTGAGTATAATTTTCTTGATGTACGTTTCATGAGATATTATTGACATTTGCTCTTTTCAGGTTAATGACACTGTACAACAGCCCGAAAATCCTGTGGGGTCTTATGACGTTTTTATATGTTTTCGAGATCGCTGAATCCGAATCTGAAGTTATTTTTTCGCGCCACGTTAGGTTTTTGTGCTACAGAGGGGCAAGTCCTAACCCACCACTGTCGGTTTAACTAAACAATTTTTTTTCCTTCTTATAAAGTTACACAAAAATCATAAAATTTATATTTGGGAGGGTCCGAGGGATAGATCCCATAGGAAAAAAATGTTCCTCTCGAAAAAATAATGGGGGTTGGTCATATATAATAACCCTTTCCGACAGTGGTGGGTTAGGACTTGCCCCTCTATAGCACAAAAACCTGACTTCAGATTCGGGTTCAGCGAACTCGAAAACAAAAATAATATATGAAAAATTCTTAAAAATTGTTTTTCATGCAAACTCTTTACCAAGGAATTTCATACTTTCTGTGTAAATTTCACTTTCTTTACAGGTTCTACACAATAAATAAATTAGAGCTTAATACATACTTTTGTAGGTTACTGTAATATCTCACTTCTGTATTTTATGTATGTATGCGCTAAAGAGTATTATTTTTTAATGTAAAACCCTAAAATATAAACATGTTTACAAATATACAAAACACAAAGTAGAAACCACAAAATGAAGTGGCAACACAACACTTTTAAACCCATGTTAATGTAACAACAACGACAGAAATTAAATAAGTTTTAAAACCAATACCAAAGACCTTGTAACAATCAAACACACAACAAAACATATGTATGCAATCAAAATAAACTACTCACATTGAATCACAGACTAAAAGACAAACGGCAAACTCATAGTAGAATATAATTTAGACAAAGGTTAAGTGTAGGAGTAAGTGAATTTGTGATAATAAACCTTAAAAATTCAACATCTCACTTAACAAACAAAGCAGACATACAAAAGAGACCAACAAATGTAAGTTATTTTTAGAACAAACCCATATGATTATACATATACTAAAGGATATAAGTGTGAGTTTTTACTCAAATATCCCTATGTTTCTGCTTTTGCCATTATTAATGTTGAAAATGTAAAAGGCAAACAAATAATGTCAATTTCAAAAGCTTTGATTATGAGGGTAAATAGTTTTAGGAAAGTAGAAGGAAATATTCCTTTTTCCACACCCTAGGAATCGCAGCTGGTATACTGTACAGGCGTGGATCCAGGGACAGGAAAATTGGATATTATCATTTATAAAATGCAATTCCGCATAATATTTGTAATAATTTTATTCCATTTTGAAAATTTCCTGTCATATCATGGCACAGTGGCACAGTGGCACAGTGGCACAGTGGCACATTTTGAAAATTTGTTTACAACTATTATTTTGGTAAGTAGACGAAAAAAATGTGACTCAATATTAAAGTTTCTCCATATTCACTGACAGTTGCTCAATGATAATAACTGTCATATAAGGATACATCAGAAAATCCACTTAGCACCCTGAGGCCACATATAAATCTTTTTTCTTGATATATACTAATATTTTTAAAGAAACAATAAAAAATCGTCGATTATCTCTAGTTTTAAACACTTGCAGCATTTTTTGCATTCTTTTCATCATATTTTCAGAATGGTCCTCAAACCCATTTAATAATTTATGGATTATTAATCTACAATAAAATATCTTTCGTTTGGATGTAATTTTTTTGATATGCGTATCAGGATGCCTTGCTAATATTGCCAATATTTTAAAAATTGTGCGTTTTTCGTTTAGTGCTTAAAACTTTGAAAACCTCAAACAAAGTTTATCCTTTTAATGTACGATGGACCAGGATTCAAGAATTTTGGTCATACATAGAATATTGTTTTAGTGGTTTAATAAAATATTACATTGTGCGTTTTTGGCTCTACAGATTTCAAATATGAAATATTAATTTTAAAATTAAAGATGCCGGATCCAATATGGCGGTGAAAACTATTAAAAAATCAACTTTTTAATTTTGTTAAAGAGGCAAAAACGACTCTGGGGATTTGTGATAAATATTATTTAAACAAGTTTTTGAAATTCACAATAATGAAATCAATATGGAGGTTACACTGAAAAAATTATCATAGGTTTTTATTTTAACACACATGTGTTGATTTTGTTTTTAAATTTTATTATTTTTTCTTTGGTTTTTAGATATTCCAATACAAAATTTTGATTATTATATATTATGAATTTTAGTGTTTAATTTTACGAATTTTGTGATAGGTCCCATTTCTGTAAAATAAATATTTAAATTTATGAATTTAGTAATAGAATACGAATTATAGTTTTTTCTGTGTATAACTGATACTTTTTTTAAGAGATCATCATTATATTTTAATTACTTTGAGACAAATAGCGACAGATACGAGCGACATTGCGCATCCGATAATAAAATTTACAAATCCAATATGGCGGTCAAAATCTTTTTGAAAATCATCATTTTAATTAAAAAAAAAAGACAAAGAAAATTATGGGAGCCCGTGATAGAATTTTGCAAACAGTTATTTGGAATTTTAAATGGTGATATCAATATGGCGGCAATAATATTGCTACAATTTTAACAGATCATCATTTCCTAATTACTGTAAGACTAGGAGCGATATAGGTTTGATATCAGCCATATGGAGGTTCTTAGAGTCGCGGACTACGACTCTGAAATTTCAATTTCAAACTCTAGAATTAAAAAAAATTAACGTTTTAATTTTCTAAAAAAGAAAAAGGAAAGTATGGGAGACCATATTTTTTAAACAGATATTTTGAATATAAAATGGTGCAATCAATATGGCGGCTGTAATATTGATATATTTTTAAGAGATCATTATTAGATTGCAGGTTAGATATCAGCTATTTGGGGATTTTGGTCAGGGTTCCCAGTTTTATTTCATACCTTGTCCCAAATTTTTGATTTTTCATTCCCCGAAATCTCCAAAATAGCTATTTCGTCATCCCTAAGAATCCCCACAGTACCTTAAAAATAAAATCATATTATTTCAAAGGAACAAAAGCGTACATTTATTTATCTAGTTAAATCCATTTCGATTGAATTTTTAAAGTGAAGTTTTTTTTACATAGTTGGAGTTCTAGCCCCTCATATTCATAAAATTTAAAACGAGTTTGAAATATATTTTATTTCAAATTTTTCATAGAAAATTTTCTTAAAATATATTTAAAATACATTCTACTTCTTTGTGAATATGGGGGTATATATCTGCATACATATATTATATATGTATATATAAAAAGAGTATCGTAAAAAACTCATAACAATAAAACAATTCCATACACAGAAAAAATTATCACCAAAAAATTTTTCAAACAAACGTTTGTCTAAAAATAAGTTTCATTTTCAGTAAATGTTCTTTACATAATCAATGAATTGTTTGTTTGACTTTTATTTCGGACACAAACACCAAAAACAACAAGAAAAACTGTGTCGTAAAAAAAAACAACCCCGATGACGACATACACGCAAATAACAACAACGACAATGATAGCAAAAGGAATGCAATTACAAGTTTGTTTACTGAAGATTTTTGAGTGAATCAATTCGTTAATGTTGTTACCTTAATTCTCATTAATTTGTTTAGAGTCTTTAGATAAACATTAAGACTTGAAAATATTTAACAAATAAAATTTTAATAAATGCTTAATGGATGATGATGATGATGACCCAGACAAAAATTTTGTTTCATATATTACAAAAAACCCAGCAAATATTTTTGTTTGATTAAGTAAACTATTTGGTTTAATAATTGTTAGTATTTTTTGAGTAATTGGCTTATAAATTCAGACAAAAATATTGTTTGATATTAAAAAAAAAATCCAGTAAATTATTTTATTTGATTTAGTATATTGTTTTGCTTACAATATGTAAATATTTTTAGACAAATTTTTTTTGTAGATTAAAAAAATTTTTTCACTGAAAAAAAACACGATTTTTTTTTCAATGAAATTATTGAGATATTTTTGTCTGTATTTGTTTGTAAGTCTGTTCCTAGAAAAAATATTTACTATTTTATTAAATTCCTTTACTGAAAATGAAATTTAGTTTTTTTCTGTGTATGTATCAATATTTATCATTTCAAAAACTTCGGAATCAAAATCTTCTTCTGAATAATCAATTAATACAATTTTGTTGTGCATGTTGTATGTATTAAAAAGTTTTATTTTTTGAGAAGAAAACTGAACTATTTTTAAAGTGTATAAAACGATTCGAACCTATTTTTGTATTCGACTATGCTTATTAAGGGGGTTTCTATGACTTTAACGAAATCTTTTAAGCCACACCTGGTATCTTGAAATGATTTTGGTGCAAAAAAAATATATAAAATCCCCAAATATCATCAGCGAAAAAAGTTCTTTTCCCCGAAAAATCCTGTGGGAAAATTTCCAAATTCTTATCCTTAATCACAAAAATGAATTCCCTAATTGGAGACAAACTCCCAAAACTGGGAACGCTGACCTTGGAGTCCGAGATTTTAATTTCACCATCCTTTGATATATTATCAAAATAAGAATTAACAAGTCTTTACCAGTGATGCTATGAGTTCCAGATATTAGTTTTATTTTCAAAAGGATCTTTAAAAGACAGTTATAGCGAATTAAGGAGTATTTCATCATCACAGAATTAATTTAATTAAAAAGCCGGTGATCTGCTTAGAATTACCTATAAGCAAACCTTTAAGCGCCCTCAGCTTGTAATACAAAACCAATTTAAAGCGTGTTTAGCTTTATTTATAAACGTAATATTTAATCCAACAGCACTGAAATTATTTTTCATATTTGCAAAAATAACTATATAAAAATGCTCAATTCCCTTAAGGACTTTCAAAATACTTATGATAGTTAAAATACTAAATCTTCTCTTATTATTACTACGTACTATGCTCACGTAATAATATATATAAAAAAATAACCTGAGGGGATTGGGACTACAAGAATAACATATAAATAAAACACAATCTAAAAAACATTATATGAATAGAATCTTGTTCTTGTTGAAAAAAAAATAGCTCAACATAATCATAAACCATATTTGTGGATGAATTAAATCTAGGAACGTGTATGTATTTGTACGTATGATTATCAAGGAGTCCATTAAAAAAATATAAGCTTTGTTTTCTTATGCTCCTTTGATGTTATTTTTTATCGCCTGAATAAATATGATTTTTTCTATAATATCCTGTTTATTTACATTTTCTTGTTGTATTTGATGAGCCAAAGTTTGTTATTATGACCACCAGGGAGCAAACGTGCATATGTATATACATGACTAACGAATACTTATTTATTGCGTTAGGGTATACCTTGCCTCATAACTAAGTACTTAGATCAAATCTTTCTAAAATGTCATAGTTAAGGCTTAGTACGCAGTTCTACCTGAATTTCAGGCTGCCATAAAAAGTATGTGTAAAAAAAACAAACTGAAATTCAGATTTGAAAATTTTTCAGGCGACTCTCCGTTTCGTAGTACGCACCTGAAAAGAAAAATCAGCACAATTTTTGTTTAATACAGGGATGGCATATAAATTATTGTAGACTTTTTTCCGTCAACCAAAACAAAAATTAATGTTCAGACAAAATAAATTTTTGATATTTTGCATTTTTATGGTCTTTGAAAGAATTTTTCATATTTTGTACGTTGTAATTTTTAAAAATAAGTAAATTTACGTGAATAAAAACAAATTTTTCTACACAACAATTATTCCATGTGGAAATATATACAAAATTTCAAACCTGAAATTCAGGCGGATCTACGTACTAGGCTTAACACAGAAAAATTTATCATAGGACTCTAAAACCAATTAGTATTCTGTACTGATGTGTGTGATAGATAACATCATTTCGTAAATGATGTATGTTCTATTATTATTACTATTTGCCTATACCAAAAGTAGAATCAATTAATTTTCTATATGGATTAAACTCATCAAAATATTGATATATGATTTTTAACATTTAAAAATTTTAAATATGTAAAGAGTAAGCAAGTGTCTGTAGATTATGGAAACATAACAGTCTCCAAAAACATTTATTTTATATATTTTTTTTGCCATATCAATGTATATTATTTTTATCAATCGTTACCCCAATTTATAATGATTTTTTAAGGTAAAATTTAGCTGTGTAAGGTAAAAGTTAGCAAGTTCTGGACAGTATTTAAAGACAGTATATAAAAACTAGTGCTGCAAGCAACTACAAGAAGCAACAGCATGAGCATTTGTCGTGTTTTGTAGCATTATCTTTTTAAAACTACTGCTACATGAAAAATAATGGAACATTAAGTAGCAGTAAGAACAATAAAAATGAAGTAGCAGCATAAACAAATAAATAGTCCTCTACAGGTTTGATTGAGGTTTTTGTTTTATAACTACTACTATAGTTGAAGTTTTATTTTTTATGACTAGAAAATTTTGAGGTAGCAGATTATTAACATGGAGGTAGTGGTTAATAACATTGAAGTAGTAATATAATAACATTGAGGTAGCAGCAAAAGTAGTTAAAGAGGAAACTCATCATAAAAACTAGAAACCTACGATGAGTAATGCAGTGTTTAGTGTTTAAAAAACTACATTACCCAAACATTTTTTTATTATTGCTAAAAGTAGTACTCCAAACAATTACAAGTAGCGACAGCAGGACAATTTGTCTTGTTTTTAGCATTACCTTATTTAAAACTACTGCTACATGGAAAAAATAAAAAGAGAAAATTAAGTAGCAGCAAAAGAACAAAAATGAAGTAGCAGCTTAAAAAACTAAATAGTTCACTATAGGTTTGATTGACGTTTTGTGTTATAGCTACTACTATACCTGGAGTTTTATTTTTTATGACAAGAAAACTTTGAGGTAGCAAATTATTAGCAAGAAGATAATGGAGAATAACATTAAATAGCATGTTAATAACATTAAAGTAGCAATATAATAATATTGAGGTAGCAGCAAAAGTAGTCAAACAATAAAATAATCAGCTAAATTAGAAACCAACGTTGAGTACTTGTGTCATGTTGTTGTCTGAATGATTTATAAATGAATCCTTTGTATTTAATTTGCTGCAGATTTTAATGTTTGACTACTTCTACTGCTACCTAAATGTTATTTTATGGCTACTTCAATGTTATTAAGATGCTACTGCAATGTTCTTCAAGAACTACATCAATGTTATTAAACTGCTACCTGCTATCTGCTCTTTCTATAACTACTAAAGTAAGTAGTAGTAACAATTTAAGAAATACAACTACTTTTACTGCTACTAAAATTTAAAGGTAGCGAGAGCAATACAATTGCAGCTTTCAATAAGTTAGGTTCACATTACGTTTTTAAAATTGACAAGGCATTGAAAAGCTCCAAATATTCTCTCTCATTCTCTCTCTCTCTCTCTCCCTCTCTAGGTCTATTTCTCCTCCTTGAATTTCTCGCTTTTTGAATGGAAGACGGACTCATGGTATAGCACAAGTTAAGGACTATGTCATAAACAAAAGCTCCCAAGTGGCATATTGCAAACAAAAATCAAGCTTTTTTCCAAAATCGTGCGCTTCGAAGCAGAAGGTACAATGAAAACCATCAACGCTCGTTTATAAAACTGCCTCTGGCAAAGCAATAAGTTTTGTTTGCGAAATGCTTCTGAAGGAACAAATACTTAAGTACGCCTTCCGTTTAGAAGCCTTTGGGGCTATAAATAGTAACAAAAATATTAGAAAATAATCTTTAGGGAACACCTTTATCGGCCGTTCGTATGCATACTTACTCGTATGATTTTAATCCAGACGCTATAAAAAACAACACGTTTGATATCTGTGAGTTTAAGTGTAGTTGTTTGTTAAAATAACGTATAACATACATACATACGTGCACTTACATATATGGCTGATTCTCATTGCAAAAACTTTTTTGTGTCCGTTAAAACTGTAGTAAAATATTTCATAAAATAAACGCATAAATTTGAAAATGAAGACTGCTTTAGCATGTTTTACTAGATTATAAATAAACGTAAGTGCTATTTATAATCTCTTCATACAAAATGGCGTGTCCGTAGTGCATGCTGTTGATTTTCCACATTAAGAAACTATGAATTTTCCAAAAAACGAGATTAGATTTATAACGGATTTAGAATATTTGCATTTGCTTCTCCGGTTTCGCACATGAAAATTTTGAAAAATATTATAAATTATCATACTTTTTTAAGTTGTTGTTTTCCGCAGTTTTGTGTATTAAACGTTACTCTGTCACAACATATACTAATATAACAGCGTCAGTCATACTAAAATAGTAGCGTGTTGTGTATATTTAAAAGTTTTTTAGTTTTGTTAAATATCAATATATTGCACAACGTTTCATCAATCAATCATGGTATACAAAAATATAGTTCATTGAAATTTTTTTTAAATAACTAAGGAGTTTGTGCTAAAACACATCGAAGAATATATATATAAATTCAAAATATTGTATGTGTTTTGAAAAAAAACATTGAATTTGTATAAAAATGTATTGAGCGTTACGTAAAAAAAGTTTTTAAATATAATTTATCTATAAATTTTACGGAGCTAAAGAAGTAAACAATAGCTGAAGGAAAGAAACGATATAAGAAATATTATCTGCTCACAACTTTCGGATTTCCTTTAAAAAAGTATTGCTTCTACAGCACTCTGCCTTTTTATATTTTCGACGAATATGTTAGTTAGGTCATATTTTGCTACGAATAATTATTTGAGATCGACATAACTTTTAACATTGGTAGACGATTTTATTAAAATTAGTCTTATTTGAAAGAAGAGTCAGCCTAATTTTCGCTTATGTATAAATGTTTGTAATTAATTATTTTAAAAGATACACATTTTTTCCATGTCAAGCCAAGTCTAAATTGGAAAAGTGGTCACAACTTTTAATTTCGTCCTGCGAGTATTATAATCTTATTATTATTTTTTGTTTATAGAGAGTAGATGTAGAGTAATTCTAAGTGAATTCAACAAATAGGTGTGCCACATGGATTTTAATTTTAATAAAAAAAAATTGAGGACAATCTTGTAGGTACTAGAAACACATAACCGCCGTCTTTTTTTATTTATTATTGTATAGCTTATGATTAGTGGCTACAGGTATTAAAAAAAATTACCAATTATGTGCACTAAGTGACTATCTGTTATTTTAATTTTTTCACGAGATACGATCTTTTAAGTGAAAAGAAAATAAAAAATACATATTTTTGAGCCCTTTGTATTTGCTTCATATTTTACTTTCTAATTTTTCTAAGAGTAGCACTTAAAAAAATTATATCTCGTAAACAAGGGAAAATAACAGATGGTCACTTAATGCACATAATGAACAAAGTATAGGCTATATATTCTAAAAATTTCAGATTTTTATCTCTATCACCACACCGGTTTTTGGGTCCATTATTTTTGATAAAAATTTTACTTTTAAAAAAATCATATCTCGTAATGGAGTGAAAATATCAAAACGCACTAAGTGGACATAATAACGCAGTATTGGCTTATATTTTCTGAAAATCACAGATCTTGGTCTGTATCCCTAGATGGATTTTATGAAGCTCAAAGCTGAGCATTTTTGAAAATTTATAAATTTTTGTACCTTTATTTTTGCAGAAGATAATATTTTAGCACAATGAAACTCATGTCATGGTATTATAAGGGTTCCTTCTTCGCTACCAAAAAAAAGGCAATGCTTTATGTTCAACAGGGTTCACACAGGGTTCAGTTGACAAGCGATAAAATGAGAAAAAACTGTGTAATTTTCAGGTGGCCTCTTGTTGGCCTTTTAAATATTCCAGTTCAGTTTTGCTTAGCAATATTAAATGATCATTACTGCCCTATAGAACAAAGCATATATCGTTGCAATATATTTTCTACTTAAAAAAAGAGCAATTATAAAAATGTATGAAAGTGGTCTAATTTACTTCGGATAGCCACTAATCAGAAGCTATACAATAATAAATAAAAAAGGTGGCGGTTATGAGTTTCTAGTAACTACAAGATTGTCCTCAATTTTTTTTAATTAAAATTAAAAGCCATGCGGCACACCTATTTGTTGAATTGAAACAGAATTACTCTGTGTAGTGCTTTCAAACCCCTTACTCGGTTTTTGTCGTGTATTTTTTATTTTTTGCAAAAATCATTCCCAAAAAAAAAATCTAAAGGAAATGTAACGCTCAATACACAAAAATGCTAACAAATTGAAAAATATAATTTTATTTTAAGATCCATATCAATCATACCTTTTCATATTTCTATTAGTTACGTTGATAAGCAAAAAAAAAAACACAAAATGCATGTTTAAAAAGAGAATCACCCACAAACAACATTTATAATCTTTACATACTTAACATGATAAACCGAATATTCACACTCTGACCCTTAGGACTTAGAAATGTTATCATGGCATAACACCATCCAATAACAATGCACTTACGGTTTTTATATTAGAGCTCAGTTAGGTTTGTTTTTATATCTTCATTCTCATTTCATAAAGAAATATGTATTTATTTGTGTATTGTTTATCTATGAGCGGAGTTGTCTTAGGAAAAATGTGCACGATCTGCTCTTTTTTCATGTTTAGTTAAGATGATACAAATGCAGTTATTTGCAAATCAAAGCAAGAATTTAGTTTATTATTTTTTTAACGGTACTGTTGTAGGGTTTTGACTAGTTCTCGTTTATTCCACTAAAATTAATTGAAACTAGAGAAAAAAATAAGAAAATATTAGAATAATGTGGTTAAGTAATTGAAATGGGAAACTAATTTTAAAATCTAAAGCACAACAGCAATTAATGATTTGCCAAACCTTATAGTTTTTTTGTGTTAAAATGTTTAATTTAAAAGAAAAAGGAAATTACAAAAATTCTGGGTAATTTTCAAATAAGTTGTTGATATATTTTGCTACGTATGACTAATATCGAATTAATATAAATTAATATATTATACATAATCTTATCAGACATCCCGCTTTAGACGGGATTATCCCGCAATCGGGACAGACAATCGGCACCGATAATCGACACTGACTATTGGCACCGACAATCGGCACCGCCAATCGGCACCGATAATACTTCCTAATTAATTTTTAATTTACTTCCTAATTAATTTTTTAACAGTCTTATAGTTTCGTCTTCCATTCAAAAAATTTTATACAAATAAATTTTTGCAAAAAAAATTTGAAAAAAAAATTTAAATGAATCATAACAATTTTAAACTGAAGAAAACTCAAAACTTTATTCTTAATTGTGATAACTTCATATGTTACATATAATATGAGATAAAATTTATTAAAATAATTTCATAAGTTCTGAATTTATTTGCAATAGAAGGTGTTTTGTTTTCATGCACATAAATGTTTTCTAATTTGATTAGAAATTTCTCCGTTTACATTGTTCATATAGACTTTTATTTATTTATGCAGAGCTACTAATAACTAGCAAAAAATATATGTACTTACAATGGCCGCATTGCCATATAAAACACGTACAGGTACCTGGGTATCTTGGTGCGCACTTAAGGGTGTTAAGAGTATTTTGAAAGTTAGTAGTTCTCAAGAAGTTTCAGATATGCATATTATCAATTTCAATGAAATAGCTTTGGTTGAAACGCCAAAGGTATCCGGTACATAGGTGCGCACATAAGGATTAATTAGTTAAATTAGATAGGTATAAAAAGTGCATATTTTAGATTAAAATATATGATTATTTATTTCAATTTAAATAAGTATTTAACAAAAATAAAACTTTGTCAATTTGTCGGTTATTTGATAGTTTTTACAGAAATTAAATACATGTGTTGCCATATAAAGTAGTTTGTTCTCCAATAGTATAACGGGACTCAGAATCTACTACAATATGCATCTCGGGATAACCAAAAAATATTTTTTAGAATCTATTTCAGTAATGAACTAGAAATTTCCTTCATTTTTAGAAAAAAAAAAACTGGAAACTTATTTTTATTAACCAATAACTGTCATAAATCCTTTAGACTTTTTCTTTTAAATAAAACATTATAATCTATCTTGTTTGCCATACTGAAAATAACAAACATTCGACAGCTTGTGTAGTTCCATCCAATTAAACATCAGAAAATAATTTCTAGTTTTCACTTTAATTTCAGTTAATGATCCAACCACATTCACTCTTAATTACAAACTTTCAATGGACATAAATATAATTAACCACAAAACATTCAACAAAGTATGTGTAATTGTAAATGGCATTTTGCCACATTACGATTAAAATAAAGCGGCATTTCTGCATTCTAAAAATATTGCCCGACATGTCTAAGACAATGGCGACTAAATTATGGCAACTAAATAATGGTTAAATATACACATAATTATAGATAAAGAACATATTACACAAATAAACGGATGCAAGCGAAGATATTAACACGAAAAAATAACAAGAAAATTTATAGTAACAACTAAAACGGAGCAGAATAACAAAAAAAAAATGTAATTGTGTACAGCATTGCAATGCAACAGCTATCGCATATAACGTTGATAGGGTGGTCCATACAGAAAAGTTTGGTGTGGTCTAAAAAGACTTAACGACTAAATCTCCAGAGAAATAGAATACAAAGGAAATGCACTATAACTCTAATAAAAATTAAATAACATCTAATTTTCTAATTTTCTTAATAAAAATAAAAACTTACAAGCTATGTAACTTTCTGAAGATTTCTAGACTATTCATAATTCTTATCAAAGTTGTACTAAATTAATGTTATATGGAAATTAGATTTTTTATTAAGTATTTTGTGCCTAGACGGTCTAATCCAGAATTTAAAACTGTTTCAAATGATAACATAAGTCCAGCGAAAGGCTCACTATAAAGAATATATTTACTTAGCAAAACAGTTAAAGAGAAAACCTTTAGACTCGGCTAAATGGTAGCTCGGCAACAGTCTTTACGCAATAGATCGACTTTCCAAAAAATCGAAGCATTCATGAAAAATGTTAAGTCCTTTAATAAGGACAAAAGATGACGTAACGAAAAATCAAGTACGCAGTTTGACTAAATTTTGTCTCTAGATAACTGGATATATAGTGACGTTTCTGCAAAAAAAATGCTGTCACGTAGTGTTATCAACAATTCAAAGTTGTTTAAATTAATTGAAAATCAGCTAACTCACCAGGTTAGACCACGAGCTAAGTTCTATAATTGAGAATTTAGTTCAATAAGAACTTTGTTCCTAACTGAGACCATCATCAGAACTTTTTCCTAAAAAAATAAAAGATCGAGCACAGTGTAAGGTTTGGTTAAGTTGCAAATATTGCTATCTTACAAATTTGAAACCAGCCCACTTATATCTAGTCCCAATGTGTAGCCTGTAGAGGAGATGTGTATAGAGATAATGTTACTTCTGATATCACAACGGATGGCTTGTGAAAGCAGCCGTTTTATCTGCATTCACGCCCTCCTACTCATTATGATATCACTTACAGAAATCATTATAAGGCAAACTGTGCATAATAATTACCGCTACAAGAATGGGGAGTTGTCCATGAGGAGATTGCTCTAAGATTGCAGATGTACTACAATCATATTGGGGCCATGTTAAACTCGACACCGAGCAGTAGACCTAGTTAGAATATTTACAACCTAATTCACAAAATTGTTTTTGATTAATAAGAGACGTATTAAACGAATTTTTCTATGAAAATTTGTTTTAATTATCTGTTATAAGTCAAAGAATTAGTGTGTTGGAAAATTTCCACGGGACGCCAACCATTTTATCCGTATCATAAATGTGCATTCTGGATCCCGATCTGGCTGGTTCATCCACAACAATAATTCCGGGCACATTGTTATGTCTGGGAATCCAGTGTAGCTCCAGGTTTGGATGTCTCGTTATTTTACTTAGAGATATCCATCAATCTGTATGTTGAATAAATGCCCGATAGATACTTTATCATAGCATTATTGATTGTCGGCACAAATTTGGATATTCGTATTGTATATCCTATGGTTTCCATCAATGTCTCATGAGTTGTATATGCTGCTCCACCATGATATATCTTCCAAAGTAAAAAAAAAAATATGCCCAAGTATTCAACGTTTTCATTTCCAACGTCTAATGATTTTATTTACAAATATAATTCTAACAGTGCTCATCTGTTGTTCTGGGCCGGTTGCATAAATATTTTTCTGGTATTGCGTGGGTTATCATCTTTTGATTATGCCAAACTGCGAGTAATACAACTATGATTAAAAGATCCGCTCAATTCGGATTATATTAGCATTTTCATACCTATGTTAATTTTTTGCAAATATATACTTTGTAACTTATATTAATTTGATAATTATGAAATTTTTCTAATATAATACTTTCCATATTGTTGTATAAAATTGGAGCTTTTAGTGATTTTCCACCAATGTATTATCTTCATACCTAAATACAGTTATACAGAAGGATTTCGATCGCTTTTATGCGCATTTAATAAATTTTCAGTTGGTCTTATAATTCTAGAGGGTGAGACCAAGAACATGAAAATTATTTTATTTTAGGACTGCTTTAGTGTCCATCGAAATATTAATAAGTCATCAAAATATGCTCATATTTGACTAGTTCCGAGATGTTAAATATTTTTAGAACACCAGGTGGTCTTCTTGGATGCCCTAGTTTGTTACAAAAATTTTGGAGCAAAATGTATACAAAGTAAAGATGAGGAGTGCTTCACATCTAAAAAATTTTTAAGTAAAACAAATTAAAATTATAAGCACGTCTTCGAACCACTATAAAAATTAAAAATTACAGCGAAATTATTCCGATGGACTCAGGGTAAGTACAAAGATAAAACTTTAACTTTTATGTATTGATTAAAGCTATAGCTTATAATTAGATTTTTAAAATGTTTCCACAATAATTCATTGATCATATATATTCGCGGTTCACTCTAACCCCTATACTTATCAAAAGAGATGATACACTACTTATAGTCATACTAAAGAAGAAGTCTTTAACAGTATGTTTTATAGAATAGTGGTTATTTTAAATTATAGCCACTCTATAAAATACGACGATTATGTATGTTATTTCAACATCATAAACTTGGAATTAAACATTGTTGTTTCGCCTGTTCGCCTTACATCTTTCAACGAATATAAGTTGTGGCTTGATTGTTGGTTGGTGTGCTGTAGTTGTGCCAAAACATGACATTAAATGTGCGTGACTTGATTTTCATAAAAGACGTAAATTGTTTTTATATGATCATATATACAGTAACCGATCATCATAATCATACACATCGTTGTCATTATCGCTGGGTACATACATTTACAAATATATTGGAGTACGCTAAACATGCTTTTAAGCATTTTTCTTATAAACAGGGTCAGTTTAGCGGTAACATTTAATGTTAAAGAATTTATGGGTAATTAATCTCGAGAAGTATTGAAATATTTTATTATTGAGAAGGATTTTTATTTGTAAGCTTTGCAGGAATGTTTAATGTAAAGTTCTTTTTCATATATAAATACTTAAAAGAGCATAAATTATAGAGCTCATCAAGAGCATATATCCACCATACAAAATACCTGACCATTCATATTTTTTACATTTCTTTGAACTTATGTACGATCCTTAACAAGTGTTTAATGTTGAGCTTTATCATCGGAATCATCTTTCATCATTTTGTGTTTCTCTACTGTGATAACTTTTTATGTTGCTGCTGCTGTTGTGTCGATATTGTTGCGCCCTTCAAGTTTTTACGACTTCTTTTTTTTATCATATTTTTCTCTTGTTGTTATTGTGTGACTTTTATATACATTTTGCCAGACCATTTACAGTTTATGTTTTACAACTTACAAGGGCGTGTCCATAAATTATATGGTTTGATACTTTTTAAAATATAATAAACGCAGAAAAAACTAATTGTATGCATCTTATAAAAAGTATGATGACTTTAAGTAAATTACAGTGTTTGCAAATGTTGTTGCGAACATTATAATATTTTGTTACTTTTTATACATAGTAGAGAAAAATTACTTTAATAACTATCAATTACAATTATCATGCTCAGATTGCTGATGATGATGTTTCCCGTTTAAATGATTTCATGTTTTTGTAGCTTGTACGCAATACAAAGTACAAATATTAAAAAAATACCTTTCAGAAAATTTTAAGACACATTAAATTCGGCCATGTCCATTTGAAGGAAGTTTAATAAGTCTATCTTTAAACATTATGCTTGTTGTTGTGGTTATAACAAAAAAATAAGAATTAAAAATATACACATAATCTTAATAAATTAAAAAAAAAATTTATACAAACCTGTAGCGGGACTCTGTAACTTTTAACGATCCGACAATCGTAACATTTATCGAAATATTAAGTCGCTTGTAGTAACGATAGTGCGATTCTGTAATTTTATTCGATATCATGTAGCATCTCTGTTAGAAAAAAACGAAAAGCGCAAAGAGGAATGGAAAAAACAAAATATGAATTTGTCCATGACAAACAGTGTACAGACAATTTTTTTCATTAATTTTTTTTAATTTTGAGAAATATATGTTAAAAAATGTTTTAATAATAGAAATATTGTTATATATACATAAAGGTGTTTATATGTTTGTAGAACAATAACTTTAGTTGCTGGCATAAAGTACATGCTACGGCTGCACAGCTGACTCTTGTCTATCCATTAACAACAGAAATATTGTTGCCGTTAGTTAACCGACAGCGAATATCGAATAAATTTTCGTTATATTCGTAATAAAATTTACAAAATCGCGCTACAGTAGCGGGCTTCTGTAACTTTTAACGATCCGACAATCGTAACATTTGTGAACATATTTAGTCGCTTGCAGTAACGATAGTGTGATTGTGTAATATTATTCGATATCATGTAGCATCTCTGTTAAAAAAGCGAAAAGCGCAAAGAGGAAACGAAAAAAAAACATATGAATTTGTCCATGCCAAACAGTGCGCATACAATTTTTTTCACTAATTTTTCTTAATTGTGAGAAATATATCTTAAAATAAATGTTTAAATAATAGAAATATTGTTATTTACAAATAAAAGTGTTTATATGTTTCTATATTGTTGTAGAGCAATAACTCTAGTTGTTGGAATAAAGTACATGCTGCGGCTGCACAGCTGCCTCTTGTCTATCCAATAACAATAGAAAAATTATTGTCGCTAGTTAACAGACAGCAAATATCGTTATAAATGTTACTGAATAACAAATAAATCTTCATTATATTTATTTTAACGATACGATTATCGATATAAATCTATATTTGTCTTACAACCTTTATACCTTTGGTGGTGACCATTTTTCGTCATCCGTCGTCAAATTTGGTTTATAATCAGACTGGGTTCGGCTCTGCGCCATCTTCAGTGCTATCTTGAACACTGCACATTTCGCAAAACTGGTTAACTGCTTTTTAGAAATTTGCGTTGATTTAAAACGCATTTTCTTTAATAAATTTTGAGCCAGATTTCTAAAAAAGATGGAGTTTTTACCTTAATATTAACTTTGTATACATTTTCGATATATTAAACGATCAATTAACAAGAATAAAACAGAAGCTGTATGGTATTTATTACATTATCATTTAACAGCGCACTTCCTTTTTCCTACCGCTGCCAATATTAATATTTATAAAAACTATATATATTATAAAAAAAAATTATTAATAAATTCAAAAGATAAAAGCTACATAAAAAAGTGAACGAAACGTGCTGTTTGTAACTAATGCGTGCTGTTTGTAACTAATTTATTTATATTGATGGAAATTAAAATAATCAGTGGCTGAAAACTGCCAATTTCAAATTTAATTAAATTTTTGTTGTAATAGTCATTGATATTTTCATATATACAGTGCTTATCATAACTATAGTCGTAACACTCTTAAATCAGGTACGATAATTTTCAATTAGTTAGAGCAGGGGTTCTCACCAAATTCTTATTCACGGACCCCTCTGAAGCCCAGGTTGTATTTTGTTTTTTAGGTTGAATTAAAACTCATAAATATGTTTAAACCTAGGGCCGAAAAAAGTTTTTTATATTGTTTGTTTCTAAAATATTTATCATTGAAGCTCAAAATATATGTTAAACTGTATAGAAAACAACAAAAATATCTAAAAATATATTTAAAATGAATATCGCTCAAGTTCAATACAGTTTCTTTTGTATATTCTGTTTCTAACGTTCAATTCACAAGAAAACATCCACAAATTTAAATTGACGTGATGGGGGCTTATTACAATATCAAAGCTAAACAACAAGAACGGTTAATAGATATTACAATAGTAATCTCTTCATTACGTTTTATAAATTTTCGCGGATTTGCAATTTTTTCGCACTCTTTCACATTTATTTAAAGGGGCCTGGAGACGGTCAAAATGCTTGATGTCAAAATCGTCTACGTGTGCTTGCTGTGTGAAATTTTAATGCTTGATGACCCACCAAGCATTCATTTTTGGTTTGATTTTGACTAAAAATTTTGGCTCAAACTTTTTGAGCTAATCGTTTGTTTGGTAAAAAATAAATATGTCGCTAAATAAAGAAAATTTGTTCATGTTGGATGGGTTAACACTATACACGAACAAGCATGTGACAGCAAGCATGCACAATATCTACATTTTTTGATGATCCATCAAGCTTCGTCGGTGTCACATATTCTAACAAATTTTCACTCATACTATTAACATGCTTGTCAAGCATTTCGACCGTGTCTACACCCCTTAGAAGTTTTGACGATATCTAGTAAATTTTATGGCTTGTTTCCGATTTTATAGTGATGGCAATAACAGTCAGTACAGAGTCTGGGGCACTTTATATTAAGCAGTGAAGAATAAAAGATCGCACTAATATTTTGTTGCTCCTGTTTGAAGATTTCAAAACATAAATGTTATGTACGAATATAAAATAAAAATAAATAAACATAAAAAAGTATGTACGTAAATCGAATATAAAAACTTTTATTATTTTTGAAAACAATGTTTTTCGGCTCTTCACGCGGACCCCTTGGATGGTTGCTACGAACCCCCAGGGGGTCCACGGACCACCATTTGAGAACTTTTGAGTTAGATAACAAAATGTCAACAAAGCTAATAATATAACTCAATTGTTTGATTATTTTTTGCTTTTGCTCACTGACAACATCGCGTGAGATATTTTAATTTTTTCTGTTTGGCAGTCAAACTAGGGACTTGGTTTTTCATTTCCTCATCTCTTGTCGTTTTTAAAGGACTTAACATTTTTCAAGAATGCTTATTTTAAATATTTTTTTTTAATATTAGCATCTAATATTTTTTAGCGACTCTGTAGAATTTTGTAATGATATTTACTTCAGTTTCCCTGAACAAAATTATAAAAAAAAATGTCTTTTAAAAATATATGCTTCCATGTCTTTAAAAGTTTTCATTGAAATTTTTTTTAAAAACTGTGTATTTTATAAATTAACTCTATAAGTCTTCGAAATTTCATCATTTTATCTCTCTTAGTACAAACTCTGGGATTGTTTCTTTTTCGCGGCACAAAATTAATTTCTATAAAAATTGTATGAAGAAAATTAATTTATAAAAAAACATTAATTTTTAGCCGTAAGCGATAAAATCGTAAAATTTGTGTGCACTTTAGAGTTTATTTAATGTTAATACATATATTTTTAAATATTTTGCAAAACAACCAATTAAAGATTTTACAGGAAATACTAGCAAAATTTTGTTAGGACATCTTTTAAATTTTTTTTCAGTTGTTCTTCCACTTTTCTTCCATATCCTTGGCATAAATGTCACTATATATCAATTAATCTAGAGACTAAACATAGGTAAACTGCGTATTTGTCATCTTTTGTCCTTTTTTAAGGACTTTACATATTATGAGAATGCATATATTATATATATTTTTTAAATATTAATTTGTAAAATTTTTAAGCAACACGTTGTGGTAAAATGATCTGTAAGAATGTATAGCAAACTCGTACCCTGCTGCTAACGTGGCGATTGACGCTCTGATTTAGGTAGGCCCCTATGAGAGACAAAATCATACATTTCTTATATCTTATAGAGTTAACTTAAGGCTACAAGATATATTTTTTAGCCCTTATGTCTAAAATCAAAAATTTTTCTTCAGATATACAACCGTCATACCCGGGTAAGTAGTGATATTTCGTAGTGAATTTGTTCTGACAGAGATACTATTTTTTAGCTTTTCGCGACAAATTGAATAAGTTGTAGTATATTTATCAAAATAAACGTCGTTTTAATTATAATAGTGGCCAAAATTAATGCCAAAAGCCAATTTGAAAAATTGATTTTAAGCGCTTAACAAATGCAGGTTGCCAAAAAGGCACTAAATTGCAACTGAAATTGACAGCTCTCAGTTGCCAGTTGCCATCAGTAGTTTCATTTTCAGAAACTGTTAGCCCAACTGAGGCTCAGTTGCCATCCATAATCGGCCTATTAATATTTTTTTCAAAAATTGAGAAACATGCATTAAAAATTTTGATTACTCTAAAAATATGCATTTATTGCCAAAATATGCACAAATTTGAATTTACCACAAAAAGATGCAAAAATTCGCAACTACAAATCGATGCCAAACTACTTAAAATTTTATGATACGCACATATAATTAGTCAATACCCTTTTATCTATCACCACAAAAAATATACCTTGGCATGAAAGTCCGAGCCCTGATTATAACTTATTTGCCAGAACCATTAACTATATCGGGAAACGTGAAATTTTTGACGCAGCCATGCTACAAGCATATAACTTCTCCTTTTCTATCTTTCTAAAAGCTTAGGGGAAAGTTTTGCTTTAATTTACGGTTTATACTTTCGCTCCATACTTTATTAAAATCCTGAGAAACGTCTAGGAAAAGTGCAGAACAATATTTATTTTCCTTGAGAGTTTTTCTCACAACATTTAAAGGTCTATGTGGTTGTTCATATGATAATCTAAAATGCGTCCATTATTATTCAGTAATGAAGTATTGCTGTGGCTAATTCGTAGCCATGCTAGCCTGTTAGTCCAAAGGTCGTGGACTCGAATCCCGACATAGACCCTGGGTGTTACCCGAAGACAAAGTAAATCGCTTTGTTTTAAAAATAATAATATTCTGACAAAGCCAATCAAATAAAACTTCCATATATCGCCAAAACTTATGGACTGTTTGAAATGGAACACGTTAAAAAATCGAGGTCTGCTATAGTTTCTACCAAAATTTTTTCCAACTTTTCATTGATAGCCGTTTCTATAAAGTGAGATACGCTTCAATAGTGGCAGGTTATAGCAAAAATACATTTTACGTAATTAAGTCAACGCTAGAGCTATGACAAGCAATGTATTTATAGAATAATATATGTATGCCTTACTTTTTATTGTTTCTACTTGAAACTTTTAGTTAACATATTATATTTAATATTTGGGTAATTTTTTGTTATAAACGTTTTTACGAAATTATGTAATTTGTTATATATTGGAATGAAACAATTTATTTTAATTGACTGTAATTGCATATAATTTTCTTCGATGATGATAGAATGCCGTCAATAAATTTGTTAAGTTGCTGCCACAGAATTTTTTACATAACAGTTATTAAGGTGCAGTAAAAAAATGAAAAGAAACAACACCGTGACTGTGTTTACACAGTTGGCAGATGTTAAATTTTGAAGCGGTGCATGACCTAATGATAATATTAAAACTGTTCCACTTAACACTCTTTATGTACAGGAGAAAAATAATCTAGTAAATTTAATTAAACCTCTCAAGTACTTAGTGGAGGCACTTTCATAATATATTTTATGGGGATGAAAATATATATATAAGTATATGTATATATACTTATACTGTTAATAAATTATTTTAATACACTATGAAATCGTATTTCTGTCTTTAAATATGAATCATGCGAGAGGTGCCCTATTAGACAATACATGCACTGTGGGTTGTTAAAATCTGATGTTGCAACAATTTAATTTTGAAGGCAATTTTAAAATTTTCAATTTAACAACCTGAATAACAAGATAATATTGTGTTAGTGCTTATACTGCTATTATTAACTATTGTTATAGTTGAGTTTAACATGCACGATTCACGATTGACTTTTAGTACTAAATGATTTGAAAAGTGTTTGAAACACGTTTTAATAAATTACTGAACTAAACAACTTATACTTAGTCGTAGCAACAGTACTTAGTAGTAATGACATTTAAAGGGTGTTGCAGAAAAATTTGTTATATCGCAAAAAAGTGTATTTTGTAAATTACAAAAGTTCTTTAGTAACCCTGCTGTTAATTTCTAGCAAGTGTTTTATACACGAGCGCACTATGGCCGGAAATCGAAGAGTTGGGGCAAAATATATTTCCCGACAAGCTGGCGTCACCAAAGTTGGTATGCAGACTTCCACTTCTTGTAACCCTTACTTTCGAGGTATAAGATATGCTTAGCACTTTTATGTAAAACACTAAGAAAAATATTTTTGTGGTATATTTTAACCCTCTACCTCTTCATTGTATGGTTCCTTTTGCACATTTTACAGAAATAGTTGTTATAACATTCTACTATGGGTTTTTGAAGACAGTCAAGCTCTATATTCAACGCGACCAGAAATTATTAAAAACTTAAAATGCGTTTAAAGGTTAATTTCTTACTTATTCACAATTAGTACTCTGCATAAGAAATCTTGTAAGACTTATGTTTAATGTATACGATAAGTTCAACAATTTTATATAAAACTCCACGTAGAACATTTTTTTAAAACATTTTATACCACTATATCGCCGGTAAAGTGGCGGTTTTGACTTTGACTAAGTAACAAATATGATGAACACAACCGAATTCGATTTTAGTACGAATTATTTTTTTATTTATTTATTAATTACTTAATTTATTTATTATAGTTTGTAATCGTTGTTACAACTAACTAGTGATTAATTTTATTATCATGGTTTATAGCAACATATTAAAACACATACGCGTACATAAGTCCTATATGTACACTTAACAAAATGTGAAACTAATAAAAATATTATAAAATTTTTATATAATCTTGTATGTTTTTATTAGCCTGAGTTGTCTATATGTTTTTATTTCAGCAAGGAAAGCTAATGTTTCATTTACCAAACACCAATTATGGTCTTATTTTAGTCATGCTAAACATTTATTCGGTAGCAAACGTAACTTCTATTTCAAATGCCATACTATTAGTTGTTACACCAGAATTCTATGACAGTTGGTGCAATTGCGATGGACAGCAAATTCGGTTGTCGCAACGAATCTATTTTCTCTGCGTACTTAGGAAGCATCATTGATATCGACCAAGGGCGGCTCACATGAAGATATTGTAAATCGCATAAGAAATGCAAAGCAGTCATTTGGAGCGTTGCAAAGAGTATACTCTTTGCATATTTTACTTGGCCTCACCTTTCAAGTTGAAGTCGCTGTTATTTTAAGAAGAGCGGTCCATATTCAAACATATCTTTTGCGCCTTCAAGCATGACTGTGATTGGTCGAAGGCCCAAAAGTGTTTAGCCACTATACTATGTAGATTACTTTCACGCAGTATCCTGCTCTTGCCATTTCCCTATAATAAAAACTGAACTATTTTCATTATTATTATGGAATATAAACCCTAATTTGTTTTACATACTTCCACACATAGAGACGTACCAATAATTTTCTTTAAATTTTTTTAATAATTTTTATTAAACTTTTTTTGACAAATTTTTCCTTAATTTTTTTAGACATTGAATAATTCAAGTTTTTCTTCCGAAAAAATAAATATAACTGAATAAATTATATGTAAAGAAATATTATTTGTTTATGTTGTTTTTTAAACAACATGCACAAAAAGTTAAAAAACGAATTTCATATCAAAATAACTATATTTTCAGTTATACTTTACTAAACGGAAGACTTTTAAAGTAAACTACAAACAGTTAATGTAAATATTTTTTGAGTGTATGGAACTCACCGCTAATACATACAAAAACCAAGTTCCGCCGCTTCTCTTCCAATGTGTGCTTTATCTTGCTATATGGATGTGAGTCCTGGAACTCTAGTATTTACTAACCGTTGTTTACGAAAAATATTACGAATATTTTTGCCGAACGTAGTTTCCAATAGAGAATTTACAAAGAACAGGCGTAACACTAATCTGTATAGAAATTGCAAAGAGGAAATTAATGGAGCTGCCTTGGCCATATTTTGAGAAGACCCTATGATGATATATCGCAGATGCTGATTAAATCGAACCCTCATGGCAACAGAAGAGGAGGTAGACCTGCAAATACCTGGAAAAGGCTATTAGAATCTTAGATAGGCGCAACAGGAAAAAATTGGTCTGAAGAAAAAACTAATGGCACAGGACAGATCCCGATGTAAGAATATCGTTACGGCCCTTTGTTCCAACCTGGAGCCATTGGAATCAATAAAAAAATATAAAAAACTAGCCAACCAACCCTTCTCAAGTTATGCTACTATATGTGGTGAAAATGCCTTTATTTTTTACATATCGCTATATCGCGAAAACGCGCGTTCAGCGTTCAAAATAACTTAAGAAATAACTTTTATTTCTAGCGAACGAAAAAGTTCTTCAAAATGGTAATTATGTGTAATTAAGTGAAGGAACTCAATTAATAATAATCAAGATTTTCGTACAAGAGTGACATTTTTGAGCTAAAGATATGCTTATTACGAATTAGGCAAAACTAGGTCCAATATTATACATATTTTAAGTAGCTTATGTGAGAATGTTTTAGAAAATATAATTAATATTTTTGTAGTTATGGCATTTAAAGATATATGGGAAGAACATGATTCCTTGCGCCGATATCAATCATTTTTTGAATTTTTATAAATCTTGTCAACTAACATAAACAAATGTATAAAGTCTTATCGTTCTATTCTGACTCCTTTTATTTTTTGTTATCAAATGTATTAAACGCTATCACTTTGCGCCGATACACGTATATATATTTGTTGTGCCTTCTACGAGAATCAGTCGTTAGAGCTTTGTCATTTTGAAAAAGTTTCACTTTGGTGTATAGTGTAATTTGATAGTGTTGTGGCATATTATTAGTTTATGCAAAAATATAATCTTTTGAACAGTACTATTTTTATAATAAATAACATGATATGTTCACAACCATTTAATTCAATCAGGTTATGGTAGCCACAACCATAATATTTCTTTGTATGCGGACAAAGATCAATAATACATGTTAACAAATTTCGATAAAATTTTCCGTTTAATAGAACCGAAAGTTCTTTTTTTTAATTGTTTTGGTCGTTGAAGAAAAAGCTGTTCTCCGTTTTTTTATCACCTCTAGTTTTCGCGATACATATAGCGTTATTTCAAAGATAAAAGCACTTTTACGACATATATTAGCATAACTTGAGAAGAATTTGTCCTATTCAGTAAAATAAAATATCAAATTCGACATTAAAATTATCTTTAAGGCGTGCAAACATTGCTTTAAAATGTGCAAGGTGGTTTCAGTGTTATCGTAAAAGTTTTTCAAAAAATTAAAATAATATACAAATATTCAACATATTTGTTTTTAAAACTTAATAGAAAATAGGAGTATAACACCGAGCCCGTTTTTTGTCCCAACTATTTTGTAGCCAAATATTTTCCAAAAAAAGAGTCCTTTTTTATTGAAATTGGTGCACAACTTTTGATTTTATTTTCAATTTTGTGAGAGAACTTAATTGACATAATTTAAAATTTTCATAAAACTGTTTTCATATAAATTTCCATATGAAATGTTGAAAATTATTATAATATTAAAATTTTTTGAATCTTTTACGATATCTTTGAAACTAGTGGGCAGACTTAAGGTACGTTAACACTTGGCAAATATTTGCCCAAAAATCGTAACCATTGTTTGTTCTAAGGTTTAGTGTGATTTAAATTGGTATTTATATCACAAAAAAAGTTAATTATGCTGCAAAAATATATTTTAAAATTATTTTTAATAAATGCGAACCCATATTTAAAAAAATACTGGAATTAAAGGGAATACATTATTAGCATGTCTGTTTGTCACGTTTTTTTCAGCAAATATTTACCAAGTTTGAACGTAGCTTTAGAAACAATGTTCATTTTTCTTAACTGGGGATCTACATTAGCTATGAACTTAGTATGAACATCATGTCGGACATCGCAAATGGCTAATGTAGACGGCTCACGTCCTTGTTTCGTCCATGCTCTGACATCAATGGCCAAACATATGGCTGAGCATCAATGTTCGCCATGAGATTCGCCGCCAGGAACCATTTTTAATAAAAACAAAAGAGACAGAAAAAAATGGTTAAATATTCCATTTCCATTGCACTACCTCCAAATACATTTATAAGGCAGAACATGGACATCGTACGTACTCACCACTACAAAGAAGTTGATGAACTTTGTGCAGTTGCTCTGCAGGCGGCATGTTCATGTCATGTTCAAGTCGATGGCTCGTCAAGACGTAGGGTAAAGATAATTTTGTTGTCAAATTTTGTATTTTTTATGTTACTGAGTTTGGTAAGCCACTTTCGAGTTATGCTAATATATGTCGTGCAAGTGCTTTCATTTTTGACATAACGGTATATCGCAAAAACTAGAGCTGATAAAATTATTCTGATTATATTTTGAAAACCTTTATATCGTTGAGGGTGCTGTTGGCTGAGTAGCTAGCGCGTTTGACTACAAACCCAGAGGTCTTGAGTTCAAGACTAGTTCCAGGCAAAAGATCAACATCATGCATTTTTCTCATATGCATTGTGTTGTTATTGTGTTGGTTGTTGTTGGACTGTTAAAGTGATGAAGGCACAGCACTGATCACTTTGGCAGTACAGGCGCGGTTAATGCTAACATATCCCTAATGCACTTCACAGTACCCTTCTTTATCGATATTGTAGCAGAACCGTCGGCGAAGTAAAAGAACTATTAGAATGGCTACACAGGTTAAACAACTCAATGTCTCTACTTGACACCAGAGAGGCTTGCAACACTGATCTAAAAAACAGGCAATAACAGGGTTGCAAATGAATTAAGCTTGCTATCTCTCGCCCACTTCACCACCTGCTCACTCTACACTATCCATTTCCCAAAGCGGGTAACACATTAATTAATTAACTGGTAGGCATTAATTGCCTGATTTTGTTACTTCTCTTAAAAATAAAAAATTATCATATGAAGTAAGATACGGCCGAAGCTTTTCCGAAACGCGATTTTCTGTAAACATGTGTAATATATATAAAATTTACTGAAGAAGGCAACACTTATAACAGCCAACTTTTATTGATTTAGTTTGGTTGGATCTATCGCCCCTTTAGTCGAGACCCATTTCGATAGTATTTATTGCCTATTAAAAAAAAGAAAACTTTAATGCAAAAAAAGTCCTGAACACTGTGATAAGATTTTTATAAAATTGTGCAATACAACGCAGCCTTTCTATTTTGTCCTACCGTACGGGGCTAAGCTGATACTTATAATAAGGTAAAGGCTGATTGATGTATTCCCGCGGCTACATGCACTAACGTCCTTATTATATATAGTGACTTAGCAACGTACGGTATGACATATTGGGAAGGGTAAATAAAAAAAAAACATCTCTATTGGAAAAACTCCGAAACTGTGCTAAGATTTTACATAAAATCAAGCAATACAGATTTTATGTAAAATCTTAGCACAGTTTCGGAGTTTTTCCAATAGAGATGTTTTTTTTTTATTTAAGTTTTTAATTTCGCAAGTTTTCATGTTTTTTAATAGGCAATATAAAGGCTATCGAAATGGGTCTCGAAAAAAGGATATAATGTCTATGGACATTATTTCCATTTCGAAAAGGAAATAATGTCCGGTGGACATAACGTCTATGAATATTATTTCCATGAACGTTATTGCATGCCACCATTTCCGCACTTTCATTATTAATTTTTAGTTCTATTTTTCAAAGTAACACAATTTTAGAAGAAACTTTTCAATAAATTATAATATTAGCCATTAGCTGCTGCAATACTCATTCCCTGTTATTTATAAAAATTTCATATAATATTTTGATTTGTGGAAATTCAACCTGTTCAATGTAGTTACAGTATTTGTAAAATTCAAAAATTATAATTTAGCTTTATTCAAAGTGAGCTTGCATGATTATTAAACTGTATTTAATGTACCGCAACTGACAAATTAACAACCATAGGTAAAATTGTTATTTTGTTACATTCGCCGCTGTATTACTTACTACTGCTGTCGATAATAATGTTGATGTTTGAGTGTTGCACGTTGCCATCAATGCTGTTGCGACTTCTGTACATTGTTGTTGCTGTTTAAATAAATATAGTGTTGTAGTTCGTTATGTCGACATGAGTCTAACAAACAACATCAAGTAGAGAGAAAAAACTCTTAAGTTATATACATTATGCTTAAAGGCGGTAGCTGCTGCAATGGGCCACATCAACAACAACATATTAGCTACAACACTGACTAAGAAGGCCACAAGCAATATTTATTTATTTAATTTTTTGCTTTTGCCACATAAAATGAAAATGAGAAAAAAAACATGTAATTGAATGCATTCATGTGACGCCATTCATAACATGCCACAATTAATAGTTGAACGAACTTGTTGCAATGCTGTTTGTGTATTACCGAAGTGTGTATGTATTTTGTTGCTGCTATAAATTTTTCATTATGTATTTCATATTTTTTGTTGTAAGTAATTTGAAATATTGTTGTTGCTTGTTTTTTTAAGTGCATGCTTTTGAGGTATTAAATAATATAAATTCCACTTAAACGAAATAATTTCTCTGGTATTTCTTATTTATAAATTGATGTTGCCTTTAAACAAAATATTAAGGCAACAATGCTAATGTTTTTTATTTATTCGCCTCAGCTGAAAGGTGCTGCTTAAGCCTGCAACATTGTATCATGAAATGAATTACTTTCTTGCTAATGATGTGCTTAAACAGGTGTGTGCAAATGAGTTTTTTAACGTGCCTTAATGCAAGAAACTACATGCAAAAATGTTTGTTGGGTATGAAATCATCAGGGTTAATAACTTTGCATATGTTTCATTAATATGGAAAAATATTTTAAACTTTATTTATGGCATATATAGTATGTAAAGTGTCCCACACCCTATTAAATTACATAATCTGTCCTTTTGTATGCTACATTTGTGTTCTAATAATTCATTTGCAAAATATCATCAATACCTGCTGCGTTTAACACAATCATTCAATCAATATAATCATAAATATAAATGTAGCAATTTCACATAAACACAATATCCTTTAAAATTATACGATAACATTTTTCTATTCAGGATACTGGTATAAAAGCTCATTTCCCGTTGATTAGAAAATAGTCATTGTTTCAACGTTGAGTGTTTCTAACATCACACAAGTACTTTGCATAATGGTTGAATTATTAAAATTTTCCTTAAAAATTTCCATAATTTATATAGTATTTACTGTAAATAATTTAACTGAAGCCTTACGATATAATCATCAAGGTACAGGTGATGAAAATTGTGAAACTATTAAATCGGAAATTCATTTGATTAAAGAAGAATTTGATGAATTGGGTCGCATGCAACGTACCTGTAATGCGGATGTTATTGTCAATAAGTGTGAAGGGCTCTGCAACAGTCAAGTGCAGCCATCCGTTATAACACCTACGGGGTTTCTGAAAGTAAGTTTTAACTAGAATAATATTTTATAAATAAATTCTTATTTTTATTATTTCTTATAAGGAGTGTTATTGCTGTCGAGAAAGTTATCTGAAGGAAAAAATTATTACACTTACACATTGTTATGATCCTGATGGTACCCGTTTGAATACCCAAGAAATGGCCACCATGGATATTCGTTTGCGTGAGCCTACCGACTGCAAGTGTTTCAAATGTGGAGATTTTTCTAGATAAATTATATAAAATACATTTTTTTTCTAATGCTTAAATAGTTCAAGGTGCAAAGTAAAATAAAATTTATATAGCAGAAAATTTTAATATTTGGTTATTAGCCTTTATTTATTTCATTCCACCATTTTTTGTGTTCATCGTAATATTTTTGGAAAAATTATTTAATGTATTTTTGATAATTGAATTTCTCTTATGGTGTTTTTTTCTACAAAAAAATGATACACTTCCATGTAAAACTGCAATTTGGTGTTCGTTTCTTAAAAATGTTTTGCTCTGTAAAAGGGTGGTATGTTTTATTCTAAAAAAATCATCCTCACTAATAGTGGAAGTCATTGCATTTTATGCCACGTATAAAACTACAGTGCTGTTAGTGCCCTGTAAAATGGTGGCTTTTGCTTATAAATCGTGCTGCCGGACAAAGTTGGGAAAAAATCGCATCGAGCTAGAACGTAAAAAACTAAATTTTTTAGGATAATTTTTTTGTTTTATAGAACAATTATGAGAAAATATTATATTGTTAATTCTAGATTGGCAATCATATAAAATCTTACTGAATTAGGTGTTATAAATTTTTCCGCAAAAAGAGTTCAAATAAAAAAAATCGTTAAAGCTTCGGGTCGATAAATCAGCTATATGGCAGCTGTATTTTTATGTTTATATATTTCATGGGAATAAACTAAAGAAATATTTAAACTTTTTAAAAGGAAAAAGTTAAAAGTATTGATAATGCATTACATGTGCAGAAATTACAATAAATTAAAGGGGTACAAGTGCAAATAAGAAAATTTGGAGTAACTGAGCTTCAAAGTTTTTTGTTTCCATGCATTTTCATATATAATATTTTTGGTTTCTAATACATACCGCCTCTTGAGGTCATCGTACAGGTCTTAATTTTTGTAGAGTAACAGATATTGGTATTAAGTGTTGATTCCTGTATATAACTAATTTTTTTCTCTTTTTTATAAAGGCAATTAGTCCCTACCAGTTAATTAATTAATGTGTTACCTTCTTTGGGAAAGGGATAGTGTAGAGATAACAGGTGGTGAAGTGGGAGAGAGATAGAAAGCTTAACTAATTTCCAACTCTGTTATTGCCCGTTTTTTGTAGATCAGTGTTGCAGCCCATCTGGTGTCAAGTAGAGGCATTGAGTTGTTTTTTTAAGCTGTACAGCCATTTTATTAGTTATTTTACTTCGCCGACGGAATACCGACGAAGGAGAGTGCTCTAAAGTACATTAGGATATGCTAGTATTAATTGCTGCCGATACTGCCAAAGTAATCAGTGCTACGCCTTCGCCACTTTAGCAGTGCAACAACAACCAACACAATAACACACCAATGAACATGATAAAAATGCATGATGTTGTTGGCTTACCTAAAACTAGTCTTGAATTCAAGACCGCAGGGTTTGTAGTTAAACGCGCTAGCTACTCAGCCAACAGTACAAGTTTTGACACTTGTACCCCTTTACTTTTCAACCCCTCAATTTTCAAACAATATCCATCATATTTCTTGCCTTTATAAAGTTCTTGTTCAATAGGTGCTTATTAGGCATATAACTAATATTTACGAAAAATTTGGCATACCTCTACGTGGTGGGGAATATTGTACCAGTAATGAATATCGCATTTTAAGTAACTTAGGCTCAAAAATGGTCTGCACCAAATGCGATTTTTAAAAAAGTCAGATATTTTTTCCAATATTTTTATATATAAAAAAATACAAATATTTTCGATTGTTATAAAATAAATGGTGATAAGCAAAATGCTGTAGCGGCTTCCGAAAGTGGCGCGATACTCTGTTTTTCTGTGTACGTTGAAAAAATAAGTTGATATTAATTTTTCGCTTGTTCCTTGGAATATTAATCATGACCAATTATTTCTGAATTAAAACGTTACGAACCTTGGCCTAATAATCAATTTGCATTCACAAGCAAATACGTTCAAAATAACTATATTAATAAAATAAATTTTATTTTTAAAGCATGTGCTGATTTACACAATGACTAAATATCTGGAGTATTGAGTAATTCGTTTTCAACCAACATCTTTTCATTGAAATTGATAATCTGCATTTCTGAAACTTTTTGAAAACTACTAACTTTCAAAATATTTAGTATTTTTGCAGCCGCACAGCAATTTTTTTTCGTGTTTTATGTGAGAGATCAATTTACTCATAACACCCTTAAATACGGACCAAGTTATTCGGGTACCTCTACGTGTTTTATATGGGAATGCTGCCGTATTTTTCTTAATTATTAGTAGCTTTGCATAAATAAATAAAAGTCTATATTAGCGATGTAGACGGAGAAATTTCTAATCAAATTAGAAAACATTCATGAGCACGAAAAAAAACATTTGGAAGTTGCGTGGAAAATAAGCATTTTCGCACTAAATATCAAGTTAAAACGTTGTAGAATATATATAAAACTAGCAACAAATATATATTTTCAATCCCAAAAATATTTCACAAGTACATATTATGTGGGAAATGCCTTTTTCAACGTAACTTTCACATAGGTACACGAGTACCTTGCAGCGCAATATAAGGTGTTTTTTTTTTGGCCGCGCAGATAAGGGTTAACTGAAACCAGATGAGGACTCAAATATGTTGGTTGAAGATAACTTAAGATTTTCATGTGAAATTTTTAATTTTCATTCAAAATAAAAATAATTTCTTCTCACAATTCTCAATAATTTTTAAGGTACAGTATAAAACCGGTTTTTAGGGACCGCGCTAACAAAAAGTTGGAATACAACCTTATTACTTTTTGACAGAAATTTCCATTCTATGATTTCTATAGCCAATTTTGCGGCATCATTAGATTAAGTGGGCGTAAATTTTGACGAGTTATTGATTATAATCAATTTGTGTATAAAAACGAATTTGACTATCTTAAATACATTCATTTATTTAACTACTTAGTGATTATTATATGTGTTTAAGCTGTCAAATAACCAATAAACCTTTTGAATCACAAAAAATAATAATATGTGTTCGAAATGAGGATATTTCATAAATGACGCACACATGTGGTTCTTTTATTGTATTCAATATTTTCAATACCCAGCTAACAATGTATGAAATTATCGATCATATTCGAGTCTTTATTGATTCCTTAGCTCGATTAAAATAATCATTTATGCGCTCATTTTCTGATCATAAAAGTTACTTTTGTCGGTAGAAAATGGTACCCTACGTACGACTCCTCTTGAAGAGTCTTTTATTACCCGCTTTTAAATCAGTTTCGACTAATTTTTTAGTAATTTTTTTATTATTTTTTTATTTTTTTTATTTTTTTATTTAGTATTAAACTTATAGCTAAATAAACAGTATTTTTGATCATTTCTGAGTCAATTACGACTCATTTTCGAGAAAGTAAATTAACAAAATTTAATTTTAACTGAGAATCCAACCAAGCTCCTTCGAATTTGTAACATTACGTACCAACCACTCAGCTAAAGTACTGCATACAATATCGACAGCACAAATCTAACATAAACTTACTTCTATAAGAATACTCAAAACAGTCACATTTCAAGCATATACTTGATCAATTTATGATTGCGCACAAGTCTTTTTCTAAGCATTTATAGGACTCATTTTCGAGTCGTTTTTTGAGCGCGCAACTGCTTAATCACTTTTTGATCATCTAAGTTAGTCTTAAAAGATTAATTTTCGAACATATGCATGATGAATTTATGATTGCGCACAAGTGGTTTTCTAGTCATTTGTAGGCATCACTTTCGAGGCCTGCAACTAATTAATCACTTTTTGATCATCTAAGGTAGTCTTAAAAGACTCCGTTTTCTGATTTTTGGTAAAACAATCTTACAAATGGTATGTGGGTAAAAACCAATAAAACTATTACTAAACTGTCATAATATGGAACAAGAAAACAAACATTTTATATTAGAATAATATTTTTTGGTTAATTGTACACAAAAATACCCACGTTTTAAAATTTATTACACATAAATTAGCAATTTTATGATGTTTTTCTTTTAATAATGGGTACAATTTTTACATAATAATACTTACAAAGTCATAATTTTCTGCTTAATATTATTAATTTAAATAAAAAATAAATTAATAAAAAAAACTCAAGTCAACAAAAGTCACTTTGTAAAACTTATTATTTTATTTGGTAGATACTATAAAATACAGTTTTTAAGCAGATTTTATTATTTATTGAATTTTTATGCAAAATCATTAATTTAAAACAAACCACCACCTAATTAACGTATCATAAAACTTTAACAAATTCTTTTTTAAAATTGAACATAAATTTTAATCAAACGCTAATAAAAGCTTAAAAAAATAAAGAAAACACAAAAACACATTTTAGTCATCTTCAAAAACAGCAACTAAAATATTCCATTTTAATGGTTTTTGTCTATTTTTGTAAAAACAATAATATTAAAAAAAAAACAACATTAATACATTAATTTTTGTTTAAAATTTATAGCGAAAAATAAATATTAAAATTGAATAGAAACTTAATTAAGTAGGCGCGTAAATATATTTGTTCGTTTGAAGATTTTTCAACACAAATTACCTGTTTTTGCGTGCTAGAAATTATGGCTGATGAAAAAAAGTGGAAGCATTAAAATAATTAATTGTCAATTTATTTAAATTTAAATAAAAAAATACTGATTTTTATGCAGATAGCTTAGCAAAATTAACCGACTACTTTTAGTAAGAAAATAATTATGGAAATTTATATTTTAATAAATTATAGAGGCTTATACAGGAAACAGAAGTTGTATACCAAAATTATAGTATGAAATGTTTAAAATAAATTTTTGAATTTTGTTAATCTCATACCAAACTAGCCGAAATAAAAAAAAAATTACTACGTTATCTTGTGTTTACGGTTATTTCGTCGAAAATGTACAACCACACTCGGTTGTGATGCACTTATTGCAGGTAGCCAACACGATTTAATCTCATTGTGTCTGGCTTATTTTTGATAAGGAATATAAACTATCTAACCAATTTCTTTAACGATATAGATTATGAGAGCTATTATAACTTTTTATATTCACTTAAATCAGTCAAATCAGTTTTGGTTAGTACGAAATTTCCCATCTCTGATTACACTATGCAACAAGAAAAATGCCAAGGACTACCATCATATTTTTCTGATGTATAATGGTACCCTAACTACAGAAATAGTCGATTAATATTTTTCTAAAATATTGGATTATCGAAGAGGCTACAGATTTTATAATAACTTAAAAAGGGATTGTATAATTTTATTACATAAACCACTAGAAATCAAAATAAGCTTTAAGACGCTTTAATATTTTATTTCTATATACTACCCGGTTTCAGAATTATTCAGACCATAATGATGAAAAATATATTTTCTTATGCAGAATTGGAAAATGTTTATTATTTAAAAATTATAAGAAATCGAAAATGCCAAAAACCTACTTTTTTATTATTTTATTCGTCATAAAGCCATATCTACCACAAATTAAATAAGCTTTTATTTTATTCACAATAAAGTGAAATTACCAGGTTTTTGCAAAAATCGAGGTTTCAAAGCAGAAAGCACAAAATTTCATTTTAAATTAAATTCGATATATTAGTAAATATTTCATCTAGAAACGGACCTGCAAACAAATTTCTAGATACAGACAAAAATGTCTCAATAATTTTATTGAATTGTTCAGTAAACAAATTTTTCAAATCTATAAAAAAAATTTTTTTAATATATATCAAATTCCAAACACAATAATAGTCTACTGAATCATACAAAAATATTTACTTGATTTTCTGTAATATATCAAACAATATTTTTTGTCTGAATTTGTAAAACAATTTGCATAAAAATACTTACAAATTTTAGACAAAATAGTTTACTGAATCAAACAATATATTTACTGAATTTTTTTTAAATATATCAAAAAAACTTTTTGTGTGAGAGAGTAAAAACTTTTTTTAATATGTTTAAGTTTTAAATTATAACATCATCCATGAAGCATTTATAAAATTTCATTTTGTAAAATGTGTTCAAGTCTTTATGTTCTAAAGATTAAAAAAAAATGAATGAGAATTACCGAAACAACATTAACGAATTGATTCACTCAGAAATCTTCAGCAAACAAACTTGTCAAAATCACATTCCTTTTGCAATCATTGTTGTTGTTGTTATTTATGTGTATGCCATTATTGGCATTGTTTTTTTAACGACAAAGAAAACTGGTTTTGGTTGTTGTTTTTGTTGTTTTTGTCCTAAATAAAAGTCAAGCAAAAAAAAAATCACTGATTCAGTGAAGAATATTTACTGAAAAAAGTGTTTTTATTTTAGACGAAGTTTTGTTTGAAATAATTTTTGCGATAATTTTTCTTTGAAGTGGATGCTGCACCGATTTCATCATAGGTTGTGCAATCTAAGAGTGATTTTTTTGCTATTATCTTTTTGGCAACACTAGTTTTGACAGCTCACGCACGTTTTGTATCATGTGTCACTGTCAAACATCTTCAGTTTGGTCTATAATTTAATCATGAATCGTCTTACAAACGAACAACGCTTGCAAATTGTTGAATTTTATTACCAAAATGCGTGCTCTGTTAAGAAAGTTCATCGCGCGCTTCTTCCATTTTATGGTCAGTTTAATCGACCTACTGAGGCTTCTATTCGGGCTATTGTAAAAAAATTTCGCACCAAATTTACATTGTTGGACATTAAACCACCAACACGTTTACGTAGAGTGCGAACTGAAGAAAATATCGCAGCCGTATCGGCCAGTGTTGGTGATGACCGTGAATTATCGATTCGGCGCCGTTCGCAGCAATTGGGCCTCTGTACTCCACTACGTGGAAAATTTTGCGGAAGGATTTGGGTGTGAAGCCTTATAAGATACAGCTGGTGCAAGAATTGAAGCCAAACGACCTACCACAACGCCAAATTTTTGGTGAATGGGCTCTTGAAAAGTTAGATGAAGATCCACTTTTTTATCGAAGAATTGTGTTCAGCGACTAGGCTCATTTCTGGTTGAATGGATACGTGAACAAGCAAAACTGCCGTATTTGGAGTGAAGAGCAGCCAGAAGCATTGCAAGAGCTACCAATGCATCCACAAAAAACAACCGTTTGGTGCGGATTATGGGCTGGCGGCATCATTGGGCCGTATTTCTTCAAAGATGATGCGAATCACAACGTTACTGTGAATGGTGAGCGCTACCGTGCGATGATAACAAATAATATATATTGCTAGCACTGGCTGCCAAGGCCATCGGCTAGAAGAAAAATAAAACATGTCAAAGTTACAAAAATTTTTATTTCAATTGGTTATTTCCGGCTGTAATAATGCAATTTTTTTAAAGATCGGAGGGTTTCCTAAAAGAATCACTTATCTTAAAATTTTTTTTTACTTTTTCTAGTTCGATACAATAATTAAATTTTTTTCCAAAAATGGCAAAATGTTCTCTCCCCATAGCTCGACAAATAACACAGGGGAACAAAATAAACATTTTGGTTTGGTGCAGCGAAAGCTATAATTGATAAAACGTATATGGGTCATACCATTTTCCACCATATCTTCAATTTTTTTTGTTAGCTCTCGTTTTTACAATATCGCGGTTTTTAGTCATTCTATCTCTTTTTTGCTTCTTCGTCAAATTTTTGCAAACTGAACTTTAAAATTCAATAAGACTTTTTAGATTACTAATCTATACAAAATTAGTATTCTTTTAAATTTAATATTGTTGATGTACGTTCCAGGATATTTTGGTGAAACTGAATGGATATTAAATGTTAACTATTTGCAGTTTTATCCTTATAAATCTTACATTTGATTCACATTTTAAAACATACTCGTATTTACAAGCACATACATAATACTACAGTAAACAAATTTTTATGAAAAAAAGAATCAAACACACTTAAAATGTCCGGAAATAAGAAAAAACAAGACAAAATTAGGCACTAAATATCCTTAAAATACCACTAAAGTCTATCGCTAAAAGCACCTACGCTATTATACTCAAATTAAAGATATTTTTGTACAGATTAGTAATTTACTACAAAAATATTCGAGAGAAAGATATTTGTTGCAAACAATTTTTTTAATCACGTGAATATAAAATTCCCGATTTTTGAAAAACTGCAAATGAGGCATCTTCTTTTTTCTGTATTTCTGTATTCTGTATAAATGAGTTATGAGTTTTTATCCAAAGTTATTTAATTAGTTTGGCTTAAGTACATTTTAAATTTAATCTTTCAGTTCAACTTTCCGTACATCCAAAAAATTTTCTTTGAATGTTCAATATTTACATGCTTTAGAATTTCTTTCTTAAATAACAACTAATTTGATCGAAAGATTAAATTGAAAATGAACTTAAGCCAAGCTAATTAAATAACTTTGGCTAATATAAATGAATATTAAAAAATAAGAAAATTAATATAATATTAAATATTAAATATAAGCCCAAATTTCGAGCTAATCTCTGAATAATTCACTACATTTTAAACTAATTTCTTATTTTAGTTAAAATTTTGTTGAGGTTAAAACCAAAACAAACATCTTTCTTAAAGATCAGAAAGATATTCCGAAGCAACCACCGAAACTACGATATTATACTCAGAAGAAACTTATGTTTGTGTAGACTAATTTTTTGCCACAAAAAATTTAAATTTTAAGTTGTAACACTAAAAATTTAGATGAAAATTAAGAACCCGCGATTTTTCGCAAATGCGAGCTGACTGGAAAAAAGTAGTATAACAGCATACAAAGCGGAGGTAAAATTTAGGCTACCAAAAAGTATGTTCCTATAGAACTATAGCCAAATATCAAAGAATTTCGGATAATACAAATTTTTTTTGGTTCTCCGCGTCAAAAATAATGCCATAAATATATTTGGTAACGTTTTTGTTCAAGGTTTATGATGTATTCTCTTTTCACCGGCCACGACTCAGAAATATTTTGTACCATTTACGTTTTCACCTGTCCTGGGACTAGTAAGTTCTCTACAATTGGTACAACATATCCCGCAGAGTATATAAATACATATATAGCGCCACTGGAAATGCGTATTCTGTAAGTGTTTTACTATAATCTACTATAGTACGGGTTTGGCATAGCCAAATCGCGACAACAATTACTGATTACAACCTGTTCAATTTTTAGGTGGTTTTTGCAGTGGAAATCTATTCTATATTTTACATTCACCTACATTTGAATTATTCGAATTAAATCTATTCACAAACCCTCTTTTACACTTCATTCCTTTCCATTTTATTAACAACCACCAGCCACGCATTTTAACACGACACATAATTCAATATGAAAGATGAAACGAAAGTGGGCATAATAAATGACTGTATATTTAATTTGAAAATATAATTAATTAGCAGACATTTATAAACGTTTTAATATCAAATATACAAAATTATACAAAATACTATAATAAGATGTTTTATTTTAATTCAAACATGAAATTTATATTTTATATAACATTGTTGTTATTTTCTGTTGCTTGTACAATATAAATTATGGTTTATTAATATTCATTAACTCTTTGTTATAAAAAAATAAAATTATATAAAAAATTGTGTAGATAAAAAGTTAATCAATGTTGCAAGTCATTTACGACATAATCAAAGTTTTTGTAATATACAGTAAGCGACAAGGCATTTGCAATAAAAGCCAGCAGAAAATGTTTAATATTTTAATATGAATATAGCGAGCCCTAACGCACAAAAAGTTTTAACAAAAAAAATACAACGACTCACTTTTATTAAATTTTTCGATATGATATAAATGATCGTAAATTATACAGAGCAACAGTGCGAAAAACAGACGGACTTGACAGTCCGTATCTACAACTTTGCTAAATATTGTTAGCAAGAAACTAGGAGGACAAAAAGTGAACGGATAAACTATATTTTTTGGCATAAAATGCTAACAAGGATTGTTTAGTGAGCTCTTAGCTACATTATTGCCATATATAGTTAAGCGATATCAACAAGTTTGTATTAGCTGTTGGCCAAAAGCTAATGACAACTTTTTTTGAGGGCCCACTGGTTTGCAGAAACTTGGGAAGCCTAGTACGAGTACAAAAAAAAATTGGTCACCAAATTCGTCAAACTGAGTTTAGGGTTTTGCTACCCTATGATTGTACCATTGAATCAGTAGTGTGCAGTTTGTGTGTTTTACCAAATGTCTTCATTTGTCGCATAGTGTTATCAATTGCCTTCATAAATCGAAAATAGCAACATGTTGATTACGTCGTTTAGGGCGGTAACGATAATATATTTCATCATAACTCGAGAAAGGTTTGTCCGATTTGGATAAATGCAGTTTACCAGTGATCGATCAAGAGTATAATTAAAATATTAATTTTTCTTAAGAAAAGACATTATTCAATCGTTATTTGTTACCTATATTTTTAGTGGCTACCGCTATTGTCTCGTACAATAACAGAAGTTGCCCTTTGTTTAAATTTTTTCGATCAAAAATAACTAATACACTATGATACAAAAGTTGGAAAAAAATATTCACTGATTCTCATGCACCAATTCTGTTATTTTTGGAGCCCGTAGAGAAAAAATACATTTAGTGTTTCTAAGTCACTTCGTAAAGTGTTTTGATAACGATAAATGCAGTGAAAACAGTTTTCTTAGAGTTTGTATTTATGTCGTTTATGGTTGAAAAGTATGTTGTTTGGTAATGACAACTCATTACTAAGTTTTTTCTGGGTAGCCATCATTTGAAAGATAATAATTATATTTTTAATATATGAAAAAGTTTGTAGAAATTTGTTTTGAAACAAAGAAGTTATGGCTGTCCAAAATTAAAAGTTTAAGAAAACCGTTTTTCACTACATTTATCGTCATAAAATTACTGTATGAAGTGACCTAGAAAAACTAATGCTGCTCTCGTTCTCTAAGGCCTCCAGGCGCGGATCCAGGAGTAAAATATACCTCAATCCTACTAAGTTTCTATAGAAAAATTTCCTAAATGATATGTTTTATTTAAAAGTTTTCGTCTCAAAAGCTTAAGTTGTATCCGCGCCGGATGGACTCCATCGAAACATAATTGGTACAGGAGAACACCTGCATAATTTTAGTGTATCACAGTATTATTTATGTTCATTGGCAATGCCATCAATGAAATGTATCTATACGTATATAGTAGATTAGTTTAACCAACAACAAATACATTACTGAGAATGTCTCTAAAAAAATTATTATTAAATTTTATTATTATTAATGCCTATTTTTATTTTTTTAACTGTATAAATTTCATTTCAAAGTTATTATATCGGATGAAGTTCACTTAATATTTGAATAAACAAATTACTTTTAAATTAAGAATTTTACGATAAAATTCAAGTTTATATTGAGAAAGAATTATTAGAATATCTAATCAGCGGACTAGTATAAAGTATCAGTACTGAGGTCGGAGTCGGTAGACCATCTCATTCAGAGAAAGAAACAAGTTTTATTTTTGATAACAAAAATCCCGGTATTCAATTAATTTTTTTTCAAATTTTCTGTGATAAAAAATTTCGCTGTATTAATAACAACAATTTAAAAAAATTAATATAAAATTTAGGTAAGTTTCTTATAAAAACCTAGGAGAATTTTGATAAAAAAACTTAATAAAAATTTACTTAAAAAATATATAAATTTAATAAAAAAAGTATATATATAATTTTGTAATATAAATATATATAATATAAAAAAAAATTTCATATGGCTGGGATATGAACCCGGGATCCTTGGACGTAAAGCATGTTGTTTACAGCTGAGCTATAGCCCAGTTATTTTTTTAAGATATACAACTTGTTTTAAAATACTTACATGTGGAAAGCATGTCAATGTATACTTCGAATTAAGTACTTATGTATTTGATTTAACAACTTTTTTTTATTAAATATTTGCAATTTTTCAATAACTTTTTTATCAAATACTTTTTATTTCGTGATTTTTAAAATGCGCGGTATTGATAAATATTGTATTAAATTAATAACAAATGCTATTGAAATCTTTCTTTTTTTCAACAATATTATTTTATTGAACATAGTTTTTATCTATTTTTTTCTGTGTTAGCATTTACTTTGCAATTTTGTCAATTGTCAATTTGTTAAGGTGAATTAAATTTTGCTTGGTACGAAATTCGCCACATCTAGAATGAACTTAAGCAGATGCGATAACTTTTAAAGCAAAAATAAGATGTTAAATATTTTAGTAAAATTGTAAATGGTATCTCATCAGTATGCTGTCACTGTCTCAATTGTTTCGATATATATGGAAACTGTTACTTTCGACAAAAAAATCTGTGGTTTTCTTCAATCAGTGCGTATGTCTAAAACCAATTTTTTCAGAAGAGCCGAAATAGTTTATTTTTTACACTACGGGTTTTTTATGGTGTTTATCACAGTTTTTTTGAACAGTCGCTTAAATATATATTATTATAAGAAGTTTGATTAATAACTTCAGACAAAAATTCCTTAAGGGTAAGATCGTAGAGAATAATTAAAAAAGCAATGTGCTAAGGATATTAAAAGTGTTTGGAGAAAAAGAGCTTATGTTGATAACAGTTGTTTACATTGAATTAATTCTGAAAAATGTTTGCATATTAGTAATTATGAGTTTGTATTAACTGACCAATAATCCAGAAATATTTCGGAAATGTGTTCAAAAGTAATAACAAATGTGGCTATGTGGTTTTTTCAACGGCAATAAATTGCCAGCACGTTATTGTACATCGATTTAGTTCATTAGAACTGACAAATATTTGAATAAATTAAGAAGTTACATTGTTTTTATAACACAAAATAAAGAATTATTGGTTCATGTTATTAGCGAAATTTTCGGTAAAAAAGCATATAAAAAATGTAATTTGCCATCAATAAGTCAAAATCGCCAAAAATGGACATGCGCGCTTATCCAAGAAAGCCATACAAATATCTTGGAGCGACAAATATCGGTAAAATTTTTTTCTGTTATTTTTTGACCGACAATTAAAGTAAAATTTTAACTTTTATTTTTTAACAGATTTTAGCTATTATTTTCAATAAAAATCAAATATAAATTATTATTTTTTGTTTTACAAAATATGTAATCAAACTTTTATTATTGACCGCGAAACCATTCACTATATGTTGACTTTTTTTGAAAAAAGGTCGGTACAGTAACTGTGACCTGATTTTTACTGAAGCAATTTTTTTAAATTTATTTTTTAGCATAAAAAGTGCAGCTATCATATAAATAATGAAATTAATTCTTTTAAGGAATTTTTACATACTTTGGCAACTCTGTGTCGTTCTGTGTACTGTATCAATATCTTTTTAAATAAGATTAATTATCGTATGGCAGAAGCTATTAATTCATTTTTGTGTGTCTGCTTGTTTGTTTGGACGTATTCAATACCCATGAGTTGATCGTTTATAAATGTGTTTTTTGCAAACATCACACTGTTTATTAATAATAACAATTTATTAAAATATAAACGTAAAACAACAAATTGTGTCAATTGCAGGAAATAATTATGAATATGCAAACTGTAAATGCTACAATTAATTTCAAAATATTTCTATAGCTACAGCTAATAGCTTTTAATGTACTGAAAAAAAAAACTCAATATTTTATATATAAAAATTCAATGCATAAACTGAGCTCATCGGAATAACAGCTTTTAAGATATTTAGTATGTGATTCTTTTGTCATTTACATCATTCATTTATTCATTTTATTATAAGTAATTCGGTGGTTTTATGTACTATCTCTTCTTAGTCAATTTGTTAGTAACCAAGTTTTAACGTTGTAAGCACATTTTGTTCTCAATTTTTACGTAAGTAAATTACACAGGCCAACAAATTAAGAAAAAAAATTGCTGCCGAGATATCGCTAGTGGTTTTGTATTAGGTTGACTCTGAAAATGTTTTAAATTTTCAGTGAAAGAATTTCGCTTCATAAATCCAAAGAAACAATTTCGTTGGACTTTTTTCTCAAAGCTAAATAAATATTTCACAATTCTAATGAATTTTCACGTATATTGTGAAAGAATTTTTTGGAATTGATTCATTAACTTTCATAGTTTCGTTTAAAAATTTCACTGGACTTATGACAGCAACATTTTGCCGTTCTAGAATGTCATAATTTCAAAGAAATTTATTTCATTGATTTGATGAAAAGTTTCATTGGATTTATGAAATAATTAATTCACATACATATACATTTGAAGCATACCTTTATTTAATTCAACAGTTGGCAGGCAAAAACGAACAACAAAATTAGTTTTATATGTTTTTGTTGTTGTGATTGTACTCTTTCTTATTATTATCCAGTCATAGACACATTGTTTTGACAGTGCTACTGCCTGAACTAGTTAAGACGTTGACTATAAAGCATATGATGAGAATCAAGAGTCTGAGTTCGATATTGTGAGCGGTCATCAACATTAAACAATTTTTTGTTCTGCATTGGCGTCTTTGTACGTATTTCAACCATGGAATTATCAAAAAATTAAAATAGACAATAAAAAATATAACTTAATGAGGCTACTAAGTAATGTACTAATTTCATTAAAACAGTGAAATAATTTCATTAGAATAATGACAGAATATTATTAAAATAATGACAGAATACTATTAAAATAATGACAGAGTTTCATTAAAATGATGAAACAGTTACATTAAAAAAAGGTGAAATAATTTCACTGATATAATGATATATGTTCATTCGTTTACTAAAATTTTTACATTAGAGCAATGAAATTATTTCATATATTTAATGAAATCTTCATTAAAATAATTTTAACGAAATTTGTTTCATTAAATTAATTTTAACGGAACTTGTTTCATTAATCCAACAAAGCGTGACGTTGGTTAAGTTTTATTGAAATTTTTCATTGGATTAATGTCAAGATTCACAGAATTTATGAACACAATTCTTTCAGTGTTTTTTCTTACGTGTAGTTTTGGATCTACCTTCATTTCTTAATATTGGCAGTCTTAAGTGCTTTCGTCTTTCCCGTTTGGAATCAATCGGGACATGTCTTTACATTAATTCATTTTATTATCATGTTTTCATGGCAAAAAAGTTATCTCAAGGACCAAAATGTGTTTTTTTACATATGTGGTAATGTCGTAGTTAAAAAGTTTAGAAAACCTATAACAGATTTTATAAAAAGTGCTTATTTTTCTTACGTATTACTCTTATTTTTTCACGCATGAAATCAAAATGTTTGCTATTTTGTAGTCAGTATAAGGTCCTTAGTTAAAAAATTATAGAGTTTCTTGGCAACAAAACCATTTATTTATTATTTATTTATTTATTAATTTCTTTTACGCTATATCGTGGGCGCACAGTCCCAAACCACCGACGCAGAAATTGCACAGCGTACAGAAATTTTAGCACTGGGAAAGCACTTTTATACAGGATAGCAGAACGGTTTGCCAACGTTATTGTTTACAATATGAAAAATTTATTGCCAATGATTTTTAATAAAAGAATGTATTTACTTGTTTTCGTTTGTATTTATTTAAATATAAATGCACATAAGTATATATTGCGGGCGCACGGGAAAGAGGGGATAAGCCAACTTTTCACATGTGGCTTGTGTCCTTTCACGCAGTGGTTCAAACAACCCTTAACTATCCAAAAGTAAAAAAAAAAATTACTTTGAGAAAAAGTTGACTTATCAATTTTTCCCCGCGCGCCACTGTTAGATTAAGCTATTTATATAAAAGAGTGAACTGTTTCATTTTGAAATTGGGTAAGAACACAATTAAAATCTACCATCTTTAAGTCTGTTTCAATTGTTTTCTGGTATAATTATTTAACGATATATAGGCCTATGTCCCTATATAATAGTGAATACTCAAAAATATTAAGAATTTTGTAAATAAATATTGCCTTAACACACTTGCATATAGAAAGTTTGCTACTGAAAATTTCTTATACAACCATAACATTTCTAATGCTTAATAAACATATATTATCAGGAATAACGGCGATAAGCTTGTATGCGGAAAACACCCAGGGTACATGGGGAGAATCGCACCCACGACCACTGGACTGACAGACTAGTATCGCTACCACTCAGCCACAAAGATACCCTGTTAACAAAAGAAAATAGTGTTTTCGATTCAACTGTATCAATAATTTTTCCAAGTGAATAATTTCTATTTTTTAAGAGGTGGTAAAGGGGTATTATTTGACGAAATGTTAGTATGGAAAATCTACAATTCAAACACTATGTTATTGTAACACAGTGTTATCTATTACTTACTAATAAAACTTAATTTTCCTTTTTAATTTGCAAAGATCTTGTGAAAGCCTATAATATACAAAAAAATTAAAATCGTATGAGAAACAAAAAAATCCCAAGCGGTAAAATATTTTACATGGCCGAAGTGCTCTACTTTGAGACTTCATAGCTCCACTCCTGAGCAATTTTGAGAGCTGGTACATTAACGGGCATACTCTTCTGCTATCACCATGTACAATTTTATTCTTATAAAACTGTCCGTTCTTAGAAATACCTGATTTATGTTACAATTACTTTCATTCTGCCCGACTGTGAATCGAGCACCTCTTGTCACATCTCTATGGGGTAATGTAGTCCGTCAAGTATAACTTTTAATCGGAATTTATCATTTATTAAAACTGTATAAATGGAAATCGTTCCACCTTTCCTTTATACGAATTCCATGCGCCATTAATTACTTTCCATTACAATGCATATGCAATTGTTTCATGATAATTTCATTAATACAAATTACAACGTATTTCAATCTACAACATCAAATTATACTCTGGAATAATGAAGATCTAAATGCTTTGAGTTCAAAAGAGCCTCAATTAAATAACACTGTATTTAACATAAACTGTGCTGAAATGAGAACTCATGGGCTATTATTATACGACAGCTGCTAAGTTCTGAATATTAAAGTCAACGATAAATGTTGGAAATGAAAGCCAGTTTTTTATTTATTTAAGTTTAGCTTTCTTTTTTATGTCTTTCTTTATTGTTTCTTTTTATTGTTTTTTATTGTACATGTTCATATGTATGTTAACTTAGTAAATTTTTTTAGTTAATCTTATGAAAAAAAAATATTTATTTAAATGAATTTCATTCATATAAATATATACATACATACATAATACGAATGAATGTATTTGTACAAAAAGCTTTGCATGTGTTGTAAGTATTATTTTGAATGTCTATTGAAAAATTAAAAAAAAAATAGTAACAAATGGGAAAAACAACAGCAAAATTCCAATAAAATATCAGCAATATTTAGTAGTTAATTTAATTTATAGCAAAATTTTTATGGGTGACTTTATTGCATAATAAAACATAATTTACAGCGCCATTGAGACTGTATGGATAAAGGTCGTTTATAATGTTACAATAAATGGCAGCTGTACGTACCACACAGTGTATATACTATGTGTGTATGTAGAAATATAGCAGCAAATGTGGTTTTTGTATATTTATAGTATATCTTTGTGTACATATAACATTTATGTAATAAATTATTACAAATGCTCATAAGTATCACGTTGTACTTACACAAATTGTAGGAAGTTATGAATTGCTATTAAAAATGTAGTTCAAGGATTCATTTTCTTATATATTTAAAGTGCGAACAGTTTTTGGAGATGTTTTTCATAAGAAAAGATTTTATAAAGTGTACGTTTTTTCTAACAGAATTTTCAAAGACTTTCTGTTGTATAAAGAAAAAAATTACCATTTAAGTTATGATATATAATTCTTCTGCCTTAAGTTCGTTCATTTTACTTTTGCACTAAAACTATTTTTATTAAAAATAATATCTAACGTCCATAACATTTGAAAAAACCACGAAATTTTTTTAGTGTACGGAAGGTTGAACTGACATCCTGATGTTTCGAGACCAATCACGATCAGGTCATAAGAATTGTTTGTCAGCTTAGACCCCACTACCAATGACGACAGCTACAATCAAAGAAATTGAATGTATAAACGGCTTATATTCAAAATCGTCTTTATTCGAATTTGAGGAAAATCACTTTTTGATGGCAAAGTATTGCGTAAAATAAGCCGCATCTATGGTAATAATATAAAAGTATAAAAATATTTTTTTCAATTTTCTCCTAATATTTTTATTTCTCTATATTACGCAGTTAGCTTTTTACGCAGTCAAAATCCTCTATCTGATGAAATATTATTTAAATAAAACCAATAAATTTAATTTGAATTTTTGATAATCTCGTATGAACGGCGTTTGATGAAGCCGTGATTGAATGTGAAATCACACCAATATAAATAAATAAATATATATATATATATATATATATATATATATATATATATATATATATATATATATATATATATATATATATATATATATATATATATATATATATATATATATATATATATATATATATATATATATATATATATATATATATATATATATATATATATATATCAAAATAGGTATCAATCGAGAGGTATTTGAAAATTACTTTTAGGTTTCGCTTATGATTTTTAATTTCAGATGCCGATTTAGGATCTGTGACGGTTTATAGTTGATTTCTTATATTTTTTACGCAGTCGGATTTTTTGATTTTTTAAAATCTTGTTTATTTTTCCCGAATACCCAATCGATACGCATGAATGTGTGTTCAACTGCAGAAAACAATTTAATAATTTTTTGCAACTTCATGATTGGGACGAAAACTTGCACATCCCTCCTAAAGAAATCATATATTTATTTTTTATCCTGGACACCAATCGCATACAAGAAAGCTTAAACAGTGAACCTGTGAGTTTTGCTTTTGAAATTGTAAAAAAAGGCTGCACAACAAACAAACAACAACAATAATAAGAGCTTTGTAGTGTTTGAACGAAAAATTATTATAAGAAGTTCTTGTATGGTTTTTCGTTAAGCAAATTTGTTCAAAAAGTGCGAAAAATGGACAAAGAGCGCTGACGAGATAGTGCAAAGGTCGTCAAAATCAACAGACTGCTACATTCTGCTAATGTGATTAGATATTCTAATATTCCACTCTTAATAATAGTTTGAATTTACATTAATTCAAATAACGAACATAAGCCGAAATAATAACTTTCAACTTTAATCTATTCAGTTCAAATAAAATTGCGTAAAAAATCATAAAATTCTTTGAAAGTGAAAAAATGTACTGATTCGGGTACAGATACACAACTGACTACTAAATTCAAAGAATTGGAAATTGGAAAGTAATTTGCTAAAGCATTAATTGTTTCAACTCTTGTCAGAAGTTCTGAATATATACCTGTTGTATTAATTTCATTTTCATAAGATTGTCCACGGCATTTCATTATGTCCAAACTATTTTTTTCTTCTAAAGAGTTTAACATGGCATATTCAGCATATTTAGCTTTGTGCACAGTATTTGGTTAAAAAAAACTAAAACTCTTTCAAAGGTTAAACAATTTTCCAGTACATAGCAAATAATTATAGCAATCTTATCAGCATGTTTAATATCAGGTTTATAATCTACAATGATACTTAATTACTTTGCCAATTGCACTTCAGTAGATCTGAGTTGCAAAATAAAAATTAAAGTTTAAAGATTTTTTAAGAATATTATATTATTTCCTGTACTAAATCTGTGGTCAGAATCGATAGCCCTCTAAGTCGACTTACTAATTAAAAAGTAAACTTAATACTTAATATAATTTAATAGAAATTTCGTATTCGTTTAAAGAAGAACTTAGCCAAAACAATTTCGAATTTGAATTCCCTTAAATTATTTTACCTTTAAATTTAGACGCCCTATAAATTGTGCAGCCCCAGGCCCGGGCCTCACGGGACTAGGCCTTCATCCGCCACTGGCCCCAACTACACATACGTCAGTAAAAATGTGACAAATCTCTTCTCACGTCTGAATGTGGTATAAATTTAACACAAATAACAGAGAATAATTTTCGTACATCCAAATCACAAAATTTGCACTTTTTTAACACAACACATCTAAATTTAAAATTACGGTATCTGATTTACAAATTTGGAGCGTAGTCTTGTAGGAACACTGTGTGCTGCATGCGGTATAACTTTCCTGAAAATCAAAATTGTTTTAAAATATTTAGAATTGTTGTCTTTAGAACACTTTTTGTTAAAATATGAAGCCTGAGGAATAGTAGAACTAAACCTGGCTGATATTTATTTCAACGATTTCTTAACATTACCATTCCTATACCCCACTCGTAAAAAAACACTTTTTTATATATACCTTAATGAGTTTTTTTGTATAAAAATATCAATTTACTAAATTTACTGTTTTGGTCTTGTGGGCTTAATATTTCATTTAGTTTTTGCTTCAATCATTTCTTATCGCTTCAGTCAAGTCAGTCAGGCAGTCAGTCAGTCAGTTCGAGTTAAACCCACTTAAGTGAAAAATGTAAATTATAAATAAAATAGATGAAGACAAATGACTTTGTATGAACACAGCTCAGTCATTGTACATGAGAACGAACAAGCTTTAGTTCATGTACAAAGTAGCAGTATTTTTACCAGTGAGTGACTTATAAATTTGATGTATGATTTGTATTTTATTATCTTATGTAATTTTGTCCAATATTTTTCATTTTCATTAGTGCTCAAATACATATACGCATGCACAGATATAATTCGGTTGGTTGAATTTCTTATGGTTTTCAGTGTGGTGTTTTTGATTCCCCAGTAACTTCCTTTTGTATGTGAATAAATGATTGATGTCCGTCTACTTGTAGTTATTATACGAATTATAAGCGCCGCCAAATAAAAAAGGAAAATAAAAAATTTACGCAAACAGACATCTATACATAATAAACAAACTAGCAATCAGATAAGTCATTTATTCAGTTACTGCTTTCAATAAATACACAAATACTGCTTAGCATAATACGTATTTATATAGTAAAAAACAAAGTCTAATAAAGTCGAATATTTTTTAACCTACAGTGATAAAGAAGGAAGGAAAATTGTCAATAGACAAAAAAATCACTACAGTGCTTTAGCCAGTGGCAGTGTGGAGCAGAAGGTCGATAACCAACCGTCGATTGATGCGAAGAACACTGATGAACGAATGAGTTCAAAACGACTATTACCACAGTAGGCCACTACTGTTGTTTCTTCTTACATATTTTCATTCTTTTCATGACAGCTATTGCCACGAGTGGCAGTCATCCATTCTTTCTCTTCTAATTACAATCTGTGAAAATACAAAGTGATACCAATTGGACGTCGGACCATTTTATGTACGTATCGTAGAGTATTAAAGACGCTAAAAAGCAAAATTAATTGTTATACCGCCTGCGGGTTTTATGCAACATGCGCTTTGTAGTTGTTCTTTTTTTCATTGTAATTATATATTTTTATTACATTTGCTGTTTCGTTATTGTGTTTCTATTTAAGCGACTGGTGAAGAATTGATTTTAGATGAGTTTTGACACATGTTTCTCCATTTATTTAAAAGATGGATTGTTTTTTTTCTGAAGTGTATTTTATGTTTAATTTTTCATTCTTGATGGATTTGTTAGTTTTGGACGACGCACAGTGTTTTGTTCCCATATAGCGATGGGACAAAAATAGAGGGAGTTTTTCTAATGAAATTCGGTACACTGTTATATACTAGAGTAAGCAGTATAAAAATAGCTTCAATTAAAGCAGGTTTTTACTAAGAGAGAATAAAAGTACTGATTACAAACCTGCTGTTATCGTTGCTGATTTTTGTATGGCGAGTTCCCGGTTTGGAGTACTACATTTTTGACACAAAACGCGCTTTTTGAAGCGCCGACAATCACCAATATTTTTAGCACTAAAGCTGTAAGTATACGAAACTTTCTCGCTTAAGAACCTGCATTGTATCAGTAGTGAAAAATCTTTTTTTTTATAGTTTCTTTCATATACATTCACTGCTCTGCAATAACCTCTTCTTTTAAAGCGTATTATTATGCACTTTGTTGTCTTAGTGCTTCAAAAAACACGAAATTTTAGTGGGTAGCTAAGAAAAATACGAAGCTTTAAAAAATTCGGTGCAAGTACTCCTATAGCTCCTAATGCTGAACATAGAACTAAAGATATATTCCTTCATTGAGCCTGTTACGTAATACACCATCTACCAGACTGTACCTATTTTTAGATTATTCGCTGTAAGGACTCGTTATGCTGTCATATATCCTTTTTCTTAAAAAGCCTATAATAACTATTACAAGCGCCGAAGGGAAAAACAATTTCAGGAGCGGTAATGTATGTCATTCGACTTACATACATTGCCCTAGTGTGCGGATCACATAGCGGAAGTATAAGTCCGATAAATCTTATGATTCCTATTTTATAGCCCTCTAAGCTTGAACATCTCATATATTTTTTCGAAAAGTTTGTCAACTTTTTGTGGATTTGTAGAACATTAGCATACCGTTTTACTTGAGGTTGCATAAAAAATATGGTTTGCCAACTTGGATCATTTGACATATTGGATTTATAATGACGTCGTCTAATTTTTCGAATTCGTCTCAAAAAACCCTTTCATTTGATATCCATAAATATCATAGTGTTGCACTAAAAAAAATTGGCGCAATATTGCAGCGCCACCTACCGGGACTAATTATAAATCTGAGCCATTCTTGGACCCACCTAAATACACATACAAAATTTCATCTAAACTGGTCTAAAGGCTGAACTAATTTTAAATGAAATTTTGTGGGAATAGTTCAATTTCACACACACTTACAGAAGAATTATACATAAAACGTATGAAGGTACCCAGATACCTTGCCATACTCTTAAGGGTGCTAGAAGTAAATTAATCTGTAACGCTTCTCTAAAATAATTTTTTAATTCAAAGTCAGTAATAGTCGAAAATTTATTAAAATGTTAAAGGTACCCGGGTACCCTTTAGGGTTAAGGGTGTCCATTAGTATATTTGCGTGATTGTTAGGCATTTCAAAGTTGTCGGGAATGAACGTCCGCGATCCAACATAATGTTTATATGTGGGTGAGTAGTCGTGAGCGAAGAAGCAGTCACGCAGACGTACTATATGTAAATTAATATCTTTTTTTTTAATATGCTGAATCAGATTGTGAAGGTATGATCACCCCATTTGATGAGTGCTCAAGCCACATCTTCAGGGAAGGTTTTCTGAAGACCAAGGCATAGAAGTTTGTTATAAAGGTCACATAAAACTTGCAAAACTTGGTTTATAAATGAATGAAAAAATCACCTTCCCTGAATTCCCGGGATTCCCACGAAAAGTAAATTTTCTAAATTAAAAAGATTTATTATATGAAAATTGGAGAAATTTCGATCGTTTTATTAATGTAAGTATTTTTTTTTAATAAAAGTTAATATAAAAGCAATTCTAAAACAAATTTTTAAGAATTTTTAAGTGAATTCAAGCAAGTAGAGTTTATAGTTATTACAAAGTAGGATATTCTATAAAGAATAATTGACGCCTATATCGCAATTAGTGAAACATTTTATTTTAAGGCCTCCAAATCATTTTACAAAGAACAAACATCTCCTTCAGGGTTTCAATAATTGTGTTGACTTATAATAAATTTAAGTATTGTCAATTCAAGGTTTTTACAGCTTCTATAAGCTTAAACTTTCCACTACACTTTCCAAACTTTGTTCACTAATTCTGCGGAAAATCACTCAAAGTTCGTTTAATATCGAATTATTTACTTTAGGAAGCGATTAGAGAGCACTGTAGTCATTGATACTTTTACAAAGTATTCCACTTTGTTCTATTATAGTGACTAAACGACATCTATTACTAAATTGATCTTGCATGTAGTTTTCGAGCCAATCAAATATTTTTCTCGGCTTAAGAGAAATGGTATGACTGCACTTTCATGCATTTTTTATGAAATTTCTTTGTAAGTTTGAGCACTTGACATTTTTTATTAATATGATTATTTCCAACGTGTTTGCTTTGTGAATGTAAATTGATTATTAGGCTAAGGTTCGTAACGTTATATTCAGAAAGAATTGGGCATGATTAATATTCAAAGGAACAAGGTAAAAGTTAACATCAACTTTATTTTTCAACGTACACATCAGAACAGAGTAGCGCCAATTTCGGAAGCCGCTACGCTTCCATCGCCAGTGATCACGTGTATTTGCTTATCACCGCTTGTCAGGTGGCTCTGTTTAATATTATTTTAATTCCTATATATAAAACTTTTTCGTGAAAATTGAATAAGAGAATTAAATCACTCTCAAGCTGATATTAAAGTGCACTTTCCCAGCGTTACCATCGTTTTATTTTTCTTCATTCCCATTTTCCTTGGAATATTAATCATGCCCAATTCTTTCTGAATATAACGTTACGAGCCTGAGCCTAATAATCGATTTAGGTTCACAGTTTTATTTTGTATTAAAAATTTGTATGAACATTTTACTGCCTGTTTATCGATGTCGAAGCAATTCGTTCTTTCTTACAGTTACATTTGAAACAAGAACAAACTTTTAGAAATTGTATTTGTTTCAATTGAAGTTGTAAGCATGAAAAATGTCCTTCGACATCGATAAACAGGGTATTAGTATTTAGACAGACGATGAAAAACGTAGCAACTTTAGAAGAGAACTTAAACAATTTCATTGTGTAAATTTAGTCGTATAGTGAGTCAAAAGAACTTTTGTAATATTTAAAAAAACATTGAAAATTTTGATATTAAAGAAAAACAGGATTGTAATACATTTTTTTATGTGAAGAATTAAAATAAATTTGGCGGTCACTTACGCAATTTTATGAATATGTATGTCAAAAAAGTTGATACATTTATGAAATAACGTGTACTTTTAATTTCTCGTTTCCCAGGGAAAATTATAAGCAGACTTCTCCCGGGAATTCCCTATTCTCAAACGCTACATGAGATGTGTAAATCACTTTTGTGTGAAGCAAGCACTACGAAAAACATTTTTGTAAAACACTTTAGCCCTCTTTATCGCCGCTGAAGAGTAGTTTTTACCTTTTGTTAAGAAAGATACAAATATGTACTAAAAAAATATTTATAGCTCTGTTTTACATCAAAGTGCTTAATACATCTTATAACTTAAAGCTAAGGCTAACAAGATTTGCTATGACGAGCCACTATAACTGTGTGGAAAATTGGGAAAATTCAACTCCCCCTAAAATGAATCCCATATGTAAACATCCAAAACACCGGTACATGTATATGTTTTTTGTTGCCTTCTACCATAATTAGTCTTTAGAACCATGTAGTTTTTTTTAGTATTGTGCAGTATTATTTATAAGTCCTCCTTCAGTTCATATTTTAGAAGACCATCTTCTCATTCCGCTAGAATCTTTATCCACCGATTTGTTTTGGATATTGTTGTAAGTAGCAGAAAAAATATATGCTAGTAATTATATAAAAAAAGATCAGAAAATATATTAATATTAAAATCTTAGCTAGGTATTAAGAAACTAAACTTAACTACCTTTCCATTGATATAGAATACAATTTACATATTAATATACAATTATATATTAATGTGATCTCTCTTAAAAAAACCACATTTTCTGCATTCATTAATAGCAGTGCTTACTATTCGCTTCGCAATCTCTGTAATCATCAAAGTTTTGCATGATAGGAGGACAACGTCCAATAGACTTTAATTCCTTCGATATAGAACGAACTCTCTTCAGAAGAATACTTACTTGACGTTAACGTGATCGATGTCTCAACTGTTGCCTGAAAGGCCTACAGAATTGTAAATATGGCTTCCGCCATTGCTGAGCGAAAATCAGAAACTGATGTTCGAAAATGAGACAAGCAGAATTAATATTATTATTTTGTGTGCATAAAGCGACGTAGTGTGGTCAGAGAGTACAATCGCCATATGGGTGGCGTTGATTTCCTTGAGAGTACCATGGGCATATATAAATTCGTTTGCAAAGCAAAAGATGGCCCATGCGAATGTTTTATCACCACATGGATATCATGATGGCAAATACATGGATACATTACCAAAGGATTGCTGAATACAAAGAGCTTCCATCAAATCAGCAGATTTTCGTCAGCAGGTTGCAAGTTGAAGAAAACATATCATATGCACCAAAAGAACAAAAAAATTAACGTGGCTAGAGTTTCTTCAAGCTTGGGCGAAGTTCTTCGATTCTCGAATTGCGGAACTGGCAAGATTTTTTGTGTTTGTAGTTATATCGAGTGTTAACTTATTATTGTATTATATTATTCTATTAATATGAGGCAATTGAAATTAGTTCTCTAAACAAACAAATTATAGGTTTTATAAATTTTCCATATTACGTATAAATATGCAATAACTAATGTATGCTAAAACTTATTTTAGAATGAAATATGTATAAATTAAAAAAAGATTTAATATAATAAAAAAAAATTAATAAAAATATAAATATATCTATCGTATCCGTTTTTATATTGGTTGGATTCCATATATTCTTTTCAGAAAAATAAGAACGATGCGTTCTCGAAATGAGAACAGTTGTTTCGAAGTAAGAATATAAAAATATAAATATATATATCGTATCCGTTTTTATTTGGTTGGATTCCATATATTCTTTTCAGAAAAATAAGAACGATGCGTTCTCGAAATGAGAACAGTTGTTGTCGAAGTAAGAACGATGCATTTTGTAAATTAGAATCCTTGTTGTCAAAGTAAGAACGTTAAGTTGGCAAAATGAAAACAATGCGAACAATTTTTCTCAAAATGAGAACGTTGCATTCTCAAAATGAAAGCAATTGTTGTAAAAATAAGAACAAAGTGTGCTTAAAAATATGACACCATCTGTTGCCAAATTAAGAAAAAGCGTCCTTAGATCACTTTTGACAACGGATGGAGTCCATTTCGGTGTTTTTCGACTGATATTCCTCTCTATGAAACACAATTTTGCAGCTATAGAACACAAAATAAACAAATAAAGTTTACACAACCAAAAGTATAACCTTTATATTACTCACATCTACTATAAATAGCCCAAAAGTAGCCTCCATAAAGGTGTTGGAATAATACTAAACTTTGGGCACCTTGCCTGATCAACAAGGCATATGGATCCTTGTCAATGTTTGAGCTACATATTACGTTTGGGTTACAACATCGACTTTCGAAATTTTGTCCGCTCATATTTTAACTCTGTCCAAACGTGCATTGTAATTTTTGAAGCACACGTGTTTTTGTATAAAACAACTAAAGTCATGTCGAATCTTGTAATATAAATATATACAAGTTATACAAATTATTCTATGTAAAGTTTTTAATATATTTTGATTAGATATTAGATATTTCAGCAGTTAAATACTTTATAACGTTCCAAATGTATATTACTCTTTCATAATTAATTCAATTTTGCAGATTGGCTATTATTCGATTTGGTATTTAGCTTATGACATTAAAAAAAGTATAATTCTAAATCTACCAGATGTTTATAAAAGTTGTAAAAATAATTATTTTTATATTGAAATTTTGTAGCTTTTTTTGCGGGGTCATCAACGTTTTTAATGCATATTTTGCTAATATATGAAGAACTGGAGAAAGAAAAAGAAAGTATGTATCAGCAAATTGATTACGACAGTATTTTATTTTGTTTGTGGTTTTTGTATCCTAAGCAAATTTACATACATACGTACATTGAATGTCTATACCCATGTTGTGCACGCAATATGCCTTAAGGTCATTTCCGCTTGAGACATTTAAAAATGCTTCTAGTACAAAAAAAAGTTAATAAAATCTAAACTAAAACCTGTGGTCCTTGTAAAAGTACCATCAATGTCCTTTAATCAATTGGCAAGAGATCAAAGAAGTTTGTGAAAGAAATTAATCATAGCCTGAGGAAAAAGTAAAACAACTTCGAAATAGAGGTGTACAAATGTTTTATTCTTTGAAGAAAGCAATCACAAATTGAAAAAGTTTTTTCTTTTAACATTTATTAATAATGCAATTATAGTTAAAAAGGTACCTGAATTTTTTAACTTGTGTTTTAATCGATTTATTTTGCTATTTTTTCTCTATTATCTTTGATAATAGTTAAGCAAAATGCTCCGTAAAATTTTTAGAAATTGCAAATTAAAGTCGAAAAAACTTGCATACGTATATCGCGGATATGAAAGTGTGTATCGAGCTTGTGATAAATGTGTATGCCAACACCATGGCATTGGTTAACTAACAAGACTGTTATTATTTTTAATCACTAATAACGCACTTCTGTACTTATTACCAACCTTTATCATATCTTACTTGGTATCATCGCTCATCCCAAAAGGCTGAAGCTAGTGACTACAAATTTTTTAAGTGGGCTCTCCTCCCGATGTATAGATCCACTATGAAGGGATTTTTGGAAAGTCAAATGCTAAGGTGTTAAAAATGGTTCGGATCTAAGGTATACATAAAATTCAAAAAAACATCATACGTAATAAGATAAACAAGTCAGCGGACAGGTGTTTTGCACTTTTTTTTAAATTTGTACTTTTAAGGACGAAAAAGGGTAAAAAAAATATAATTTTGTTATTTTTTGTTTATCTTCTAAAGTAATAAAGCTAGAAATTAAATTTAAATTGTCATCTTCTATCCCTGAGAAGCCTTCAAACAAATTTTGGTACTCTTTGGAAATTCGAGTCTATAAAGGGTGTAGCAATTGCAGCTCTTTTTAGTACTTTTTTCTATGAAGCTGTTTTTAAGTACATTGCTATGCTCAATATGTATATAGAAGAGTTTTTAATATGATCAATAGATGCGATGTATAGATCCACTAAATATAGACTTTTGACAATTCAAATGCTAAGTGGGTAAAAACTGGTAAAAGATGTAATAGGGGGTTGTTACTTTCTAGAAATTTGTACATTTTGGGGGGCGAAAAAAAGTAAAAATTAAATTTTGGTACTTTCTTGGCATACCATTTATCTCCTAAAGCAATAAATATAGAAATAAAATTCAAATTGAGTTCTGCTCTCCTTAAGAAGCCCTAAAATATATTTTGTTAGTTTTTTGAAATTCGGACATATAAGGGATAAAAATCGTACCTCATTTTGGTATTTTTCTATGCATATGTTTCAATAATTGCAAAGAGTGTGTGCAATATACTTTGAAAATAATCAAAAGTAGTCGTAAAAAGTAGTCAAATAATTTTGTTTATTTTTGATTATTTGAAAGTAGTCCCAAATAGTCCCGATTATTTGTAATTTTAATCAATTATTGATCGAAAATTTCTTACTGGTGGACTATATAATCATTACGACTTTTTTTAATTTAGCAAATTGATTACAATTCGTAATCATAATATAACATAAGAAACGTTCTTTCTTAATATGATACTTTTAAGAAAAGTTACTTTTTGGAAAAAGGTACTGCATTAAAAATATACTTTTTAAAAATGTACTTTTAAAAAAGCTACATTGTGGATATGTACTTTAAAAAAATTAGCTTTTTGGCAATGATACTTTTTGCAAAAGGTAATTTTTGCAAATATACACTTTTGAAAATGATGCATTTTGGACATCGCGTTTTGAGGAAAAAATTTGCCGTTTGATAGTGGGTGGCACTTTTTGAAAAAGGTACTTTGCAATTTACTTTAAGGAAATGGTAATTTTTGGATAAGTGTTTTTTTTAAATGTCATTTTAAGAAATGGTACTTCTTGAAAAAGGTCTGCTTTAGAAAAGGTGCATTTTTAAAAATGTCCTGTTTTGAAAACTTAGTTTTGGCAAATGCTGAAGAAACTACTTTTTGGAAAAGAAATTGTTGGAAATGTAGTGAAAACTGGCTTTTTTAAAAGAAGCATTATGGAAAAACTTCATTTTGTAATAGGTACTTTTTGCAAAAAGTGTTTTTTTGGAAAAGGCACTTTATGCAAAAGATACTTGGAAAAGATACTTTTGCTAAAAGTACCTTTTGAAAAAGATATTTATTGGAAATAGTACTTTTTGAAAAGGCACTTCTTAAAAGAAGCACTTTTTGAAATGATAGTTTTTTAATAAAGAAAGTTTCGAGATTGGTTTTTTGAAAAATCTCTTTTTGGAGAATGCATTTTTTGAAAGGGTACTTTTTGGATTTACTCTTTTTCACTTTATGATAACCATTTCGGAGGGGATACTTTTGTGAAAAAAAGAAAACTTGTTCTAAAAGAAGAGCATTTTTTTGTATACCAAGAACTATATTTAATGAAAGGGTTAAAGGTACCTTCACACTTGGCAAAAATTTACCGAAAAAAACGTGACCAACATACAAGCTAAAACTGCATTTCCTTTAATTCCAATCTTTTTTCCAAATATGGGTTCGCATTTAATAATAATAATATAAAAATTGCTTTTTGAAGCATAATTAACTTTATTTTGTAATATAAAAACCAAGTTAAATCACACTAAGTGGATACGTTTTTTTGGGCAAATATTTGCCAAGTGTAAACGTACCTTAAGAATGTTTGCCAGCAAAATTTGTTTTATACAACCTTTTATGCGGATTTATTCTATAATGTTTTCACTATTGATGAATCACCAGAAATAGGACTATTTTGAGTTCACATCATCGCTAAATTTATTAATAATTTTTATGCTATCTTCTCACTAGGTATTTTCAAAGCCAGAAAAAAAGAATCTAGTAAAACATCTAATACGAAAATCTGAATGGGCCAAATTATAAAAATTTATTAATTTTCAACGATTTGTTTACGACATTTTTTTAAGAAAGTTTGTGTAAAAGTATAAATTAGTTTTTATGCGTATTGTTACAACCAAAAGGAAACATAACAGAGCTTTTAAATCTATAAAAACCATAACTTTTGTACTGTAAACGCTTAATCTACTCAAGACTATTTATCAATATTAGACAAATATTTATGGATGAAAATAAATTATGTGACACAAAATGCTAAACATGGAAAAAAACATAAAAAATTAATATATTAAGTTTACAACAACTACAAATAATAATTTAACTCTAATCAAACTACTAATGACAAATAAGAAGCCACATATTACAAAAAAAAAAGTTTTGACTAAAAAACCGCTAAGTACACAAATTGTATTTAGTCGTGTGTATAACAAAATCACCACAAAATGCTCGTAAACTTTCAAGTTTTATGAGCTTTAGTGGTATTATTTGACACATGGTATTTATAATATTTATTTAAATCTAAACTTATAAACTTAAGATACACGTTAGTACACATTCATTTAGCTGTTAGTGAGCACACATTTTTAAATGAAACATATCGAAAAATATAATTAATGAAGCAAAACGATAGCTTAAACGTGTTTAAAGAAACCAAATATTAATGGATTTGCTTATTTTTTCTTTGTCCGTTAATTATTCATTTTATGTATATGAATGATGCCATTATTAAGAGTTAAAATTGTGAAAGGGTTACCAATTATAATTATTAATTATTTTAAGTGAAATATTGTATGTTAACCCTTTTGTGAGTGACAATGGAAGTGGATGTCATTTTCATTTTGAAATGAAAATCAGTCATAGAAATATTTGTGGCTTAGAATGCTCAAAACATAAGAAAATTTGTAAAATTGATGGAAGAGCTCCATATAGTAAAATTTCATACATTGTACTGATGTACAGTAGGGTTATGACTAACTTTTTACAACAAATTTATCTATCACCATTTGATAGCCAATACTAAATTAGTAATAAAAATTGTGATTGCGTGTCATTTTGGCAGAAAAAACTTCCGCACCAAATGCAATTTCTAAAAACCCACAGATATTTTTTTTATTTAATTAATATACATATACATTGTTTATCGATTTTGATAAAATTTAGTATGAATGATGCCTTTGGTAAAACTACTATCAGCGCAATATCTTAGCTCACAACTTTGCCTAGTGCGCGAAATACCGCAACTTTAAAATAGGAAAATTCATCAAAAATTTGAAAAATTATGTATATATTTAAAACTACTTATCCTAGATATTCTATTAAGGTGTCATATTAAAGAGCGGAAAATGACCCTTAAAATGAAAAATGCTTTGATTTTATTTTGCATTATTCAAAGTTCAAATTTTACGGACTTTATGTTCGCGGTCCATTTTCTCGAAGAATAGTATCTTTACAATTCTTAAAAAAAATAAATGTTAAGGGCAATTTTGTGCGTTTCAACATGATACCTTAATGGTATATCTAGGATAAGTAGTTTTAAATACATACATATTTTTGTGAAGTCAGTTTAGTAAATTTTTGATGAATTTTCCTATTCTAAAGTCGCGATATTTGGCGAACTAGGCAAAATAGTGAGCTTAGATTTCAATACCACCCGAAAAATTGGGAAAATTTTCAAATAGTACCAAATGAGTCGGTCTCAATAGTACAAAAAAAAGTACAATTGTACCAACTTCATCATCCCTGATACAAATGCTTAATGCTTAGAGTACGAAAATGAGAAAGAGAAGTATCAAAAAACCCCTCAAATTTCAATTCGCTCCTTTTTCTTACCCCGCTAGCTTCTCACCACCTCTCTCTCACAAACTAAAAATAGCCAGGCTAGAAAGGCACAATGTAAATTTAAGCTCGTTTGGTGCGGGAAGTTTTTTAACAACAGCATAAAATTAAGATGTCGTTTCTTTAAATTTTTTAGTGACCATTTCAGCTACGGCATGTAAAATTTTATATTTGCATAAATAGCAAAAAAGTTATTACTCTAATGTACAGCCTATTGTATCAAAACTAAATAATAAAAACTTATATAAGGCTAAACATTGTTATTCATAATCTTTCACTTTCAGAACACTTCTCGTTCGATTCGTTATTTTGTTATTTCTATTTATTTTTAAATTCACTAAATTTATAAGATTTTTTATGGAAACGTTCTCGTGATTTTCGGAGTTTTTCTGTTCGCTTCATTTTCAATTTTCAAAGAATTTGTATCTTCTTTACAAACCTGTATTTGGAAACTTTATATCGACATAATGGTTAAAACTCTCCTTATGCTTTCATAATATTAATGTTCGAACTTTTCTAAACACTATTCAATAATATTTCGCTCTAACTAAAAATTTGGCAACTTTGCCAACAATATAAAGTAAAACTTTTTGATTTGAATATTTAATATCAGTTTAATAAGACACATTGTTATTTTATGGACAAAATGACAAGTGTGTTTAAAATATGCAAATTTAAATTTTTAATAATATACCGTCACTAATACAAACAAATTCACATTTCAAATTTGTGTTCATATTCAATTTAAGTCAGATAAAAATTTAAAAGAAGCGAACAATATTGGTTATTTTAATTTGTGACTCTTATATGCTGTTGTTGTAATGCTTAATTGTTGAAATAAATCGCAATCAAGTTAAATTTATGAGTTTCAGATATTTGTATGTGTGATTGAATGGAAGCTAACAAATTAATGCAAATTTGATTTCATCTAAATTCAAACAAGATACATAACAGCAATATTAAAAAATTATAGTATATAAAAAAAAAACTCAGCAAAGGCCAACAATAAAAACCCGTATCTCCAAAGTATTATTTTATTTCTTTATGTGTAGAAATATGAACGAATGTTTAAATTTTTACGACCGCAGTTTGTAGCTGCTGGAGCTGTGACTATGACTGGCGGTTTCGGCGACTGCCGCCTCTTTTCAGTTTTCAGTTGGCATTAATAAACATTCATTTAAGTGGGAGAATAATGTTTTTTGTGTTGATATTTGACTTAAATTTAAATTTATAACGTTTATATTTGAAATTGTCAGGCAATTAAAATTGCAAAAAAAGGCACAAATTATGCTGTCAATTGAGTTAAGCCATAAATTGTTATTAACTTATTTTTTTTTTATTATAAAAATCATTCGTTTGTTTTTTATTTCCTTAAATTAAATACGAACAAAACCAAATGAAAGCAAAATGAAGTGACAGTTGTTTAACGTCATTTAAACCATATTTAAAGTTGTTCTGAGCTGCCATTCCAATATATAAATACGAACGTAAATGTTTGTGAAACAGTCAGCAGACATTCTCAAAACAATCTTAACACATTATTGCTTGTTATAAGATTTTAATTAATTTGATAATTTTTTAAGCCATTTAAATAACACAAACTTACAGTGAAATTCCCTTTTGTTCAAAACTAAAATTATCTCATGATTTTAATGCGCTAAAATATACCGTAGCCTCAGTGTTTTCTTATCACTTACAGATATTTGATGTGCTTATTAGATTATCCAATTATTCGATTCTTGGTTTTGTTCGAGTAACGAATTAATCGATTTTGGGATTTTATTATTTCTCGATTAATCGAGAAAGGTTTTTCGTATAACTCGAATAATTCAAATAATTGAAATAATATTCCAAATAATTTTATCCAATGGAACAAAACATGCATGTGTGTTTGATTTGATACTCTTATGATATTAATAAACGGAAGAAAAAAAACAATAAAACATATAAAAGAGTAACGTTATTGAGTGACTGACTGACACATTCATCAGCGCCCAGCCCAAACCAGCTAGAAACTTCAAATTTTCAATGTGACTTCCCCTCCTGATGTATAGATCCACTATGACGTGGTTTCGGGAAATTCAAATGCTAAGGAGATAAAAAGGGGTAAAAACGGGTAAATTCGGTAACCTTATATCTCCGGATCTAACTAAGGTAGACATAAAATTCCAAAAACATCATAATAAGAATAAGAAAAAATATGCGGAAATGTGTTTGGTACTTTTTTGAAATTTGTTCTCTACTAAGAAGGGATTTTAGGAAATTTAAATGCTAAGGGCGTAAAAAGGGGTAAAAACGGGTAAATTCGGTAACCTTATATCTTCGGATTTAACTAAGGTAGACTAAAAATTCCAACAGCATCATAATAAGACCAAACAATAAGCAAACCGGTGCTTGGTTTTTTTTATTTGTACATTTAAGGCCTAAAAAGGGTAAAAATATCACTTTGGTACTTTTCTGTTAACCCGTATGTCTCCTAAACTAATAAAGGTAGAAATAAAATTTAAAATGTATTCTGCTATCCTTCAGAAGCCATCGAACGAACTTCGGTACTTTTTGGAAATTCGAATATAGAAAGAGTAAAATTTTGAGCTCTTTTTGCTACTTTGTTCTATAGAACTGTTTGTTTTATGCTTTGAATGAATATTTTTTAATACAAAAAATTGTGTATGTAGGTATCTCTTTCCACTCAGAAGGAATTTTTAAACTCAAATTTTAAGGGGGCACAAATGGGTAAAAATGGGTAAATTCGATAGACTTATAACTCTGGATCTAATTAAGATAGGCTCAAAATTCCAAAAATATCATAATAAGATTAAAAAATAAACGGAGGGTGTTTAGTCCTTTTTAAAATTTGTACAATTAGCCACATAAAAGGGTAAAAATATAATACTGACACTTTTTGTTAGCCCGTTCATCTCTTACGAACAGGAACCTAATGCAATGATTAGCTCAAAACAGCAAAATATTGACATTAGCCCTTTGAGCACCAAGCCATAGATATAGACACTTGCAATTATCAAATTTAGTGTATTATTATACAGACTACGCCAATTAATACTGAAATTTAAACAAAATAAAAATTAAAGGGTATTCTATCAGTTAATGTAATTATGACTATGTAGCTTTGACAATTGGCTATATCGTAAAAACCGTACGACGCAACTTTTTGAAATGTTCGCAGGTAATAATGCATATTTAAAGGCAACAGTGGCGAATGCTACAAAAAAACAGTTTAAAAATTGCAGGGTGTTCTATCGGATTATTTTTGAAATTTTGCTTCAAAAACTGAAAAAAATTGCAAAAAACGAAAAAAAATCATTAAAGCGAAAAAACACAATAACTAACTAAATTCGCTAAAACTACATATATCCTCTTAAGCCGCAAAAAAGCACCGAAACGAAACAAAATCGCCAAAACTAAAAAAAAATCGCAAAACAACAAACAAAAAAGTAGCCAAAAACAATCGCCAAAAAACAAAAAGATCAGTAAAACTAAAATAAATCGCCAAAAACTGAAAAAAAATCGCCAAAACGAAAAAGTGGCTATACAAAAAAAAATTGCCAAAAGTAAATATATCGTCAAAAACCAAAACAATCGCCAAAATGAAAAAAAATCGTCAAAACAAATAAATCGTCAAAAACCAAAAAAAATCGCTAAAACTAAAAAAAAGCCAAAACTAAAATAAAGCGTCTTACTAAAAATATCTTTAAAAACCAAAAAATCACCAAAACGAAAGAACAAATTAACGAAATTAAAAAATCTCGAAACTAACCAAAAGTAAAAGAAAAACAAATTAAAATTTTTTAAATCGTCGGCTGTTGAAAGTGCTGTGCAATTGTTCATAAATCGTTTTGTAATTTTGCTTTGACTGAAACTGGCGTATTTTTCAAAAGCATAAGCAATAGTAAAATCAAATGAAATAAAAATCATTGCAGTTTTTTAAACACTGATTCTAAGTTTGATGTAGGTTGCATTGAGAGCAAATTGCTCTTTGACATAAAAACATGACGATATAGAAGTAAGGAAACGGGTGGGCACTTATAATACGATGCTATTATTAATTTGTCTATATCTGCACAACAATGGGGTAGCAAAGCATACCGGGTATTGCTAGTAAGCAATAATATAACAATTCGTACTACATATACAGCTCTAAAACTTTTAAAAAAAATTTTAAAGCATCCGAAGAAAATGGATTGTAACTTCAAAATGGTTGGATAGATTTTTTCATATGTTGGTTAGAAGCTTTTCGATCAAGTCATCTTTCAAACAAAAGAAACAAAATTAAAATTCTAAACGGCTGGGCCTATTTTAAAATTTGTAATATTTTGTATAGTTTTGTTAAGCTTACATAAGAGATTGCTTTAACATAAGAGATAGCTTTTAGATCCACATTTTCTTCTTCCAATATACTATAGTCTGATACATTTTGATAAAATTCAGCGTAAAGCAACCGATTAGACAATTTAATTGCAGACTCTCTTGTTTCAGTTTTCAAGCTATATTTTAAAAAGTTATTATTGAGGAACCCTGCGGAATTAAAATAAAGAGTAAGTGTGTTAAGTACTTTAATTCTCCTTTATTCTGGCTTTAAATCAAGCAGGTAAATCGTTTCAAAAGGAATTATTCGCCTTATTTAACTGATGATTAAGATGTGATGATCAGATATATAAAATAAAATATTTTTATATTAAAAATAAAGAATTCATTAGAAAATAGTTTTAATCGTTTAATTGACACAAATCGTTCGAGTTATTCGTTAATCGAAATTACCTATTTTCATTACTCAATTAAATAATGGGAAAAATTGCTCGATTAATCGAACAAATATTAATCGAGTGGATGCTCTAGTACTTATCTAATATTTCCGCTAGGTACATCCGTATATTCCACAGTAACTCGAGAACAATAAATTCGATTTCGACCGACAAAACACAAACAGATGCATGATAAAATTAATTTCAAAGTGTATTACTATAATTAGGTAAATCAGTGGCTTATTAGCTATTTACAAGACTTTCATGCTCTAACGTGCTTTTTTCACTAGAAAGTATAAAGTCGAAGACTTTGTTCCTCCTAGACTCAACGGGACTACATTAGCAGTCCCGGATAAAGCCAAATACTTGGCTGTAATCCTAGATAGCAAACTATCCTGGAACCTAGACACACAGTATAGAGCGGATAATACCCTCGTGGCTATCTATACGTGTAAAAGAGCCATTGGTCACTGCTGGCGCATAGAGAGGAGAGGGATCAACTAGATCTTTAAAGTGGTGGTTAAGCCCATATTATTCTATGGTGTATTAGTCTGGTAGGAAGCGTTGGAGGAATACTCTCATCGCGAAACAATCGATACAATATTACGAAAAGAAAGCACTTCTTACAATGATGATCTGACCGAACAGCTAGCTTTATTTTCGGCGCTCAGATTGAACGCTATATATCCATGGTCATGAACTGATTATGGACATTCCAGGATTTTGCGACAGCACCAAGGAATCCAAAACAATACTGACTATTACACACCGAATTCTTATTTTGGTGGGCTATTTCTCTCACTTGCTCCCAGCAAAGAACAGTACTTTTCATCCCTTAGCCCTGATGGAGAGATCAAGGTTTTCACCGATGTCGAAAGGTGTAACAGAATTGGCGGAGGTTTCTATGTGGGAAACTTCAATGTAAGAGTTCTATTCAGACTTCAGAATAGATGTAACGTCTTGCAAGCAGAAATCTCCGCTATCACTAGGGTGGCAAGATCGCATAGGTAGTATAGAATATCGGAAGATAGCCACACCCTATCTGCTCTAGGGTATCACAAAGCGACCTAATTAACAGACCCAAGTTTTGTACCATAGTGCAATAATAATCCGCACAAAAACATAAATGTGAAAATAAGGCCAAGTTCCTATTCAAAAACTTCGGCCGTTAAAAGTACTGAGATCAAAATAAAGACCAAGTTCTTGATAGGTACAATACCATATCATTTCTAGGCAACCTATAAGCTAGGCAACATCTTTCCAATACTTCTTTCCCATATTAAAAGGGCCAAAAATTATTGCCAAGTTAACAGGTTGCCTAGAAATGAGCTAGCTAGGTTAAGTGTTAAAACCCCCTATTGTATATCAAAGACAATGAGTATTCTTCAGACAAGACAACATGGTTCCGAGCAAATCAATGGTTCTTATATAGAAGACAAATATTTGAAGGGGCTACGGGAAATTGGAACTGACCTAGTGCTCTCGCTCTATGACGTCATAGCCCTTTGTAAAACATATGTAGCACTGTACAACATGAAAAAAGATTACGGAGTTCTGTAAACCGATTCTGGTAGAGGAGATCAAAAAAGGATATACGTGTGTCGGCGTTTTGCAAGATCACATCGGAATTTTATTTTAGGGGGGTTAAAGTTTTCCCATTTTTGCATGTTCGTGCAGCATATCGGTACATGAAACTATGTGCTCTTTACATCTGAGGTGTAAGCTATGTTCACCAATTTTGTAGAAAATATTAAGCAAATATTTTTCTGGAACATATTAACCATCCAACTCCCCCACATAGCGGTCATTTCTGGCTCTTTTCTAACATATCATAAAAAACACCACAAAAAATGGCGACTACGGGGATAAGATGTTCTACAAAAATATTGGCCATAAAGTTTTACTACATGCCTTCAAATACAACCAAGCTCTAGACTAAACTTGTACGCCAGAAATCATTGAAAACGTAAATCATGTTTAAGCGTTAACTTCATACTTACCCCCGTATTCTGAACTTTGTGACAAATGACAAAATTATAACATATGATAATTTCTATATTTTAAGCTATATAAAAATTGTCAATTGCTATAATTTTTATTTTGTCACAGACGGGTGTTATTCACAATTAGTACTCGGCATAGAAAATCTTGTAATTCTTACATTTAAAGTATAAGATATATTTAGTAGTTTCATGTGAAATACCACGAACAACATTTTTCTGGAAGATTTTGACCCTGTAACCCTCCGTTTTATGAGATTTTTGTACATATCTTGAAAAGGGGAAAAAACTAAATTTCAGACAGACAGACAGACAAACAGACAGACAGACAGGCAGACAGGTAGACGGACACACAGGCAGATAGGCAGACAAAAATTCCAAAATTTGGTGATTTGTATTCTACATTTATTACTGTTTAAGCCACCATAAAAGTTTTCAATGAATATTTCATTTACAGGGCGTGTCTTTATTATATGTATATACATAGATTTGGCCAGTAGCTGTACAAATTTGTTATACATATATTGTTGGACAGCGAGCTTACCATAAGCTTTTTTATTCACATGTGAACCATACAATTTTCTGTGCGCCATTATTAAAAAGTTGTCATTTTATATGTTCTCAATAAATTATCTTGATTTATGTTTCCTAAGCATTTTCATAGTTTGTTCTTTTTGTGGCTTTTATATTCAAACAAATCCTTCAATTTCTTAGAAATAATTCAAAACATTTAAGCCATATTACGGCGCTTTATTTGATCTTGAATGAAATTGATATTGACATTATTTAAAGCTACCGACAAATTTATTTATTTTTTTAAGTATAAATATATATGTATGTTCATATTGTTCTTCCTTCATATATTTTTTGCGTTTATGTTTTAAATAAAATCTAATAACGACATTTGTTAAAAACTGATTGTTTTGTATTGGCATTTTAACTGTTATTTAAGTTAAAGAAACAATACATAAATCGCAGTACAAATCTTAGTAACAATAGGATTTCAAAAACGGTTTTTATTGTATCTGCAATAAATTTTGTGTCTTTTTCTTGTTGTTTAGTTTCGGCTACTGTTTGTTAGGATTTGATATTAGCAAAACAATGTGAGTATCAATTTAGATAAATTTAAGTTAAGGAATTATAAGAAGGAGAAAAGCCAAAATCTCAAAAGAAGATTTATTATTGGCCATTATGAAATATTTAAAAAAACTCATAAAATAAATAATAAAATACAAAACAAATTTGTTTTGGGATGTGAAAATAAGAAAACTTTTTTAAATTTCTTTGTTAGTAAACTAAAATAAAACGTTTTTTAAGGTTGCAAATTATTATTTAAAAATACATAGAACTTAGTCCCCTATTATACCCATGTACCCTATAGGTACAGTTGTTACCGACGACATTTTTATCGACGATGTCTACAAAACAATCAATGATTTGTCGCTTATAAAATACATTTAGAGATAAGTATGGCGACAATTTGGTATGCGTTGTCGTGTATAAAGAAATTTTTCTGATAAGGTTATGAAAATTTGTGCTACAAAGCGTTATTGACGACAAGATGAAGAACAACTGCATGCAGACGTGTGTACAGTTTTATTGATGGCAACGAGAGTAACATATGCATCTAATGCTGAGTACACATTTGGCATTTCTTTTGTTGTCATTTTGTGGTGTCATAAGGCCAAACACAGAAAAGTATCGAAAATGACAAACATTGCCACTAGTAGAGACTGTTATGTTTGCTTGTGATGTCACGAAATGCCATAATGTGTACTCAGCATAAATTGTCGATGTGTATTGTTTTATTGCCGACAGCAAGAGTAACATGCTCTTTTTTTGAAAATGTCAATAGTTGGCTTGGACTGTCGTCAATACATCATCCGCCATAGATACTTATTTCGATTATGCATTGACGATGTTTCGAGGATTTGGCCTACTGCGATATTCATTCGATTTCAATGCTCAGAGCCACACATCAATCACTGATATCCACAAACTGTATGATTATATAGACAAAAATGCAATATGGTTTAAAGATAAAACGCAACGATTGATTAAGCTCAGTGCGGAGGCAAAATAAAATATACATTTTGTGTATGTTTTTAAATTCTATACTGCAATTTTTTAATACGAATTTCGCCTTTCTATTTAAAGGATATCTACGTTAACGGCAATATGATCGACAAACTCTTGCATGTTGTGCAACCAGGACAAAAACGGAAACCAAGGAATTCGAAAATAAACTTTTTGCAGAACGTTCGGTACTTAGCTTAGCCAGGATGAGCCAGATGATGACATGAGAACAGAAAAATTAACCAAAACAATCAGAAGTGTCAAAAGAATTAAAAAAAACAGGACTTTAATGACATAACGGAAGATTTTATATATTTAGATAAATAGTTTTAAGCACTTAAACAAAATTATTTATGTAAAATATATCTATGATTTTTAACTTCTTTGTTGCTTAATTTAGTTTATTAATTTTAATAGTTGTTATGTTATATTTTTTACTAATAAACTAAAAATAATAAATAGTTTATGCATTTTTATTCATTGAAATTACTTAATTTATGAAAAAATTTTTTTAATCGGTTGGCCGATTAATAAAGAAATTAACCTATTATTAAGCGATTAAACCAAAACATCCATTTATCGATTAAATGAATACCCTAATATCCATTATATTTCATCATAACTTAGTAGCGGTATGACCGATTTCGGTCAACAAAACATTATTATAATCTCCAAACTATCCTAATACGAGTATACTGCTGTAAACCTAGTGGAAATAAAAAGTATGCAGATGATAGGAACAATTTGTTGGCATATCTGTGTAATTAATCACTCTTAAATATAATTAGTTCTCAGGGTGATTCTTTTGTGCCAGCGCAAGGCGATTGTCATAGTTTCATTTCAATGAAACTCGATAATAATATACATACATTTCATGCTATTAGACATTTCTTATGGCCCATAAAGAAATAAACTAAGGACTGCGTACTTCTTTAAAAGCTAATTTGTCTGTTAACGTTTGCAAAAGCTCTCCACCATGGCATATTAAATTTGTTATTACTCCATAATTATGTTCTAGTTATCCACCAGAAAAATAGATTCGTTAAAAATTATGAAACCTCGTTTCCTTATTTATGAAACTCACAATGTGTCATGAGTGTAAGAAATACGAGGTAGACCAATACAGAATACAGAAATCTGCTTGTATCGTGATTACAGGCTGTTTACGTAATTCCGATTGAAGTGTATGTATTGGCTATATGCTCGAGCACTGCGGCAAGACTTGCGGTGCCTGGGAGGTGGAGATCACGTCCCAGGCACCGCAGGAATCTTAGATCAATTACCACCGATACTGAGGGAGCCCTCTGATTACATGGCACCTCATCTGGACTTCGATAGCACTTTCAAAGTCCTTATTCCATCCAGATGAGAGTGGAATGGAGGTAACATAGAAAAAGACTTCAACTTCAGGGTGAATATTGATGGATCAAAAATTATCTGCGTTGAAGGCTATGGAGTCTTCTAGAATGACCTTGCGTTAAGACTCTTCTTACGGCTTCCCAAAGAAGCCAGTGCATTGCAGGCTGAAATTTTGGCTATGAGGTAGGCAGGCGACAGTCAGATGGCACTTCTGTCTCTACGGTCACACACCACTTACTCTTCTTAATTAGCCAGTGCAAGGATATGCCATCTAGATTAGGTAGTCCAATAGACGTTACCCTCATCGGGATTCTAGCACATATCAATTTTCTTGGCAATGAACTGGCAGATGAGCTGACCAAAGCTGGATCTGCTATGGACGTGTCCTTTGCTCGGTATCGGTAGCCATGTCGTTTGGGACTATTAAAAACCATATTTTCAAGCATTATCGGTAGAAAGCTGAAGACAAGTGGCGCAAGTTGAGCATGTATAAGGTGGGTAGGAATATCTGGCCTTGCTACAACGACAAGCGCACAACACAACTAACTAACAGAAACCGGAAGGACCTCTCGTGGCTCGTCGAAGTAGTGACAGGCCACTGGGCAATTGGCAGACACACTAGCCGTGGCTGCCGGGATCAAGCTAAAGAATAAACTGTTTTTTACTTTCTTTGCGAGTGTCCTGTCTTGCAACTCTCGAGATACGAATTGTTGTACAGCAATATACTAGACGACCTATCGGAGCTATCAGACGATACGATATCGAGCAGAATTGATCGAATTTGTTTCTTTTGGGACTACGGCATACGATAATCGAGTAGGTGCTGTTTAAATTACACTCGATAGCACTAAAGCGATCGTATACAGTATTTTCTTTTGTTGTGTTTGTTTTACAAAAAAAAGCATTGAACATTACCTATAAACCTTATTATAGTTGGGCAATCGACTTGGTTGTTTTACTAGCTGCTAGAAAAATAAAGTTTTTCTTTAATGTATTACAAATTCTTAGTCGATTCAACAACCGGTATAAAATAAACTTGGTACACGTTTTAAACATTTCGATACGATGCCTATCGAATGCGGTAATCCATCCATTCGATACATGTCGAAATTTTATTCGATACGATATTGTACTCGATATCGAAAGCGATGATTAGGCCCCAGAGTGGTCTGTAAAAACGGAATCTTATTGATTATACTTGATTGCTTGCGTGCAGTTGGCAGCCACGTATACCAACCAACCAAATCCAACCAACCATCAATAGTGTACTTGTATTTAACTAATAAAGAACCTCCGACTGGATAGTATATGACCACTAGCCAGTTGACCACAATGTTGTGTTTGCAGTAACACCAGGAGACAGCACGTAAGTGTGCGTAAGACTGAACATCAACATAATAATGAATTGCTAAGCTGCATATCTGAGTATTAATATTATATGAAGTTTTTTAATTAATTTATTTGTTAATCAGAATGAAAGTACTGAAAATTAGTCACCCTATGTCGACCACACACAATTTAAATGCCACAACACAGTAGGGGGTTTGGAAACGCAAAAGCAAGCTTTTTGGTATATATATGTCCTTTATTTATTTAAATTATTATGAAAAAAAAAACTGAATAAAAAGTTCACGAGGAACATGGGGCGGTAATAAATTCTCTCCATTTGCTTCTATCATTAGCAAGCGTTTTGACTTGTCTCAAAGTGGTTTGAGACGCTTCGAGTACTTTTCTGGTGCACCGTGTCCAAGTAATCCTATAGCGTCCCTGCCGGCGTTTCAATTGGGGATTCCATTCTAGGGCATTTCTAGCAACTTCCGTTGTTGGTCGCCTCAAAATGTGTTCGATCCAGGTAAACTTACGCCTTCTTATTTCCAGTTCGACTGGTATGCAGTTTGTTTGCTGCCACAAGTCTTCATTTGATATACAAATTGGCCAATAAATCCGCAAAATTAGTCGCAGAGAGCTGTTAATAAATACTTGAATTTTTTTATAGTTAGCTTAGTGTAACTTCATTAATATATATATATTTGTTCCTTTAATCCTGCAAGGAGCATAGGGCCGCATAGGGTAACTCCATATAGTGCAACCATACAACAAAACTGATTCTACACTGCAGTTAAATATTCTCAGCTTTGCTATTTTTGATATGTTGTCCACACGCCAGATCTTATGTAATTTTAAAAAAGCCACACGTGCTTCATTTATACGATCCACAGTGGCGCCATTTGACTTTTTTCGTTGCAAAAATCATATCTTTTGAACCGAACAAGATAATCGAATAATTTAAATTGCATGTCATAGATAATTGTTCAACCTATAAAATGAGCGGTTGGAGTGGACGCTACACCTTATAGGTGCTTACTTATGGGTTTTCAAAGTTAAAATTTGTGAAAAAATCCAAGTTTTGGTAACAAAAAAATTTTTTTTAAGAATTTTATATTTTTTTGTAGTTCTTTTGTAAGCTTTTCATGTTTTAAGATATTACCTAAAAAATTACAACAAAAGATTTTTTTTTTAAATGATTTTTTCAATTTTCTGTAAAATATTCATTTTCTTGGTAAGACAAAGTATGTCTAAAATACAAATCATTTCTAAACTCTAATTTTTTTCTAACTCATCTATTTTATGGTAACAAAATCAAATTATTTTTACCAATCTTATATTTCTTAGTTCTTTTGAAAGCTTTTTCTGTTTTAAAGTTATTAGCCAACAAATTAAACAAATTTTTTTTCAATTAATTTTTTGAATTTTCTGTAAAATATTCATCACAATTCGTAACAGAAGGTATATCTAAAAGACTAATCATTTCTAAAGTATAATTCCATTGTAGTTCTTTTCGTGACTTCACATGCCGCAGGGAAGAAATAAGTGGATCGGAAGATGCTGCTAACATGTTGAAGAGGTCCTCATTTTGCCTCACCCTTGATGCTTTGAACGTGTTCTGCAATCTATATTTTTTGTAAAATTTGTTAAGAGACTCCTGCGCTTCTTCAGAAAGCTCTCCAATTGGCAAAGACTGGTACTCAATTATATCTTTGCCATGCGCCAATATTTTATGGACGGTCGGGGTCAACTTCTTCTGTGGATAAATTTTTGCTAAAAGAGATGCAGTTTCCGATGCATATTCTCCAAATTTTGTAGAATTAACACTTTCTTGGCAGTTTAAAACATTCAAGATCGTTCCCAATCTTTTGACGATTTCATTGTCAATTCCAGTGATTCTACTTACTGCCTCATCATTTGCAAAAAATCTCCTTGAAGTGTTTCCATCGTTTGAGTTACCGTATCCACACTTGGGGCAGTCTACTTTTAGTCCAAGTTGTTTCCAAAAAGCATTCTGTATTTGCTTCTTTCTGATCTTTTCCTTATCCTTAATTGATGTATTTTCATCGATGTTTTCATCTTGTTGTGGTAGGGTATACGCCAGTTTTAGCAAGAACTCCATACACCTTATCCTTGCGTGCAATGGTGACATTCCATATTCGTAATTCTCCTCGTTTGTAGAATCGTTTAAATTACCGAAGTTCTTCTGACTCTTTTTGCAAATCGGGCATGTCAATGTTGAGGTTGTTCCTGTCAGTTCGTTTACGACTTTTCCGTCAACCATGGTCAGGTGGAACTCGTAACTACATTCAATATATTTTCCTTCTCCAATTTGCAATTTTGTATGCTTAATCTTGCTTATTTGTTCTTCAATGTCCTTCACCGTGGTCCTTATGAGTTCTGCCGATTCCTTTGCAAACTGAAACATTATTGGTCGGCAATAATGCACTGATGACGGTCGATGATTTTTCCAGTGTAGGGAAACATCAGATTTTAGCCGCAATGGAACAACAGATGCCATAAACATATTTCCGTCAGATATTGTAGTGTCATCGGAAGATATCCTTTGCTTATAAACGCTTTGTCCGGATGATCCATCGCAGCCCCATTTGCTGATCAATGTTAGTTTCTGAGGAAGAATTTCCACCTCATTTTCAGGAAGACTTTCCAACAACCGTTTTGCTGTATGGTCCATAAGATCCTGCAGATTGGCTTTCGCAGAGACTTCCGTAAACTCCGTACGCAATGGTCGTGAATTTATTTTGGCTTGCGTAATATGCTTGTATCCGGGGAAAAGGTCAGCCCCGTGTCGCATTAAAGATGCCCGTAGTATCTCATATTTCTCTTTGGAAAGTTCTAAGTCCAAAAACAGAGCCAAGGCTTCTTCGGAACTATACTTTTTAATATGTGCGTTTGTGGGAGTGGGAATGCTTTCCTTAATCCTTTTTAGTCGCAGTGGGCTTGCATCAGCAACAGATTTTGTAATCTGCGACCTAACTCGTTCACTATCCTTTATGTATTTAATAGACAGCGCATCCGATAAATCCTTCGTGGTCAAGTCATTGGTGGCATCGGCAAGTTTCCTCTTTCTTGTGAAAATTGAACACTCCTCCATACTTTTTTTTGGCCTTCCTTTTTCTCCTCTGGTTGATGTGGAGGGTTTATCTACTGCCAATATATCCAGGATGGTGTCTTCATTAAGCCAGTCCTCGTATTTGGAGTTGAAGATGTTAATGGTTCGATTGCATTTCACCCATTTTGTCTTAATTTTGGCATGTATCATACAAAGATTATTTTTTATACTTTTGCTTCTCTCAATATTTCCGTATAAGCTATCGAGTTCTTCTAAAGCAGCTTCCGCGAAACACGTTGGTGTAATTGACTTTCTAAACAGTTCAAATAATTTTAAATTGTTCAACGCCATGTTTTCAATACTTGTTTCGCCAACTTTCAGTCGTAGACTAATGCAGGCATTAAGCTTGTTTTGCAATATATAGGCCTATGCTACCATGTCTACAAATGTACCTGTTACATGCATACATATGCATTTGGGCTGAATTATACAGTTTTGATATTATGCACGTAGCCAAATGAGATTTGTGCCTACCTGTACCATAAGTCAGTATTGTTCTTCACCATATGTACGCCAAAAATAATTTTTAAGTGAGGTGCGTACCTGCTTATTTCAATGAGTAGTTTTTTGTGCATCTTGTGTCTGTAACGGAATATTAGGACCAAATTTTTCGCCAGAGGCTCTCAGGTAGACAACTGACTCAAAATGCAATTTTCAAACTATTACATCAAAGTAACTGTCAGTCAAGGCATGTAAGGGATGCCCGCCATACAATTTCTGCAACAATGTCTTTTTAACGTTTTTTACCTGTAGAAGCCAAATAGGCACGTAAAGGCAGATAAAACCTTTTGAGTTATGTAAAAGACTAGTTAAAGAACATATTTTGAAAATATGGCGGAGGTAAAAAAAGGTAAATTTTTTTTATTTTCCGTCAAAGTTGAAGAATAGTGAAAAAATGGATAGTTTTTAAATACTGATTTACCTAGAGAAACACAAAGCAAACAGCACAATTTTTTTTATTGTTATACATTTAATAAGCACATCAATCACTAAAAACAAAAAAAAATACTATTCGTTGCCTAGTTTTCGTGATATTACACCTGAAATCGGATCAAACTACCTAAAAATTGTGTGTTTTTTTAAATCCGAAAATTGGTTAACTTTGAACAGTTATGTCTTCTAAACTAAAAATCTGATATTGTTAAGAGTAGCATATTTGAGATCGTTGAAAAGTTTACTATAAGATGGATTCATTTAAAATTTCGCAGGCGCACATGAAAATTTTGATTTTTGCAACCTCGTTTGCTCTACGGGCGCCACTGTGCGATCGGAGATATCTTCTTCAGAGCCACCATGACTGGTTATTTTGCTCCCCAAGTAACAAAAGCTTTCAACATCATCTATTACTTTACCATCAACTATGAGTGGCATTGCAATGCTTGTGCCAATGCGCAGTAGTTCTGTCTTACGAAAATTAACTTCTTAACTTCGATTCCATATCCGCAAAGTGGTGAGTTATTAAACATAAGTCATCGGCATAATCAATATCGGTGCGTCTCTATTGGTTTCTTCCATTACGCTATCTAAAAGCAGTAGGAAAAGAGTGGGCGAAAGTATACATCCATGTCTTGCTCCAACAGAAGTTGAGAAACTTTGGATTTCCTTTCCATTAAATCGCACCCTATACTGTGCGTATAGTTCACGTATTAGATTTACTCTTTTGTCGGGTATTCCTTTTTAATTAAGGTCAGCCAGATTAAGTTATGATATACTATATCAAACGCTCTTTCAAAATCTACAAACAGCAGATAAAGCGGTGTATTATATTCCACTAATTGCTCGATTATAATGCGGAGCGTATTGATGTGGTCCACACAAGATCGACCAGGACGAAAGCCAGCTATATCTTTCCACAGAATAACATCCATTATCGGTGATATCCTTTAAAGTATTATGGATGACAACACCTTACCTATGGAATTGAGGAAAGTAATACCTCTCCAGTTAGTGCACAACATAACATGAGCCTTTTTTGGAATGGTAATCAATACGCCATCATTCTATTCTGATGGTATCTGCTCATTAGTCCAAACTCCTCTTACCATAGGTGTCAGAAACTCTGCTAGCGTCCCACATCCAAACTTAAGTAGCTCAGCTGAAATATTATCAGGACCTGGTGATTTGTGATCTTTCATACTTCTGGGAGTGTAGGAGGATCAGTTGGCTTTTTAGTACCCAGCGAAAACAATGGGAACTAATTTTTGGGGAAGTACATTTTCTTTACTTCCAAAGTATCAATAAGTATGTATTTTCGTCATCTCGGGAACTGATTATTAAACATCCATTCGAAATTTTCTCAAAAACATGCGATATTTCATAATTTTTTGCAGCAAATGAAATAAATGTCATGAACTATTATACTTTTATTTATAAAAAATAACTCACTAGAAGTAATTAAAAATTTGTTCCTTAGCACTTACTAAAAATAACATACAAAAACTATACTTTTTTTAACATCATTAACATGACTTCGGATCCAATGACTAGACTATGTCAAAACATTAGAAATTATCCGGACTTGCACCACTTCCGGATCACAAGTTCAGGAACTTATTTTCTTTCTTAAGATCTAGTTTTTTATTGAGTAGTTAAACCTAAAGATCTACAAGAAGTTCTTAAGAAAAGCAAGAAACCCTATTGGAACCCACGTTTGAGTTAATAAAAAAAACTAGGCCATTATAATTCACAAAGTTTTCCCGAATATATATAGTATATACATTATTGAGTAATTATGAAAATTTTTAACTTATATGTACATATTCTTATATACAGGCATATACATATATAATATTAAGCATATAATATTTGTAAATATTTTTTAAATATAAAGTAAAAATTTTGTTTGCACTTGACGCCACTGGATTTTGAAACTATCTTCATAAGCCTTTAATGCCGCCACAAATTACCAATGTTCAAAAGTATATGTGTCTCAATAATTTTTTTCTGTCCAGTCGTCTCCCCAACTGACCACAAAATGCATGCCCAGACTTTTCTTTAGCTGTTTTCGTTTTGTATTTATTTCAAAACAACCGCTAACGTTTACCCATCATTCAAAGATATCAACGTCATGATGATGAACGATGTCGGTGGAAAAAAGTTTTTGTTGTTATCGTTGTTGCTGCCCGTCTGTGGGACGGCAAGCACTGACGCTATTCTTGATCCAAAGCTTACATTGTACGTTGTGGCTGATTATACAATTTTTTGTTATTATTTTCTTTTGGAAATTTTTTATTCATATTTTATATGCGCCAGTTATAGTTGCAATTGACTGTACAATTCATACATACTATTTGTTGTTGCAGTTATTGTTGGCTGTTGTTGCTGCTCTGATTTGCTATAATTTCATGTTGTTTAGTTGGTGTTGGAACTTCCAACCGTTTGTTGTCCAAACAATTTGAACAATGTGACGTCTTCCTTTAACCTCCAGCTATAAATAACAAAATGATTGACAGCGCTGACAGTTTTGATCGATGGTCATCATCCTAATGATGAGACGCCTGTGCGAGTATGTGCAAAATATTGTACATAAAAAAGCAAAATAATCAGTAGTTGTATTGGTGGCAGCATTAGTTAAGTAGTGTTTTTGCATTTGCTTCTTTGCTCTTAGTTTTTCTTGCTGCCAAGTTTTTTTTTGTTCATTTCCTTTATGACTTCGCTCATTGTGGCAAGGCGTGGCGGTATCTTTGTGTTAGATTAAGCGTACATGTCTTGCAAATACATTATTTGATTGGTAATAAAAAAATAAAAAAATTATGACATGTTTAATGTATGGCCAATACACCTTTCTTATGTGCGCTGCCGTTTATGCAATGGAAAATGCGGCAAGACAGTAGCATTTGCAGAGTGTTGCTTATATGTCAGTGGCTTTAATATTTAAACGTGTTGTGATTGAAACCTACGAAGCGTGAAAGAATTATGATGCACTAATGATAGGTTGTGACAATACCAGCTGTTACAAGTCATCATCTTTTTGTTAATAATTTTTGATGATTATGAAAAGCAATTTACCTATGTAAAATTAAAAACAATATTTTTCTTTTCAAGTGGAATATTTTTAAAAGTTGTTAATGTTCGGCAACTTAAAAATAAATGCAATTTTAATGGAACAATCATAATCTCAAATATTTCCTTTAGAGTAGTTGTCTTTTTGCCATTTTTTATATCAATGTTGATATAAAAAATATAGTTGACAATATTGTGATCATTGTATTTCATCTCTTTTTATTATCATTATTTATTTCAACATAACAAGGCATAGCAAATCTTGCAAATCTTACGTTTAATACACAGCATGCAGATGTCTATGATGCATCCGCACGGCGTTGATGCAATGAGGAGAATCGCCATGTGTAAAACTAGGAATTAGAGCCGTGGCCTCGCAAGTACTGTAGTTATTGTTTTAATTGTAGCTTCACGAACGACAGCAACCAGATAAATTTCATCATATATAATGTTACAATCATATATTACACACCTAATTTCAAAGCAAAGTTTGTGGACTATAGATAACAGGTACATTAGGTTGGTCGTTTAAAATTAAATTTTTTCGGACGCCCCAAAAAAAACTTTCTTTCTAATGAATAAATAATGTTAGTCTCTTTTTAAGAAACAGAACGTGCCGTAATCCGGCTTAAGTTTATTGTTTTCAAAATGTCTCTTAAGAAAGACAAATTTGCGAAAAAGACATAAAAGTAATTTTGTAGCAAATGAAATTACCCAGCAAAAAAATATTATGTTTCTGGAAGCAGTAAAATGCTTTCATGCCATCTACATGCGATCTTTTGAAGGGCTTCCGATGGTGCTCAAAAAGAAAGCAGAGAACTCCCAGTGTTCATAATGTTTAAATTACGAAGCTAGTCTGCATTTTACATTTCTTCAACACGAACTCCAAAATAAACAAAATCATATTCAGTAGCATTGTAGCTTTCAACAATATAGGTTCTAAAGAATTGTCCAACGCATTGTTTCAAATAAACTCTAACACATTTGAAAATTAAAAACGCATTTAAAGTATCCTCTCTTTCTACATTTCCCACCTATTGCATGGAAGAGAGAAATTTATGTATAATAAAACACGATCTGTTTTGTCTGTAGTTTAACGATAATAAAATGAGACATGATTTTAGAGCATTTTCGATGCTTTGAAAGAAGCGCTGTTTTGTATCAAAAGCAAGAGCTCCATAGTAAAACATCGCGAACAAAAAACATGCATGTTCGAAGCGCTTTTCGAAGCAGTAGAAACAACAAAACTAGCTTCTCTCGCTTATAAACCTGCTTCGGTTGAAGCAGTAGTTTTTGCTGGGTATCTACAAACTATTTTTTCATAAATTTCATATTTATAAAGATATTCTGAATAATAAATAAACTCATCAAATCTACCCAGCAAAATAGCATTGTGTTTTTGAAAGCAGTAAAGAAATGTCATTCTTTTTTAATGCGCTTCCGAGAATAGATAAAAAAGGCAGATGCCACTTAATTTATTTTAAGCACAAAAGAATTTAATCTCACTTATTGCATAGAAGAGAGAAAGATTTATAATAATAATGCACGCGATTTAATTTTTGTGCCTTAACGGAACAGCAACGAAGCTAAATGATTATATAATTCTGCCAAGTGGGATATGGCGAAAAAAATCTAAAAAAATTAATTTGATGTTAATTTTTCCCTTATTCCTTGATATATTAATTATGCCCAATTCTTTCTGAATTAAAGTTACGAGCCTTAGCCTAATAATCAATTTAGATTCATAAAAGTTTTGCTTTTTTGAAGTGCTTTTCGAAGGAGGTACAACAACAATCATGAACTCTAGCTTACAAACATGCTTCGGACGAAGCAGTAGTTTTTCCAGGAAATTTTAAGATCTATAAAAGTTATTTTTCTTAAATCAAAAAATAAAATTATATCGGCTTTCGGTACGTTCTCTTTTTGCAAAAAAAAGTTACATTATTTTTTTCATCATAAAGGAGGACTTTTTTTGCGGCGTCAAAAGAATTCTAATTTTTAACTATCACTCTAAAGTACATTCTTTACGGCTTCCATACAGTGTTTCAATAAAACTTCTATTGGGAAAAAATTTTCATTCTGTAAAATTGGCAACTAGTTACTGCCCCTCGTTATCATGACATATCACTTCAGCAAAATTTTTGTACATCAGCTTAGATTTTTGGTCTTAAAACTTTAACATTCAAGAAAGGTTTAACCGTTATATCATTTCATCATTCATTTTCATTAAAATTAAAACTATTCATTAAAATAAGTGAATATATTTGATTCTTTAAAACTATACAATAAATTTTAAACTAACCCTTTCTCAAACTTTAACAATCAGAAATTCAATTATTGCCAATTTGGCAAAGATTTATAGCGGGGTATGAGCCAATTTAAAACCTTGGAAAAAAATATTTTGTATCGTTAATCCAAAATATTTATCATGCAATTGAACGAAATTAAATGCAATATTGAGATGAACCCTTAAAATAACTTAAGCTCGACAGAAAAATAATGAATAAAATTTTTGTGTCTGTTAACCAAAAATAAAAAGAAAAATATTTTATGTGTCAACAGCAGCAACATTTGCTCGTCAATCACACTGACAAAACGACATCGCATTACAATTTCTTCTGCTCATTTGTGTGTGATGGAAAATAAAAGAACTTGGAAAATTTTTTTACTTGATTTCGTTACTTTTTTCATTTTGAAAAACAAATAAACTTTTCTTACTGATTAAAGTTAAGCCAACAACTGCAAAAGCAACAATAAATCCAACATGCCCAGCAACAAACAAAACAGACTACTTTTGGCAGTCAAGCAGTCGTCCTGTTGCATGTTTTAAATGTCACCAATGAAAAACCTTGATGTCTATCAAAAGCATTTTGTGAATGATGAACACTGGCAACACAGCTACACCAGCAACAATATGCGTTTCATCCCAAAATAAGACAGTTAAGCAACGTAAATCTTCAGTTTTGTTACTGCTGTTGTAGTTGTTGTTGCTGCTGTTGTTGTTGAATTTATGTATATTTACGTTTTACAGCAGCTTAAAAGTTTGCCTAAAGCTGCATTTTTATGGATTTAATCTGAAACATTGATATTCATCATTCTTTTTCTTGAATTGTTGACATTTCTGTTGGTTGATTACTCATGTCAATCAAAGGTTTCAACCAAACTACGACATGTTGTCAATCTTGTATGTCAATCCTCAAAAAAAAAAAAAAATTCAAGTACTACAAACCACTACTTCTGTTACTTATTACATACATACACATTCACTTACACACACACTAGATGGGTTACAGATTGTGCTTGATTACTGACTCAATGACTGAGTTGAGCTAAATGTTTTGATGTTTGTTTGACTATATTTAATGTTTCAGTAATTAAAATGAATGCATGGTTGGGATTGATTTGTACTGAATCACGTATCCCCAGAATGCTTTAGCATTTAGCTTCCCTTCAGCGGTGTCATACCGGGATAAATTGTTCTAAAAAATTATTTGGCCTAAAATTCTACTATCGGTTATTAAAGACACCCAAGCTTGAAACTCAGTCTCAGCTCGTTTTTCTTGCAAACGCTGAAGACTCTGCTAGATAGTTATATAAGGAAAAACTACTTTTATCTATTTATTTTTTTAACAAACACAACCAACGAAGTGATTAGGGTGTCTGCGGAAGAAATCCAGGGTCTATGGCGGGAATCGAGCCCACGACTTCTGAATGGACAGGCTAGCATCTCTACCACTCAGCCACAGGGGCACAGTCTATCGCATACACCAGCTCCAATTTGCCTGCCAGTCGGTTAAATGGGTGGTAAGGACCATACACTACTTAACCACTGTCATACAAAAAGCTATATGTGCTAAACAAATTGCCCTATATGCTTTTATAGACATTAAAGAAGCCTTTAATAATACATCGTACGGCGCGATTGGTAAACCTCTTGGTAGAAAAGAAGTTCCAAAAATTACTAAAACCTGAACTTTAGAAATGTTGTCAACCAGGATGGTTGAGTTAAACCTATGTGGGGCATCGAAGATCGTAAGCACAACTAGAGTCAGGCCACAACGTGGCATTTTATCGCATATACTGTGGCCGTTGGTCATCGATGAACTGCTTGAACAGCTCAACACGTGGGTTTCCGAACTTATGGTTACGCCTACGACCTTATGATATCTGAGGTAGGGAGGGAGGATGTAACCATAAATTTAACTAGGAAATTGTGTAAAGATAGGGGTCTGTCCATTAACCCAGCAACGTCAAATTGTTGAATTTCCTGTGATAAAGATTTTTGTACACTATTCTATGGAAAAGTGTTGATTCAATAAAAAAAAAGTTTTTAAAGTTTCTGTGATAAAGACTTTTTCTATATTTGATAAAAAAAAAGTTATTTTTCCTCAATGATTTTTTAAAAAAAATGTTACTTTTAACAACATTATATTTGAATCAAATGCAGGTTTTATTGAATTTCATGCTATATTCGAAAATTACCGTTGTTAAATATATACTATTTTCTATCTAGACTCATACAACCCACATTAAGTCATTCAATTGTCTGATTCTCAAGCAAAGTTAATCACCTTGGGGTTATTCTTGACAAGTCACTCACTTGGAATAAACATGTTTTCTATACTGCCAACAAAGCCATCAAGGCACTTAATGCCTGCCAACGGTTATTTCACAAAACGTGGAAACTTAAACCAAAAATAATGTATTGTTTATTTACCACCACAATAAAACCAATACTAACATACGCTGCCCTAGTTTGGTGGCCAAAAATGGGACAAGTCACTATTAGGGCACTACTCCACAAGGTATGCCGCCTAGTAAGTGTTTCGATTACTGTGAAAATATCTTAAATATTCCTGAGAACCTGTACGACATATGCCGTAGGTGGCAATCTGCGCATTCCCTCTTTGCAAATTATACACAAACAAACTAAATTTTATTTTCAGTAAAGAAAAAACTAAATTTTATTTTCAGTAAAGAAATTCAATGAAATAGTAAATTTTTTCGCCCAAAAATTACCTACAAACCAATTTGTATATACAGAAAAAAATGTCTCAAGAAATTCAGTGAAAAAACAACTGTTATTTTCAGTAAACAAATTGCTTAAATATATAAAATAATTTGTAAACAAAATTTACAAATTCTAAATAAAATAATTTACTGAATCAAATAAAAGTATTTACTAGATTTTCTGTAATAAATGTAATATTTTTGTCAGAATTAATAAAGTAATTTGTCCAAAAATACTTATAAATTCTAAGCAAAATAGTCTATTGAATCAAACAATTTTTAACAGGATTTTTGTAATATATCAAAAAAATTTTGTCTGTGTCAGTAAAAACTTTTTTTTAATATATATAAGTTTTAAATAATAATATCATCATCCATTAAGCATTTATGAAATTTCACTTTGTTAAATGTGTTCAACTCTATATGTTTATCTAAAGACTCTAAAACAATGAATAAAGGCTTATTTAGCCGACCGTAACGTTGATGTAGTTGCATGTACTAATCGTTTCAGTCACATTGAAAGGCTATGATACAGAAACGATCAGCACATGCAACCACATAAACGTTACGGTCGGCTAAATGAGCCTTAAGAATTAACGAAACCATATTAACGAATTGATTCACTCAGAAATCTTCACTAAACAAACGTGTTTTAATCGCATTCCTTTTGATATCATTGTTGTTTTTGTTATTTATACCTATGTCGTCATCGGGGCTGTTTTGTTACGACACAGAACTCTGGTTTTTGTTGTTGTGTTTATTGTTTGCATCCTAAATAAAAGTAAAAATGAATTCATTGATTCAGTAAAGAACATCTACTGAAATTGTAATTTTATTTTAGACAAACTTTTGTATATAAACTTTATGCTAATAATTTTTTTTGTGAAGTGAAGAAGGGGGCCCACGAGAACGCACTTCTGCTTCCAGATATCTCCACTACAATATCCTGAGATTTGGTTGGGCAAATGAGTAATGACAGTTTGTAAACAATGTGCAATAAAGCGACTGGCGGATATTTGCCAAACTGTATTCACTCTGCTTAATAGGATAAAAACGGCACTAAACAATTTTGAGCTTTTTTGTAATCCATTATCCAAAAGTTCACTAGCTTTCCGTCTATTAGACTATGTAATCGATTTAGATTAAAATAAGTTCGAAATAATCAAATAAAAACTATTTTTATTAGACTGAAGCTCGTAAAATTGGTTCAGAAAAAAAGGAAAAATTAGCGTTAATTAATTTCACAATCTGGACGGGGAAACACTACAACATAGTTTTCGGAGGCCGCAATATGCATACATATTTCATGCTGAGCATATCTCTTACTCTGCTTTTAGCTATATTAAATCAATTATAGATGTAATACTTTTAAGCATCTGCATGCTGCTGTTGTTACAATGGCATGTTTACGTAAACAGTAAACAAAACATTCAAAACGTCAAAAGATCAAGTGTCCTACTACTTATTCGCATTATGCGTAGATCCAGTAGCTGTTCTTATATTGCAAACAACAAAACTTCTGGATTTATGCATGATGTCTCTGCGAATGTGGCTGTGGATTTTGACGATGAACGAAAATAAGATTTATTTATACAAGTGGATACTTGAATACTCGTAGTTCCCTTTAGTCATCAAAAAAGACACATGACATTCATGTTGATGTTGATGATGATGGTCATTGTATGTAAATTGAGCGGTCGTTTATTATGTTTGTAGGGGTTTTAAAACTTATAAGCCCAATCATGAAGGGATAGATGGTTGGATGGATGAGTGAACGTTTGGATAGGTGGCATTGATACACAAAATGAAAAAAAATGGAAATAATGGTTGAATAGATTGCATGGATAATCAAGAGAAAGATTTGCTGCTGTTGGTTTTAACAAAACAAAAATCATCTCATTATGCTGTTTGTAAAAGCGGCATAACTATTTTTTCTTAACCTTGGTAAATTGTAGTTGATTTCTGTAAAACTTCAATAATTTGCAAAAAAAATGGTTGCCGAAGATAGATGTGCAATATGATGGCATATAAATCGACTGGAGGAGGAGAAAAAAAACATAAGGAAAATTTTAATACCATACTGACATTATTCCAAAAATATTCAATAATGACAAGACTTGTACTCTCATGTTGATGATAATGATGACAACAATGCTGTTTGTGATGCTGCTGAGAATGACAATGATGCTGCTGACATTCAATGATTTGACATGCAACTGTCATTCATTTTGGTTTTACATTCAGTCAACTTGTTTAAATTGTTTCATTGCACTCTTAACAATGTTGAAGATATTTTTTGGGGTTCTGTTTTCTTTTTGACATTCTTTCGGGCTTCATTCGGTTCTTGTCATTGTGTTATAAAACAATCCGTAAAAAAATGCATAACTACCATTTTTGAACTGCTTTAGTTCTTGGTTTCCTTTTCTTTAGTTTTTGGTCACTCACTCATTTCCTTAGTTTGTCGTCGAACATCAAAAGTTAACAAGTTGTATGTCAAATGATGCATTTGACGTAACTTTGTGTTGACAGTTTTTTTGTGCTTTCATCATTTTATTTAAAGAATCACTATCAAATATTTCAATGTCTTTAAAAAAAATTTAAATTGTTGTCTTTAAGTTTTTGTCTTGTTGCTGTTACAACTAGAGGCACACATATTTAAAGAAATTTTATTTGAAATTACTCCGCAAAATACCTCTGTACGTAAAGATGTATTGTATGACAACAATTTCCGGTGGTTAATTGATAATCGCGACGTCATTGTGTTGTAATGAATATAAAGAGATGTTTAAAGATGAAAACATAAAAACATAGTATGTCCACATGTACTTGAAGAACGAAAAAATTATTTTTGACTAGATTTTTGTTTAGTTCGAACAAATATTGTTAATATCAGTAAAATGATAATAATAATAATAATATTAGCAAAACTTAGTAATGGGTACTGCCACAATTATTACAAATAACTTGACAAACTCGTTTAGATACTGAGAGATAAGGCGGTCTTATATAATCTAGTTTATTGAACTCCAGGCATTTTTATTGCGCCCTTTAAGCTCTCCTTTGTTTCAAACTAATTGCGGCCGCCGCACAGTAGACCATTTCGCGAAAGGGCAGTAAAAAGTCCATAATTTTTGATGAGATTGCAATTTTGTAAGTGACTGTGGCTTTTAAATTTTCCTATAGAACGTAAAAATCGATTGATAAGAAAAAAAAGTTGTGGAGGTGTTAAAATACATATTCATTTTTATTTGAATTTTAGTATAAAAGCGACGTGCTTAAAACATGTTTAAAACGTTTTTTGGCTTATTTTTTACTTACCGTAAAAACTACTACTTTGTAATATATTTTCTAATTTAAATCTAGCCTGAAAATGCCAAAACATGGCCCCGTAAATTTGTTAGTCCTAATATTCATAAGGGCCTTTTTGAAACAGCACGAATCAAAATATAATTGCCCAATATTGGATGAAATTTAGCTAAGATAGAGAAGTTTTAATTTATTATAAAATAGCGATTTATTTGTTGAGAGTTAAGCAATGTCTATATGCATTTCATTGATCCTTTAGCATATCATCAGTAGACTTCAACCATACTTTTGAAAAGTTTCAAACCAGACTTTTAAAAACCATTTGAGAAATTAGAAACAATATTTTTTTGAAAATCACATAAGAATAAAATAAGTGTAGTAGGCTTAGCAACAAAATCTAGCAAACAATTTATATTCGATTCGAATGTATTTTATTTTTCTACACCTTAATTTAAATAAAATAGGGAGAATATCTCAGATAATGTTCCACTTCCTTTGCGAGTGCCCGGCCTTGCACCTCTCGAGACACAAATTCCTGGGCAAAAGCATACTAAGCGAACTTTCGGATCAATCAGGGATAGATAAACTGAATAAGATTGATGCTAACCCTCAGGAATGGAAGAAAAGTCTTATAATTAAAATACCGAAAAAGGAGATCTAAAATCATGCAGTAACTGGAGAGGTATCGCACTGAAACCCTCTGTATGTAAGATATATAAGAAGGTAATACTTAATCGTATGATCGAGCCTTTGGATGAGCACCAACGAAAAGAACAAGCTGGCTTCCGCCCCAATCGCTCTTGTGTAGACCAAATAAACAGTCTACGCCTCATAATAAAACAATGTAATGAATATAATATAACGCTATACTTAACGTCTATTGATTTTGATGCGATAAACAGAGAAAAAATAATAATCAAAGCCCAATACAACGTTGCGAAAATGAGCGTACTACACCTCGGAAAAAGCAGCCAACCTTTCAATATACTAAGCAGTGTAAAACAAGGATGTCTCCTCTCTCCGCTCCTTTTTATAACAACCCTCGACGTTATTCTTGATTATACCAACCAATAAATAAAGGGTATCCAATGGCGAATAGACCAGCAACTCGAATATCTAGAATACGCTGACGATATCATCCTACTGGATACTGTCCCTAAGAGCAAAACAATTTGGTTTACGAATAAACGCAGCAAAAACAAAGTACATGGCAGTAAAAATTAATCAACCAACAACATTCACTCTAAACAACAACCCCATTCAACATGTAAATAACTTTTGCTATCTTGGAAGCAGCATCACGCCCGATGGTGGCGCAATTGACGACGTAGATATGCGAATACATAAAGCAAGGGCAGCGTTTTAAAATCTCAGAAACGTCTGGGCGTCTAACGCACTTCTGTATGGCTTCGAAACATGGTTGGTAAAACAAACCATTAAACGTAAACTGCAAAGTTTCACAAACAGATGCCTGCGCAAAATCTTAAAAATATGGTGGCCAAGAATAATATCAAATGAACAGCTGCTACAAACCTCTGAGCAGGAAGATATCAATACGCAAATCAGAAGAAGAAAATACAACTGGCTAGGCCACACTCTACGTAAGCCACAAGAGGAAATATGACATGCAACACTGCAATGGAACCCACAGGGCGTACGCTTGCGATGAAAACAGAAGACTACTTGGAGACACACTATTTTCCTTGAAACAGGGAAATCTTTCAACGAACTTAGACACATTGCAACAGATAGAATCGACTGGAGATTCTACGTTAGCAGCTTATGTTCCTGATGGAATACGCTAGTAAATATATAATAAGATAAATAAGTACCACTAATTACGTTGTAACCCATTAATAAAGTACTACAGATTTTAAAAATTACAGAATTTTTTGCTGGAAAGTAATAAAAATTGAGTTCATAGGTCCTATGATTCGACCAATTTGCTATTAAAGGCGATCAAATTCATCAAAAGACAAGTTTATATATGAAAAATTGTGTCATTAACATGAAATATTTCCATTAATCAAAACTGATGTATTAACCCAACAAAGATGACAATGATGATGGTATCAAAGAAACTATAGTATGCATCATGATAACGGCCTTATATAATTTAACATTAATGTGCACTTGAAAATTACGACTTGCTGAACAAATGGACAGAAGGCCAACAACAGCAAAGACATCATAAACAAAATGTGTCTAAAGTAGTAGCATTGTAGTATTGTTGTAGAAACAATAAGGAAACCACTGGCAGCGATGCATTTATGACAAATAAAAACCAAGTGAAGAAAAAAAGTGTTAATGTGTTTCGACTTATGAGACAATATTGGCAGGATATTTGTAATAAGAAAATTTCTATAATAATATTCTTAAAGCCAGCAATGACTGTAACGGGCACTACACTAAGGAAAAGTTGGTAAGGATAGTTCCCACTTATAAAAGACTAAACATTCTAATACACGAGAGTCAATTTTTCTATTTGCAAATTATTGCATTTAAATTTTATTTGTCTTTTTTAGTGTAAATGTTTATTGCTGAAATTTTATCTTTAGTAGATCTTAAATCCATTGTGTCTTTACAACTTTTTTAGGTATCTGTAGGGTATTTTTAAAATACATACTAAAACTCACACTGTTTGTTGATCAGCATCATCACTAATTCCATGGCTGCTGATGATGGCAAGGATGTTGAATTCTAACATTAAAATGCGAATTGTTTTTTTAGTTGTTTTTTTAATCATCTCCTTCAAATGTTAAAAAGGCACCTTTGACTACTAAAGCGTGTGCTACATGTTGTAGCTTTTGGCAAAAACAACATCGTCAACAACGAATAAAGAACAAACAAAAAAAAAAAACTTACCAAGTAGCACTACTTTAAACGTATGCCTAATGATAAGGTCTACAAGATATGTTTAAACATACTATTAAAAGCAAGCAACACTAAAATAACCAACGTACTGCATGCTACCATGAAGAGTATCCAGCATACAACTCATACTTTTTGCTTATAGGATGATGGTAAAAAATGCAACAGGCATAAAGAAATGAATTGAAGGAAAATGTTGTAGGAAAAAAGGTAATAGCAGCTTTTCACCTAAAGTGGCATCACGTTTCACATTTACAATATGACACTGTCAAGTATGCGCATACATTAGTCAAAAGGAGGTGAAGAGTATACCAATAAAAAAATTTCAACGCTGAAAAACTCTACACGTTGTTCAACAGAAGTTGTCATCTTCTTTCGTGTGTATCAGTATGCGGGTATGTTTGCTGACATCTTTTGCCAAAGGTGATGTATGTTTGTTAGGGTGTCTTAATAGGTCGTTTTGTTTGTAACATTATATAATATATTAATCATGTTTTACCGAATATAAATTAAAATATTTTCATACACTAGGGGGGAGAGTACCTTTGCACAAGATAAGGACTAGTAATTGGATCAATATCTGGAAATTTATATGACAAGGTTCTATCATTTTTATATGGCGCTGTCATTAGCGGAGGCTAATTATCATAATTAGGATACTCAGTGGTACGTTCTAGATCTAAACTTAAGTTACTTGTGCTGTAGTGGTTGCTAGTCGGTATACTAGTCAAATTACTGTACTTTAAACAGATATATTTGATTTGAAAAAAATTCTCTTGTAGAGTGAGGGAATTTGGTTAACATTTTTCCTATAGTTAAGTAATGAGTTCTATTTTCGGAAACATATTGTACAACTCCCATTTGCACCAGTTATAGGATAAGTACGTTATACACAATTGCTACAAAATTTCCTGCAGGTTATTGATTCATAAAATGTGTTTTGTGAATTCCTTTCCTTAAGCGAAAATAGCTTGGAGGCAACAAGAAAACTGACCAATTTTGCTATGATTTTTATTAAACTTTTAAAGAATATAAATACAATTTAAATTAAATTTGTGTTTATTATTTTTAGTTGAGTGTTGTGCAAAGAAAATATATGACCTTTTATACCCATTGTTCGATAATTACACCGGCATAAAAAAGCTAAAAAAATTGGCGTGTACATTTGACTAGACCCCCCTTTCGAAATTTATTTCGACGTGCTGAATCCGAATCCGATGCACGTTTGGCCATTACACCTTCAAAATCTGTAGTAAACTGCAGTCTTTCCTAATTGACTCAAACTTTTGAGGGAGTGTGAGTCAAACGGCTCTCAGATGTGGATTCAGCGTGTCAAAATAAATACTAGGGTATTCATTCGGTTAACCGTTAATCGGTTAACCGGTTAATTACTACGCCATTAACTGATCGGCTAATATAAAATAGGCTATTTTCGACTAACGGTTAAACCGGTTAATTTCAGTCGATTAACCGATTAACCGACATGACAAATTTTTTCATATTTTGTAGTATTATAACGTATTTTATGTGTGTTAAACTATTTATTTCGTCTCATATACAAAAGGTTTGTGTTTAAAAAGTATTTTTCATACAATTAAAGACGTGTGTTCAGTTATATTAACTTAAGTAAAACTCTAAAATCTTTGGACGTGGCTATAAAAGGCTTTAGTAAAGACTCTGCTACTGTAATAAAAAGAAGAACTTATCTATATCAATGGCTTCACTAAGAGTAAGTTTTGCAAACAAAGAATATTTCATATCAATAATAAACGTTTTCCATAGACTATTTACAAACCAAAGTATAACACGACAAATTTCCATATAGCGCCTGATGCATAAAAGATGTTGAATGTGAACCACACCTAAACGTGAAGCAACGCGTTAAAGTTATTCAGGCTTATTATGAAAATGTGCGTTCAAATCAAAATGCATATCGTGCACTTCGTGATCGTGCAAAAATTTTAGCAAACCGGGTCTGTAGGAGATGTGAAAACACCATTGCATGCTCGTACAGCTCGTACTGCAGAATATATTGATGCTGTTCGCGATAGTGTGGCTGAAGAGCTGTCCACCTCAACTCGTCGTCGTGCCTAACAATTGCACATCTCACGCTCGTCGTTGATAAACATTATGCATAAAGACTTGCATTTACATGCTTACTAGGTACAATTGAGTCAAGAACTAAAGCCTCTTGAGCATTCCAAATGTCGTCAATGGTCAGAATGGTGGCAAGAAATGGCAACAGTGGATAATCAATTTTCAAAGAAAATCATCTTCAGTGATGAGGCACATTTTCAACTCAGTGGATTCGTCAATAAGCAGAATCGCAGTATTTTGGCGAATGATAATCCAAGAGTGATTGTCGAAAAACCAATGCACCCACAAGGAGTGACTGTTTGGTGCGGTTTATGGGCTAGCGGCATCATCGGGCCGGATTTTTTCCAAAATGAGGCCGGTCAGGCAGTTACTGTGAATGGTGTTCGCTTTCGTGAAATGATAACGAACTTTCTATGGCCCGAATTGGAAGATGTGGATGTGAACGATATGTGGTTTCAACAGGACGGTGCCACTTGCCACATAGCTAACGAAACAATGGCTCTTTTGCGCGAAAAATTCAATGGCCGTGTTATATCACGTGGTGGCGATGTCAATTGGCCGCCAAGAACATGTGATTTGACACCGTTGGACTCCTATCTTTGGAGTTATTTGAAAGAAAAGGTGCACGTCGATAAGCTAGCAACAAGTCAAGACCTAAAGAATGAGATAATTCGGCACATTAACGGCATAGAACCTCAATTATGCCTCTACGTCATCGAAAATTTGGATCATCGGATGAAGGTGTGCCGTCGAGGTCGCGGCGGCCATTTAGCCGATATTTTGTTCCATACATAATTATACCAAACCATATTATCATAATAAAAAGAAATGACAATAATTTCCTAAATAATTTGTGTTTTATTCAAAATCAACATCGGCCCTTAAAATTTAACCACCATTTATTTTGTAGTACATATCTGGATTTATGTTAAAACTAAATATGACTACTCGCTTGTATATTTATAATAAAATATTTTTCGTAAGCACAACACAGGTAAAAATAAAGGCTAACATACTTTTTCATGTCATCCATTTTTCATTATTTGTTAACCTCTTTTAAAGGTTTTTGAAAAGACCCACTAACTTTGAAACACAAACAATTTGTAAATGTTAACAGGTGTCTCTATGTTGCAATGCAAGTGATTTGTGTAAAACTTTTTTTGCATTTGGATTGCTGTGAAGCTTCTAATGTAACGGTCTTTTGCGTTACCATATGGGTGCACCCGGACAATTTGGGTTAGTTATTCCAAAAAATCCCCAAAAATCGATGTGCCATATTCAGTAACTTTTTAGAACTTGGAAGTTAGCTAATTTGATCTAAATCGTTTGTGTAGTTTCAGAGGTATCGTTATCGAAAAATTTCGGAAAAAAATTACTACAAAATATACGGAATTTCCAGAAATTTGAGTTGGAATTTGGCGGGATGCTTCATGCTATTTTTATTAGTTACATAAGGAGTAATTAAAATTTAATGTTCTATGGATATGTATTTTTACCAGACTGCCGATTTTTACCCGACTGCCGATCGCGTACTGTATGTAGGTTAGGTTAGGTTGAACAGGCTGCCGGTTTCTAACAACCGGCCCACTTGGTTCCTTTGGTCCATTTGTGGTGCCTGGGATGGATAGTAGGGAAATTCAGAGAGGTGCCCCTCCTATCCCAGAGGTTGCGTCCGTGTTAAGCCAATCCGAGTATCGTATGAATGAATTTATTCCCCTAATGTCGCATTCCCACAGGTCTGCTAGTTCGGATAGTGACGGATTTCCCAAGTATGACGCCCTATTTCTATATAGCACTGTATGTATGTTTGTAAATTTCTTTATTACCTCGTATCTTGCAAACGCCTGTTTGGATACCGAGTTTTATTCGTCTTAAGAACACAAGTGTCCTTAAGGTGTTTGAAAAGAAAACACGAAAGGGTGGATTTTTAGCGCGAATTAATACGTTGAAAAAACTATTTACCAAACCTATTGAATGTGGTATTAAAACGAAAAAAATTTAAAGGAGATTACAAAAATATTTATATATTAAATTACTCGACTGCCTAGAACGGTTATGTGTTTCGCGCGTTTCTTTTATGTATGTTTCTAAATTTCTTTATTACCTCGTATCTTCCACACTCCTGTATGGATCTCGACAGTTTACGTATCGTTTTATTCGTTTTAGGAACTCAAGTGTTCCTACATAGGCGTTTGAAGAAAAAGATTATGGCGGATCTTAGGCACGCAATTTCAATATGTTAATAAAAAAATTTGCCAAACCTATCGAGTAGGGTATCAAAATGTAGAAAATTTAAAGAGCCTTACAAAAATATATGAGTTATGTATTTAAATTTGATTAGAAATAATAAATTTGCTTAAAAAGTTTTTGATAGCTGGCTGGAACCTTTTATATAAGTAAAAGTTTTTTTTCATAAGAGTAGCCGGGACAATAAAAAGTTTAAAATAACAAATAAATTTAAATAATCAAAAAACCCGACAATGTAAGAAATCTGATAAGAAATAAAAGTCCAGTAGTGCGGAATAGAGGGCTGCAAAGTGTACACAAATGTATTCGTAGAATGTACCCGTATGAATTTCGTGTGTGCTTATATGTATGTTCTGATGTATATACTTATGTATATATGCATGTAAAGGGTCCGCCAGATAACTTTTCATTCAAATGGCTGCCTCGGCTGGCCATGAAGTACCCTACACGATCGTTCCAATTTTTAAGCACATTATCGATTGTGTGCAGCTGTATTTCACCAATCGCTTCACGAATATTGTCCTTTAAAGCGTCAGTTGTCTCTGGCTTGTCGGCGTAGCACTTATCTTTGACGGTACCCCACAAATAATGGTCCAACGGTGTCAAATCGCAGCTCCGAGGTGGCCAAACGACATCAGCTCTGCGGCTGATAATGCGATTTTCAAAAACAGGACGCAAAACATCGAGTGTAGCTTCGACTGTGTGGCACGTAGCGCCGTCCTGTTGAAACCAAATGTTGCCAATATCATTCTCTTAAATTTTTGTGAACAAAAATTCGTTCAACATGGCCCGATAACGATCGCCATTGACTGTAACGGCCACTCCTTGCTCATTTTCGAAGAAAAACGACGGTGAATTGATGTTGATGGCGCTTCACGCACACTCTCTGCCACAGCAGCAATATTCTCGGGTGTACACACTGTTTTTGGCTTTTCACGCTTTGGTTTATCGATGAGGATGCCAGTTTCTTTCACTTTTTTCACGAAATAACGAACATACGGAGTTGACGGTGCTTCTCTTCTTCCAAAATCCGTACGCAATTTTCGCACACATTCTGCAACATTACCATGATTTTCAAAGTAATGTCGCAATATTTTCTAGCGTTGTTCAAGCGTATACACTACCATATTCATTCAGCGGAAGGATAAAACTAATTATCTGTCAAATCAGACATGATCTAAGTGTTACCATTCACGAAATAAGCACTATTTGAAAAACTACGTTGGATGGCGACCCTTTATATGTGTGTACATACATAGCCACGACCAAATATTCATATATACATACATATATACACACATATATACAAAAAAAACATACATGCATACACACACAAACATACATACGAGCACTTTCGAATATATTCGTGTAGCCCTCTATTGCGGAACATATCGACTTTTACAGTCGGGAAGTATAAAATATCGAATCTTCAAATCTTCTTAATAATGGCTCCCAAGTGTAAAAGACGCTATGTTCCGCACTAGTGGACTTGTTTTTTCAGTTTTTTTTGCGTAGTCGGGGTTTTTGTTTCTTAATTTGTTTTCTATTATTATATTTTGTCTGTTAAATTCGGGCAGATTAATTACGCAAAACCCGATTGAGCTTAAGTGGTTTAAAATAGTATCTAAAATTAACTTTACAAATCATTTAAAACTTTATAGAGTATCGAATAATTTCATTCAAACTGCTCATTTGATACGTTGAATTCTTTCTTATTGCCAATTCAATGTTATATGCACAGATCTGCTAATATTCTGCTTCTGTTCCAGCTTCTTGCTTTAGTTGTATCTTACTGTCATTTTTAGAGGAACTATAAGCATATCAACATGTTCACTTTGTGTTGATGTTATATTGTTAAACCATGGTTGTCGACAACCATATGAATTCTGCGAAGAAATTATTATCTGTTTTTGTTAGTTGTGTAGAGTCTTATGTAGCATAATGTTTGCTTTTTGCCTTTGTTTTATTTCCTTCCATTTTAGTAGCATGTTTTATGCCAACTGAAAGATTTCTAGTGTCATTGGTGTAAATGTTGTTGTAGCTAAAAAATATTTTCCTCAATTTAGTTTTAGGTTGGTTGGTTGGAAGCTGAATGTCGTTATGGTCTTATGGAACGTGCGCTAACGCGTAGTCAGCAGGCATCATCACTTATGTTTACTACACTTCTATTATTGTTATTTTATGTAAACATAACTACTGACCATAGCTAACATTCAGCAGTAGCACATGGAAATGCGTGTTTTTTCTCTTATTATTATTTTATTTTTTCAAAACCATATTTTTTACAGACAAATGATTGTAGCCATATAAAAGTCTTAACCATTATGTATTTTTACTTTAATATTGCTAGTTTGTATGTCAGATGCAATATTTCTTGGTAATGTAATTGATGTTAAATATTTATTAAGGAGATGATCAATTTAAACATTTTTATTGCTCTATGATGATGTAAATTCCAATGGACACTTTGAAACTGTAAAATAAAAAAAATTATTTTTGGTATAAAAATCAACTACCTGAAAAATCATTACATATTAAAATATAACTCTAGCAAATGGTCCAAGGATTCCAAAGTGGCCAGAGAATTGGCAGATGGTTTTCATTTATTGCACAAAAAAAATCGTTCTAAACTTAATTTTTTTTAACAATTGGCACAACATTTTGTTTAAAGGGGAAAAAATTAAAACACCAGAATTCTTCCATATCGTGCCATAACTGCCAAAAAACCTGAAGTGCCAAAAAGTAAATTTTACAGTAGCACAATTTTGTAATTATTCTTGGCTTAAATCGAAGTACAGCATTAATATTGACTACATAGGTATGCAGTTGACAGTTATATAATATGTTAATAGTTTTAATAAATTTCCTATAAGACAACGCATGTTTGTGGGAGTTAAAATATTTTAAGATATGCTCGATGTCATGAAAAAACAGTTTATTTAATCAAATTATTTTAAAACTAGTAATTATTATCATTAGCAAGCTGTTCTTTAAGAGTTTCGTTGATATCCTTGCAATTTTGACACTAGTTTTGCTCTACTTGAAAAAGAAAATTTTAGCTTAAGCAACACTTTGCAGTTACAAAAATTATCGTAAATAATAAATTTTCGATAAAAATGATTTTTGAAAATAATGTCGCTTAAGCTTTTTTTCGGTTATGGCTCAATATGCCTCCTTACTCCGTAACTATTTGTCGACGTTACGTCAAGACAATACCAAAACATTTGCACATTTCTACTCGTCATCGACAACAATTTACTATTATTGACAATCATTTACTATTCTCTAAGGCATAGAAAATGGGAAAAGGCTATAAACAAGAGTAAATTTTTGTCGACAGCGAATAGACAAGTACCAATTATTTGGTATTGCCTTGACGTGACGTCGATAGATAGTTACGGAATAAGGGGGATTATAATTATCAGAGAAAGAAAACTATATTTCATTTTCAGTGAAGAAATTCTATGAATTAGTAAATATTTTGTGCAGAAATGGACCTAGAAACATATTTGTAAATACATACAAAAATTCCTCAACAAATTCCATGAAGAAACTAGTTATTTTAGTAAACAAGTCGTCCAAATCTATAAAAAAATTTTTTTAGAAATATTTGCAAATTCTAAACAATATAATTTACTGAATCAAACAAAAATTTTCTGTTATATATTTTTTGTTATATATCAAACAATATTTTTGTCTGAATTTATAACACAATTTGTCTAAAAATATTCATATATTCAAAACAAAATTATTTACTAAATCAAACAAAACTAAATGAAAAATATTTGCTAATGTTTAAGAATTGTCTATATGCAACATTTCATTGGTGCTTTACCAAATCGTAAGTAGACTTCAAACACAATTTTGCAAAGTTACAAATCCTTTATCATATGTACAGACTTTCCAAAACCATTTGAGAATTCACAAATATGTTAATGATTTTCAAAAATAAGCCAAGTAGGCTTTGAAAACTATACAAAGCCCAGCAAATAATTTTTTATTCGATACGAATTCATTTTATTTTTCTACACCTCTATACAATTAGAAATCCATCGAATAACAATAAAAGTACTTATAATGCAAAATGAAAAATAAAATCCAAATTAAACCTTTATGAAATTTATTTGACATATTGTCATAATTTTATTTTAAATGAAATATATTTGCTAGTGAATAAATAAATTTCATTTAAAATAAAATTATATCTTGCAATGACAAGGATATGTAAAACGAATTAGAAATGATATAAATTTGCAATATTTCCGGATCGCGAATTTTACATTTTCATAACTTCTTTGGAGTGTCTTTTTTTGCTAGGAATAAGATTTAAGAAACAATGAATTGAATTTGCATTCATGGTAAAATTAACAAAAAATAAATTATTTTTTTTACAAAATAACAGCGTAAAATATAATTAATTTTTAAAATTGATAATAATAATATTAAAAAAATATCGAAATGAATTTAGTTCATGGTAAAATTAACAACAAATAAATTATTTGTTAAAAAAAAAAACTCTGAAAAGTTGTTTAAAGTATCGTCGTATCGACAGTAAAATATCGCCGATACCAATGTATCGGAAGTATCGCCGATATATCGGTATCGGTTACGTCCCTATTATAAACCCATTCGGTTCGACTAAAACTCATAACTTAATTATAAGTAATTTTTAAGCCGAAATACACAATTTAAAATACTTTTGAAACTTTTTAAAATTAATACATATCGAAATGATGAGCTGCTGGTCGCAACCTTAATCGTATTTTATATGTATGTTAGTGTATATTTAAGAGAAAATTAATTGTGAAAACAAAACGTAACCGTCGATTGAGAAATGTCGAAGACTATATTTTTTAAACTTCCCTAAATGTCTAGACGCATACAATACACGCATACAATATCAAATGAATTCCGCAACTGAAGGTCCTTGATCACTTTAAGGAATAAAACATTTTAAAAAGGAATTTTTATTTACATTTATAAACTTCTGGTCAATTAGCTAAAAGGTAATACACAAATCTAAAAACATTTTAAATTTGCCCATATTTTGTGCTCTAATTATAAAAAATATTTGACAATCTGCAATAGTATTAAAAAATGTAATACTGCATTAATAGACAACAACTTTTATTGTCTAAATCTATGTATTTACTCCTTGCCAATTAATATTCACATTATCACAGAAGAAAATATAGTAATATACAAATGTCGAAGACTATATTTTTTAAAGCTTCCCTGAAAGTCTAGATAGATCACACGCTTACAATAGCAAATGAACTCCGCAACTGAAGCTCCTTGATCACCTTAAGGAATAAAACATTCAAGATTTGCCAATTTTTTGTGCTCTTATTGTTAAAAATATTTAACAATCTTTAATAGTGTTGAAAAAAATGTAATACTGCATTAATAGAAAACAACTTTTATCGTCTATATCTCTATATTTACTCTTTGCCAATTAGTATTCACATTATCATAGAAGAAAATATAATAACATACAAATTTTTAATTTTTAAATATGTGCTTTTAATCTAATAAGTTGGTAATAAAGAATGTTAATAACACCTCATATTATACACGACTAAAAGATATAATTGCGATAATTTGCTGCAGACGTACATAAAGCTTAACGGCAAAAAAATAAAAATTATGAAAGAAAAATAAGTCAGTAAAATAAACACAAATGACAAAAATAAAACTATGTATGAATGTGGTCAACAAGCAGCAAATATCTATTTAAAACGCAGCAATTGCTGCAATAACGAACTAACAACATAACACGACGAATCGGTAAATACTGTTAATAATACGAAGACAAAAAATATATAGGTTTTCAGTTGAAATGAAAGCAAAAAAAAAAACAACTATCTGCCAAAGTACGTAAGTGTAAAACGATGTTAAATTGCTGCTGCAGCCGCTACTGCTATTGTTGCAACAATCATTTATGTATATTTTGTAAGTATGTATATGACACCTTAAAAAACGAAACCAAGAAATAGTAATATAAAGATAGACTGCTAGACAACTTAAACCACAAAAAGACAAACCACTAGAATGACAATAAAATATCACCAGCAATTGGTAACAGCAGCATACATTAGCACTATTGTAAAAAATATAAACAGAGAGAAATACCAAAACGTTAAACGACTTTTATAAAGGAGAGTATCGCTGAAAATACACAAATGCTAAATAAAAACTAAAACAACCAACAAAACAACTTATCAATGTTAAGAAAAGTAAGTTAAGGAAATTGCTTTAATTTTTTATAGTCCAAAAGCACACAAAAAACTACCAATGAAGTTAGTAATCGGTAATTGCTTTTTTTATTGCGAGTGTATATAATGCTTAGCAATTTTATACTAGAGTTGCCAGCTCTGAATAACAAACATTTTAACAGTTTGCAATTGGTATTTGTTACGTGAATGTAAAGATTACTATAGAAGTTCTAGCTAAATTAGTTAATGCTATGAAGAAGTTTAAGCTCTTGTATTCTTAACCATTACATACACTCTAAAACATTAACTAAAATTTAGGTTCATATATTGTTATTCTTGATATCTAAAATTATATGGATTTTGTACACTCTAAAACATTTTTGTTGAAAATTAGGTCGATAGTAGTCGGCAATACTTTACAGATTATTATCGACCTAAAATTACACACGCATTATTTTTGAGCAAAATGTTTTTACAAAAAAGCAATTGGCTGTGGCAGATTTACACCGCGACCTCATGACTGATAGTCTGACATATCTACCATTCAGCCATAGCCGTATTATACTTTATGTTAAATTTTTTCCACTTGGACTGCAAATAGACACTTTACACTTTCAAAGTTAGTTTAATTTGTGTAGTCTTTAGAATAGACTACACAAAGGAATAAAAATTAAAGGGTGTTCTATCAGTTAATATAATTTTGGCAATGTAGTTTAAACAATATGCTGTATCTTGGAAACAATAAGGGGTAAAATCTTCAAATTTTAAAAAACGCTAAACTAAAAAATTCCAAAATTTAAAATATGTCAAAAAGAAAAAACTCAAAAATGAAAAAAGCGCTTAAAGAACGAAGCACCAAAATTAAAAAACCGCTAAAACGCAAAAATTTACATAACTAAAAAGATTGACAAAGAACTGAAAGAACGCAAAAAAGTCGTCAACATGAAAAAAGCACTAAAACTTAAAAAAATCACTAAAACGAAAAATATCGTCAAAAAACGAACAAAATTTCCAAAAACGCGAAAAAATCACCAAAATGAAAAAAGCGCCAAAACAAAAAAAACGCCAAAACTTAAAAAAAATCGCCAAAAACCGAAAAAATCGCCAAAGCGAAAAAAGTGTCAAAACCAAAAAATCTATCAAACAAAAAAAATCATCAAAAATTGAAAAAAACGCTAAAACTGACAAAAAGTGCCAAAACTAATATAAGTCGCTAAAACTAAATATGTCGTCACAAAGCGAAAAAACGGTAAAACAAAAAAAAATACGCCAAAATGAAAAAATCACAAAAAAATCGTAAAATAACAGAAAAGAAATTGTAAAAAAAAAACGAAAAAACGCAAAAAAAAAACACCAGAATGAAAAAAGCAAAAAAAAAACAAAAAAAATCGCTAAATCAATAAAAAACTTAAAAAAACCTTTCGTGTGTGAGCTAAAGTCGCACTTTAGTTAATTTATTTATATATGTTGTCAAATGAAATGCATTTACCAATTATGATCATTAGGCAGTGTATTTCATACGGAGTCACGGAGTAAACGACATTTTTTAACAATTCTCAAACACGTTCAACCGTGAAAGAGATTCTGACACATTGATTGTCTTTACGCTCATTTTACTACAGTAATGAAGCTTTACGCCGATGTATTCAAGAATAATTTCTATGCGTCCTCCGACAAAAATTCAAATTGTTTAAGCAAAGAGTACGCTTATTTTGAAAGAGTACAATGAATGATTAAGTTTCCTTAAACCTTAGTATTAAACCTACATTGCTATGATTTATTTTAACTAACAGTTTGGTTCCACATTTGGTCCTTTGTTCTTGTTTTTAAACTTTTTTATATTTCTAGAACCATCCATAGAGGAGGGTTTTACACCCACTGCTTATATTTGATTTGAAAATCAGATTACGTCAAAAGCGGAGAATTTCAATTTACTGGACCTTGTTTTGCAGTTGCTTTGGTAGGTAGGTCCTGATGAGCAATTATTTATTTATTTATTGTTATTTATTTATTTTTTTATTTGTATTATTCCACACAGAAGGCAGTAAGTATTATTTTTCAATGTGGAACTGATTAATAAAAAAGTACAGGGAGAATATTTAAATGAACGAAAAAAAAAAATTGAAAACTGGCACTTCTCATCTGAAGCGGACTAGGGTGTCCCTTCTTTATCTTGGGCACTTCCAGTATAGCTAGAAAGCTGAAACTCGTTACGTAGTTAGGTATTGTTGAACAAACAACCAGAAAAAATCTGAAAACGGCCACTTTTTATATGGGACTACTGGGGTGCTCTTTATTTTTATAGGACACTTCCACTACAGCTAGATTTGTTAAACATGTAGGTCTTGAAGGGACTTTACTAAGAAAAATGGGACACCGAAAATTTTCATCTAAGGCTTATTGTATGACTCCTTTATTGTATAAAATAAAAGATTAGCAAAAAGTACTGAGATCCGCACACAAACATAAATATGAAAGTAATCCAAAGATCTTATGGAACAGATTACAAAACGGACGCAATTTAGCGATATATCATATGGTAAGTTTGGCTACAAATGGGAAGACCGTCCACGATTTTTCAGAGTACCAATCTTTTCATGTCTATTAAAATATAGTATTTCTAAAATTAGTCAAGAAATGGGGAAGCTATGCAATAATTAATACACTTTACCCGCCCGATTTTTATTTCTATGGGATCAAACGAAGATCAAACTATTTCATATATAAAAATGCCACGCCGATTTTCGAAAAAAAATAAAGGACAAAACTGCAAGTAAACTCTTTCAAACAAAAAAATTATTTTGAAAATCTGTTCACATATAACAGAGTTATGCCTTAAGAAGGGTGAGGATCAACCCTTTTCGATTTTCAAAAATTAATCATGCAACAAAACCGCAGCCAAACCCTTTCAAACAAAAAGAAAAATCTATTTGGAAAATCGAATGACATATGACATAGTTATACGTTGTAAATTTCCCAACCAATTTTTGAAAATAACAGTGGAACCAAACTGAAATTTTGAAAATCGATTGACAAATGACAGAGCTATGCACTGGGGAGGGGGGAACAAATTTCCCCCTCCGAATTTCAAAAAAATAAAAAATAAAAGTTACGGGACCAAACAGCAGGCAAACCCTTTCAAACAAAAAAAAAGAAATTTCAAATTCAGTTCACACATGACAGAGTTCAGCATGGAAGGGGGCAAATTTTCCCCTCTGATTTTCCAAAAAAAAAAAATATGGGACCAAACTGCAGGTAAAACCTTTCGAACAAAAAAATAATTTTGAAAATCGGTTTGCAAATGACAGAGTTATGCATAGGGGGAGCAAATTTCCCCTTGTGGTTTTCGAAAAAAAATTATAGGACCACACAATAAAAATTACGGGACCAAACAGCAGGCAATCCTTTTCGAAAATCGGTTCACAAATGACAGAGTTATGTGTTATTTGGGTGGGAATCAAGGTGAAGATTTGGTCCCTTTTCTCTGGATACACACTTGCCTTGTTTTTTTTTCAATATTTCGGTTTAAAATATATCGATTCGAATATATCGACTAATCCGTCTAGACAGAAGGAGAACCAGAGAATCGGAATCCATTTAAATTAAAAAAATCGATTCTTTTAGTAAATCAGCTCTCCGGAAAATTAAGCCAAGTGAAGATTTGGTCCCTTTTCATGAGAACGGTCACATTTGCACATACATATATATTATTTTGAGTGCTATGTATTATTTTCATTATAGTATTTAATATTTTAGAGGAATTGCTTAAATTTAAATTTGATGGATCTTTAAAACTGGAAAAAAGACACACTTATGCAGCTGTTGTATCAAAACATACCTTTAGTTCGATAAAATTTGCTGAGCTAAACAAGTCTACATAATAATTATTTGCAAATAATAACTTCTCCATATATACTGGCAATCCTTAAAAATCATCTTATATCGTTAAAATAGACGATGACAATAGCAACAGCAACCAAATATTAATAGCCATATGACCATTTGAAACGTGAGTTATTTATGGTCGCCATATTGTCAAATGTCAGTCATTCTTTTGTGTTGCTCATTTGTACTTGTAGTTGCATATAATTCCTGCTTTTTTATGTGGTTGTTGCTACTGCAGCTACACTTTATTTTATTTATGTATGTATAAATGGAAGTATGTTTGGTGGATTGGTTGCATGGTCTTTTGTTCGGTCAATTGATCGTCTGTCTGTTTGGTTAGTCAGTTGTTTAGTTCCATAAAACATTCGTTAAATGTTTTCTTTTTTAACTTTTTCACTGCTGCCAAAGTGTTGACAATTGTCGTCAATTACGTTGTTATGTCTCTCTATGTTTCATTGCTGACACATTTTATGCATTGTTTCAGATAATGTTGCAAATAGTTTTCAAAGAAATACACAATATTTTATTGTTGCTTGGCATTCTAGTTGTTTTTGTGTGTCAGTTTGCTTTGCTTTTTAATGGACATTTTGTCACAGACAAATGAGTTTGTTGCTTGACTTTATACCAAATGACAATTACTTGGAATGTTTAATTAATGCATAAATGGTGTCAAATGAATCTAAAGTAGAGTTTGTGACAAAGGATAAAAGGGAGCTAGCTGCAAAATTATAAAGGGTTCTGATATAGACATCACATTTATACCAAATATGTATATTCGATTTGTTGCATGCGTTTAAAGTTATGTACATATATAAATATGTACTTACATATATAATTATATGGAAGAGGAGAAAACAAATTTTAATTGGTCAGTTTTCAATATTTCTTGAGAATAATTTTAACTGCAAATATAGATATACAGACATATGGCTGTTTTAGGGATGGGCAAAATATATCAATATATTAAATTATCGATATTTAAGAAAAAAAATATCGATATATATCACCGATATTTCAAAAACCGATATATCGATACATCGGTTCTTTTTTACGAGTATTGTTTTGTATATTTTTAAGAGGTTTATAAATTTTAGTCGTTTTTCAACTGGCATCATGCATCATATGTTTTTTAAAATGACGCGAAGGAAAAGGGCTTTTTCATAATTACAAGCTATACGGAGACACTACAAGCTAATTTTTTAATGTGGTTTTGATATAATAGACGTTGGTTGGCTCGTATAAATAAATATGTCTTTTGTGTGGAAATTAAAAAAGAGAAGATACCGAGCCCCCTAAAATAATCGTTATTTGTGTGGTAAGACATACAAAACGTGTGAAAACACAACAAATTTGGCTACACACCAAAAAAATAAGCTAATTTGCAACTTATTTAAACATCAAAATTCGACAATGACATTGAAGAAGAGGCTTCAAAAAATCTTAATATGCCAGGCTTCTTCAGTATCGTCCAAACGAGTTGCTTCTGCTGTAAATTTGGCAGTCCCTGATCAAAGAAGCAGATTGACATGGGAACACATAAAACAAAGAGTGCTTCTGATGTACATATCCGGTGAGTACCGGTTTAACTAACATATAAGTGTAAGATGATGCTCTCGTAACTTATTTGATGCCATTTAAAATGTTGTCATTTATTTTTGAATATGGCGAGCTGACAAGTTTTTTAATTCTTACTTTGTTTTTCTTGAAATTTTTGTTTCTATTATTTTTATTTAAATACGTTTCGATATATCGAAATATCGTTTTTTAATATATATCCATACTGCTTAAAAATATCGATACGATGTATATCGATACATTTTTTTCATTTGCCCATCTCTAGGCTGTGTGTGTGTATGAGTCAATCGTGCCAAAAATTGTTTTTTGTTTTGTGTCAAAATTATAAGATCAAACTGCAGGCAAACCCTTTCCAACAAAGAAATCATTTTTAAAATCGGTTCACAAATGACAGAGTTATGCGTGTACAAACATAAAAAAAGTAAAAAGAGAACATATACTCGTACACGAATTGATAACCTTCTTCTTTTTCAAAGTCGGTTAAAAACATATAGTAATCGTTATTTGTAAGCAAAAAATTAAAATCAAGAAATAATTGTTACTTTCGAGTAAAAAAATAAAAATTTAAAATAATCAATATTTTTGAGCTAAAAAATAAAACTCAAAAATAAGAATTATTTTACGATCAAAAAATAAAACTCAATTATAATTCTTATTAATTGATTTTTTTAGTAAAACTTGAATATAATCATTAAATCGTAATTTTTATGATATTACTCATAATCGTTACAGTCCCAGATTTTATGGATATTTTCAAAATTATGAGCTTTTTTGTCACAAAAAAATTTCAAGGACTATGAAATTTTTTTTTTAAAAATTGCGTTACGTTTTGCATATCGCTCCTTTATTGCAACTTGGCAAAACGCGTTTAAACATTTGAAAATTTTTAGCAAGCATATGGGCGGTGTTATTAACATTTTAGTGGTTATAACTTCGGTAAAGATTAAGATATGTTGCTGAAAATTTGTTTACGTACGAGTATATGGGACATGTTTCAACACGTCCCACAGGCAGTCTAAAATTGTCAGAACTTGCCGCTTACTAGCAGCAGAGTAATTTTGGAAGAAGTAGAAAAACTCAATGTTTCTTCCTTTTTTAAAAATTATTCACTCGCCTATCTGTATCGGGCTAGGAATACTTCATAGCGAAACATTTTTTATTAGCTATTTTGTTCCAAATTCTTTAATTATTATGAAAGTTTTAAAAATAAAAATAAATTCGTTGTCAAATTTATTATACAGGCTAAGTTTCGTGAAAGAATCAGCCATAATCAATACTTACAAGGAACAAGGGAAAAATCAATATCAATTTAGTTCTCAACGTAAAGAGAAAAACGTAATAATGTTATTTTCGGAAGTCGCTACACTTCCATCATCAGTGCTAATGTGAAGCTTGCTATTCACTATTTTCCACAATAAATCTTTTACTTATTCAGTAAAGTATTAATTGTTTTATTAAAAACATATTCAACCTGATCAGACTTTCATGCAAATGCATGTTTTTTGTGGTGGTAGATAATGAGATATTGGTTAATTATTTATGCGAATCATCAAATTTTGATGGCATTTTTTTATGTTTTTTTGCTCTAATAATAGTTAAAAATTAAAGAAAATATTGTCATATTATTTTAGTTTCGGATTATCATTATTCGGAGGTAAATGCATATTTTTGTGCATATTTTTCATTTTTAGGTGCATTTGTTAAGGGCTTAAAATCAATTTTTAGTTGCATGAAAGTCCGAGTCCGGTTGATCACTAAGGAGTATTAGCTAGTTCCAATGCGTGTTTCACTTGGTCTAAATACCGATAGTCAGGGAACCTTTACCATAAAATCTCATAGAAAAACTAAAGATATTGTAGCAAACTTTAATTTAAATAAATAAAATGCTTTAACAATACCAAAGTTTTAACATGAACTCAGTGATTAATAATGAACAGTGGGGACTTTGTAATATAAATGGTAATAAATCTGGAACTTCTAAAGTGCTAACTGGATTTATCTGAAACTTTAAATATATATAGCGAAAGAGTCGGGCTTTACAACGCATAGCTTTCTGGCATTCTGGCTAAAGCACGAGACGAGTTACAGTAGGCCAAAATTGACTACCTTGGACTCAAGAAAAATTTCTGAGGCTTGTAAATTTGTTATATATTATCCCATTTTAAAAATCTATAGCGCCATGAGTTAAGCTCAAAAATAATAAGAAACAATTTGTAACATATGTTTCCGTATCGTTTACAGTTTAGAAAATAATTGATATGAAAGAATAAAAATTTGTTTGTCTTGACTTTTTTTAGTATTTCCCCTATAACTTTTTACTTTCCATTTTAAAATAAAAGTCAGAAATTGATTTCCGACAAAATTCTAAGTAAAACTGGTGAAAATAATTTTTTTATATCTGTATTGTTGAAGTCAAAAAAGGCTAAAAATTCAACATTTTGGATTTGACCTAAAAAAAGCATGTCTTAAAAAAAAAAAAAAGAATCTTTGTAAAAACTTTGTTTAACACATTCACTCTTTAAACACATATCGCAATAGCCAATCCTTTGAAGAAGTGTTTTCCGCCAAATATTTTGTATTTTGGATATGTACCCTACATTTAGCAATGACCGAAAATGGTAATTTTTAAAAATATTTTTTGTGTTTAAGTGCCTATAAAAAATTGTGATGGTAGATTTTGAAACTTTAAAAAAACAAAATTTTATAACGTAGATAGTTCTTAGAATTTTGGCAAAAATTAAGGAAAGCCATTTTATAAATGTAGATATGCGCGCAGAATTTCTGAAAAAGCCAAAATTTAGGAAAAATAAAGTTTTGTACCATAAGAAATATATAGGATAAAGTTTTAAGAGCATAAAACAGATTTTTTAGGGCATTTTCCGGTTTCCATAGTTATGAGATATAAACGACAGAAGAGAGCATTCGCCCAAATTCGGTTCACGTGCGGACACGCCATAATCTTAACTGATTGACCAGATATTTTTTAAGATAGCTTTGTCGAAATACCCATCGATTTAGGTTTTAAGAGTTGAAGAAATCAAAATTTACTTTCTTACCACCACTTTAATTTACATATTTTTGAACTCGTATGTATGTATGTATCCATCGATTTCTTTATATCATCATTCATATCTATAACTTATCAATAATTGAATTATATTACTTTTGAGACAAATCTTCACATTTTCAGAAAAATATAAATAAATACACACATATACATACGTATATATTTTATCATTCACCTTATAGGCTTTCACCATTTCTTCAATATTCATTCATTACAGATTAAAATCTTAAAAATATAACAAATAACAAAAGTATATTTTAAAAACGGAGAAAAAAATTTTGCAATGATATCATATATGTTTATACCTACAGACATAAATTTATAAACCAAAAAATATAATAAACCATCTGTCTCTCTGGATGACAGCATGAGAAAGGATAAACTTACGGATAGTATAAATATGTATGTACATACATATGTATGTGTGTAAGAGTTTGCCAAAATAAAAATACAGCAGTAGCAATAATAAAAAAATGAAAACAGAACAACAGAATTTATAATATTGAATTCCGTATAAAATAAATCAAAAAAGTGCTCCATTAAAACGTTTGGGTAAAACTCTGTATGACTACGTATGACAAAATTCAGGTAAATTCAAACACACACAAAGGTGGAGTTAGCAGAAGGTACATGTGAGTGTTTACTCATACACATACATATTGTAGGATAAATGCAAAAGTAATATGGAAGCTTGCATTTTTTTTACCAGTGACAGAAATGATATATGAGCACAGATTAACGTGTTCATACTCCTTCTTCCATACTGTTGTTGTTATGGTTTTAATATTTTCCAAAAAAGTCATTGTGGCTACTGTCACTACAAACAATTTTTTTTTTGTCTGGAAGGGCAAATAAATTGCACGCCTGGGCTTCTAGAATAAGATATTTTTCGTACAGTGCTTCATTAATAAGTTCTCTAGGTAACACTGTACAATACAAACGAAAAAATATCAAAGTTCTAACGATGGATTCTGGAAGGGGGGATAAAAAACGAATGTATGGGCGTTTTGTAAGTTTACCCCTAAGATTAATGATGGCGATAGTTTAATTTGCCTTTTTTAAACATTGTTATAGCGAATCGGTATAGGAGACCTTGTAGTTCTTACATTTTAGGCATAGCGTCATGTCTCATATCGTTGTTTATAGCTTGACTGTCACTTACTTTTTGGCTCTGGTGACTTTTTACTCTGACATTGAATACTAGGCACCACTTATGACATCTCGGATTCTTCCCCTCTTATGTCCACTTTTTGCACGTGCCAAGAAAGCATTTCTAAAAGTTTTTACGCCTACATTTTAACATACTTACTTTTATGCCACGCTACAGAATTAAGTTAATTTTTGTTTCACTCATATATTACATCGCTTGCCGTATATAAGAAACCAGCAAAGTGCTGTATTTTTGACCGTGGCAAAAACATTTTGTTACCATTCTAGAAACATTACTGATATACCTTTCATTCTAAGCGCTGACTCATGCAATTTTGTTTTGTATTATATATTGATCGACCTGTCTTAAATGAAATATACATATATGTGAAAATAAGAAAAGGGGCTTACTATTGGGGCGTGGCATAAAATTTGGTATATTAAAAATCAGATATACTAAATTTTAGAAGGGCTCTCTTGCGGCATGCAAAAACTGGATACAACAGGGGAAAGATCCGAGATGGCATAAGTGACGCCTACAATTTTACGTCGGATTAAAAAGTCTCCACAGGAAAAAATTAAGACATAGTCAAGTAATGAATAACGATAAGCAATATGTTATGATCGGACCATAAATGGCTACCTAGTATACAAAAAACTAAAAGGGCGGTAAAAAATTAAAATAAATATTTATGGAATTTTTTTCAAATAATCTTTAATCCTAGGGGGTGAGTGGCTCATTTTTTTTTTCTTTTGTATGGAGGCCGAATGTATAAAAGGGGCAACCAAATCGTTGAGTCATTTGATAAGACTAAGAACTTTAACTTTAAGAACACACCTTACTGTAATTAAGTTACATAGACCATCATATATACTGCAGCTGATTAGGTTCAACATTTTTACAATACTTTTTAACAGTTCTCTCAGAAATTATTGCTATAACTGCGAATAAAATTGGGTCTATTAATAAAGACCGCTTTAAACTATAATATAAGTAGTAATACTTTTGAGGAAAATGAAAATTTGCCACGATAATTTGTTATTGTTTTTTGAAAATTTTCAAACAACAATTATATCAGGGAGGCATATTATTCAAAAGTATTAATACTGGTATTATAGTCTGAAACGGCCTGAAATGATATGCTGAGCGTAAAATCTGTTCAAAAATATTAACGGGAATATGGTATTGTTGTCTAGGTTTTTGCTACACAACAAATTAAAAAAAAAAAATTGTGCATTTTTTAGCTCATCAGAATAGCGCAGCAAAAACTTGGTAATGAGTTCTCATTACAGAACAACATATTTTTCAACTATAAACAACAAACCGCCTGAATTACTTTACAGTAATTGAACAATTACTTAATAGTAATTAAATAAGCCATTTATTCTCTTATTGGCAGAGTAGTAGTGTATCTGCTTATCGTACAGACGATAAACAATTCAACCACTGTGGAAGCCAAATGGGTTTTTTTAATTTTGCTCATGCTAGTGAAAACAAGTTTTAAGCCCTCAGCAAAATAGTTGTGCAGCAGCCTAGTGAGTAAAACACTTAAAATAATTGTCATAAAATAACACAATAACTGAACATGGCATGAGTTCAATGCTTAACAGGGAAATTTAATTTTTGTTGTATTTTGTGTATTCAATGCCTTCCAAATATTGAAATTTATAACTTGTTAGTTGTGACCAAATGTGGTAAATACTTGCCTCCAATGACATCACCATGTTGAAGTGATTGGATAAAATGTCAAAGTAAAAGTAGTGAAAGGTACGTTTATTTGCTGATTTCTTTGCCAGCAAAATTTTTCCTAGGAGGTTTATGCTTAATTTTATTAGCTTACACTACAACTTCTCGGGGGATTGTTAGTTGATAATTTTTTTTAACTTTCTAAGCAGTTAACAGCATCGATGAGAATTGTTAGTTGATAACTTTTTTAACTTTCTAAGCAGTTAACAGCATCGATGAAAATCTTTTGGTCCAGGCTTCTTTAATGGCAGAGAGCTGCACACATTTTCAATAACATTAAGACGTGAAGGAGTGAATAGGGAGGCCATTGCAGTACAAGAACATTCTGTTCATCAATCCACTGTTTCACCAGCCTTGCTGTATGAATTGGCGCATTTTTCACGCTGGTAACTTTGAGTAAAGGGTCCAAGGATGGTGCTGAAGATTGGAAAGTTTTTTTAGGACTCCTTTATAATTAACGGCATTGATTTTTGTTGAAATAAACTGCATTTCAACTGTACCGTTATACGATATATCCCCACACACCATTACACCACCTCCACAGCTTTGATTTTGATTTAACTGAAGTTCTTCCTTAAAGACATCATGGAAATAATAGCAAAATCGATCAGAACCTTCAAGGTTAAATTTTTTCGTGTTATTATTCTTCCTTTCAGGTCATGTAAGTCTCAGCAAACTTGAGACGATTTGCCTTAGGCAATGGGCTAATTCAGTTTTTTTTTTTGCAATTTAAGTCTTTTGAAATGCTTTGCAGTATACATTAAGCGTTTTACAGCCCCAACCTAGCTTTACCACCAAAATTTTCCTTAAATTTTTGCCGATAAGTCCTTCGAATTGCAAGCAAATTTAACGATTTTTCAATAGTTGTTTTTGCACGATTTTATCGTGACTAAGACAGTCTTCAGTATAACATCTATTTTGACGCTTTCACCTTCAGATAACGATTTTCCTCGACCCATTTAAATTGCAAATTTTATAACGGCTTAAAAAGTTTTAAAAGTTGACATGGGCAATGAAGATATAGATTGTGAAAACTAATAAAAATCATAAACCTGTTCTGATGAGCTAAAAAAAGGCACTGCGTTTTTGGAGAAAATTTGCGACTTCACGTGAAACATACACCATTTATTAATAGACACAATTTTATTGGCAGTTTTAGCAAAGGTTTTTAAGAGAACTGCTAAAAAGTGTTGTTTAAATGTTGAACCTAATCAGTTGACCGGCAATGTAAATCAGTTCTTGATATCTGTGCTAATGGTGGCGTATGATTGTTATATTTTCTTGCAAAATAAAAATAGTTCTGGTTGCGTATGAGCGATGTAATAGAGTGTAGAATTTGTTTGCCATTTATAGTTATGGTGTGGAAATCGGAAATTCTCGGGATATTTTTGAGATTTTACCGCAAAAAAGGGAAAATAAAATTCTTCATTATTTCCTAGAAGCGTTGCCAGTTTAGGCTTTTCGAGGTTAGATTTAGCCTTTAATTTTTTCTTTTAGCTTCGAAAGTTGCGTTTTAGCTTTGTGTATTTTTTTTAGCCTCAAAAAGGCAAAATTTTTTCTTTACATTATAAAAAACTATTTTTAGTTCTCTTATTTTTAAGAAATATTAATGAAAGCTTTTGTAATAAATGAATATTTATTGTTAAACTGGACACTTTTCTCTATAAAATGCTACAAAAACTATTTTTATATTCCTTTTAGATTCATTGTAAAGGATTGTGGAAAAAATTATGCACTGCATAAAATTAACTGCGAGCCACTGTACTTAAAACTACCCAGGAAATATTATTTGCCAATGTGTCTGCAACCCTCAAAAACTAACAACTAACCGAGTTGTCTAAAATTCCCTAACACGTTTGGCAGAATGAATAGTCGGCAGTTTTCTCGTACGACATTTCTGCACATTAATATTATCCGATTAATATCAGACTAGTCTACACATTATCTGTAGCAAATTTAATTTCATTTAAGACATTGAACAGAACATACTGAACATTTTATCATTTACGATTTTTGGCCGTCATTTTTACACTTTATCTGATTTTAGTTTTCGCAATAATTCTCATTTACCTCTTAAGAGTTTGTGCATAAATGTTTGAGTTTTTAATCTCATGAAATAAGGAAAAGTAACAGGAAAATATATGGCGAATAAATGTCAGATGCGAATATATGTCTAATTTTATTTCCAACTTTTATCCGACATTAATATGAGAGGACCTTAAAATTATTAAATAAATCAGAAAATATTATGATGTTTTGTTACACATTTTTCTGCCATTGGCCAGACATGTCGAAAATTCCTTTGGAGTTTCCCTATAAAATTCTGCAGAGTTCGTACAGAATGCTCTTGAACATATTGGCAAAGTTCTTGGAATTTTCTCACCCGCTTGCCCCTCTTATACCCAGAACTTTTCGCTGGAAATAATTGCACGTTATTCCAATCTTAGCAAATATAGGAAAATATATAATTACCTTGCATGGGGAGTAGCCGTCTCCGCAGTCTGATACCTACAATATTTAGCTGAAAATCGCAATTGTTTAAGAGTAACTTACATAACATTTTAAGAGCTTCACTTTTGTAGTTGCGCTGATATAGGAATATTATTGAATAATTACATACTTTCCTCGCTACTATACCATAAGGATTTTGCACTCCATTGTAAGATAAGCACACATAAAATTTAGAAAGCCTCACTCGTTTAGTCTATACAACTAGAAAAATAAATAACTTCCTTGTTTGGGGGGTAACAGCCTCAAGATTTTGCAAGAAATTGCAATTTGCTCTAAGAGTAACCAACATCAAAATGTGTTAGCTTTACTGTTGTAGTTATGCTGATATAGGAATATTATGCAATAACCCATATACTTATATCTATTTTTATACGTTCATTTTTATGCGTCAATTACCTAGTACCTGTGTGCCTTACGTCTTTTTTATAAACCTATATTTTCTATTTTTAATTCAAATATTTGTGATTAATGCATTAGAAATTATTTTAATTAGGTACGTGCATTTCTTTTCTTAAAAAGTAATGTTATCTAGACCGCAGGTAAACAAAACTCTTTATGACTACTTGTTCTTTTAAAAACTGTTGAGGACATTCGTCTTTTATAGGCAGGTAATCATATTGTGAAGTGTTAAAAGTGATGTGAATAACATTTAAATGAATAATTCAAAATACACAAATGTATATGATGGCAAAAAGGTACAAGAAAAAGTTCCTGATGCGCAAAAATAGAAAAAAGGTAAATTTTCAAAAAAATCATCAAAAATAATGGCGCAAGCTTGCGCAAACTTTTTGGAATGTGCCTAAAAGTAGATATTTCAAATTTTATTGTGATATATAATATTATTTGTACAGTTGCTACCTTCACTTTTAAAAACCTTCATCTTTTTTTTTTAACAGATTTTTTCAACATAAATATTTAATATATTATTATTATATTATTATTTGATCAACTCTTTCAGCAAAAAAAAAAATCAATGCAATACCTCTATTCGTTTAGCAAACAAAAAAAAATCATATAAAAATCTTTAAAAGGGGAAAAACCATTAAAATCGCATGTAATTTTCTTCAATATCCTGATTTTAGCAATGTATCGAAACTACAAATCTCAACCTAGAGTCTTGAAAATTCACAGTATAATGTAAAATTTTGTTGTCTATCGATATGCGTACTTAGTTTTTAAGATTTCTTAAGATTCACTTTTGCCTTTTTGGCCAGGTTCTGGGCTCAATTACTCCTCCGTGTGCCGTGTACACTTTTAGTGGAAATTTTAAACGAATAGAAGCTGTAAAAACGGTGAGTTGTTACGACTTGAATTTATTAAAACTCATTGCTATTAGTCAAACCCTGAAGGAGATTTTTTAAGAGAAATAAAATAAAAATCAAGCATATTTAGACGACATGTGGCTCAGGTTATGTAAAATTATGCGGAGCTGGGTATAGTGCAGTTTGTACTCATCGATAAGAATCCTCCCAAAATTTTGTCAAGAAAAATAAGAAACATTACAAAAAGTCATTTATAAAATGATTTTGAGGCCTTAAAATTTAATTTTCAACTAAATAGTTGCGGTAATAGTCATTATTTAGTCTTTATCCGCACAAAAACATAAATGTGCAAAAAAGGCCAAGTTCTTATCCAAAAATTTCGGCCGTAAAATCACTGAGTTCAAAATATGGACCAAGTTCTTGATATGTACAATATCATCTAATTTTGAGACAACCTGTAAACTTGGCCTTGGATAATTATTACCCATATTAAAAAGGCAAACAAAGTATTGCCAAGCTAACAGGTTACCTACATATGAGATGGTATTATATCTATCAAGAACTTGGTCCTTTTTGATATCAGTACTATTTTGATATCAGTACTATTTTGTTCAGTACTATTTTGATCAGTACTATTTTGATATCAGTACTATTTTGATATCAGTACTATTTACGGTCGAAATTTTTGGATAGGAACTTGGTCTTATTTTCACATTTATGTTTTTGTGCGGATCTCAGTTCTTTTTCTAAGCTTTTAAGCCCCATACAGATAAGGGGCGTAAAGTTAAAGTTAAAGTTAAAGTCTAAGATGCAATTGAAGTTACTATACCGACATTTTTTTTAAATTTTAATGTTATCGTTTATCAAATGGCGCTATATTTGCCAATTGAAATAATTTTCAATAAATGCTTAGGCAAATTAACTCTTCAAATCATTATTACATTAAATCAATGGCAAAATATATAACTGTTTACCATTTCTGCATGATGCGATATGTAGTTCCTTGAGTTATTTTTATATGATATTTCATATGTATATTCAAATATTGATGTGTTTATGCAACTACTAACAAACATAATGCATTATCACCCGACAAACATTTTGTATTGAAGAATTTTTTAAAAAGGGACTATTTATATTAAGAAGCATTTTAATTTGCTACTCCTTCAATTTCATCAGTTATGATGTTGCTTGTTTTATATATGACCGGTATTAGCAGTTTACCGGTTATGACTTCGGTTCAATTGAGATATGTTGCTGAAGAATTCTGTATATATGAAGAAGGTATTAGACAACGCTTTTTGATATGACTACATTGAATTAAGGAGCGGTGTGTATAGCTAAATTAAAATTTTGTATTTTTATTCCCAAGGTAGTTATAAAGTTAGACATAGAAACTGTTAGACATGGTCAATATTCCAAAGAACAAGCGCAAATTAATACCAATTTAATTTTCAACGTACACAGCGGAACAAAAAAACGTTGATTTATTAAAGTTGGTGACATCACTGCTTGTCACCAGTTATTAGGTGGCTCGTTTAACCGCAGTTCTTATTTTTCAAATTTTATGAGAAATTTAAATACGAAAACTCAATTCCTACCAAATTTATGTTAATCACACCAAGTTCCAGAGTTAGAGTTTTCTTATGTTTTTCATGTCCCTTTTCCTGATTTGTTGTTCTATTTAATCTAAACTAATTAAACATATTAAAAGCTCAAACCAGTAAGAGCCAATTGTTTATTTTAGTGTGATTATTTCGAGCCAGGGATCGAAAGAAACAGTTATTATCAAAATTTCAGTTCAAAAAGTCAGACAGAAGAATTTGTCTATACGATATTTGAGTATAGCATTGTGATGGTTATGAACTAAGGAATAAAAATCTTAAAAGACCCTTATTTTTTTACTTAAAAAAAATAAGTTATGAGTTTTAGTCGAACAATATGGGTTAAATCCAAAGAAATTTAATTACTTTCGGCATGGGTTCGGTTGTAATTTAAAAAAATCATATTATAACCGCTATTTCTGATTGATATTTTTACGGTCAAAAATACAAGTTACAATTTGACCGACATTTTTTTCGGTCAAATGTTATCTTTCATTTTTGGCCAAAACATATCGCCCAAATTTTAACATTGATTTTCCCCGAAAAATATCAGTCAATAAATAACAATCATATTTCGACTGAACAAATGTTAGCCAAAAATAACCATTACACGAGTAGATCAATTTGCCGTTTTAAAACATTGCAACATACACTCAAAATCGGAAGTTATCGATACAAAAAAAAAAAACGATTTTACTACGTTGTTCCTACAATGATTAAAAAATTTAAAACGGTGTCGAAAAGAGTTTATTATAATATATCATGGAGATATCATCAAAAGAAATATTAAATTTATTTTTTCTTGAGAGCCTAGCAATTTCTTTATTTTTTAAAAAGGATATCTTATAACGATTACAAACAGTACGCCCTAAATTATTGAAATCCTTTGGGAATTGGAATATTAATCATGCCCCATTTTTTCTGAGTGTAACGTTACGAACCTTAGCCTAATAATCAATTTAGATTGGAAAAGTAAAAATTTTTATAAAAAATATCTATGTAAAATATTACATGAAACATATTCCCAGTGCATTGTGGAGCTTCTCACACACTAAATGGTAAAAGATATATAGCTGATAAGCTAATGGTCAGAGTTAGTTGAAAGCTGCCATATTAAAAGATGAGGGACTGTATCTGCACACTATCATTTCCAAAAATGTATAGGATACAAACTAACGGTTTTAAAGTGGGCTAAAACTAAATGCATCGCATATGAATATCTTTAGAAATATTGTAAATTTGGTATATTTAAATAAATTTTAAAACTTTTTATATATTTTTGCTAAGCTCAAAAATACGAAGAAAAAGGTTTAACATTATACTCTGCAACCTTTTATAATTTAAGAGATATTTCAGGGCAAAGACTTATTTTGTACTTATAGCCATAATATTTTAGCGTTTTACAACAAAGTTGTTTTAGTATAATATTCATTTTCCCAAAGCTAAAGAGTAGAAAAACATTTAAGACCGGGTAAGATTTGCAAAAATTACAAAACTTTTATAGCTTTCGATATGCAATGCGTTCAGCTTTAGCCCACTCTGGAGCCGTTAGTACATATTCTGCAAATTTTCGCAAAATAGATTGTGTAAGTATAGCCTATCATCTATTATTGATATGCCAAAGTTCAAATAAATCTAAATAATTATTTAAGCTGTTTTTAGACTATTATACAACCTGTTCGACTTCTCTACAAAATAATTTAGGATTTATTGTCATCGCTATAAGATACACTTATTAAGAAAATAAAAAAATTTTTAGGCAAAGCGTTGGAATAAAGTACGCAAAATTAAAAAAATCGGAAAAAAACAAAATTTTGATTGATATGATTATTTCGAACGTAAAAAATATGTTTTTCTTTTGACGATATTTCCATGAAATATAAGTCAAAATAAAATCTTTTAAATATACACGGAATGCTTAAGTCCTCCTCTATTCAAAATCTGTGCAGAAACAACGCAGTGAATTTTGTTTTTGTCCGTGAACTCAAAAAAAATAGTTTTTATCGATAACTTCCGATTTTTGAAGGTGTATTACAATTTCTTACAATGGCAAAATGATCTATTTCACTATACCTACAAGCCTCACTAAGTAGTTTACACGAGTATTTTCACTGTTGCTGTGTGTTATTATTTGACTTTTTTGAAAAAAGTCATAACAATTGCGATCCCGGCTTCGAACTCATTTTCTAATGTCTCTGATATTCAAAAATAACAACCATTATAAAAATTCCAAGTACCAAGGAAAATTTTATATCAATCTAATTTTCAACGTACAAAGCAGAAGAGAACCAAAATGTTTTCGGAAGTCGTAAAACTCCCATCGTCAGCGCTCAAGTGCATCTCTGCTGATCACCACTTTTCAGGTGGCTTAATTAAATTTGATTGCAGTCCACATAATTGTTAAGGAAAGTAAATAACAGCAAATAAAATGAAATAAAATTTTAAGCATTTTATAAGGAATATAACTTAACTTTGATAATTTTCTTCCAGATGTTAGTTTAAGGATATTTCTAAGCTATTACTTTGTGGGATATCATTCAACTGTTTGCAATATATTATTAGGGTTTCTTCACGGTATTTCCCATTCCGGGAAATTTATCCGGGAATTCCCGGGATTAAAATTAATTTATATACATAAAAAAGTACTGATTTTGCCACTCACAAATTCTTCTTTTTCTTTAAATTATTTCCGTTCATTGTAAAATGATATCTATATAAGCGGAAAGAAGCCAAGTGTATATTAAATTATATTGGATTGAAAAACGAAGAGAAAATAAATATCTCTTAAGTTAATTATTTAAAAGAAGCAAATTTTTTTTAGTAAAAGCAACTCTAATGTTTTTCAATATGCATAAAAATGCACGTTATGCAGAAGATCTTTGTGCACATCTTTTTGATGCATTTAGTGACAAAAAAAATGGGAAAATATATATTACTTCAGATGACAGTGATGTTTTGGAAAAAAAAGACTTGCGAGGAAAATTTATTTATACAGCGGCCTCTTAACTGTTTCGGCAACTTCTGTCAAGGGCGAAGGCTTTTCCCAACAATTGAAATTATATTACTTAAACAGAAACCGATTGTGAGATGAAGCAATTAATACATTGACTGTTTCAAAAGACCACTGGCAACAAAGAATATAGAAGTACACATTTTCTAAGGGCAGAGAATTTTCATTGCATACTAAGGGATGATTTCACTGTTCTAAGACTGCTCTTTGTAAGCAACATTGACTCTAGACAACCTTTTAGTCGCTCTTTGGATCACTTTCGCCCTCTGACAACCAATTGTTAAAATCATTGTTGAATGGCCAGAAATAAAAATGCTTTGACTTCAGTCCACCAGTGATTTTACTAATGATTTTAATTCTCTCTTCGTGCGGTGTCTAAAAATAGTTTTTAAATACGAAGTTTCCTTAAAATTTCGATAAAAATGTTAATTTTTACCCAATATACTTTGATTCTTTTTGCTTTTCTGATTAGTTAGGTTTTGTGCTTTTTATCTCATTTCGTTAGATAATGTTTGTTTGTGAATAAAGCTCAGTTTAAAAAAAAGCTCAGTTTAAAATAAAGAATGATTGAATGATTAATTTTGCTTATGTAAAAATCAAGGAATACCGGATATTAAAGTTTTGTTTAAAATTTCGATAAAAATATTGTTATTTTTCACCTAACATACTTTGATTCTTTTTGCTTTTCTGATTAGTTAAGTTTTATGCTTTTTATCTCATTTCGTTAGACACTGTTTGTTTGTGAAATAATTCTAAAATAAAGCTCATTTTAAAATAAAGAATGATTGAAGGATTAACTTTGCTTATGTAAAAATCAATGGAGACCGGAAATTAAAATTTGTGTTTAATATTTTAGTACGTTCTTCAATTCCCGGGAATTCGTAAGATCACGGGAATTTCTTTTTTATTTCCCGCTCTCCCGGGAAACAAAAAAATCCGGGAATAAAAAACCCTATTTATTATACAAATACATACAAACATACATAAATCCATATGTTGGTTTGTTTGTTTGTGTCAGTAAGTATTTGGTATGACTTATAGATATTGTGTTTTACATAATGTATGTATTTATTTATGTTCAAAAATTAAATTTATGGCATTTATCCATTGTCATAAATTGTTGCAATGACATTTTTGCAACAAAACCAACACACAAAATTTTTTACAATATGACAATAATAACAGCAATAGCTACAAACAAATATATACTTCTACAAAATAATAATAATAACTGCAGTTAAAATTTTAACAACCAATTGTATTTTATCGTATCGGGTTAATATTCTTTCCATGGTTTTGTTGGTTTGGCTAACTGTCTGTTTCGTATGTTCAAGTAGTCAACGGTTGATAGGTTGGCATTTAGAAAATATGATGAGGAGCTAGTAAAACTGACAGTAAGAAAGAGAGAGAGAAATAGTAGGGGCAAGGATAAAAAAGTCATATCGGTCTGTTGGTTATTTATGTTATAAACATACATTCATAATTATTCTATGGAACTTTTGGTACTCTATTGACCACCCAATTTATATTTAATGCGTATTCAAGTATTTGCGTGTACATGTTTGTGTGCGTGTATTTGTTTGCGATTGTATTCATAAATAATTTAAACATTATGATTTATGTCTGCAATATATTTTGTTTATTAGTTTGTCAATTAAAATGGTCAAACGGGCAACAATGACCATAATGAGGCTTTTTGTTAAGTTAATTAATTTATATGATTTATGGGAATTGTTTTAGAAAATATTAAGAAGGATTTTGTAACAAATGTTACAAAGATTTTGCAGCGAGGCTAGTTAGCGATGACAGGTGGAGTGATAGATAGATAGTATGCACATTATTTGAAATATTAACTGTTGCTAAATTTAAACTCTTTAATAACACTATGCAACAATAAAAATGTATCTGAAATCCAAAAAGCTGAGACTTATGTAATTTCATCTGCTGATTTCAGAAATAATCAAACAAATTATCGACTAGCCCTAGTTATGCAGAAAAAAACCGCATGTAATATATATGTAGCTAAGAAAAGCAAACCAAGTGCTGTAGAATTTCTAAGAAAACAAAAAAATTTAAGTAAGGTTGTAAAACTATCTACACTTGTAAAAAGCCTCCAATAGCGGATGTTTAATTACTTGAATTTACCATCCCACATTCAATTTACTTTGTTCGCATAAAAAGTAAATTCACATTAATTTTCAAATACTTCTACCCAACCAATTCTTATGAAACTTTGCACACACATAAAATTTCTGACTGAATACTACATCATGATTAAAAAAGTGGGCAGTGCCACGTCCATGCAAAATAAATATTCTTTTTCAACATTTTATACTAAACCGATTCTTATGGGACTTTGCATACAACTTTAGTTATCGTTACAATACAACATTATGCTTAGCAAAGTGGACAGTGCCACGCACATGAAAAGTAAATAAGCATTTTAGCTACTTCAATTTAACCGACTCTTATGAAACTTTTCATACAGATTTAGTTATCGTTCAAATAAATCATTGTAGTTAGAAAAGTGGGCAGTGCCACGCCCATGAAAATAAATATTCATTTTAACTACTTCTGCTTAACTGATTTTTATGAAACTTCGCACAGTACATGATGATATCATATGTGGGGGCAGTGCCACACCTATTATGTAGTAGGCTGTTTTCTTTGCAAGAATTATTATATATAGATTAATAAAATATACGAACAAATAGATTGTGAACTTTTTTCATACTATTTATGTTCAAATTTTAGACAAGCAGTGCTTGTTTGCATTGTAGAAACAGCACATTAAATTTTTTCACTCGTTTTATGGAATGAAATGATTTTTTTTACGCTACCTCAATTTATTGTATTTATGTAAATACAAGTATATTTTATTGAAACATCGTGTTTCTTACTGTTAAGTTTTGAAGGCGTGTTATAAATGCTCATTTAAAATACAAGTGGTCCCAGCCAGGCCCAGGTCCTCTCCAATTAAGTATCCACTTAAGGGTTGAAATGAACCGAACAAAGAAAGACATTAATTTTTTACGGTCTTAATTAAATCTTAGTACTCTGTTCAAGTTTGCGAAAAATGTTGATCAACATTGGTTTTTTCATACGAAAAATATGACAAGTCACCAATCATAAATAGCCCTTGAAAGTATGCTGCAATTGTGTACGTTTTTAAAAAACCCAATGTGTTTGTTGTAAATTCCACACGAAAAAAGTGGTGCTCATATTATTTCGCATGAAGACCCAAACTGTTGTAGATACATTTCGTATATTTATCACAAAATAAACAGAATACTACTTCTGCAACAATTTTTCGTGACCAATTCGTGTAAATTTTTTTTATATGGACTTTCGACAGCACTTCGCACGAAATGACGAACGGAGTACTATGCTTAAGTTAATTTTTTAACATTTAAAATTAAATACACTCTTTAAATACACTCTAAACTTAAATGAAAAATAATTAGACCGGTTTTTTAATGAACTTTCTTTTAATTTGTATTACAATTTCGCTTAATTTTACATGCGGAATATTTTCAGTGCAGGCATTTGTGGCATTTTAGAGAATATAGCTATGAACGATGATAATCATCACATTTGCTTCGGTAACGACTACAGGCAGAATTCGGTTCGAAGGACAATACGTTGCTTTCAGCAATTTGCTTCTTATGGTCCTTCGACCACGTATTAAAATATAGTGGACTTATTTTATACATGAGCAGAATTGAATACATATTTTCAGTGGCGCAACAAACTTTATTAGCATTCAGGTGTCTTGGGTATCTATAAAACTTTAACAAGTAAAAAAAGAATGTTTTATGAATTAAGTTGTGAAAACAGAATTAAAAACTTACAAATCATCTTCCTTTAGAAAATATATCATAAAAAGAAGATACTAATAAAAAACAGAAAAACACAATATTCATGGCAGTTTTTTTAATTTTATTATTTAGTTGCCATATTTCTCTTGAGCGAAAAAATTATTATGCTGACAATAAATGGCGGAAAAATAATAATTTATGATGCTTATAAATATTCCGCAGTTCTTTGTTTACAAGAAAGCAGTAAAAGTTATAGCATAAAGACGAACAGGAAAAAATAGAAACAACAAGGAATATGTATATGAAAGTGAGCGTAAAGTTTTTCAAAAGAACGACATTCGAAGAAAGTGGAGAAAAATGCTATGAATAATGTTCGCAATTGTATGCATATACAGAGATACTCCTTATGTTGCTACTACCACAATTGTAGTTTCATTTGCTCGCACATTTTTCTTCGTTGTATTTTTGCGGATAAGGAAAGCGAGTAAAAACGCGTTAACGTGATTTATATATATATATATATATATATATATATATATATATATATATATATATATATATATATATATATATATATATATATATATATATATATATATATATATATATATATATATATATATATATATATATATATATATATATATATATATATATATATATATATACTGAGCATGAAAGGATATGAATTTTATTACACTTTAAATTGGCTTAACTTATATGCCTCCATATGCAATATTGCTATGAATGTCTGAATATATGTGTATGTCTTGGCAATCTTTGTATATTGTAAAGTTCTACGGACAAAAAAAAAATATGTGAGAATTTTTTCAATACTTTTTTTTAACGATTTTCTCTATTGTGGATGATCTTTAATTTAAGTCAATTGTATAGTCCTATTGCTTAGGGAAACGATGCAGTGAAAATTTAAATGGCTATCCTGGATTCGAATCATATTTCATATCAGAATATCTCTATTATTCAGTTTTTAGTTGTCATCATTTGAAAACTGAGTGCCGTGGAATTCCGTAAGTTATCTTGTTTACTCTTTGGGATAGCATTAAAGTGTATCCGTCAGAAATAGTAGTTAATCTAAGTATCGGTGTTCGCTGTTAGTTCACTAAAATTGCTATTTCAAGTTTGATCACTTGAAGCCACTAAATCAGAAATATGTATATGTTAAATGTGCAAAGATGTTGAATGTTCATTGTAAAGAGTTAATTTCTCTAGACTCACAACACCGCCTATTTATGCTTAACTTAGGACCTGTTAAAAAAAATGATTTCCTTACAATTTCTTCAGCGCCTCCCAATATAGTAGCAACATGGAGAGCCTGAATATTGAAGTAACAATCAAAGCAAAAAAAAAGAGAAATATTTTATGTTGCTTATGACAGGGAATTAGGTTATGATGCTTTATAAAAAGATAGTAAACGGTAACAAAAACATTTCACAAAGCAACTTATATCCAACAATAAAAAAGTAACACCCTACTATAGATTGGCAAACCAACCAGCCATCCATCCAGCCATACTGCCAGACTAATAAAACAACTAACTAACGAACAAACGAACGACTGAGCCAGTAAAGAAGAGTCTACATGCACAGAACTAAACTGATGGTATGATAATTTATTAACCAGTCCAAAATACATACATTAACTCATACTTACTTACCAACACACACACATTTACATTCACACTCGCACATTAGCTGGTATCAAGATTTATGTGTCTTGTCGGCATATTGTTTGCGTGGCTCTAAATTATCCTTGATATGACTGCCAAATAATTTTGTGTATATGCGAATGTGTAAAGTATAAAATACGACATGACTATAGGGAATATTCATGATAAACGCATATCTGATGAGATGAGATCACAAATTACTCTTACTACATCTACACTATAGCGAATATATTATTTATTTACCTACATGCATATATTAGAGACTACTCTTCCCAATTGCGTAAAATTACAGTGAAAGGCAAAACAACTGAATGTAAATATGCAAGAATTATTTTAAGCTGATATATGGAATTTCATTTTTAATTTTGCACATTTTATTAATTTAATATTATATTAATTTTTTTAGTCGCTGTAAGACAGAATAATGAGATTATACCAAAAACAATCTATAATATTTTCTACATATATTTCTTGTTCTCTTTTATCCTTAATATTGTTCTATTCTGTACAAAAATGCTTATAACCACCCTTTCATTTATACACATATACATGTGTATATCTATGTATGGAATAAACGACATTAACGTATGTTATCTGCCGCTGATGTGATTAAATTTTTCATCATCCTTGTTTTAATGGGATTAAAATCTGTGTAAGCGCATAAATCAGGATTCAATCATCGTTTTTTTTTGTTGAATTCATGTTTGTGTGTATGTTTACGTATGATAAATTAAGGTTGTGCATTATTACTGCTTTTGCTATTAAAGCCATCGTATGTGAAGAGTTAGAGTAATGGAAGGGATTTTGTAACATTTTCATTACTTACTGAAATATTCAGTTAAAGTTATGCATAATTAATAAGATGTATAAATAAAATTGCCAAAGACTTTGTCATTTTTATTGTTTTTGGAAAATTTGATAGGATTTTATTGAAATTATTGTTTATGGACATTTTAGTTAGACATATTAATATGATAAATATTCCACGTAAGAGGAATGGCTGCTTAGAAATGTGTAAGTAGTTTCTTTGCTTGGTTATTAAATCGTTTATCTAACATCGCTATTCGAACATTTTTGTTAAAAATTTGCTTGTCTATTATCACCTCAGAGTTGGGCTGCCAGAAGTCTGAAACCGTCGACCAGGACATTTATAATATATATATCACAAACGAACGTATAACAAAACCTTATGTATTCCAAGAACTAATCATTTAAAAATGAACATCAACAAATTTTTATTTTGATACTGAATTAACCCTATCTGAGAAAAGGGACCTAGTGTGTCATAAAACGGGCTTGGACTTAAGAGTGGATTCTGGTACCTAAAAGGGTGTATGAAATTTTAAATCCATTTTTCTCAAAACTTCATTTTTACACACTAGGTCCCTTTTCTCGGAGAAGGTTACATATGTATTTAAAATTTAAGTCCAACAATTAAACAATAGATACAAAACTTAACATGTAAATCATACATAAGGAACAATAAACAATAATAAAAAATTTATTTAAAATTACAAAGGGGCGAAAATAAAAACATGAGCTAGCAAGGTCACCTGTATTTATTTCATCGAGTAATTGAACGACGTAAGCCCCAGGCAACAAATGCTGGTGAAATTGCTTCATATAAACACCATTATTAGTCTACGTCTCCACCTAACTTGAAATGCTGTTGTAACTTGAAGCTGTTAAAGCAAATGCACTAATAATTATGTTATAACTGGAAAAAAGCATTAACTTGAACTGTCTACACTTAACATTAACTTGAAGTTAATGTTAAAATTAGCCAACTTATGTTAGGTGTAGACTGCAAGTCACAGAAAACTTAACCTCTGTTCTTAAAAAAATCAGCAGAAATTAAATTTTTTGTATCAAAAAACCCACACAATCTAAAAGTGGATCAGGACACCAGGGCAATTTGTTTAAAACAAGGAAAAATCCTGGAAAACCAGGATGTATGGCTGCCCTACCCCAGAGTAAAGAGCACCTGTCTCAAGTTAACTCTTTTGAGCGGGATCGACTTGGTAGAGAAGGAGTCGATTTTAGAAACTTTCTATGAAAAATACTTATTAGTTTTACATAGCGCTATCATTGAAGCGAGTACATAGGTGGTAGGTACCAGGGCTAAACTAATTTAGTAACAGTGTGTGATTGTTTATTATAGTTCTACATAATACATCGAGAGAAAAGAAGATGCAACACTCTTTTCATCATGATGTTTGGTCGTTTTGTAACAAATTTGCCAGCTATTTTTTTCCATCCCTCCAAAAAAATTTTAGAGCCCCTTAATTCCACCGTTTTTTGAAAAAAATAATCTACAGTATTCCCAAACAATACCTAGCAAAAACTTAGCTTACTAGTATGCAAAAAAGTATATAAGGATTTAAGTTGTAACTACCCTACGGTAAATGGAACTAACACAAAACAAATCACGTAACCGGTCCCCAGGTGGTAGGGTCCAGTCCGAATTCTAACACTTCCTATGAAGCGGACCAGCCACTTTTACATGGGGATGGCCTAGGATGGGGTTAATTGATACTTTGTATGCACCTTGTAACTTGTCTCTGAACTATCTTATGGAGTCCTAGTCGGTGTAGCATAATATAGATTATATATAAATATTATTCCAAATTCAGCTGTAATTCGATTAATTTAATCGATTAATTTATTTTTTTATTGTTACAAATCCAAGTAGAAATTGTATTTTATTTTTAAGCGGTGTCTTTGATAGGATTCGAACCGATAACCTCCGGCATGACAAGCAAGTACACTACCCACTCGACCATAGGGAAACTTATATTTCAATGTTATAAATACCAGTTAAGCTGGAGTTAATATCTGAATATAGTTACGGAACAGGTTCTTGAGTGGCATGGCAGTCTCATTGAAGTGATGCAATTAATATTATATAGACACTATGTGATAGGCCTTAGATCTAGGTGCATAAAATTTGTTCAGTGCCGTTTACTATAATACTAGTCGGAGTACCAACTAAATTGACTGAAAATTGTTAATATGTGACCATCTACACAATATGTCTTTTTTCACCATTAACTACTTCTTATTTTTGGTACCAGTCTCATTTTCTCAAGTCATAGGACGAGTGCTTTTGGATAATTTGTCAACAAATTTTCCGCAGCGTACTTACAATTTGATTCGATAACTACTTATTTTTGTTTGAGAACTTCAAAAAATAAGGGGTATCCCTTACCAATGTATTTACATTGTCACAGCAATTAACTAGTAGCGAAAAGCTTTCGTAAATTTTTTTCTGCTGAAAAAAATATATTTGAAATAAAATAACATCAAATTAAGAATTTTAAAACCCCCCGAAGTAAATAGATGATAAGTTCAAAACAGTTGGACCAAGTTTGTTCAAATATAGGTTAGAAGATTTTGGATCAAGTCACCTTTCAAATTTACTAAATTCAAATCGATCTAGCCATTTGGGAGCTACGGTGTCAAAGACACGCAGATTCAAGAGGATGCATATAGAAAATATGTGATATTTTCTAAATGGCTGGGCCGATTTTCTTCAAACAGAGCTAAGAACACTCTGGATCAAGTCAGCTTTTAAACCCAGAAAACTAAGTCTAAATAGGTCTAGCGGTTTCAGCTATACGATGACTTTTACAGACACACAGACACACACTACAAATTTATAACACCCCTCTTTTTTGGTCGGGGGTTAAAAATAAATTAAATCTATTTTATATAAATTGATATATTTTGCAAGACGTAAGTAAATAAATGAAATTTATAGTTCTTGTCAAATAAGTAGAAAGAAGCTAAGTGGACAGAGTATTTGCCCTGATATATTAGGAAATATTCCATAATTTCTACGTGCGTTTTCGTGCATGTGTTTCATGGATTTTGTTCGGTGTAGCAACTACGAGCGGTGTACCAAAAATCTTATCTACTAAAAAACGTGTTGTGCGATAATATGTGTATTATATGCTGAAAGTTTAAATCAAGTTGCAACGAAAAATAGTTTGCCCATTCTCTACTGAAAAATGTATTGACTTTTGCACTTTTTTGGCAAATTTTTATTTGGGTTTGCCAAATGGTAGTAAACCTAAGATATGTTACTTTTTATTTTTCTATCTTCCTTTATATCATAGATAATTTTTTTTAGTATTCAACAGAACACTGAAGATGGCACATAGCCGAAACCGGTCTGTTTACAAACCAAATTTGACGTGGGATGACGGAAAATCGTTCCAAATAGATAATTAAAAATTTAGTAGAAAAAATAATATATAAAAATAACACTTGAGTCGACGTTTTAAGTTCACATATAGTATCGTTCCGAAACCAAAACAAAAAGAAAAATAAAATTTACCAACATGGTCCAAACCTAACTGCAGGGTTAAGCTTAATATTCATGGGAGTCGCAAGGTTTTTTAAGCAACAAATTCTATATTCTAGGCATATCGTAGAGCGCCTTCGCTGACTAAAGATTCTTGCATAGTCGACCTTCGCTTAGATATTATTTTCTGCCTAGTCAGCCTTTACTATATACCTTTTCGATATACTTGGAGGAAAAAATTTTTCCTCAAGATTGCTCGAAGGTAGATTATAACGGCAAGAGCTAATTTTTATATGCACACGAAATACAAATTAACTGCCAGGCCCCTATGTCGACAAGATTCTTTCTTTCGCACAATTACATTTAAAACAAAACAAATTATAATTTTTTTTGTTTTAAATATAATTGTAAGAAAGAAAGAATCGTGTCGACATAGGCAGTAAAAAATATATAAAAATTTAATTAAGAAATAAGACTCGATAATTACTTATTTTTCTTTGAGAGCTACAAAAAATAAGGAGCATCCCTTAGAAATGTATTTGTCACAGCAATTAGTTATTATAGTTATTATTTGACTTACTTGAAGCTACAAAATGAGTAGTTAAATAAACAAATAAAAATTAAAAAAATTTTTAGACACATTATATTTTATTTATATTCTTTCACACTTTGTTCTTTTAACTCAGTTGGTATACGAGCCAGTGCTTGTACAGATTTGAAGACAAGTACCTTACTCACTCAGCTATTGGTGACTTGTAAGTTTAAACGACAAGAATTACTTTTCATATGGAGACATATGTTGAGTTACAAAGTGCTTGCCTATTTCTTTTATTGATACATATCAGTATATTATAACTACTTGCAGATAATGAGAAAAATACGTACTAATTTTATTAGAAACTAAGTAGTAGCTCAGATTTGAAGCATAGTATAAGATAAAAAAGTACCACTCATTATTTTGTAGCCCATTAAAAAAGTTCTATTGACTACAAATATGACAAAAGTTTTTGCTGGGAAGTAAGAAATAACGTCATATGATATTATTTCTCAATTTCTTGAGAAATTGGGTCATATGGCCTTATTGCACATGCTTTTCTTGCACTGTACCTATTAGTGTTATTTACATGAATGTTTTCAAAAATATCTCTTAGATTTTATAGTCACAAATGTGTTTTTCTGCAGTTCAAATTGGAACTTAACACATTAGACTCTTTTATCTTATTTGAAATATCACGGTAATATTTATTAATATTCGCTTTTGTCGCTAGATGTCCTCTTGTAAAATTGTTTAGTAGTAGTTATATAGTTTAGTAGTTAGCATAGAAATTAGTTTTACTTACAGAAAGCAGTATATTTTTCATGGAAGTTTTCAATAGGAACTGGAAGATTTTATAGTTCTGCTTTTGGTAATAGTTAACATGTTTTTTCACCTCAGTATGATTAGTAACAGCACTGAGCAATATACAAAATTAATAAGATTGGGTAGTTCACGTGCGATATGTTTCGCGTATATTATAATTGATTGTTTATATTTTCCGTTTATGTGCAAAGTTTAATACGAGTCGCATTTAATAAGAATCGCATTTAGCATTAACTTATTGGTTAATTAGAAGTAGTAGTTATATGGCTGATTCTCATTTCATATGCTTTTTTCTTATTCGTTGAAAGTATGTAAAATACTTCATAAAAAAAAGCATAAATTTTAAATTGAGACCTGCTTTAGCATGGTTTAATAGATTATAAATAAATAGACATAAGTTTTTTGTTTTTTTAAGACTGTCTATTATGTGTTAAAAACGAAGAACGAAAGTACTGTTTTTACTCTCTTCATACAAAATGGTGTGTCCGTAATGCATGCTGTTGATTTTCCACATTAAGAAACTATGAATGTTCTTAAAATGAGATTACATTTATAACGGTTTTAGAATATTTGCATATGCTTCTCTTATGTTACACATCAACTTTTTAAAAATATATTAGAACTTATATCTTTTTTAAGTTGTTGTTGTCCGCAGTCTTTTGTATTAAGCGGTATGTTTTTTTAGTACGCTTTATTACTGAGTAAAATTATTAAAATTGCTTTAAAAACATGCACTAAAATAACAGTCGGTTTGCTACTATCTGATACAAACCGAATATCGCATCTGCATTTTCGTGATAAGTAAATTTGCGTTTCATTACATTTGTTTTGCACCTTCAAGCAGAATGTCCAATGAATCCTCATTTGTTGCATTTCGAACCTTTAGCGGGACAGCTGACACTGGTAACGGAATGCTCTCTTTGGCCACATCTAGCACATTCAAAATTTTGGTTCCTGCTCTCTACTCTGGTAATGTCTAATGATATATTCGGTATTTTCATTTTCTCAAATTGATTGCTTATTTGTTAAAAAACATGACACAATTCAATAGCTTACGTGAAAGTATACGCCTTTTCTAGTAGTCGTTTTTTAAAATCATTAGGTGCCCAGACATCAATAAGTTTATCTTTAATTTGGAACGATTTTCCGTCATCCCACGTCAAATTTGGTTTGTAAACAGACCGGTTTCGGCTATGTGCCATCTTCAGTGTTCTATTGAAGATGGCACTGATGATGGCACATAGCCGAAACCGGTCTGTTTACAAACCAAATTTGACGTGGGATGACGGAAAATCGTTCCAAATTCAAAAAAACCCGTCGGAAGAAAAACACAACACTTTATCTTTAAAGTTTATACCCATGTTTCTTACTTATTTTCCCCGAATTGATATTTGGCCGCTTAGTTTCGTAGTCTGATGAGAAATTTATTCAAACTGTCGCCCTCTTTCGGTTTCAAAGAACGAAATAAACGTCTCTCAAAAGTGGAGTTTCTTTCTGGCGAAAAATATTTATTAAGCTTGTCAAAAAGAGTCTTATACACGCCTACTACTACTCCTGCATCTGATGGCTCCACAAGCGCCCCAGGAATGTTGAAAACTCTTTCCTGGAATAGTGTACCACACAAATACAACGAACTTTTTTTCTTCTTTATTGCGTCTCCGATTTCTTCAGCCTCTAAATATATAGAAAATGCACGAAGCCATTTCTCCCATTCTGACTGAAGAAGAGCCTTATTTATGACGTCACAAAGAAAATGTTGTATACTTGCAACACTCATTTTACCCTCTTTTCCGAGCTTACAACTTTGAATTGTCAATTTAATACCGGCCAATTTAATGCCCTTTCCCTGTTGAGCACTTTAATGCACAAAATAAGTAAAAAATATTCAGTTGATGCTTTTTATCTTACCAATTCACAATTTAATGTAATCTTTATAGCTTCCATTTTTTCAAAACGCTTCTCAAAATTTAATGTTCTGTGGTGTGTTTGTTTTCCTTTATTCAATTTAATGAAGAACAATTTAGTGCTTTCTTCTAAATGTTACAATTAAATATAACACAAACTACTTCGATTAATTCTTTTCAATTTTTTTCAATCAGCCAGGATTAACAAATTACAAAAAAACATACATTTGTTTGTGTTCACACATACATTGGTGTCTATAAAAATTGTCCCTTTTTTATCTTTTTTTTATTATACTATTCAAATCATAATTTACCCCAGTCGCCATTGTAATAACTCGTCATATGAAGAAAACAAAAAACTTAAACTAATAATTTTATTGAACTATTTTAAATATTTGAAATAATTCATTTATATTTTTTTAATAACGTCTTCTCACCAATAGAGTTGTTAGATAACTAACCATAACAATCAATCAGCGTTGTCAGATCTCTACAGTATTAAAATGTTTTAAAATTCCACAATTTTGATGTAATATTAGGTAATTTTTACTTACGTATGTGTAACATCACTGAAAAATTACACCAACTTTTTTTTCAGTCTAAAAATTTTAAGATATTTTGTCTCATTAAATCTTCAATTCAATTTTCAATTCTGCCCTTTTACTTTTAAAAATAATACCAAACCACGTGTCAATTGTTTTATTCAAATTTGATTGCTTAACCCTATCGTTCCACAAGCAAAAAAAAAAAATAAAAAATATAACAATAACAAAAACTCAATGTTATTTTAAGTGTATTAAATTATAATGACATTAAAGTGGATTTACATTTAAAATTTGACATGTGGTCAAAAGAAGCCACAGGCTTCCTTATGTCTACAGATTTTGAGGCTAACGTGTTTAATTAATTACTTTCAACATAAATAAATACACACACACACATGGAATTCATACCTACATACACAAAAAATATATCTACCCTGAAGGAAATGCCAACAGCATAACTGTACTGATTTAGTACTGACTTTGTCATCAGTACTACTGATGAATTATACCCACGGCAATGCTCAGTGTTATAGACATTTTGCATGTACTTGTCATTGAGATTCCACTACTGACCTCAGAACTATTGACTAAATATGTGCTAGGTAGTTATAATAAGACCACATTAAGACATTGTCATCAGAGATTCAGTAGTAGATTTTAAAGATTGAAGTCAACATATATGCAACTTTTTACTAGATAAGGCAATTAAAATCGATTTTTTATTAACATTTTTATTTTTGCGTGCAGCCGAATTAATTTTAAACACAACAAAATTAGACAGTAAAACATACTTTTATCGCCATCAAAAACTTCTCTTTTCATTAAGGCAAAATTAAAAGGTTTAGACGATTCGTTGTAGAGGTGGAAGACTATCGATAGTGTCACTATCGAAAATTTTCGATATTTTGAAAAAATATATCGATATATCGATTCGAAACTATCAAAAAATAGAAAAACTATCGATATATCGACGATACTATCATGATACTATCAAAGTTTTATGGTTCTTAGAGAAAGCTCTAAATATGTATGTAAAAATGCTAAATAAAACCGGTTTTGAAACAAAATAGAACTTTATTTCTTAGTTCAATAAATAACAAAACTAAAATCCTTGTAACATTTCAATATAAATAAAATGTCGTGAGTTTAATGATTTTTAAATCCAATTTAACTAACGGACGATCGTTGAAAACATGTATAGCACAACAATAGTAGTGGATCATTTACTATCGATAGCGGCAAAAAAAATATCGATTGTTTTTAAATAATAATCGATTGACGAATAAAACCATCCACAGTCATAAAAACAATTTAATATCGATATTATCGATAGTGCCATCGATAGTTTTCCACCTCTAATTCGTTGACAATAGCGCTTATTCAGAAATCATCACTAATACCCGTATTCTAACCTCTGTGACAGTGAAAAAATTATAACAAAACTGAGGTGAATGATAGTTTTTGTATATTTGGTATTCTGAAAAATATTGTCATGAACAAAATATAACAAATTTGTCACCTTATGAAAAGCACATAACAAATAAACATGTATATGAATATATATTTTTCTTGTTAAATTCCTTGCTACTTTTGTTAAATTAATAAGAAAAACGTAATTGCGAATTCCCAAATTTTAATTAGCTTCGAAGTTAGTGGCCATATTTCTATATTTTTGAGATTATTCTTAAATTTAGCAAATTTTATTAAATATGCGTAACAGCAAGAGTTGCTGTAATTAATTCCGCGTAAAACACTTTAATGCCAAAGATACTTATCAAATATAAATTTTATGAGAAAAAATGATCTTACGCGAATAAATATTAGAGTGCGGTTATTTAGATGTTTACCTTAGCAACTGTCGAAATAGCACAAAAAATCAACTTTGGTTTTACTTAGAAATGCATATTTGAAGCTGCGAATATTAAGCTAACTTTAGCTCAGTCGAATTATGTTTACCATCAAACTGAACAACTTTTCGCTAAAACAAACTTTTCACAAAAAATAGATTTCTAGCAAAAAATTTGTGTCATATAATCACTTGCTAAAACCAAGTTGGTTTGAAAATACCAAAATAATAAATATCGTTTATAAGCTAATTTTACGTAAAAATTTTAAATTCACAAATACATTAAACTCACAACAAATAAAAATAAAATGGTTTTTTCGTTTAAATTCATTTCATAAAATATTTTAAAATAATAAATTAATTAATTTGTTTGAAATAAAAATTCACATTAGTATGTTGAAAGCTTTTTAAGCTTTTTATTGTCACAGGAACAACAGAATACCATGACAACTTTATTTAAAAATATATAACAAGAAAGTTGACAAATTCATATGACAAAAAAAATTTTCATATTTTATTAGAATACGAGTATAAGTGTTAACTTTGTTAAGTACCTATTTAAGTTATTCACACTTGGTTACTTTCAGCACGAAAAGCTTGCACTTAATTATGGGCAAAGCCGTAACTAAATTCCAACTAACTAACACATTCAAAGAACAGCTGATTGCGTCCATTCCCGGTTGGCCATGTCTTTCAGACATCTTGCAAAACCGATGCATGACAATGTTAAAGCGTCGATGACCTGTTGGTGACAACTCAAACAGATCAGTGAGGACATAACAACAAGAGCGACACTGTCACCTATTTTTTCATTAATGATCATGTAAGTGTCAAGATCCCCATTACAATTTTTCGCTTGTTCTTTGTATTCTACAATAACAATATGAAGAATTTGTCGCTCAGAGAGTATTTAATACAAGAAGTTTTAAAAGACATCATAACAGAACTTTTCATCAGCTCAATTTCGCTCAAATTAAGCAAGCAGGAATGTATCAAAATGATTGGAACTGGTGACAGACTGAGCGACAATATCCACAAGTAGTTCATTTGGCTTTTTGGCAGGACCACTAGAGTAGTTCTTCTTTTACCCATTCTTTGAGTACGGTTTTTGTTAGATTGTCTTAAAAGACACTATAATCGACAAATATCGTGCATGACAAATGTCGAAATTTCCTTAAGTAGTCGTTGATGAAAATGTCCTCTACGACGAATTCGCCATCCGGGTTTCTAATGTGTCCAAAAAGAATACACAGAAAAAAGGAAATAAACTAGAGATGTCTTTTTGAATAACTTTATTTTAACAGGCCCTTATTTTAATTGATTTATATACAAAATATAATCCAAAAATTATTTTTTCATATTTGCATGAGTTTTTTACAGAACAAAAAGTGATTTTTAATAGGTTAATAGGCTTTTTAGATAATTACAGTATATATCGTCCAAAATATTATCGACATTTTATTTTCTCTATATGCCAATATGCAGGCTTGCAGATGCTGCGCTAGTTATAAATTGTGAATAAGACTTATAACTACCTGTGAACTATTTTTTAGTTTCTGTTTTATTAGTTTCGACTGCGGCTATGATTTCTGAATATGCGCCAATGTCATCAAAAAGCCACCAAACTTGTCGACAAAAGCGGTGGCTTGGATACACTGGGCCCCAGGCTTCATTCAGGGTATGTTTAACTGAATGTGTATAAAGTCCCACTCAAATGTTTAATAAATGACTTCAATATATAATTCGAATGAATATTCATACCAGTATTCATATTTGTTTGTATTCCTCAGGTTTTTGTACAAAAATGTCTATCAATTTTGCTGACAGTATTTCTAAATGTACTCAAATTACTTAAAAAGGTATCCTGTGATGTGTTGGTTGTCAACTAACTGACTGCTTGACTGCCTAGCTGGTTGGCCGGTTCGTTGCCTGGCTGACTGAATAGTTGCTTGGTTAGCTGTCCTGTGATTAATGTGTTAATTTGACACCTAACAGTAGCCGCTTGTAGCTGAATAACACACAATACAGAGAAGAAGGAATAATATAAAAGACGAAAACTTAATAAAACGACAGGCTGACAATTTTTTATGCTGCCTAATCGCTCGAATATGTGTGTACAAACAGCTTAATAAATTCATACATATACTATCTATATGTATGTGTGTATGTGTTTGGATGGTGTAACCCAAAACATTGAATATAATTTTAAGTCTAATGACAAGCATCCTTTTTCCTTTACCTTTCTTTCAAATATTGCATTATTGTATGCAGTAGTTGTTAATTTGTTTCGAAATAACATGTGTGAAACATGTATGTTGCCTTTGACTGTTGGTCATCTTGTCGATTGCACTCTGGCTTGGAGTGGTGCTAATACTAAGTCAATACTGTTCCGGCTATAAGCTGTTTGTTATGTTGTTTCGAAATGTGTAACTTGAGACTTTTAATTATACAGGGTGTTTTTTTTAGAGGTATAGAACTTCGAATTGAAATAAAACACAAGAAAATCGTTTTAATGTCCATCAATTTGGCTTTATTGGAAGGATAATTTTATGCCATTAATGTTTAAATATGATTTCGGGCATGTGGCCGCCGCGGCTGTCTCGAATAAAGCCAATTCTACAGGTCCAATTTTCAACCAATTTTTCGAGCATATGGGGCCGTATGTTGGCAATAACGCCACGAATGTTGGCTTCCAAGTCCCCTAACGTTTCTGGTTTGTTGGCGTAGACGAGCGACTTCACATATCCCCAAAGAAAATAATCCAATGGTGTCAAATCACACGATCTTGGGGGCCAATTGACAGGTCCATTCCGCGAAATTATGCGCTCATCGAATGTTTCCTTCAATAAATCGATTGTGACGTGCGCTGTGTGGCATGTAGCGCCGTCTTGTTGGAACCACAACTCATCCACATTCATGCCATCCAATTCGGGAACAAATCTTCCATAAAGTTGATGGACAAAGCTCCAATTGCTGTGCACGGTGGCGAATCGATTCATTCGGGTCCTCTTCAACACTTTGCTCTACAGCGGAAATTGTTTCTTCGGTGCGCACTGTTCGACGTCTCTGCGGATGCGTATTATCACATAGAGTAAACGTAGTGCGAAAACGATCCATGGTTAACCGAATTAATTGCTCTGATGGACGATTATGTCGACCATAAAATGGACGGAGCTTGCGGTAAACTTTGCGAACTGAACCATTATTTTCGAAATAAATTTGCACGATTTGCAAGCGTTGTTCTTTTTTCAACCTGTTCATGATGAAATGGCAAACCAAACTAAATATTAATCACTTGACAGCTGACAAAATGGCCGCCAGTTAAAAAAGTGATGCCAACTTAAAGTTCTATACCTCAATAAAAAACACCCAATATATGAAGACATTAAATGCACAAGACAAATTACTAAACAGACAGTGAGGGATGATAATTATATATAATCCTACTTTAAAAAAATCAATACAACTGAAATCAATTAATATATGATACTTTTTTGAGGTAACTTAAGCTCTTAATTGATATCATTTCAAAAACTTAAGCTACTTAGCTTATCTTTTAAATTTATTAAGTGAGAAATGTATGCATAACTTTCTATCAAAGTATTTTCAACATAATATAATAAAGATATTGAAAACGAAAATATCCTTTGATTACAGTACTCTCGAACTCCATTTTTATTGTTATTATATTATTTACTAAATATTTAATAAATAGTTGATATCAACTTATTTTGACGTAAGAAACTCATTGGCGCCAAAAGCATATTAATTCCTTATATGTATAAATCATTAAGAATCACCCAAAATTTTTTACACTAAAAACAGTTCTGTATACTTATGGCAAAACAGCTTCAATATAATTTTCAAAGTTTTCTGGAGACCAAAAATACTGTTGAGGTTTTGAATAAAAACTTTTTTGTATGCGCCTAAAGAAAAGTGAAAGTGCTAGTCGAGAATTCGGGCAAAGGTTCCTTTGGTTGATCTTAAATACAACTTTAGGCCAAGCAATCGAATGGCGTTCACTTTTTTTCATCAGATCGGTTTGAGTTTTCGAGATATTGGTAGTTTCAGAAAATTTTTCAATTAGATGTTTTATTTTTTTAATTTTGAAAATATTTTCTTATATTTTCTTTCTGTTACACTATTTATTATTGAAAATTTAAATCAAAATCAAGATAATGACAAAACATATCATCATACGCTTGCTATAGATATGAAATATTCAAACATGATATTCGAATATAAAGTATTGGAATATATATAAAGTATTGAAATAAAATATTCAAATTAATATCAGGAAAGACATAGACAAAAATGTCTCAAAGGGCTATTTGAGCAAGCGGAGTATATTGTGCAACTAGCGCGATTTTGAGCGAACCCTTCAATAAGAAAAAAGTGTTAAAATTTGAAAAAATGCTGTCGCATAGTGGTGTAATAAAAAAATTCTTGTAATAAAAATAAAATTTCTAAAGTACTGAGGAGATTTGCATGAAAATAAAAATTGTTATAGAAGACTTGTCATGCTTTTAATGCCAAGTCTCGTGAAGTCTGTAGCTGAACCAGGGACGGAGCTGAAATGGGTGAGAGTTGCATACTTCAGGTGCGAAGGCTTTGTGCGGCCTTTAACTTTCTTAAATACTGACTAATTTGTAAACTTAGAAGCACGTTAAATTTTGCCTCTCATTATAAAAAATACATGCTTATAATTGGCCTTGTATCTTTTATAGCTTAAGAGATATTTTACTTTGAAATTAAAATTTTTAATTTTTGCTATAGATTTTGCTTTATTTGTGTTTTGGTTTAACCTTTTTTTTTACTAAGCATCTGATTTTAATTTTAAGCACACAATTTGATTGCTGATAAAATTCTAAGAAACAAACAGAAAAAACTTAAAAATATCTTAATCCGTTAAGTAGGAAAAAGGTCTAATGCTCTGTACAGAAGGTTGTAAGATCTTACAATATTGTCAGATCTGCCAATGTGCTGACGATGTACTGTCAATAAAAAATTGTCAGCACAAGGTATATTGATAGTTCACACGGTTGTATTAAAGTTATTAGAAAAGCTTACAATTTATTGGCAGACAATTGTCTGACAATAAATTTATCTGACAATATTGCCAGTAAAAAAATTGGCGGTTCACACGATTGCAAGATGCATAAATTGTCAGATCTATTGTTTGGCGCTGCCAGACTCATATCATTTAACAGAGATTAACAATTACGGAGCAGAACAGTAGTTCTGTTGTTTAAATTAAAATAGGTGATCCTTATGTATTTTCAGCTGCTGATTGTGATGGCGTCATTAGTTTTTCCCTATCAGCTCTAGTTTTAAAGATATAGTGACACATAGCATTTGCATAATTTGCACCATTTTTGTATTATTCGCTTAATATTTCATGACTCGTCTTTCAAACTTTAAAACACTTTCAGGATTACTAATCTACACAAAATTCCCTTTCATTTGGGTAGAGTCGCATTGATGAATATATCAGGATATCTTACTGTTATTGCAAGGATGTTAAAAATTGTGTGTTTTTGGTTTAGTTCGTAGAACGTGTTTTTATTTTGATTTTTTGAAATTAGAACAACTGATGCCTATCTATTTTCTTCCGCTGATTACGAAAATAGCTTTATTATATTTTTAGCACTTCTAGTTTCCGAGATATTGGTCTTTATAAAAAAAATACTTTACATTTTTTTTCTCAGGCCATCCAAAAAAAAATAGTTTTTATATCGTATTTGTGAATTTACAAGCCACTATCGCAATTGTCACGTATAAAAGATGTTGTATGAACAGTCCAGAATATGTTTGTGTTTGAAATTTGCAGCTTTTACGATGTCAAAAAAAAATATTTAAACAAAAATTAAAATTTTTAATGTAAAATTATTAAAATATAATCGCAATGTGGCAAAAAATAGAGGCCGGATTTATAACAGTGTACATATAACAGCGACCTCATGTTATAAAAAACAAATTTTTTTGGATCGCCTGAGAAAAGTAAAAATGCAAAGTATTTGTTTTTATATAATGCACAATATCTCTGAAACTAGAGGTGGCAGGAAAATAATAAAGCTATTTTCGTAATCAGCGGATGAAAATATGTAAGAATCAGTTATTTTAATTTCAAAATATAAAAAAAAGTTTTAAGGACTAAGCCAAAAACACGCGATTTTTAACGTCCTGCAATAACAGTAAGATATCCTGATATACTCATCGATGTGACTCTACCCAAATGAAAGAAAATTTTGTGGAGATTAATAATCCAGAAAGTATTTTAAAGTTTTGAGGACGAGTCGTGAAATATTAAGCGAATAATACAAAAAGTGGTGTAAATTATGCAAATGCTAAATGTCACTATATCTTTAAAACTAGAGCTGCTAGGGAAAAACTAATGAGCCATCGTAATCAGGAGATAGAACTACATAAAATTTGGTTATTTTTATTAAAGCAACCCATAATATCCTCAATTTTGTTGTGCTGTGTTATATATCATCTGTGCTTGTGTTAACTTTAAAAAGTGAAAATATAAATTAGTATTAAACAAAAAGAAGCAAGATTAACTATTTTTGCTGCATAGTTTCTTTTATTATCCTTTTTCCCTAAAAAAAGATGTGTGCAGTGCTGCCATTGTCTCTGACAATGACGCCATTGTTAGATGCAAAAACTTCGCATATCTGACAATAAAAATATGTCTGACAATTATCCGATAATGGCAACGTGATGTGTTCACATAATTTTGAGATGTCCGACAATTTTTTCTCACCAGGTAGTATAAAAATCGACTGACAATGCTTTTTCTGCCAACGTTCTCAGACAAAAATATTAAGTTCGCACGATTGTAAAAACTTTTCATCACATTTTACTTACAATATTGTAAGATCAGATAATCGTCTGTACATGGCTTGAGCTCAAAACATTCGAATTGAACTAAAAAATCGTCAATTTTTCCAAGATAAGTTCTTTCCCAATTTTTGTAATTGTAAAACATTTTTTTAAAAATGTAAATTTTTGGGTTTATGCGCCTGTAAAAAAACTTGGCACAGGGTGTGTAAAAAATCCTTGAGTTACATTTTATTTAACAGACCGTGGGCATTGCTGGTGCAAGTTAAGATATGCTGGCTAGAAATGTTGGGAACTCTCAAGAAGTTTCCTGCTTGCTGATGATCAGCTATTAAAGCAATTCATTTGAAAACGCCAAAGTTACCCGGGTACCTTAGTGTGCATATAACAGCTAAGTTTGCATCTAGAACCTATCACTGGGTATTTTGATTATGTCAATTAAACCCCGCTAATGACAACTACATGTAAATGTAACAGGTCCCTCACATATAAAGTTCACCAGTCACGTGACTTGTCTTGTGACAAGTTTTCTTCTCTCTATTAGGACGTTACTATTATTTGCACCCACCAACACAACCCTGTTTATGATGGATTCATGCATATCAACTGTCTGTCAGTATTACAATTTCATTCTCTCTAACATTTAATTGTCAGTGAAAAATGTATTCGCCTGCCAAACGCGTTGATAGTTCGTCTTCCTCAGAATTGAGTTTTGTTTCGTTTCTCTTTTCTTTTATTTCTTATTTTAATTTCTGTTGCCGATTTTACTTTGATTGACAGGATTGTAAACTGTTGCTGAATGAAATTGGCAGTTTGTTATTGTTCAATACTGCTTGTCTTGTTTTGCGATTCGTTATATGTAAAGATGGAAATAAGTCTGTTTGTCAATTTTTGTAATGATAGATCTCGAAACCCATAATTATTCAGTATGTATGTATATCTATCTACAAACATACTAGTATAATATGTCTGTAAGCTAATATTAAGATGCTGGCTATTTTTTTTATATAAGTAAACAAATTTAGAAAAAATATTTCTTCTATTGAAATTTTATATATGTGTGTAGATTGATGGAAAAATGAATAAGGTCTTCTTTTAAAGCGTACTATTATTATACGCTTTATTGCCTTGTTAAAAACTCAACAACAGTATGGCTCTATAACAATAAAATGTGGTTCTTGTCCATACTAATTTAAAGCAGTTTGTTTGCAATCGCGCTATGGTTACAAAAGAGAAATGGCTCTCTGCTTCAAAAAAAGTTTTAGTTCTATCCCAAAGTATATTAATACAAGTACGCTCACATCTACAACAACAAAAACAACAGGTATTTTGTTTTTGTATTTTCTACTGAATTGTCAAAAACTATATAAAGAAAATAAAAAAATATTGATTAACCCTTTCATTACCCGTGTGCACCATAGTATACACATCTTAATATACCAATAAAAATACAAAATTATGTACAATTTGTTGAAATACATTATATATATTATATAAGTACCAAAAAGTAGCAATACGTACTTGAGGGTTTCTTAAGAAGAGAAGCATACAATTTATATGTAATTTCTATGTTTGTTTAACAAACTTTCTGACCATTGAAGAAAAATGGTTGAGCAAAATAGTGCTAATATATAATATATATTTGCGATGCTGTTAGAGTAATTTTCTTGATGTTGAAGATGGTAAATGGCAAATGCTGAAATTAAAATATTTGTATTTAACAAGAAGTCGTTATAAAAGGGTTAGCAAAAGTAACCAAAAGAAAATAAATAAAATGTTTACATATGTAAATTTTATAATTATATTTTATGGACAATTTTACGCGTGCAGATTTGTATTAAAAGTATAATGATGGATAACATTAATTGACAGAATTGGACTACGCAAGAAATCAAAAATCCGTCAATATCTTGGAAGTCATAATCAATTTAAATTGCTGAAAAATACACACACACATATAAGCAACATATACCCAACAAACATGCGGGTTTCATATATAACTTAGAATACTTTAAAGTTAAACTCTATCAAGTTTGATACGTGTGAGGATGACTTAAGAATAGTTGCGAATATATTTCTGTACCTTTCTGAAGAAGAAGAGCAAATGTTTTCTAAAGTTTGGAACGAATATTATAATGTTTTTCAACATTTTTCAAATGTGGAACTTAAAAACACTATCCACACATTTAATTAAAGGCTAACGGCAGTATACATAAAGCCGTACTAGACTTCAAATTTGTGAAAGATGTCGAGCATATTATTGATTATTTCGTACAAAAAGGTTTACATGTCCATCATCTAGAAAATCCTTATAAAGCGTGCCATCCATTTTACAATATTATTGATTATATTATTGAACATATTATTGTCGTTTTGACCTATACTATGCAATAAAAATGAACAATAATTTCATACAAAATATTGCCCAATTTATCTGACAATGAAAAACAAAACTTAACAATGTTTTCTTGATTCTGCATCAAAGATCAAAAGCCTTTTCATTTTGGCCAATATATTGTGCCACCTTCTAATATGAAATGCACATTGGCAATATTATTGTACGATACGAAAAATTGCACAATTTTATTGCAAGTGTGATGGGTCTTAAGCTTAAAGTTTTAGTTGCTTGCTTCTTCTGTAAAAAAATAAAAGTGTAGTTACGTCCGTTTGCATTTAATTTGACGGTACATAAAGGGAAATATTACCACGCATGTCGAGGCTATTAGAAATTAAATGGATATTGACCGAATTTATACTCAAATAAAATAAAAATATATTTTTAAAAACAATTTGTTTCAAAGAATGTATTATATATTTGCTGGGTATAAACTGGAAAAAGGAATTAAAAATAATTTGACAATTTAGTAGATAACAGCTGATGTTAACCAGACGAAGTAGCGTACTTGTATTAATATACTTTGTTATATCCCTTTGTTGAATGTTTTTTTTGTTTTGTTTTACTTGAGAGCTGATGGTTTGTTTTTGTGTGTCGTTTTATTTGAAAAAATAAAAAAATTAATTAAAAATAACAAAAACAGACAAATGCTAGCAACTAATATTCGGCCATGCTCTGAAAACTATTTCTTTTTAATATCGCACAGAGCAGTGGGTTTTTTAATTGGACAATTTAGTGCATTCGTAGCTTAGTTTTGATAAAATATCTGAAACATAAAATTAGCTGAAAGGCTGCCATGTAATAGATTTTAAGTTGACTTCTTTCCTGCAAGTTGGCGATTTCAAAACGAAATGGCTTTCAAAACATCTGCGATTGCAAATAGAATATGTGAAAATAGATAATACTTTTTTTTAGATCCAAACTTTTTATTTTATATTTCAAAAAAATTTATATACTTTTAGCTGCTGTCAATTTTTAATTAAAATATGATTAAGAAAACAACCTTTATGGTTATTTAGGACCATGTTATTATTGTATACAATATTATTAGCTTAAATCAGAGTATATTTACATTTAACTAAACTTTAGGGTGAATGAATCATATTAGTGTTATCTAAGACAACAATATTATATTTAAAACCGATTTATTTTCATAATAGTATGATTTGACTTCAACCATATAATTCAATAAAAGTATGTTGCCTTAACCATGTCTTTTCTCTGTGTGTATATTTACGTGCTTGGTATAGAATTTAAAAAAGTGTGTTTAACCATTATGTGCGCGGCAAAAAATATACCTTCTATTGTGCTGTAAGGTACCCGGTACCGGTACAAAAGTTACGTAGAAAACAAAAACTTTCGCACTAAATATAATTTACATGAAAAGCACTCAGAATTTTTATCGATTTCCATACAAATTTTTACTCAAGTCACTTGTTTGCATTGCGGAAACAGCACAAGGAGGTTGTCGAAACATAAGAGTGAATGAATTGCGTGCAAGCCGGCTGCTAGACAGATCAATATTAAGTTTCAATATATGTGTTTGTGTGCGTTTGTTATGAAAATCAAAAGCATTTTGATATTCTTCAATATCTCCCCTCCGTATACGTGTAAAAATTTTTTATAAACGAACGCACACAAACACATATATTGAAGCTAATATTGATCTGTCTACAAGCCGCCTAATGCTTAGTGCTATTCAAACAACGCATATGGTTTACAAATTTGTTTGGAATATCTATAAAACTCATTTAAAAATACTAAACCATAGATATGTTCGGCCTCAATTATATTTATACTCAAAACATTCAAATATTATTTGAGTGCTTGATTGCGCGAATCAGTAATTTTATACTTTCAATGGAGTGAAATGTGATTGTGTTATATTCCCTGAAGGAATCCTGGGGCCAAGATTCTTCAAGTCACCACTTTTGTCGACAGGTTTGGTTAATTTTTAGTGACATTGTCGACGAATCGTCTGCTCTTTTCATTTTACCTTTAAGTTTTTGAGATCTACAAAACGATTTTTTTATTGTCTCATTTAATTGTGTTAAAAATACATTCATCTGCATGCAAAAATAAAAATTTTCATAAAAAACCTATTTTAATTGCTTTATCTAGTAAACAATTGCATAGGTGTTGACTAGAATCATTAAAATGCACTAGTCAATCTATGGTGCCGTAAGAACTATCTAGTCAATAGTTAGTCAGTAGTTCTGAGGTCACTAATGGAATATCGATGACAACCACATGCTAATTGTATATAGCCCGGAGCATTGCCTGGGGTATAACTGGACAGTAGTATTGGTCACAAAGTCAGTAGTGAATCAACACAATTTTACTTACGACATTTCCTGCAGGGTTATTACTTTCCCATAAAATCAGACATAGATATGTACACACATCCATACATATCGGCACTCATATATACGTTTTGCAAAATTAAAATCCAACAAATAAATGAAGAAATTGCTAGTAGCACTTTGAATAAACTCACTTATTTGAGTAAACATTCAAATAATTTTATACTCGAGTAAACAGGAGTATATAACACACTTTACTCTATTATGTTTGCTTAAGTGTTGTAGTATTTTTTTCTTTTCGATTCAGGTTGCTTTTGTTTCTTACTTTTATTATCGATTTTTACATGAAAAATCGTTAATTCGAAGTGACCTCTTGACCACGTTGTCTCAATTTTTATATAAATATCTTTTTTACGATTGGAAAACGGGCAGCCTTCTATAGCACATGATTACAATTGTCATTCTTGTTTTTTTTAATTTGCCAATTTGACAAATAAGAATATAAGAAGATAAGATTCATATTGTGGATTTCGTCCCATTCAATGAATCCTGATAGTTTCTTAAAGTCAAATATCATATCAATTATGCGAGATACGGAAACACATTTAAGAACATTTTTTACTAACGCTTGAAATAGCGTTAGACTTTACCAAACTTTGACTAAATAAAATATTTCTTATTTTTAGTTTAACAAACAAACATTTACATCATACGCAAGAATTTTACCTATTAGGCATGCTAAAGGCTTTGTAAAATATTGCTCTGCCGTAGACACATTTTCATTGTTGATTTCTACTGAATTACGCTATTGTTTACTTGACCATTTAGTTATACATAATCACAAAGCAAATAAAATGCCCCTTTTTTCTACAGAAAACTTTTTACATCTTTCAAATGCTTACTACCAATCAGGCATGTGACGATAAACGTGTCAAACTAAACGCAACAGTGACTTTGTAAATCTATATGTGGCGCAACTTTTTCTACAGAATTATATTAAACTTATATGACTATGTTAAACAATATTCCGGCCTAAGCAAACTACAATTATTTATTCATTTATGCATTTTGAAAACATTCAAAACAAAACACAGTTTTGACTTTGACAGGGTGATAATAACCATCGCCAACGGCGACATCATCACAAACAACACGGTACGAAAGAGCTGTAAACAATCACAATCATTTGAAGACCCACAGACAGTGTTGTTGCAACTACGAATATGTAAAATAAGATTTTTCTGCATTCCTCTCAGCTGCAGTTAACGATAGTTTTAAAATAATTGTTTGTACTTTTTTCTCTTGTTTAGTGCTTTTATTTGTTATGCAGTATTTGTCGTTAACAAATACTTCGTGTGTGGCATGATCACAGATTGTCATCGTCATCATCAGCAGCTCCATTATTATTATTATTATTGTAGTTTTTGTTATTACCATTACCCTACAGTATGCTAAGGAAATTAAACTGAAGACGAGACTGATTTACTATGCATGCACAAATACAATCTGTCATGCATTCATGTGCATATTAATATGCCATTTCTCGTTTATGTTTATTTTTTTCCTTTTGCTGTTTTTTCAAAGGTTTTTTTATGCATTGTTAAACATTTGCATAACAAAAATTTCTTCAAGCATATAAAAACTGAAATGACGAAGAAGTCTTTACCTGAAATGTCACAACTCAAATGTTAAGTTTGTCCAATATTTATTGCTTGGTCAAATATTTGCATACGGCTGTCACTAACTTGCCACTTCTTTTCTCCAAAAGACTTAGTCATGTCACACTGGTGAAACATAAAAAAAAAACGTATCATACAGACAACAAAAATCCATATCACATACTCATCACTCATGTTGTGGAAAACTGTCATTTCGTTGTTAAAACATCAATATGTCAGTCAATCATTTCAGGGTGGTAACAGGGGCGTTATTACAATATGCAACTTATAGTTAAAAAAAGTTTATCAGAAAATTAGTGAGCGTCTCCCGTTTTTTTTTCATGGATATACATATGTACGTATCTACACGCCTGGAATTTATATTGATCTTAATATAAGAAAATCACAAAAAACTTTATTTAATAACTTTGATATATTTTTACAAGTTTTTAGTGATTTCTAATAACATACTACCTATTTTATGATACAGTGTATTATATCTTAGAAATTTTCACAAATAACTTAAGTGTAATTTTTAAAAAGTATAACAAAATAGTATAAAGTGCCAAATAAAACTTTTTATTTGTGTGCTTAAAGCAGAAAAGTAGGAAAGTTCACATAACTAAGAGATATTGATTGAAATTTGTTTAAGAATATTTTTCGTTTTACGAAATTTTTTAAATTGGTTGCTGATGAGCGGCAAATTGAAAAAATTTAGACTACTTTAATGAACAAAAAAAATTTTTTAACTAACCACCGATTGTATTAGAACTCAAGCCTTAAAATCTATATTTGCTAAGAGTAAATCTGATAATTTTCTTAAGTCGACTAAAGTTCTTCTTTTCGAAAATTTAATTTATTTGTTGTGGTTAGCCAATCTATATGCCGGCATTTCATTGGGTGTTACTGCCAACTCGTCAGTAGGTCTTTAAAAATCAGCTCTACATTTGTTACCCTCCAATAGAGGATCTATCAGAAGTTATGCTAAAGTTTCTATCCTGCTTTTGCGAGTTTTAAAATTTATAATTTGGTGTAGGAAAATATGTAAAAAATGCTAACTTAAGAAAGCTTTGCCGAAAATAGCAAGCAAAAGATTTTTTGCAAGCAATAACAGTGACATACACTAGCTTAAAAAAAATTGAACTTTGTAAATAGATTTTTTTAAAGCTTATTTGAGTTCACTGAAGACGAATACAAATTCATTTATTCATTCATTAATTTTTTTAACGCTTTCAATATAATCGCGAAAATGTGCTTTTCCTTTTTTTTATTTATTGTCAAAAATATCGAAAATGTTTCAACTGCATGAGAAGATTGTACAGTATTTCGTAGATATCTTGTGCACTTTTCACCCAGTATAACGATTGCATTGATCGGACTCAAACTTACCCAGTAAAAAATTGCTTCAAATAAAGCAGATTTTTACTATGAGAGAATAAAATTAGTGCCCACAAACCTGCCGATATCATCAGCAAATCATCACCATTTTCAGCACTAAAACTGTGACTATATGGAACTTTCTCATTTAAAAACTTGTGTGGTATCACCAGTAAAAAAGCAGCCTTTTTTCTTTCATATACGTTCACTGCTCTGCAATAAGCTTTTACTTTACAGCGTATTATTATGCGCTATATTGCCTTAGTGCTTCAAAAACCATGAACTTCTTTTACTGAGTATTGCGCTAAAAACCTTCAAAATGAAAAAAAAATTAATTTTAAACGTGTCTTCAACAAAATGTATTATTTAAAAATTTCTACATTAAGGTGGATATAAAGTTTAAAAACCGTTTTGAAAGCCAAAAGTTAAAGATCATTTTGTGCGGAATACAGGAAACTAAGCTAATATTTGATAAAAAATACAAAACAGATTTTGATCTAAAATATTCTTTTGACTACAAACTAAATTCAAGCAATTTTGTATGCATACACCGTAATCATCGACGAAAACGAAATTGCATACATCAGAAACGATAAAAGTTCTGTTAGACCTTAACGACTTATGTTGGTCACAAAATTTCCTTTAACTTGTAGGCTAAAAACAATTTATAAAATTTTCATTCCTTCTTAATTCAGAAAATAAGTGTGATGAAATTAAAAAAATCTCAAAATTCACTTTTTTTTAGTTCTAAGTGATCTTACTTAATGAATTTCCAGAGATATTGATTAGAACTGTGTATATGTGTATATATATTTATAATATATCATACATATCTGTGCCCACAAGGAATAAAACCTCATCTTCATTTCGTCAAGTTTTCAGAAGGGCATTTTTAAGTTTGAGATCGTTGCAATTTCATAATATTTTAATTTGTAATTTAATTTATAAGGAAAAGACAGTTAGCTTAAGGGATATAAACAAAATAAACAGTTTGGTTTTTTTTCTTTTTCGTTGTTTTCAAAATTTCTAGACCCTTTCTCTTTAGATACTTAACTGGAGTTAAGAAACCAAATTCTATTGAACAACTGTCAAACGAATTAAGCTGAATTTTTCGTATGAATACACTCACAGCACGGTTTGGAATAAAATCCTAATGCTACTAAAGAGACTATTTAAGAAAATTTTTTTGAACAAACTTGAGAATAACAGCCTATTCCAAAATCGTAATAGCGGAATTGGCTGTTGAAATTTTTTGGTATAAAATGTTCACTTTCTGAGCTACAACGATATAATTTTGAGTGAAGGTGCATTTGAATGCAAGTACTGTACTCCTAGAGGTAATAACTTAATATTGTCCTAAGTCATAGAAATTCAGTGTATTATCAACATCCTACTTTCGACCAGATATTTTTTTTAAGTTTAGCTTTTTCCAATCGTTCTTGACCCGGTTTTTGCAAAAACTTACTAGTCACGCTATCTATCAGCAGTCCATTAGCCAAAAATGGCTAAATATTGAAATACAATTGGCTAATAAATGGCTAAAAATTGGCCAAAATATATCTTCATAATACTGATAATGAGGGCATTTAAAGAGAGAAAGAACAGCGATTTTATTTTTTCACGATCATGAAAAAAGTTAACGCACCAAATGCATTGAAAATTAATCATTTTGAAATACTCGATGTCAATTATGCAAACATTTCATTTATACTCAGAATGGTTGGTAACGATTTTTAAGAACGTTTATATATAAAAAAACAGAAAAATGACTAGTTTCGAATAAGTTATCACGTTTTTTAATTCAAAAAAATCGTATATACAAAATTTTTAATGCATTAGGAACGTAAACTTTTGTCACGATCGCGAAAAAATGGAATCGCAGTTCTTAGTTTTTTCCAATACCGTACACGATTTTGGAACTGGAGGATTTCGCAATAAAAATATCATCCCCCTAATATACATATAAATTTAAATTTATTTTTGTTTAAATTTATTTTTGACAAAATAAATAAAAGCTGCCTTTGGACAGTTTGCGAAGCTTTTAAAAGTTTTAATATATTTTGATTGGAAAAATAACAATTTAAAAGTATGTGTCCTAAGTCTTTTGTTTACATATGCATGTTTTGCTATGACCAGATATCTGAATGTTTCGTTTATTTTTAAGTATAATTAAGTATAATGATTTTAATTTCCTGATTTTTTTTGTGATGATTTTGTTTACGGTTTATTGTGGCTTAACAAATTTTTTATTTTGGAAATAAGTCGGTAACTCGTGAACAGTTCAAGATATATTAAAAAACTTCGCACAGACATGCACCGTGATAAAAGGCCAATCTAGCGGCGGAAAAATCAATCATACCTTCCAAATGAATAGTCTGCTCCACAAAAAATATGTAGATGAATTATAGGGAATGATGAAAGTTGTGTTAAATGTAAGGTAGCTATTTTTAACACAGTGGGCACTATATGTTGTTATATAACCCCAATTTTAACGATACAATTCTTTAGTCGTCGGAAAACTTATCTCTTCCAAACTAATAGTCTGATCCACAAAAACGTTAGCCTATAAAGACTGTAGGCTATAATTTAATAATTAAACTTAAAAATTAAAATCAAGGTGGAGGTCTGTAAATAAATTTGATATTTTTAACACATTGACCGCTATATGTTTCGACATACAACCAATTTTAAAAGCTTAAAATGCATCAACAAAAATTCAAAGTGCATTTGCATTTGGGCAGTTGTGATTAGTTAAGAAAAAAAAACGAATATTATCTTTAATGCATTTTTTATTACAATTTATGTATGAAAAAACGCAAAAAATCTTGTTGTCGGCTGTAGCACAAATAAGCATTGCATTTAGCGAACTTAGAGCGCGTATAGCCAGTTTGGCATAGCCTACATCTGCATTTTGCTCCATAAATCTAGCAATGGGCAAATTTTCTATAATTTATCTAATCCAGGTTGTCACTTTTTGGGCTGAATAACGTTATTGCTTAGATGAAAAAATGTTTAATATTTTCAAATCAGTCTCTTTCCAAGGAATATGCAATAGCTATCAGTTTGAAATTTTAATCCCATGTCGGAAACAGCAGGATATAGTAATATTCCATCATATTTTATAATTTCAGGTGCAGTACATTTCAGCACCCTTCCATTAGTTTGTAATGCATACAAGTTATTTTCCCCACAAATCTTCTGTCAAACTTCATCTACAAAGAACTGGGTGAAATATTCAAATGGATATTTCAACTCATTTTGGCCACTTTGCTTTTCCAATTCATATCATTTTCTATCAAGTCTAAGCTCCTCCATCTCAGGCTTTGTAAATCAATATTTTCCATAACCTCCTAACAAATCCTTCATCAACTATATTTTTCAATGTTTCTCCGATGAATTTTTTTAAATTTGCTGTTTCTTCATGTTCTTCTTCATATTTTTCCTCCGCACAACCATACCAGCTGAAATCAAGAATTTTTCCATCATTTCTGAATTGTCATACTTGACCAATGTTGCTTATAGGCAATAGCAGTTTTTCAAAGTTACTATAAGAAAATTTTTTTTATTTCTATTTTTAGTAATACTCTTACCGGTATTAGATTTTATTTTGCACGTAGTTTCACAATAAAATATTTATTTATTTTAATGTTTTTTTTTTAACTTTTTGTAAACACAATTTTTTTACAACACAATCTTGAGTATTTAACCCTACGAAGAACGCCTACCGAATGAACACCTACACAGCTTCTAATAAAACCAATAGCTGTTAGCTTGCGTAAAACATAAAGCTACATAATGCAAAAATGAGAAATTGAAAATATGAAATTAAGAGGACATAAGCACAATGTTGCCTATAGGCAACATTGGGCATGAGAGGGTTAAAATTTCAAAATACATTAAAAACTTATCATTGGTAATTTAAATTAATAAAAAGTGGTTTCGAAAGCAAATTACAACAAAATAAAAGTACAAACAACTAGAGAAATTTAAAAAGGTGTATATTTAGAAAAACTGATGTAAAAGTTGCATACACAAGTCTCCGCGGCTAATTTTTGGAACAATATTACTCTATAATATGTTTATTAAAATACCACAAAATTTTCAGGTACTCTCGGGTATACTTTTTTTATCTCTACAAAGCTTTAGAAAAGTAAAAAAATGGCTTTTCTGTATTTACGCTTGTATATCTTAACTGAAATAGCAAATATATAAAGTAAAGCCATTTAAAATAGTTGATATAACATTTTATCAAAAAAAGTTACTTTGTCCAAAAACGTTCATCATTAGTGATTCAATACGCCAACAAATTTGATAAAAAAAATTAAAAAAGAATTATAAAAAAGGCAATATTTTCCGAACCATGAAATATAGTTATAAATAAATTTGATGTTTATATAAACTGTTTTGTTCGCTTTGATGCTGTGTTTAATTTTTTTTCAAATTCGATAATTTTTTTTTATTTTTCCGTTGCTAGATGGGCCTTTTTTCCCTCTGTGAGACATAGGATGTGGGTACCCCCCTACCATAAAGGGGGGTACCCACAGTTTCCGTTTAACTCAAAAAAAGTGTGAAATTTTGCCAAAAATGACAAAAGTCACAAAATAAGACGAGTTTGAAGAAGTCGCACAAAAACTCGATGGTCATCAAAAAGGTTGCAAATTGCGACTTTGGTCGAAGAGCGGTAGCGCTGTTGTAGAGAGAACAGGTGGTGAAGTGGGAGAGAGATAGAAAGCTTAATTCATTAACAACACTGCTATTGTGCGCTTTTTTTAGAGAGTGTTGCAAGGCCCTCTAGTGTCAAGAAGAGGCATTGACTCAAAACCTACGAAGGAGGGTGCTGTGAAGTACATTAGGATATGTTAGTATTAAGAGCTGCCGGTACTGTCAAGGTGATCAGTGCTATGCCTTCACCAATTTCCAACAAGAACCAACACAATAACACACCAATGCACATGAGAAATATGCATGATGTTGTTGGCTTGCCTGAAGCTAGTCTTAAACTAAAGACCTCAGGGTTTGCAGTCAAATATTGAAAACAAATAAAAATTTTTTTAAATAAAGAGCTAATAAAAGCTAAAATTATTTTAAAAAAACTAAATAATAGCACAGTGAACTAATATTTTAGCTCAGCCCACAACATATGACAATTCTCAAATAATTCAATTCCGAGATTAATTAATTTTTGAGAGGGAAGTCCCTTCAGTTCTTACGCCCCTGCGTTATTATGCTTGGCTTTTGTTTATGTCGCTTAAGCTATAAAAATCAATGTTGATTTCTTTTCTTTAACTCTTAATTCATTTTATGTAATTTTTTAATTCCATGGAAATTCTCACAATATTAACATAATTTTACGTGATTTCTTTGTATAACAAGTAATTTAATAACTATTAATATTTTGACGAGTCTCTCGCTGTTATACGTTAACAAATATTTGATGTCACTTGATATACATATTTCTGTATTTTTACTTGAATTCAATTTATCATAAATGCAAAGTTGCATTTAGAGACTGGCGCCTGGTAGAGGTATAATTTTTTTCTTTTAAATTTAGCTTTTGTTTGTATACGTTTATGTTTTCTGAATTTGGTGTGGTGGGTCTATAAATTTAAAATTCATATCAGCAATCTTAAATGCAAATATGCGTGCATATAAATATGCTACGATTGTATAGTTTAAAATCAGATATGTATGTTTTAAAAGGATTTAGTAGATGGTGAATTAAAGTACTTGAATGTAGACCTACATGCAATAAAGCTGTTTTAAAGAATAGTATTTTAAACAAATCAAAATCGAATGAAAAACGGTTCACATTGCAGGCAACTCCAGTAACTTCCCCTTAATAGCAAGTTTAAAGCGGAATTATGGGAAAAAGATTTCGCCAACGGCCAATTGGAATCGAGCTTACGACATTTGACTCACTTTTCTAGCTCCTAAAAGGTAGTCGAACAAAGAAAATATTACTGAAAATATAAATGAAACTTAATATTGGAAAGTTCTCGAAATTTATAAAGTTGATTCGGTTTATATTTACCCGATATCTAAGTGAATAGCGAATCTTAAAAATGCATTTTGTTCCGAACTCATTGGACGTTCAAAAGTTTTGAGAAGTTTGCATATGTACACAGACTCTGACATACACACATATATAGATACATACAGCTATACAGGCATAACCGCGGAAATATTAGGAGTAACTTTATTACCTCAAGATCGGATGAAAGTTTGATTTTCGACAATCAGAGTAAAATCACTAACTTCCAATTTTTGGAGAGTGGAAACTTAAATTTGCTTTTGAAGTTTAGGGCGTGTTGCAACCTTCGAGAGCAACGTTCTTAAGTCATGACACGTTTTATTTTTTATTGTTACACGAAACTTATTACATGTACAATTCTGTATGAATTAAAGCTTACGAATCTTAGAATAATGTTTCAAAACTAAAAATTTCGTTCCATATTTGTATTATTATATAATTAAACAACATTATCTAAACGTTCATAAGTATTCCTTCAGAATCTTAAGCTGATGCTACTTTCTCATAATAACACGCTTATTTGAAAGAAAATTAATCAATATTTCTACAACATCACTTTATATTTACAGTAGCTTGTTTTTAATTCATGTCATGAAAGATATTCCCACTACCAGCTCTAACGGCTCGATGTTTGATGAAATAATAATCTAAAATTCAACAGATTTACAACAATCATGTACTGTAATTTATTACAAAGATTATATATGATAAAAAAAGTGCCTATCATTGTTAACCTGTCAAATCTTAATTAAATCTGATAAGTAAAATAAATTAGCCTATTTTGTGTTTTGTGGCTAAAATGAAGAGCAATTGTGGTTCTATTTGATTTTAAAGCATTATCAAAATATATGTATATGTACATGATTAGTGGATACATAATTATATTGATGGTACATACTAACTTTTTTTCTTTTCATATAATTAAAATGCCTGACTCATATTTTTGTATGCTTTTCTTTAAAAACCGTGTTAATATTTTATTTGCATGCGTTAAATAAATCCTTTGAATTGAAAACAAAAACAAATTTGAGCTTTTTTTTATTGTTGTTTCAGTATAAATTCCATAACGAAAATGTTTTTTTTTACTTGCAACAACAGGCAGTAAGTGTTGTTCATTCACGTCTATGTCTACTGGCTATGAATTTTTCGCGTTTGTATCTTTTTCAGAACGGAAAGAATCTATAATAGTAGGTGAGCCAAAGCGGAGATTTTGGGATTAACTCAAGCGCAGCATAATAACATAAATAGTAAAATTTCGCATCCTCTTAAGTACCCAAGTGTGTATTTCAATAATCTGACGATTTGCGCGTCACATAAGAAAATGGGAAAATCACAAAGCTGCTTCGTTTGGGACACATTTTTGCTTCAGAAAATATCTATATACCCATTTGTAAGCGCAGAAATGCCATTACGTAAGGCATAGGCTTCAAAAATAGCGATAAATGGTAAAAACATTTAGGACATACAGAAAATAACACAATTAATTCCTCACTAGCTTAAAGCGTTTTATGATTTTATTATATATTATAAAGAACATAGGGCCACATGATATTATTATGGATTGGCCTAATACAGCATCCAAAACTGCTGAAATCGATGAAGAGTAGACAAAATTAAAAAAAACATATATCGATCTTTTATTGCAACATTGTCATATCTCAAAACTAAAATTTTTAAGTAACTTAAGAAAAAGTCTTCATTAAGACCTTCTTTATATGTTAACAAATTTTCAGAAACATATCGTAATCTAAGCCGGAGATATAAGCACCAAAACCCTAACAACGTCAATATACTTGCTAAGAATTTTTGAAACTTTAAACGCGACTTGCCATGTTTAATTTTTTTTTTTGAAATAGGACTACGTTGCGATAAAGGTGCGATATGTAGATCTAATAAATCCTTATATTTTTGTCAATATTTTGTCTTTTATTAATTAATTTGTATGCCAGTAATTAATAATTTGGAAGACGGAATAAGCTCATGAAGCTTATATATCTGTGGACTTTTGACAAAACAACTTTGCTGGCAAAAATTATTTAAATAGCTGATGTTTCCTTGTAAAAAGCATCCACCTTCATAGCTGGTAAAAGTGAACAAGAGCGCTGATGAGACGGTGTAGCGGCCTGTCGAAATCAGTAGTACTCATCCATTCTGCTAATCTGATTTGAATATTCCAACACTCCACTCTTAATAAAAAAATAATTTAAAAAATGTTCAACTTAGTATTATTTTAAAATTTTTCAGGATAGCAAAAATACTGTCAAAGTGTTGAAGTTTCTGCGTATACTCTTAAAGAAAAGTAAAATTTTGGTATAATTAAATGATTTTAATTATAGTTTTATTTTTTATTTTGCCTCATAAATACTTTTATTGATATCCAATGGGTTTCTAATAGTATAAAGGTCTAGAAAAGTAAAATAGATTCATATCGAATAAAAATTTATTTGCTGGGTTTTGTATCAGTCTCAAAGCCTACTATGCTTATTTTTGAAAAGTGAATTATGAAGTTTAGTCGAACTGCATGGTTTTTATCCAAAGCTAATTAATTGAGGGTGCCGTTGGCTGAGTGGTTAGCGCGCTTGACTACAAATCCTGAGGTCTTCAGTTCAAGACTAGTTTCAGGTAAACCAACAACATCATGCATTTTTCTCATGTGCATTGGTGTGTTATTGTGTTGACTGTTGTTGGACTGTTAAAGTAATGAGGGCATAGCACTGACCACCTTGGCAGTATAGGCAGCTATTAATAATAATATATCCTAATGCACTTCACAGCACCCTCCTTCGTCGGTATTGTAGCAGAACCGTCCGCAAAGTAAAAGAACTAATAAAAAAGCTAAAAATCTTAAACAACTTAATGCCTCTACTTGACACCAGAGGGGCTTGCAACACTGATCTACAAAATACGCGTAATAGCGGGGTTGTAAATGAATTAAGCTTTTTATATCTGTTCCACTTCACCACCTGTTTTCTCTACATTATACCTTTGCCAAAGAAGGTAACACACTAATTAATTAACTGGTAGGCACTAATTTCCTGATTGTATTACTTGTCTTAAAAAAACTGGTTTGGCTTAAGTTCGTTTTTAATTTCATCTTTCGATAAAATTTTTTTTTTATTTAAGATAGAAATTCTAAAGCATGTAAATATTGAAGATTCAAAGAAAAATTTGGAGGTACGAAAGGTTGAACTTATATCAGATGTTTCAAGACCATCACAGTCTTCTCATCAGAGACCTTTTACCTACTCTACCGACGACGGCAGCAACAACACCCTAGCGAAAATCCTATTTACTTCACTGAAAGGAAAGCCTTTATATATATATAATGATTTCTTACGTTGCAGCAATGACTTTGTCATTGTTTTTCAACTAACGTAATTTTCCATTCCTGGTATGAAAATTGCTTCATTAATTATAAAAATTTCATAATTAAAATGAAACTTTTCGTTCACATATGTATAACCAAACGCCACCAGGCGGCTTTTTATATTTATTTAATCATGTCAGAGACTTAATTTAATATTTTTCACATCTCAAAATTACTTACTTTAATTTTACTTCCTATAAATAAATTTTTAAATATTAGGTTTGAACCCTTGATCTCATGTTTTTAAGCCACCACCTTTACTACTTCATCCATGTCACCATTTTAACCCTAAATTGCACATATAGCTGCTGATGGCCCTGATAGCTAGTACTTTTTCTTCCTTATATTGATCTTATATTTAGTTTAATATTAAATAAATAAATAAATAAATTTCACTTATTTCTCAATAAATTGTTTTAAGAGGGAAATCCCGAAATTCCGGGAACTTACCGATTTCCCCGGAAATGAAAAAGTCCGAGAATGAACAACTCTACTTAAGAGCCTATTTAATGAACATTAAAAGTTAGAAATTTGTTTCTATATCTCCGTTCGACTTTTTTGGTTTTATTCCCCTCTGCCAAATGGTGATTTAATATGGTTAAATATCTTCTCGATATACGATAGCGAATGGCTCCAATATGGTGCACTATAACGTTTTTTGCCTGTAGAGGAAAAAATCAAGACAAGTTTATTTTGAAATTTCAATTTTATTTTATTGAAAAAATTACTTCCCAGACCTTAACTGCCGCTTGAAAATATTATCATACAACCGAATTACATGTGATTACAATCAATTTGGTTTTATTATTAAAATTGAAATTGAATTGTTGTTTTTTCAATTGAATTTTAATTTATTTCAGTCGATTTTTTTATTAAACAGTGTTATTTTCTTATTTATATTGTTGTGTTGGTTCTCATAAAACTATCATTAATATTATTTTAAAATACAAAAGTTGTCAATCGTTTTTGGACAATTTTGTTTATTTTTATGCCTTTTTGTTATTTCTTTATTAAATGCCAATTGTGTTTGTTGCATACTAAATGACATCAAAAAAAAAATTCATTTTGCCTTTTTAATGAAAAATCATAAATTTTATTAACCCTTTTTCTTTGTGTTTCAGCTGAAGTAGAAAAAGTTGTCTCATAATTTTTCTGGGTTTGTCAGTTTATTTGTAGAAAGACATTGTACACGCTACGCAATGTTTTAAGTGCATAGAAATTCACCGAATAGTTTGTTACTGTTATTTGGGGGAAATTGAAAAAAAAAGATTATCTTCTTAGATGATCTATTTCATGTCCTTCATTTTCTATTTAGAGTTATTTCATTTTATAAAAATAATTTTGGTGTTATGTCATCGGGGAAAAATTAGGACTTATTTGATTCTATTTGGGACTTATTTCGGATTCTTTTATTCACACATTTCTCATACAAAAAAAAAATCAGAGCTTCGGAAGGTAATAAGGTCTTTCCCCTTTGTGGTGCTTTCGTAACCGGCATCGCTTACTAAAGTATTTCTGTATCTTGGACATTCTTCTGGGTGCAGAAACTTTCTCCTCCGTGGTATAACCAAATCTGGAGTCGCAGCACTATATTGAAGGCCTTCGATCAGACGTAAAAATTTACTGCTCGTTGTATGTCAGAAATGGGCTTGCTTATTAAAAAATTTCTTTTAAAAAAGAGTAACATTAAAATAACGTAGAACTAACTTAAAAATTCGTCGAGTTAATAATAGTTAACGGAAGTATTTTTAAGCTTGTAGTCGTTTATGAATGTAACTTTAAAGAACTTTACTTAATAAGCGTCTGTAAGCCTGTTTAAAGTTTTTTATGAATACAGCGTTATATGTATATTAGCTCATTACAAAATGGTTTATCACCAACTGATTATTTCTAAATGCCTTGACTTTTCTTTATAAAATTTCTTTATATGTACGTATTTAAGCCCCCCATAATTTGTTTTGCTGTCAGCATTTATTTTATTATGCATTTGATGTTTGCAAAGCGACACATTTATTTAGATTTTCATTGATGATAATGATTGAAATAAATCGATTCAATTGAATTTTAAACATCACAAATGTTTTGAATTTTAATTTAACGTTTGTCTACACTGTCGATCAAATTGATAAAGTTGGTGACTATTTGAGTGTATTTTTTTTAATGACAAACTCAAACATGTAAAAAATAAAACAATTTTCCATGCTTATTAGAAGAGTGATTGCTTATGTAATTGGGTTAGAATAGTGTTAGTTTTCGATCACTAAAACGAGATACAAATAAATCCGCTAAAGGATTTTAAGCTTTTGAAATTAATCGCCATATCTTTCTTTATATTGTGTAAAAATTGCATACAAATATCTTGTATACTTAGCTGTTGAGAGGAAAATATATGTTATTTTATCATTAAGTAGTGGTTAGTTGAATTCAAAAATGTCTACTCGTTTTCTACAAAGCAAAAATTTTTGAATTATGGCTCTCTTGCAGCAAAGGTTCAATATACTTTGAATAAAAAAATTAAGTTTTTCGAAAAGTTTACAGTGCTGGAGCCATTGGGTTCCTGATTTTTCAGCTGAAGGTTTGTTGCGAAAAACTCAACTTTGCTGTTTCCACTGAGGTTTAACCTTTATGCCGACAACCAAAATTTTTTCATCATACCTGGGTAGGTAGTGCTGTTTGGTAGTGAATTTATACTGAAAGAGATCTAATTGTTAGTATTTCTCGGCAAATTAAAAATTTTGTAGCCTATGGTATGAAAATACACGTCGTTGTAATTATCATAAGCAGGGCTCGGACTTTCACGCAAAAACGTATTTTTTGTGGTGATAGATAACAAGCTATTGACTAATTATCTATGCGAATCATAAAATTCTAAGTAGTTTGGCATCGATTTGTAGTTGCATATTTTTGCATATTTTGTTGGTAAGTGCATATTTTTGCATATTTTGGCAATAAATGCCAATTTCTCAATTTTTGAAAAAAATATTAAGAGGCCGATAATGGCTGGCAACTGAGTGAGCCTCAGTTGGGTTGTCAGTTGCTGAAAATGAAATTACTGATGGCAACTGGCAACTGAGAGCTTTCAATTTCAATTGCTTTTTAGTGCCTCTCTGGCAACCATTAATTTTTAGTTTCCCACTGGCAACGCATCTAAAGTTCGGTTGCATCAAATAATAATAATAATAATAATAATAATAATAATAATAATAATAAAAAAAAAATAAAAAAAGTACTCGTATATTTTCATATTGTTTTATTTTTGCTACTTTCTTCGTAGGGAAATACATATTTATTCGCATATTTTTCATTTTAAGGTGCATTTGTGAAGCGCCTAAAATCACTTTTTAGCTGCATGAAAGTCCGAGCCCTGGTGATAATTGGTAATTATAAAATTTAAGACACAGGTAAATACATACCTATATAAACATAATGGCAGACAAAATACTCGTAGTGATGTTTTGTATTGATTCAAAACCTAGACAAAAGATTAACAGATAAATCATAAAATATAGATCAACCTAAGTGCTTTGTGTATTTGTTTGTACTCTATTGCAATTATATTAACCGCCAAAGCAATTTTTATATTTTTTTGTACTTTTAGTTATTAAAAAAGTTGTATGTAGGAGATTTAATTAGAAATTTTTAAAATTTGGAAGCCATGCGTGTTTTATATCCATGATTTAATTGTAATTAAAATAGCTTAAAATAGGAGGGTTATTGATAATAATTTATTGTTACACAATCATACTATTGCTGCATAATAATTTAACTTTTTCAAGTGTTAACATTTTTAATAATACATATTAATAATGTAATGAATACATGTAAATATGAACTTGCCTATTGTAGCCTAATTAAAGTTTACAACCTATTAGAACAGTAATAGGTTCCATTTTAACAAACATATTTTAGCTCAGGAAACGTGACAATGCTGACGCAATAGACTTCGGTCCCCATACCAAAAAAAGTTGTGCCAGTCACTCGCTAGAATAAAGGATATGTTTATAACATATCTAAAATAGGAAAACTGATTTTTTGCTACGCGCCTAAATACACTTTTTGTTTTTTATATATATAGCATCGTCATTAAAGCCTCTCTTAATGTCGCATACCGTTGCTTATTGTTTGACTGTGACTTAATTTTCTCATGAGTTGGCTTCTTAATCCGACATCAAATTTTGGCCGCCACTTATGCCGTCTCGGATAACTCCCTCTTAATGACCACATTTTTGCACCGGACAAGAAAGCCCTTCTAAATCTTCGTATATCTAGCTTTTATTATTATACTCACTTTTATGACACGTCAAAAATTAATGTGTTGTTTCTAGAAACGAAGCAATCGGCTTGGATAGAAATTTTGTGTGGAAGCCACTCGAAAAACTGAGTGCTTTTCATCCAAATTGGTCATTCAATTCGATTGTTTGAGTTTTATAAACAGCACATATGCCTTTTTTTTGTTGTTTTTCACATACAAAATACTTCAAACTGGGTCGATCCCAATACAAAAGAAAGAAATTTACAACAGTCATCCCAATCAATGACGTTTTTAGAACTTTTAATTGTTTTTGCCATGCCTTCAAAGTCAGCACTTTTGCAAGTAGGCACAGTCGGTCCTTGGTACATATATTTAACGACACTAAGGAGTCTCTGCCTTTGGCGGACACGCTAGAGGGAGGAGGGCCCATTAAAGTGACATTTTTTTTGTCATAGGGGTGAAACCGAAATTTTCCCGAAAATTTCCGCACAAAAAAAATTAAAGCTGAGAAAATTTCATACAAAAATATTTAAAATAACTTTTTACTTAAAATCAACCTTTTTAGAGTTATAAGCCAAGAAAAACAAAAAAATTTAAAAAAGTTGTTTTAAAATCATTCACAACACTCCTTGACATATTTTAAATTTTGAAAGTTTAAGGTATTTATGATGAGCTTAATAGGGCATTTAAATTCTCTTGAAATCTAGTACTTTCGAGATTTCGAGTTAAATCTGGTTGGTTTTAAGTAGATTTCTCATACAAACCGAAATCTACTTTGTCAGTAGATTTGAAAAAATCGCGCAAAGGACACGCCATCCGCCCAGACATGCCAAAAATTAAATTTTCAATATTGGCTACATAACTGCACACAAATTCGTTAAAATCCGTAAATGATTTGCATCCCATACTAGTAACTTGTGTTGTAAATTTATTTCTCAAAATTACTGCTAAAAGTTTAAAACTTTGAAGCTTAAAATATTGAAGACATATTCGTGAGTCCAATATTACTTCTTCATAAAAATTAAACTAATTCTTTTAACACAGCGTACGCGTAATGATTGTCCAACTTATTAAGGGTTAACGTTATCGAACTATTTTACTAGTGAAGTGATTACCAGCAAAAGATAAGAAAATTGTTTGCCAATCGGTGCACATATTTTTAAGTCTTACAAAACGCTATTGTTGTTTTACAAACAGAAGGTCGTTGCATGAAAATTTAAGGATTTGTTAGCAACCTTTTTATTTTACTGTCAAAGAACAAACAATTTGTTTGTTTTCATCAAATTACGAATTGCGTGCGATAACAATCAAAATTATTTTTATACGTTAAAGACGATTTTGCTTAAATCCCTTTTGTTAGAAAATTATGACAAGGTGTGTACGAATTTTCCAAACATTGTTAAAAGTTGTCTAACCTTAAGAATCAATTTTTAATGTCAGACCGAAGTTTCGGGTTCGGTGTTCGAATTATGCCAAACACCGAATGTTCGGAAAAAGTTCGGTGTTTGGCATAATGTTTGCTGAACACCGATCTCTGTATACATTTTTTGCACATGTTTTTATATATATTATAAAAGATATTCACAAATCCTGTGAAATACAAGCACAAAGAGTACAATGTGTTAAGAATTTGTTAATTTTCTTATTATTAAATAAATAAAAATTTCCTTTTCAGGCTCGGTCTGCAGAATTTCGGGCTCGGCTTCAGTCTGAAAAGGTGCGTTCGGTCGAACTCTATCAATGTTTGTATGTGTAAGTGAAATCCGTCCATCAAATTAATTTTTTATACTTGGCAACTAAAACAAAAAGTACATAAGTAGACAGACAGAAGGCTGATTGTTGTTAGGTTTGATGAAATGAAAAACTCACAGACTGTTGTTAAATACAATAAAGTTGTTACAATATGCCTCTAATCCTTGTAGTTTGCGTACTTGTAGTTTTATTTATACATTTTGTTGCCGTAGTGATACAACAGTCTGTCTTCTCGCAGGCTCTTAGGTTACCAACCTTTATATTTCGTGGTATTGGCGTATCTAAAGTCTATCAATATGTATGTAGCTCTACCCGCATATCCTTGTTACCAGGAACAACATAGCTGTATACCCTTGTTAAAACTGTCTGTTTGTTCTAGTTTATGTTAATCTGTCTGCTTGTTAGGCGGCAAACATTGTAGTCCTCAACAGCCCGGATTAGTTTATTGTGTAATATTTTGTCAGTTGTTTTAGGATTTACGTTATTCCTTTCTTTTTTCATAATACCACAAATAACAATAATTGCTCTTGATTTTTTTTTCCACTTTGTGTTGCCAGGCAAATCAAATATTCAATTACTGTTCTATAAAAAAGGTTTGACTATATACATTCATACAGTTCGGACTCATATAATAAATGTGTATTGCAAATTCTTTTTTTGACATACAACACTCAATATCACAGTAGTTTGTTGACAGGCTTAATCATCCCTCGTCATCACTGTCAGTATCTTTATACTGTATACTTTTAAGTACAAAATATAATACAGTTTACTTAAAGAATTTTCAAGATTTGTGTGTAAAGAATTATAAAGATTTAATGTTTTTTACAATATTGATATACATATATATATATTGTATGTTTGTGCATCATAAGTTCCAACTTAAATTGCTGAATATTGCATTCTAGGCTAATGAAGCGACTTGTAATGTTTAGTTTTTCTAACTGGAGACAGTAGGCATGCAGGGCTCTGTCTTCTCCTCTTAGGATTCTTACTAATAACTCATAGATGGTGGAGAATATATTTATAGTATTCTAAGTCGTGGGGCATTTCCAGGATGTCCCTGTCTACGTATCCGATAGGTGGAGCGTTGAAAGTGATCTCAGTGAAAACCCACAAAACACGTACTCTGTAATCTTTGTTTTCAATTATTCTCGCATCTTGTATAGTGGCTGGCATTGGGTCTTGAAAGATGATCCTCGTAAATTGGCTTTGGTGTTGATAGTTGCTTATCTCACCAACATTATTAAAGGTAATTTTTACAACAATTTACTGTTTTCCGGCCGGCCTCCCGAAAATATATTTGGCTCATATTCTGGTTGTGCGAATAAATACAATTGCTATATGTAGAGTGATGAGTTAAGGCAAAACCAAATGCAGAGTAAAGATCGTTTACACAACTGGACTTCGTCCGAGGTTAAGGGGTTTCTCCTCTGGGTGTATCTAATAGTGACTTCACTAGGTACAGATTATCTGCCTTTCCACCCTCCGGTAGGGCTTTTGGTGAGTCATGCTTTTCTACACAGCCGACAAAAGTATTTTCTATTCAGCATGACATAATGCATCTTTTCATTAGAGGCTAAAGTCCAAAGGCCTGTTAGGCATCGAATACACTAGTTGACATACTCAAAGGAGAAAACCCTTGCAACCTCATGGAGGCAGGCTAGTGCAGAAAATGTTGCTCATTACACTATGCGACAAATGAGGACTTTTGGAAACACACAAGAACTGGAAAGTACAGGTTCGATCGTACTACCACGGAGTAGTAAAACCCTATACTCAGCTTGGCGTATTTGGTGCTAAATGTTTTTTATGGGCTTCAAAAGTTTCGGAAAATCAGTGTCCTCTCCAAAAAAGGTATCATCAGCTTTTAGCCATCAGCTAATTTAAGCTTAATGATACCGCTTAACAATATATGGCAATATTGTAGCTAAGAGTCCGGTAAACAGATTGTATTAACATTTTAGGTCAAGAAAAAATTTTTCGTTAATTTTTTTTTAAATTAAGGAACAAATTTTTTTCACTATTTGCAGAATAACTTACAGGGACTCGTAATGTTTTACTAACAGTTTTTTGCAAAGTAGTAGCTACGGTAGTGCTGAACAACTTTTGTGACCATATCAATGCAATCTGAACGTGTCTAGGCAGCCTAACAACTCATACAGATCACTTTTTACCTTGAAAAATTATAGTTTTCATTATATTTGATGCAAAAAAAAAATATTTTTTTTTAAATAGTATATTCAAGTGCTGACTTCTCTGTTAAGTTTAATTAACATTTTGTGCCAGGAAAAATATTTTTTCTTGCACTTCTGTTGAAAAAAATATAAGAAACATATACTGGAAAACTCAACCGATCCTCCGCTAAAGAATCAAAAACCGGTTCAGAAATAAGTGAAAATATTTTATGTTTGTTAATGGCTAATTTAAAAAATTTTCGAGTCTGTCTGTATTTTTTTCCTTTCTGAATTTCATGAAATTCGGCACATATATATATTCTATTTTTTTGTTTGCATTGCACGGCAAAAGAATTAGTTCGATACTTTAACGTTTTCTATTTTATAATCCAAACTTGGGCATCTCGGCCATTTTTGAGAAAAGTTCTTCATAATGAAGATTGAATAAGTTTAGAGCGCATCATCAGATATTAATCATTTCTTTTTAGTCTCCTCCTAACAAGTATTAATTAAAAAGGATATTGCTTCCTGCTACAAGTGCTTCTGAAATGCAAAAGTATCCTTTATCCTTAAATTAATGAGCAGAATATATATGTCGAATTTCATTAAACTCCAAACCCTTGTTTTTGTATTGAACATTTTTAAAATTACTTTAATGTTAATGGTTTATTCTAATTTCTAAAAACATGCTCCAGAAGTTACAGTAGGTCATTTTACAAATGAAATTTTACTCTAACACAGTGTTATACCAACTAAAGCTAATAATACGTTCCATACATAGCACTATAGGAAATTTTTTTCCTTTTTCTGGCCAAAACTAAAGATATTAATATTAGAATTTTCCGCCCGTTGCTTTACCGTTATGTTATAATATGTTTTCCCATGCGGTTTCTAAATGAGTTGAATTTTTTTTTATGAAATTCTGTTTAAAACAAAAATATTATTAATGCATGGTTAAACAAATTAGATGGTCCAAAAATAGGAGTGCTTCGAAATTGTCACTCGTGCGATGGATTGAGCGTGAGTGATAACATTTTCTCTTGGCGATAGTAAATGATAACAAATTTTAAATGCCTTAAGATGGAGACTTCTAAAGAGCGTATCCTAAACATTATTTAGATCGGTCCTGCCATTTGGCTGTAATTCATTATGGCCACAAAAAGGGTTAATATTTGCTATAGTGTATAGCATAGTTCAAGTATTCGATAATAATTTCATGAAAATGAATTTTTGTTTAATACAATACTTGTCTACTCCTAATCGAAATTTACCATATAGGTAGTGCTTTCATAAAAAAAATTTTCTATTCGCCTCCTAAGAAATTTTGTTTTTGGCTGTTACTGTGTTTTAAAATTATGCAGTCGATATATCTGTGGTCAAAAGCCTTAACCGCATAAGTCTGCTTTCAAGGTTTTCAGGAGACCAGTTTAAACTTTAAAACCCTCACTGCAAATCAGGAGTTGCTTTTTTGTTGTTTATTTTTTTTTACAGACTCCAAGCATGCGTATTCCTTTAATCATATCTTAAAAAAATAGTTCTTTAGGCTTATATGGCTTATTGAGTACAAAAAATTAAAAATGCTGAAGTTGAGTTGGCCTTCTGTGCCACAAGAAAACACTAATTTTTAGTGCACCTAAGTCAACTTAAGTCCATATTTTATGTCAACATTTGTATGATTTTATCTCTCATGTTGAGTTAAGTTCTTATTCCTTACTGATAATTCATAATTTGTCGACTTATGTTATATTTTCACTTTGGATTCCTTGAACATAAAAAATTTTTCTAAGATATTTAATCTAAAAAACACCTTATATTTAATTTAAAAATAAAAGTTTTACAAGGATTTTTGTTTGTCGTAAGAGGTATGTGACATCAGTATATATTTTACAGATCAACAATATCAACTTACGTAACATACTCGTTCTTAAATGAAGATTAAATTAAAAAAAATCTAAAAATATCAATAAACTAACTTTTATTCACTTACTTTTTCCTTAGGGCGTTCTTCCTGGAGCTTTTCTAATTCTATATTCTTTAATACTCTGTCAGACATTTGGCATATAATTTTTTACAAAAATTTTTAATAATTAAAACTTTTAAATCAATGGTCTATCTCGACTTACTGACTAATTTTTTAAAAATATTCAATATTTTTAGTTTGCAGTAAAGACCAAAGTCTACTTAAACAACAATATTTTTTAAATTCAAATTTGGAATAAGAATTTAACTTGAAATAATATTTTCGTAAAGTGATTTTTTAGTTTGGAAAAAGGACTCAGCTCAATTTATGCCTATCAAAAATCGATGTTGTAATTCGGAATAACAAAGTAACTCAACTTAGGAGAATAAAATGTTTACTCTCTATTGCTCAATAACGACATAAGTTTGATTTAGGCAATAATAAAAACTGTATATTTCTAATTATCATATCTTAAATGGATTTAGGTCATTATTCCAAAGTAAGAATATAGAATTATGAAACACTTAATTTGAGTTAGGAAACTAACGTCGGTAAATTATGAGTTAAGCTGTTAATCCAAAACAATAATATAAAAAAATTACTTAAGCTATTAGGTCTTTTATGGATAGATGTTATATCAAGAAAGATACAATTACCAAAAATTGATAGCAAGTAGATTCATACATGCCAAACACGATAGCACCAATAACTCAGTTTCGTCCTAACTCAACTTAGGCGGTTAAGGCTTGTGACCATAGATATATTTGATTCAACATATAATTCTGATGTTTAGTATACCAAGAAAATCAAGCAAAGCTATTTACTTTTTTTAAATGATTATAAGTACATATGTATGTAAATAACAATTTTTTACATATAAAATTCTTTTCCAGTAGAATTTTAATTTAGAAAATTGTTTTTTTTTGTATCTCTTTATTTATCCTTTGTAAGGTGAGAAAGTAGCTATGCCTTCTACTTATATCTATTGTTCTATTCATATTGAAAAACATTTTTTGAAAAGATTTTAAAAATTAAATCTAAGATAACATTTGCACAAACAAGACATAAAGAAAATGAATTGTACTGAAAAACCACAATGCTCAGTTTATTGAAAGAAAGGCAAATCTCAGTTTTTTTTAATTTAAAAGTAAAATGCATATGGTTTGATACAGATCTCATCGTATCTTTTCTTAACTGATCAAAAACAACATAACTAATAAGATAGTACCACAGTACCACTGCGTAATACAGTATACCGAGGGTCTATATTCAAATAGTGCTATCTGCAAAATCACAACTTCATAGCAGAGAGAAAAAAGAGTTTTTTTCGTTTACTCTAAGAGTAATAACTAAATTTTATTTTGCAATGTTCTTTAAAAACGACGGGTAAAATATATAGACGAAAAATTGCATAAGTGTCCAGGAGTCCGAATAGGATGTTATATGTATGACTGACGTCCATTAGATTTTTGTTCCCAGCATTTTCTCAAAACACACTTGTCTCCTATCTCCAACCCTGAAGTGGCCCAGCAGCGTCAGTAGCTCCTAGACGAGTCAAATGTATGACCAACTCCCATTAGTTTTCTGGCGTCAACATTTTTGAAACACACATACCCCGTATCAGCCCCCTTAGAGAATGGAAATATTGGTTAGGTATGTTAGAAAAAAAGTTTTGGGAAAGAAAAGTTAAGTGGGGTCAGTCATACATTTGACTCGTCTAGGGGGATCCTAGCCGCTGCAGTGGCCAAATTTAGTGCAGATAGCACTTTTTTTTTACTGAAAAAACAACGTGTTAGTTAGATAGCGCATTGAAAAATGTATGATAAAAACCTTTAAGAAATAATATGTTTTCTTTCTAATTAAAATGACAGATGATAATTCAGTCAGAGAACATTTTAATATATGTAGCAGTAAATATATAAACTATTACCTTGAGCTTAAAATTAAAAAAGAGTTTTTATTATTTTTAAACAAAGAAAGGTGGAAGAAAAGAAATTTATATATATTATAAACTATTTATTTAATTATATTTAATATAATTAGAAGTTGATCGAAATGTAGTGTTCACCATAGGAAATTGCTGTTAAGGTTAATTACACTGGTCTGCAGAAAAATATCCTTTAATTAAATATATGTACAGTATTTACTGTGCTAAGTTTAAAGCCATTCGATATTTTTCTTCTATCACGTACAGATTTTTTTAATGGGAATGATTAACATTTCTAATACCTACATCAATATACTTCACTCTTACTTGAGCCCAGATTTCAACCAGCCAAACGCCAAAATATTTTAGCATATTTAAAATGTAAGAAAATTATCATCAAACTTCATATATAGTGTTTGCATTTGATCAATGCTTACGGAGATATTCACAAACTAGTAAAAAAAAATTTTTTTTCGTGCAAAATTAAAATATTTTCTTTCTAAATACTCATAAAAAACTTTTAGTCTGCAAAACCTTTACCATATAATCGTTTTTCTTAAGGCGAGGATCTTACGATCAAAATAAGCTACATACTATGAAAATCGATATACAAATGTTTATTTTATTAGCAGTTAAGTGAATACGCCCAAACACTTAAAAGGTGCTTTAGGTGATAAATTTATTTTTGGTTTACAAAATTTAAAACGAAAGTACCTTTTAAGCGTCTGGGTACTTTCACTTAATTGGTAATAGAATCGACATTTATTTATCGACTTTCACAATATATGTTCTATTTTTTCGTAAGACATCTGACCTCAAGAAATACTCGTATAGCTAGAAGGTAAAGTTTTTTATGAGTATTTAGAAAGAAAAATTTTAATTTTGCATGAAAAAGCTATTTTTTTAAACTAACTTGTAAATAACTCCAAAAGTATTGTTAAGATTAAAGAACTATGTTGAAAAATGTTTAAGGTGATTTTTTCAGGCATATTTTGGCGTATTGCTGAAGTCGGGCATAGCATTCTCGAGTTATGTTGAAATATGTGTATGTACCTACCAAGTGGAAATATTAGTCATGCACATTAAAAACCATCTATACGTGTTAGAAAAAAAGGGATTTTAGTTGAGGACATTAAACTCCTCTTAATTCCACATATTTTTATTTAAAAACGAGAAAGTTGTTTTTTTTCTGCAAACCAGTATTATACAATATGCGCTTGTTATACTTCTAACCGATTTCAAAGGAAAATATATTTTAACGTTTGTATACGCTGCTTGCTGCATGAAATTTGGTCCTATATTTTAGAAAGTCGGACGGACAATATACTTGCCTCAAATATTGATTCTCTTTATGGATCGATTTTTAAAACCATTTTTATGTTTGAAAATTTTCTTGCAGTTTAGTCCCATAGCTTTTTTTGAAAATAGGATGACAGTTTTCCCGCAACAGATATTGACTATCACATAACTCCTCCATTTATGGATTGATTTTCAAATAAATATATTTTTTTGTTTTTGGGAAATCGGTTTATCAAAGCTTGGTCCCAGTATTTCATTTTTCGAAACTCGCACGGGCAATTTGCCTAGCTCCTTAATTTATAGAACAATTAAAATTAATTTTTTTTAATTTTCTAACAGTTTCATCCCATTTTTCCGAAAATCCGATGGGCAATTCGCCAGCTTCACATATGGATGGAAGCACAACTCCTCAATTTATGGATCGGTTTTCCAAAAAAATTTTTTTTTGTTTGAAAATTTATGCTTGCAGTATCCTGAAACACACAAAAATTTAAAAAGTTTAATAACTCAAATGAATATGTAGGCTAATAACCCCTAAATTATTTTCAGATCTTGATGTGACGAATAAAAAAAAAATGCAACTATACTATTAATCGGCAAAACAGGTCACATGTGCTCTTTTACTCTTTTGCTCTCACACGTATGTACTTACACGCATTAACTAAAAGTAACCAAAATTAACCAGTCTTGCATGGGCATTAAACTAAGTAGGGTGTGTTGTCTTTTATTGCTTGCTATTGCTTCATATAAACTAACAAAAACTTTGTAAGAGCGAAAGTTGAAAAAAACTCATACAAGCCCAAAATGTAACTGAATGAGAGCGCCGTTTATTGCTTTAAAGATAGAGCTTATCGGAAATGTTATGGTGATTTCTGAATTTGGCATGTGAAAGTAAATAAGAGTTATCTATTTTGATCCACGCACACAAAAAATTTCTCAAATTTTTTTCAAAACAAGCATTTGTTTGAAATTTGCTTTAAGTTCTGTAAATAGTTTATCTGTTTCAATAAATGTCTCTTTTATTTACACTAAAAAGCAACAACAAAAACCAGCTTCATTTTCAGCCAAAATGTGTTTTTTATATTTTACAAAAAAAGTTTAAGGTCATATTTCAATAAAAAATTTTTCTGAACTTCCAAATTTTTTAAAGAAAATATTTTTTATATTTTCTTCAATAAACAAATTTGTAAATTTTGAAAAATTTTTGTCCGCATTTACAATTTTTTATTGGAAATAATTCAATTATTTTTCAATAAACAGATTTGTAAATTTTGAAAAATTTTTTTCTGAACTTACAAATTGGTTTATAGGTCCTACTACCTCATCATAATGAAGTTAAAATTTTTCTGTGCACAGCATTCAAAATGTTCAAAACTATTGCGTATTGCTGTTTGAAATGATATTTTTCTGAACAAGAAGAGAAAATGTTTTCTGAAAACTTTTGCAAATGGGAACTTAAAACAGTATAATTCGCTGAATTGCGGTAAAATATGTTTCCAAAAAATTTTTAGACTTCTGTTTTATAAATCCAATTATCACATCGCTAGCTTTGTAAGCAGTCAAAGATGACGAACAATTAACCTGTAGTCCAAAAATATAACAAGATCCAAAGTGTTTCTTGTAATGTACTGACATCACTATGCTAAAAGGAATCAGGCAGTTGTGAATGCTGACCAATAGTGTCCTTAAAAGTGTTAATAAAATGAAGATCATTAATAAGTATAACTGCTTTAACTAACATGCACTAAAATGACTTTTAATGTAACATCTCAGAATTTAACTTGTTAAGTTCTAACTGATTGGTAAGATCATAAAAACTTTATTTGTAACTACCCAGCAAAAACTTTACGTACTGGTAGGCAAAAAAAAAATATATGAAGATTTAAGTAGTAAATTTTTATGCTTTGTATTTAAGAAGTTAAAAAAATAACAGATGTACTTAGATTGTCTCAGCAATAAACTAGTTATTATTCGACTTACTTTAAGCTACAAAATAAGTAGTCAAATAAAAAAAATAAAATAAAAAAAAATGTTTAAACACATAATTTATTTATTTTTTTCTCACTTTGCTTTTTTTGACCCGACTGGGATACTAACCGTGCTCTTGCAGAGTTAAAGACAAGTACCTTACTCACTCAGCTATTGTTGACTTATAAGTTTAAGCGCCATAAATTTGTTTTCATATACCAAGTCAACATGTGTTGGTAATGCCAACACATGTTAACTTAAAGAATGTTTGCCTACCTATTTTAGTACAACGTAACAACAAATTATAACTACTTTCAGTTAAAGAGATATATATGTACTAATTATATTAATAACTAAGTAATAGTTCTACCTTGGAGCATAGCAATAAGATAAATAAGTACCACTCATTACCTTGTATCCCATTAAAAGTGTACTATCGACTACAAAAATGCCAAAAGATTTTGTCTGCGTAATATGACCAGCAGACAATAATGATTGCAGAACATACAGGGAAGACTTCGAAACAATGGAACACTCACCATATGCCTGCCAAACTTTTTCACCGTTAGGATCAAACATTTTGAGATAATCTATCTTAAGAGTAACGATTGCAATAAATTGAAAAATTTTGTGCACAACCGTGTGTTTCTACAATTAATATATAAGTTTTCAGATTCATACATAAGTAATGCACTGCTGACTGACTCAAGTGTATGTTTAATGGCAAAAGTCTATTAAATTGGTCTCGTCCTTTTCAACCTAACCTATTGAAACAATGTGCGCAGAATCCATTCGTGTGATCATACTTCAATTAAACAAGTCTTAATCTTGATTGATATCTGACATATTAAGAAGAGAAATGCATCTGAAATTTAAATGAAACAGAAAAATACAAATGTTTATTTAATAAAACGGAAACCATCATGAAAATGTTTTGACAAAAACTTGCTATGTTACAATGAACCCCTGTCAAAGATGAAGGGATTTATGAAAAAAAAAACAACACAGAAATATCAATAATCCTAAAACAACATTAAGCAAGTTTGAAAAATATATATGTATATGTTTATAATTCAACGAAACTAAATACATTGTATCGATAATAATATGTAAATTTTTAAGCAAATGTGAAAAGGTTTAAATATAAACATTTGCTTTTATTTTAAAACAGGATTATTATCAAAATTTCTAATCATAATTGCCATTTTATATTTTTAGCCCTAAAACTAAAACCAAATATGATTGCTTTTATTTATTTAGCAACAAATGATAATGGTAACAATTGATGTCACTGTTAAATAGAGAATGGAGGGCTCAACTGTTGTATGTAGGTGTTTGAAGCAAAAGAGCTGCTGGTGTTACTGCTGGCTCTAAATCCAAACAGGATTATGAATTTGAACAAAACATCATCCTAATCAACAATATGACAAGAAGAGTACTTTACTTTTAAACAAAATTCCTGTTCCTTATGTTGCACAGTGGTGTCGATGAAACAAAAGCAAACAAGAAACATGACTGTGTATGAGATTGCGCTTGTCAATTATTTTTCTTCTGAGTGTCCATTAGCATGAGTTAAAACTTACTTAATATAACATGCTGCTAATTTTAATTTTAAAATTTTCAAGAAACAAATAATATTTATACCATCATTTATTGGCAATATTTTTTAAGAGGAACAGACTGAGGTTTGGGAATTGATTATACTAATCGCAATTAATCTCATCTTTTAATCATAGTTGTAACAGAGGTTCAATTCGTCGCATAGTTATCGGCGGCGGCGGCTGAACAAACTAATGCCGGCGGCTGAAATTCGGCTGTAGCCGTTATTCACAGAAAAAAATATAAAAAAAAAAAATTTCAAAGAGTTTGTCTAAAAATAAGTTTCATTTTCAGTAAATGTTCTTTACTGAATCAATACATTTTTTGTTTGACTTTTATTTAGGACGCAAACACCAAAAACAACAAGAAACACTGTGTCGTAAAAAAATAATCCCGATGACGACACACAAATAACTACAACAACAATGATAGCAAAAGGAATGCGAAGATTTTTGAGTGAATCCAATTCCTTAATGCTGTTGCGTAAATTCTCATTAATTTTTTTAGATTCTTTAGATAAACCTTCAGACTTGAGCACATTTAACAAAGTAAAATTTCATAAATGCTTAATGGATGATCATCCCCATCACCCTGCCAAAAATTTTGTTTAATATATTTAAAAAAATTCAGTAAATATTTTTGTTTGATGAAGTAAACTATTTTGTTTAATATTTGTTAGTTTTTTTAGACTAATTGTTTTATAAATTCTGACAAAAATATTGTTTGATATTTTTCAGAAAATCCAGTAAATCTTTTCGTTTGATTTAGTAAATTGTGTTGTTTACAATTTGTAAATATTTTTAGACAAATCGTTTTACGGATTTAAACAATTTGTTCACTGAAAAAACAAGTTTTTTTCAATGAAATTGTTGAGATATTTTTGTCTATATTTACAAATTTATTTGTAGGTCCGTTCCTAGAAAAAATATTTACTATTTTACTGAATTCCTTTACAGAAAATGAAATTTAGTTTATTCTGTGTTCATAGTCCAAAAACTAGTAAACTTGTAATTAATGGTATGCGTATAGGTCTGTAAACTTTCTTAGTGATGATTTTTTTATTATTCTAAGCATGGTAACGCAGTGTGGCAGGTATCCGTAAGTCGCTTCACTGTACCAGATATACTTCAAAAAGCAAAAAATAAGACAAAAAAATTACACCTTTGCGTGTAAGGTTGAATTTTTTATGGTTTAGTTTATTCATTGAGAAGCGTCAAACAACAAACCCCAGATTGTTTCATCAGTCGCTAAGCCGCTAAGATCGCCATACCATTTTAAATTCCCAATATCTGTTTGTAAAATATCTATCACGGGATCCTATAGTTTCCTTTGCTTACCGCCATTTGTGAATTTTATTATCGGACTATTAATCGGTGACTCTAAAAACATTCATATGGCTGATCTCAAACCTCTGTCACTCCTAGTATTAAAGTAATTAGAGAATAATGATGATCTCCTAAAGAATACCCAGCGTTTCTTTAGCCTTTTTAAAAATATTAAAAAATCTATTTCCTAAAAATTTTGACCGCGATATTGGATCTGCCATCTTGAATTTTTATTTTGAATATATTATAAAACCACTAAATCAATATTTAATTTGTGGAAAAAATTCTGGGATCCTAGCCGATCATGCACTGGCGGGGTTTTTCCATTCTAAATTGTAGTTGTACGAAAATGTGTAGTGGGTAAGCTGGACACAAATATAAAAATATTTTTTATTACGTGAAATATTTTTCTAGATATCCGCGAAAAAAGGATTTTTTGTTTGCAATTTTATTCAGTTATTGGCCTGTGTTACCAGTGGAAGATTAAAAAAATGATATTCTTCCAAAAAACATACGTTTCTTGTCAAAAGTTACATTTCGAAATAGTCCTTGAGTACATAGTAATTTTATGTAATTTATATAAAATAAATATTTGTATTCCATATTTCAGGGATAGTCTAGTTTGTAATAGAAATCGATTGTTTTCAAATCCCACGATTTCACCAAATAGGTATTCTGTAAATCTCACGATACGGCAAATTCGAATCTAAGTTCAAATAAAGGATTATAAGCCTCTAAAACTATAAGAAAACATCAATAAATCCTTCAGTAGATTTTTTTCAAATCGCTCGATTTGAAATCGTTCGATTTCTATCACATGCCAGAATAACAAGGCAACAAATCATTTATTGAACAAAAATATAACTTAGAATAAAAATAGATAAACTTTTTAGTTTTTTTTCTTTTTACACTTAACTAATTTTTCGTATGAAATGGGACAACAAAGTGCATTTATTAAAGTATGCAAGTCTTTGATTGTATGTTATTCAAACCGAATTGATATGTTAAGAAAAATATGCTTTCAGAGACGGGGAGCTCTTATCTTAATTAATGAATGAAGCACTTTTTCAAAAACATTACTTCGTTCTGCGCCATGTGCGAAAAATTACGAAAATTTGGTCGAATATACGTTGCGCCTTCAAAAGTTACAAAAATGAAACAATTGTAACCAAACGGCATCACTGGCTAGCCCCATTGATCTACTCTTTCATTCTTTCTTTCAAGACATTTTTTTTATTGATCGGATAAAAATCTATTGAGCTACAGATATTGTATTTAAAAAATAAATGCATTTCCCGATGTTTTCGCCTCAATTAAGACGACAAAAATTACTTTATTAATATTTTTAAGCCTTTAATTGAAAGGAAATTCCATGAAAAACAAATGAGGCTTAAAATTATTGCGATCCGGCGAAAATGAAAATGAAATTTTTTTTCAGCTGCAAGCGTTTTAGCAATTTCTTTGCATATTTTTAAATAAACAAATATTTTTACAAATAAACAAAAACTTTCGTTGCTACTGTCGGCACAACCGTTTAATTTTGTAAATGCGGCTGATGAAAAGAAGTCGATTTCAGCCGGTCCATCGGCGGCTTGACGTATGAAAATGACGCCGGTGGCGGCTGTCGGCCACTCGAATTGGATCTCTGAGTTGTAATCGAACCCATAAATCGCTTGATTAAAATTAACGATTTGACCTTGTTTCGAGCACTACATTTATGTATTAAGTGTTCAGTTCCACTGTGCTCCATCTTTTTAGTGAAATATTAAATAATTTTTTTTTAATTTAAAAATATTTTGTGGTGCGTTAAGTACTTAAAACGACATTGTCACCTTTTGTGTCATACACATGATATATTTTGTATACTTTTATATATTTTGTCTCTTTGCGAATCTTTTTTTTTTCAATTTTAAATTTCTAAACAAATTGTTGTCTTTTGAAAAATCCCTAAATGTTTTATTTCTTTTTTATTTTAAAGATTTGTATATACGATAATGTTTGTCTATGTGTCTGCCTTTACTCTGTAGTTGTAACAAGAACAAAAATCATTGAGGCGCATTAAGTTGATCCTGCTTATTTAACATTAGTTTATGCTTTAATGGATTTTGAAAATTTTCAGCATTATATTAACAAAATGTTGATTTTTTTTTTTTTTTGAAGAGGCTTCTACTCCAGACTGCCAGTTATATACAATAAATTCTTTTTCAATTGTTAAATAATCTATTGGGTTGTTAACTTAAATGCCTGGCAAAAGAAGGATGATGTTTATCACTACTTAGTTTAAAAACAACAAAACTGGGAAACATTTTAAAAAAGGTCTTTTTTAATCAGTCTTGTTTTTGTATAAGTGACAATGATATTGGTTGGGTAATGCAATATGATATGATGATATTCGTGCATTAAGATTATGTCACAATCTATTGAAGGTGATGTAAAGCTTGTAGCTAAACAACTTAAGGTAACCGTAGCTTAAGGAAAATATTACATTTTAAAAGTGAAATTTTTATATTGGGAAGTCTAAATCAATTTTTTTCTTTTTAAACCTTTCAGTCGCAATAAAAAAGTTTTAAGGGTTATACATTAGGGTGGATCGACAACATATAATGGGGAACAAAAGTCATCCAATCAATTTCAAATACCTCCAAAATATTGTATCTAGCTAAATTATATACAGAATTTTTTTTATCCAAAATTATTTAATTGGTTTGGCTTAAGTTTGTCTTTAATTTAATTTTTCAATTCATTTTATTTTTAAAAAGAATTTCTAAAGCATGCAATAATTGAAGAGGCAACGAAAATTTTGGCTGAATGGTACACAGAGAAAACAGATTCATTGTAGCAACCGAATTTGTTGCCAATCGAATGTTGTCGGTTCTGTGTACTATCCTACAATTCGATTGTAAGTACTGAATGAATTCGATATGAGGAACTGAATGTCACAAAAAGACTCAGTAATATACAAAAAGCTATTGTGAATTGATTTCAAAATGTTTAAATTGTTTAATTTATTGAAGTCACAAAACAAATACATAAAACACAGAAGAATAAATATAGTGCACATACATATATAAAATACATTATAAATATACTACATAGTTCCATGATTGAAATTGTCGAAAATATCCGCGCCTTCATAAGTTATAAGACTACTATTATTCAGAAACTCCATAAAGTTAACGCAACTTGTGTCATTGACTGTAAATATATTGAAAAATTTAGATACATTAAAAGAAAACACTCTTCTATGAACAGGCAATTTTAAGGAACTTACCCTGGTCATTTCTCTTAGTGCAAAATGCAAATATTTCGAAAAAAATACTGTACACTATGAAAACTAGCACATTACGGATTCTGTGCAGTAACCGTTATCTGCAGGATTTCATTGGAAAATTCAAATCAAGAAGAATAATGATATTATAGTAAATCTTCTACGAACGTTCCACTAACTTCGTATGATTTCCGTAGACAGACGCAACCAGATCACGCCTGAAGAATTACAAAGTATTTCAGAAAAATATTGCTGGTTGTAGAAAATTCTTTTACCAGGATTTTGTTGAAACACAAAAATAAGAAAATCAGTATAAACAAAAATGGCATTAATTAAGAATAAAAAACTTACCTTTCCACAATACGGAAGGCTAAAATTTATCTGTAAAACTATGTACATCTAGGCGTACGGTAGTGCGCCAGTCCAAGTTCCGGCCTCGTATAGTATACAGTTTGAGTTAACTTTTAATAATGCAAATTTTAAAATTTTTATTATTAATTATTTTTATTTGTCAAGTCCTTCTAATAGTTTATTGGTTATGTTAAATCTTTATTTTTTATAATAATTATTGGATATTGTAACTGAAAATAGAGCTGAGGTATATTATTTCAGATATAAGAAGAGCCATTTTTTTATTTGGATCTGTAAAAATTCAGTAGTTGTGATTTAAAATTGACAAAGCTAGCTGAATTTTAATAGTTGTAACTGTTTTCCAACTAATTTGTTTTCTCTGTGTAGGTTGAACTGACATGCTTCGAAACCATCCGGTCGTGTCATCAGGATTCTTTAACGGGGCCGTGGCAGCCACAAGCGCTACTGCAGCTACAGCCAAGTAAATAAGAATCCTTTAATTTTGGCTGAGAAGGTCATCTGGTGGACCTTTTTCCCCCTCAGCTTTCATTAATGGCTAAGATATAGACTAAATTCTTTATCTCTTTTAACTTAAAGCTTTTTGATTTTTACGTTGCCAGCTTATTGGTTGTACCAATACTTTGGTTGGTATATACATGTTTTCTTTTACCCTTTAATTTTTTAACATTCTGACTACATTCTTTTTTCTACCTACCTTTAGAGTTTAAGCTATTAGGATATGAATTTTAGTCGAAAGCTATTTAATATTTTTGACTTAATAAGTTCCACTTTAATTTAATGAAATATAATTTTTAATCTTTTTTCGACATATGTTTCATGCAGTCCCTAACCATGCAGTATATGAAATTTTTATATTTTCCTGGTCAAAACTAAAAAACGTCATTATTAATATGATTATTTCCAACGTATTTGCTTTGTGAATCCAAATTGAGGCTAATGTTCCTAACGTTATATTCAGAAAGAATTGGTTATGATTAACATTCCAAGGAATAGTAAAGTAAAGTAAAAAGTAAAAAACTACATGTTGAAAATTCGCAATTATATTATTATAACAAATTAAAAGTCCCTATTTATATTTTTCCACCAGGTTGTTCTACCGTTACGTTATAATATGTTTTCCAAGCTGTTTCTAAATACCTCAACAAGTAGGGACTGTATGCAGTGAATAACGTGGAAATTTCAGATGTAGGTTTAAACAATAACAGTTTATAAATTCAAAAATATTAATTTGGACTTCCAAAAAAATGTTAGTAGATGCTAGCTATAACACTACCATAGTCCTCTAGGATAATCAATTATCTCCAGAATTTTAAATATTTCAGCTGCAACTACTTACAATTTTGTTAAAAAAAACGCTTTTTTCTAGGTTATTACAACGAAATATTTACACTACGGGAAATAACGTGAGCGTGTGTGAAAAAGTATTTTTATGCTTTAATATAAAAAGAATAACAAAGACCTTTTTTTAATTTTGCTAAAATTTTGATTTAGCAGATGATAGATATAACACTATTACTGTTCTCTATGACAGTCAATTATCTTCCGAATTTAATATATTTCAGCTACAGATAATTGCAAAGTTTTTTAAACCGATGGCAACGCTGGGAAAGTGGCCTTTAATATCAGCTTGAGAGTGATTTAATTCTCTTATTCAATTTTCACGAAAAAGTTGTATATATAAGAACTAAAATCACATTCAACAGAGCCACCTGACAAGTGGTGATAAGCAAATACACGTGAGCACTGACGATGGAAGTGTAGCGGCTTCCGAAAGTAGCGCTACTCTGTTCTGCTGTGTACGTTGATAAATTAAGTTGATGTTAATTTTTCCCTTGTTCCTTGGAATATTAATCATGGCCAATTCTTTCTGAATATAACGTTACGAACGTTAGCCTAATAATCAATTTAGATTCACAAAGCAAGTACGTTCGAAATAATTATATTAATAAAGAAAATGTTCTCTTTATTTACTCTTATAAAATACTTTTCGTTCGCATATTAAATCAGGAATCGATCCCACAATGTCCGCAAATTACAAAGTAAAAATCTCACTCGCAACCATATTTGTATCCACGTAAGCAAGTGAGTTGAATAAAAAACTTCGGGTTTAAAAAAACATGAAAAACATAATTGGCCGACCATCTTCGTTATGTGTGCTTTAAATTTCCTCATTTGCTAACGTTCTTTCTTCCTCGTGATACAGAGGGTATGGACTGTGTGCTTTTGAGCATCACCGAAGCACAAAATCCTAATCCTACTGCTTCCTTGTATCAACTTTATTTTTACTGGGATTTAAAAAAAAGTCTTTTTTTATTTAACACTAACTCTTTTAATTCTTAAAACGGTATAATTACATCGCCATAATATTTTAAGCAACTTTTCTTAGTTGAAAAATAAAACTCCAATTTAATAACAAATTAAAAGTTATAAGTATTTTAACAATTTAATATTTTTATGTACAGAAGCTCTAAAATAGTGTCAAAATGCGTGTGTAGTTTTAATAAAAGCAAAAAATTAGAATGATATGAAAAATAATCTTTCTGTGTGTTTCTCTGCGGCAAAGGCTTTTAAAGTCCATAAAAAGAGTCATTTGTGTTTTTACAGTTCTTGGGAAGTTGCCTGTTAGTTTGTTCATATTAGCGGTGAACTATAAAAGAAGAGTAATATATGATATACTGAATATCGAATTATTCTATAAATGTTGTTGCTATAAAAATGGTATTTTATATATATATGTACGTAAAATGTATCTGTAATTTAAAATTGGTCTTTGTCGTTTCAAATTTTATGGTCATTGCTTAGTGCGAGGTTTTCCTATAGTTCATATTTATGTTTGTCTCAAACTGACTATACATTAATGTGTCTCCGTAATTATACGTGTGAAATAAAATATCAAAGAGCAGGCATGTGTTAACGCCCCATTATTGTAATGGCTGACAACAATTTTAACACCTTGCATTGTTTAAATACTACTTCTGAATACGACAACAGACGATTTTAACTCTGACATTCATTCATACATTGTTGTTCGTTTCATGATTATATTTTATTTCTCCTATAGCTAGTTATCATCATAATTATCATCGTGATCATCATGCATTACGCTACGTTTCACAAATAACAAACTAAATAAGTATGTACGTACTTTGAAGCAGGCAGCAACAAATTGTGCCAAGTCAGACAGTGGCTCTTATTTGTTGTCTGGCATATAATTATTGTCATTAGAATTTAGCTGGCAAATTAATTTTACCACTTAAATAACACAAAGAATCAATTGAAAGTTGTCGACACACATGGTGTTAAATAATTTGTAATTTTGGTGCTGCTTAAATATTAGGAGGAAGTATATTAATTGTTAGTTGCATTTGTATAAAGTTTTGGGAAAGAACTTAAATACTATGTTGCCAGTTGATTATTGCTATGTTTGTTGCATATTAAACAAACAACTAATTTATGTTGTTGGTAACAGCTGAAATTTAAATAAGGGAACATTACGAATTTTAATTCACATGCGGTCAAGTATTTTTATGTTTTAATTTGTTTTTTATAAAATACATGTATAAATACCAGGGAAACCAGAAATATGCCCTAAGAATGCGTTTATACTCATTAAATATGTACCAAAAACCTACGAATATGATCCAAAAATATTTAGAAACATGATCACAGCCTTAGAATGTAATGTATAATTTCTATATAATCAATTTCAAACACCACAAGTTAGATAGATATACATATATATGTATTTATTCTCGATCTTTACAGCTATAATAGCCAAAGGACCAGTGCCAGTATGTCTTTCATCTGATCGAAAATGGCCCCCAAGACCTTGAATAACTTACGTACCTTGTATTTCTTTAAATCAGCAAAGTCGCACCATAAGATACTATTCTACATGATAGCGCTTTCCTTCGCCATTAATCTTGCAATAAAATGGCTACAAATAAAGTTTAAGAACGTTAATGCGTCTACTTAAAACCAGAGGCTCTATAATATTGCTTATCGTGCATAACGCGCAATAGCAGGGTTGTAAAAAGAATATAGCTATCTATGAAGGTAACATTAACTAATTAACCGGCATGAGTGTATTACTTCTCTTTTTGTAAAAAAAAATCTTGAATAAGATATTTGACTAGCCGATGACATTGGCAGCTAGCGCTAGCAGTATATATTAATTTTATATTCATATAATTGTAATATAAAGTAAATAAATAAAGTAGGATTTGCTATACTTCCATATATCACACAGTGCGACAGTGCAAAAAACACACTGACTTGACACCATAGGTTCGATTCTACTATCAAAAGGTAGTAAAATTCTATACTAAGTTTGGCGAATTTGGTGAAAAAAATTTTTATGGGCATTCGGGGTTTCTGAAAATCAGTGGGTCATCAAAGGTGTCATCAGCTTTTGGCCAAAAACTAATTCAGACTTCCAGACACAGCTTAACTATATATCGCCATAATGTAGCTAAAAGTCCGTGAAATAAATTTTATGAGCATTTTATGCCAAAAAATAATTTGTTCTTGCACTTTTTTTTGAAAAAATATTGCAAATATTTTTTTTGGCTTTTTTCACAATAACTTATAGTCACTCCTAATTTTTTGCTAACAATATATGGCAAAGTTGAAGCTATCGTAAAGCTGAGCAACTTTTGTAAACATACTAATACAATCTCAACGTAATTGACCACGCTACATAGCCAATAAAAGCTGCTTAATACCCTAAAACTTATAGTTTTTCACAATTTAGGCCATATTTTTATTGCATTTTTTTATTTTCTTTGCTATTGTTTCATTTCTTGTTTTGTTTTGACAAGTATTTTTTGTGAAAGTTATGCTGAAAATAGTGAATTAAATAATTGTTTCCTATATTTTTTCAAAAAAAAAGTTTACAATAAGATAAATGAGTAATGGCCGATACAATTTTTTTGGGCCGTTTATATAATTAAACTTTGGGTGATCGTTTTTAATGGTATGTCACGAAATATTTTGATTATTCCGAACGACTCAAAAGCTATGAGAAATTAATTATTCGTAGGGTAAATTTTGTCTTCTATCGCGATGTTTAAATTAACAGTTTTATGCATTAATTTTATAAGTGACTGTAAAGATTTCAGATCACATGTCCAGCTTTGATTTTCAATGGTTCTTCATTATCTCTAGGATAGAGGACTTCATTATATTTCCTTCTTGCAATAAATGCTAAAATAAATTAATATAATCAATCATATTATATTGGTCTTATTTTTTAATTGACTCGCTAATATCTTTTCTTTGCACGAAGATCCGTAACTGAAGGCAGACTATTTATGTGTACAACGCAAGTACTATCGCCTTCGCTTGGAAAGCAGCTCGGTATTCGGATAAACTGAGTAAGAATGAAAATAAATGGTCCTTAGAGAAAGACGACTCGTGGTGTAAAGAGAAAATTGCATTTGTGGGCATCGTTAATAACTAACTAATAATCCAATAAACAAAACACATAAACATGAAGAAACGCTTTACTATGAAAATATACCACTCTACGTAATAAAAAGAGAAATCATTGCGAGAAAGCTTTATGTTCTACCAAACAAATTAAAACGAAGAAAATATATGATATATGGGATTTGTTTGTTGATAACTTCTAATATCCATGAAAATTTAAACACAACAAATTCTAAGAAAACTTAGGAGAAAATAAATGACATCGAAATAACTACAGCTACTGCTGTTTAAGAAACAAGAAAACAAACAACTTCTAAGTAATATCTATTACATGTGACATATTTTAACAATATTAATGTATGGCGCATGCGCCCAGCACTTTTAAATACGAATTCTTAGCACACGTACCTTCAATATTTTCTAACTAATATCATCTTTGCTCGAAATTTTACGTGCCATAACTTTTTATTCATAATTTAGTTTAATATATTTGAATTCTTATTTTGTTAAGATCACAATATTAAAAATTGCTTACACGTTTTATAACTTTAATATTTTTCTCTTTAATTAGCACTAAAATACAAACATGAACATAATTTCCCTGAAACTATTAGTTATAAATGTTTGTGGTTTCTTTGTAATTTGTATGGTGTAATAAAAATTTTACAATTTCTTCCAATCATAAATATTTATTTTATTATTTTCTACTAATAACATGTTTTCGTATATCGCAGACAGAATAACTAAACAATTTTGATTTAGTGTGTTTTGTTTATTTACAATATAACAATACCGAAACATTTTCTTTGAAATTCCTTTAGTATTTATTAGTTTTTGGAAATTGTAAATTTTATATAATATAACCTAGTTTTACTAAACTTTATTACTAACGATAATTTATGTTATGGTTATTTCCTGAATAGTAAAAACAATTTATATTATTGAGCCTTACAAAGCAGGTGAAAAAGATATGTATAAATTTGAATATGCCGTTTGCAACTTCTAAATATCTATTCGCTTCCGTTTTAATCGTTTAATTGCTGGATTATAAGATATCGTGGTAACATTACGTTTAAGGTATTAGGAGTGCTCAGCACTTTTATGTAAAACTTTACGAGAAATATTTTCACGGAAAGGGCAAAATACTTGCTTTCGACGGCGATATATCGGGCTGAAATATACCAGAAAAAACTACTGCTTCGTGATAAGCAGCTTTGTAAAGGAGAGTTTTGTTGGTGTAGCTTACAAACGTGCTTACGTATTGCTTGATATTTGTTCGGATGTCCCACTTATGAGCATTTTTTGTTAAACGCTTATTTCAGCGCATTGAGTATATAATAAAATCATACTATTGTTTTGTCATTTCAAGATCGTAAGTTATCGTCATTCTTCGTAAAATGTATATTTTTATAATATCTGCCTTACAGTAGCGCTTCCTTGAATGCTCCACTGTAAGTGAATGTGCAAAACTTTGTTTTTTAAGTGGACGAAAAGGAAAACTCTAAGAAGCTTGCGCATTTCTTGCCATACAGTATTCCATATATTCAGGCAATACATTTGTCGCTGCTATCTCGATTACTTTTTGCTGGGATCCTAAAACAATGTTTCTCATGAAAGTATATTACAAGTCTTTAAAAACAATAAAGCTCTTAGCTCAACTGGTACCCCCGAAACCAGTAAAAAGTATTTGTGTATAACTACGAAATTAATTATCAAGTACATTCTAAGTTTTTGTTGATTTCTAGCGTTCCAGTTAAGATAATAGCTTTATTGTATTCAAAGACTTATAATAAAATTTTAAAAGAACTTTTTTTTGATAATTCAACCCGCAATATCGTCGTTGCAGGGAAAGCTTTTGCTCTTTTTTAAGAAAGGGTAAAATAAGACCAATACAGCGAAGCGCTAGAGGGCTAAAATATTCCTTAAAATATTTCCAGTAAAGTTGTACATAAAAGTGCTAAACATACCTCATACCTTAAACATCAGGTTTGCACTATATCTTATACCGATATTATATAAAACTCAAAAGGTGAGGGGCATATACAGAAATTTGTGTAACATTTAAACGAATGGAGATCCAATTATCAAGCTTTTACGGTATTAATTTTGGTAAAAAAATAAAACATGTCGTAATGCTTTCTTGGAATTATTGAATTTTGGTTTGTTTGTTTTTAATAGAAAATTTTTGATGTTTTTTTATCTCTTACATTGCGTCTACAACTGACATAATATCAAATATTTTTCTGTTAGCAAGCGTCAAATTTAATCGCAGAGAGAATTATGTTGCGTTTGGCCTTCAAATTAGTGTTATCGCAATGTTATAATACTCAGAAAAAATTTCCACGAAAATTTTTCAAAGAAAAGTTTGTCTAAAAATAAATTTAATTTTCAGTAAATCTTCTTTACATAATCAATGAATTGTTTGTTTGACTCTCATTTAGGACCCAAACACAACACGAAAAACTGTGTCGTGAAAAAAACAACTCCGATGGTGATATACACACAAATAACAACAATAACAATGATAGCAAAAGGGATGCGACTATACCAAGTTTATTTACTGAATATTTTTGAGTGAATCAATTCGTTAGTACAGTCGCTCATTCATTACTTTAGAGTCTTAAGATAAACATTCAGACTTGGGCACATTCAACAAAGTGAAAGAAATGCTTAACATAGTGTCCACACCTGATGAATTTTCATCATAACACCCAGTATAACGCCGGCAGAGAAATTGTAAATTTTTCATTCATATCAATACATAGGGGTAGACGCTGATGAATTTATATCATGATGAATCACATTTTCTACTTCGTCGTACAGCTAAGATCGAACATTAAGATCTTTATATGGACAACTATAACCACAGAAAAAATTAAATATTTTAATAAATATCATAAAATATATGGTTTTTCATAAATAAATATTTATTTCTTATAATTTTCAACAATTCTAATGAAGAAAATAAACAATAAAGTAAAAACAACATAGAAACTGACGTTTGATATCATAATATGTTCATCTGAGCTTGAGTTCTTATGATTATATCATAACGCTGATATAACATTAATAAATTTAGTCTATACGTGATGAATTTTCATCATGATATCAATTTGACATTCATTAGGATATAAATTTATCAGGTGTGGACACTATGTAATGGGTGATGATAGTGAGGACCCAGACAAAAATTTTGTTTGATACATTACAAAAATCCAGTAGATATTTTTGTTTGATTAACTAAACAATTTTGTTTAATATTTGTTAGTATTATGAGACTAATTGTTTTTTTAAATTCAGACAAAAATATTGTTTGATATTTTTCAGAAAGTCTAGTAAATCTATTTGTTTGATTTAGTAAATAGTTTTGTTTACAATTTGTGAATATTTTTAGACAAATTGTTTTATAGATTTAAACAATTTCTTCACTGAAAAAAAACACTTTTTTTCAATAAAATTGTTTAGATATTTTTGTCTATATATACAAATTCGCTTGTAGGTCCGTTCGTAGACAAAATATTTTCTATTTCATTGAATTCCTTTAGACAAAATGAAATTTAGTTTTTCTGTGTAATTATTATGAAAGCGTTGTTATAATATAAATTATAACAACAATCTTATGATATTAAATGTCAAAAACATGAAAATAAATAAATGTATGTGTTTGTGTTGTTATGTGCTTGTATGTGCTTGTTATGAAAATTATTGGGAGTTGTTTTAAAGAAACTAGCTTCGAACTGCTTCCATCGCACCAGCATGTTTGTATTTTCAGCTTCTCAGGAAGTTACTAATAATAATTAACACAAATGCTATTCTACTTCCGCAATAGTAAACGCATTGACTTTTAAACAAGTCATGAAATAAAATTCCTTATACGGGATTTAGACGAAGATGGGGTAAAAATACCTTTAACCGAGTAACAAGTCCTAAAGATATTGGCTAAGAAATTAAATTTCTTTTGGATTTGGCATCCCGCTCAAGGGCTTTATACCACGTTTGACCACAAACTTAAAAAATCAAGCTAAAAAGTCTTCGTCTGAATCCCGTATTAGTTCCAGCCCTATTCGGATCAGTCGATAAAATATAAAAAATAATAATGTACAATGAAGAATACATATAGAATAGGAAAAAGAAAAGTTCTCTTAATATAAAAAGCCCATGTAAAAGCATTTGAAATTATCCGGATTGGCACTACTTCCGGATCACAAGTTCATGATCTTATTGACTTTTTTGGAAGCTCCTTTTTACTGGGTTTAAATGAACGCCCGCTGTTAAGTATCTTTTGAGTATTTTCAGCAATCTTCTTATTGTGAAATTTTGGTACAATTGGTGCCTATTTGGTACAATTTTACCATTGTGACGGTACGATGTCAAAATTGTAATATCTCAACAGTGATTCAGATGGAAAAATAATACATAAGAGAAAAGTAGGCTAACTCTTCTTTCAAATAAGAATAGTCTTAAGAAAATCGACTGACAATGTTAAAAGTTATTTAAATTTCAAGTAATTGCACTGCGTGACAAAAAAATTTATTTGCATTGTCTATATGCAAGATTTCATTGGTGCTTTAACAAATCGTCAGTAGACTTCAAACACAATTTTGCAAATTTACAAATCCTTTATCTTATGTACAGACTTCCAAAAATTATTTGAGAATTCACAAATATGTAAATGATTTTCAAAAATAAGCAAAGTAGGCTTTGAAAACTATACAAACCCAGCAAATAATTTTTTATTCGATATGAATCCATTTTATTTTTCTACACCTCTATACAATTAGAAATAAATTTCATTTAAAATAAAATTATGACAATATGTCAAATAAATTTTTTTATTTTTCATATTATTTTTCATTTTGCCTTATAAGTACTTTTATTGTTATCCGATGGATTTCTAATGTTATAGTGAGTTTTCTTTACGAAGGAATAATTTGCTATAGTTTGAAAATACTAAAATCCTTTCGCTTTTTCAGTCAATACTTTGGTGACTTTCATTTGCCTTTTTTAAAGCTAGTTTATTCTTTCTTCAGCTACCACTAACGCCGGAAAGTACAAATTACATTTAAACAAAAATTGTTCTAACATTGTTCACAATAGAATTTGATATGATCTCTTAGCATGTATAATGAATATCTGGCATATATGTACATACATAAATATGTATACTACATACAAAAATGCTACAGTTTTTAATATGAATCCGGAGTATTCTCGTAAAACTTACATAACTGTGGTGGGTACAAACATATATGCGTAGTTGTATTAAAAACAGCTACTTTATTGTAAAGAATTACCAGAAACTTTACGATAAAGATAGTAACGAGTGATTATGCTTAAAAAAGTGTTAGTACCAAATTATCTTTGAATTAAAATTTATTCACTTACACCTACACACATTTGTATTTCTTTCTATTGTTATGACTACAATTCATGGAAAAGTCATAAAAATAGTTTTCATTATTAAAATTTTCTCTTTTTTCCATTAAATTAATAAGATTTTATCACTTTAAGCGTGGCTAAACATAAAAAGTCATAAAAATTATGATATTTTAGTGGAAAATTTATGAAGTTTTTTGTTGCTTCTTTTTTATAGTCTTAATAATAATTTAAACGTGTCTAAACATGGATTTTCAAAGTCTAGTTGAATACGTGTAGCGCCAGATTTCCTATGGCAAGATGGAAATTAGGAAATTTTGATATTGGTTTTGCTGATGTTGTCATATAAAGCACAACTACATATGAATTTAAATATATATTAAATATTGGCTTAAGCTAATTGAATTATGGGTGTGCTAAATAATAAATAAGCTTTATTAGTAAAAGTACACACTTTAGCTTTACACTTTACAAAAGGCATTTGCCAAGGATGTTAACAATTTCAAATTATGTGCAAGTAAAATGCCCTAAGAATTTGGTTGCAGCTTTCACTAATATGAAGAAATGGGAGCTTTCCTTCCCTAAATTTATATAATAAAGTTTTACTTTCTTACTTGTATCAAATCGGGGATTAACAATTTATTGTATTATAATTATTATAATTCATTAATATTCCATATTTTCTATTTTGATTAATATCTTCGACTTTAGAATTTGTAGATATTTATTCCTTACTTGAGGTTCAAAGAATAAATATACCATATTTTTCTAATATCTTCCAAAAACGCCTATTTATTATTTTAATTATGACACTAGTTATTACTCCTCATAACAATGTCTGCATGTCTCATATCAAAAAGACCCAGACACATTGATTACACTTATTTCATTCATTCATTTTCATTTAACATTTACAACTTGTTAATGAGATCTTTTATAACCAAAGTATTCACTTATGAAAGAATGACGTTGAAATACTTACAATAAACTGTTTAATATTCATGAGATAAAAAGCTAAATTACCAAAAACTAATTATTATTTTCTTTCCTTAATCAACGGTATTTACAAGAAATTCCAATAACACTAAGTGCATAATAATTTTTTTTCAAAAAGAAAAGTTATTCATAATTTTCATAAAAGGCTTCAAAAAATTCAAAGGAAATTCTAACATAACTATATAAATGAATTAAGCACAAAAAATGATTTACAATGAATGAATGGGCGCCACTAGGAATAATTGTATTTACAAGTAAAATAATGTAAATGTTAACAATCAACACATTTTAATAAAAAATAAATAATCTTGTAATTATAACTAAACAGGTAATAGAAAAAATATTCAGGTACACAGACAAAATAAATAAATAGAACCTTAATAAAAAAGAGTTTAATTAAGTATTTTATTTTAGAAAACATGTCGCACAATTAAAAACTTTATTTGAAATTAATTGCGCCCATAGTACAGTGGGGAATAAATACTTACCAGTGTTACGAGTAAAAGTTTTGCATTAATATCGAAACCACCGACTTTGGTCGAGTGGTCTACGCGAAAAGAACTCTGAAAAGATTAGCGAAACGTCAGTTCAACCCTCCGTGCAGTCAAAATTTACTTTGTCTACATGCTTCACATATATCTCTAAATAAAAATATAATAAAATTGAAAAATAAATTAAAACCGAACGAACGCTCCCATATTTTTTAAGAGAAGTAACACAATCAGACAACTAATGCCTGCCAGTTAATTAATTGATTTGTTACCTTCTTTGGGAAAGGGATAGTGTAGGAATAATAGGTGGGGAAGTGAGTGGGAGATGGAAAACTTAATTCATTTACAACTCTGCTATTGCGCATTTATTGTAAACCAGAGTTGCAGCCCCTTTGGTGTCAAGTATAGGCATTATTTTGTTTAAGCTATGTAGCCGTTTATTAGTTCTTTTACTTCGCCAACGAATAAGGGTGCTCTGAAGTCCATTGGGATATGTGATTATTGATCGCTGCCGGTACTGCCAAAGTGATCAGTGCCTTAATCACTTTAACAGTCCAACAATAACGAAGATAATAACATACCAATACACATCAGAAAAATTCATGACGTTGTTGACTTGCCTGGAAGTAGTCTTGAACTCAGGACCTCAGGGTTTTTAGTAAAACGCGGTAACCACTCAGCCAAAAGCATACTTTGTTATTTTTACCCAATTGGGATCAGAACCTGTGCTCATTCAGATTTGAAGACAAATAATTTACTCACTCAACTATTGTTGACTTAAAAGACTATGCGACAAAAATTAGTTTTCATATACAAACACATGTTGACTTAAAAAGTGATTGCCAACTTAATTAGTTAAAACATAACAACAAATTATAGCTACTTTCAGATAATGGGATAGGTTCTCTATCACAAAGGGACCGAATGAACGGACCCAAGTGAGTCACTTCTTCAGTCGTAGGTGGCCTCCTAACCTAAGTATAGGTTATAATTTGAAGCATAGTAATAAGATAAATAAGTTTCCGATTATCGATTTCCGATTCAAGGGCATTATTAATTTTCAGCTAGCTCTACATAGCCGAATGTTATGAAATTGTTATCTACGAGTATGCGACGGTATTTTTATTTATTTAAAGACTCTAAATGCAATCTAATTACATATGTACTAGTCTCCTACCAACTTCATCATCCCTACTTAACACTTCGGCTATCATACAAATGAATACGTTATACTACAGTCTTTATTTTTGCTACAGGGAGAGGAAGCTTAATATTGAATTTATTAATACTAATCATGCTTCATAGAGTAGAAATTCGGCAAATTGTGTTTGACTATAAATACAGTCGATATGCATGTAATAATAACTTTTTAATGTATTTATATTAATTTAGACCTATAAGGCATACTTTAATATACTAAGGGATATTTGGAAATTCTAATGAAGTTATATTTAGTTGTAGCATTCTATAGAGACTTAGTAAATTTGCATTGATTATGTTTTAACAATAAAATAATTTTAAGGCAAAGTTAAAAAATGTATGTAGTAGCATGGGAGAAAAAAGTATTTGTTACAACAAATCCATTTAGAATAGTGAAATTAAGTTGCTGTATTAGGTCATTTAAAAACCTATAAAATATTATGCATTGAGAAGTTGAACATGATAAGAAAACATTTAGTGAAGTTCCGAAGGTAGTCTCGAGGGGGCGACTTATATGTTAATTTGTAAAAGGTAGGAGGCTTTTCGCTCGTTGGTTGTTGCTGCCTTCGCTAGCAGTGTTGTCTAGTTGGAAAAGAGCTCTGATGAAAAGACGTGGTGGTCTGGAAACATCTGATATCAGTTCAACCTTCCGTACAGCCAAAATTTTCCTTGATTAATCAATATTTTCATGAATTTCTTCCTAAAATAAAAATTATTTAATCTAAGGATTAAATAGAAAACGAACTTAAGCCAAACTAATTAAATAACTTTGGATAAAAAACCATACAGCTCGACTAAAACTCATAACTCAATTATTCATTTATTTTTACTGTAACATGCGGCCCATCGCGCTCCAAGATTGAGTGGATCATTAATGTATGGGGAAAACTGTAAAGTTATTTAATAGTTTTTAACAGGAATATAATATTGTTTTAGTTTTAAACAAATTTATAAAGCAGATTATAGCAAGTTCTCTAGAAATTAAATTGTATTTGTCCGGTCAAGAACGTGATCCTCAGCCAAAATTTTTTAATAGAAATTTGGCCTTATTTTGACATTAATGTTTTTGTGCGGATATCCTTAACAGCTTACACAGAAAAAAACAAATTTGTAAATACAGTTAATTTTTTTGTTATATCAACTAAATAATTATTTGATTTTGAACCTACAACGATTTTTGTAAATACAATTACGAAATTGTAAGTTAAGGGAAAATCAGAAAAAATTAAAAAAAAATTTGTTTTGTTGATTTCAAATTTATTTCAATTAAGATTATTGTTATATCAATTATGTGATTTGTTGATTTTGCGAAGAAATTTTAACTATTATAACTGTTGTATTAACAACTTTTTGCTATTTTTTGCTTGTCTGCGAAAAACACTAAATGTCTTTAGGCAGAATCGAACCGGCGACATCTGGACTAATAGATTAACGTTCTTGCCTCTCAGCTACAGAACAATTCGTTGTTAAATACGCAAATAATGAATATACCCTCAACTCATTTTTTTCACAATACATAACAAAAAATTTGGTTAGTTCAGTTTGTTGAAACAAATTTCTGTGTGTGTCGTATCAACAACTCAATTTGTTATATTAACAAAATATATGTTTGAATTTAAATTACATATTCATCCTTATTGTGAATGTCGACGCCGACGTCAACACAATACATTTGTCGCTGTTAATTCGATATGTCGTCGTTGTCACTTAAATGCTAAATCGGCATTTACTAGACACACAATGCTGTTGACGTTGACTTTTTATCGATAATGTGAAGGAAATAAATATCATCGCTATTATTTTGACGTTAATTCAATTTGTTTATTGCCTTGGTTTATTCAAATTTTTTAATGTTGAATTCAAGTTAAAGTTTTAGTGAAGGAGAAAACAAATAAAGCCACTCGAATAGCATATGTGGAAGTTAACGGGCATCCCCGTCATCCCCAAAGATTTTGGAGCGTTTGCTAGATGCATATCGTCATATAAAATGCAAAAATGCCTATCATCAATTTGTAAAAATTTTCAGCAGATATAAACCTTAATAAAAACTATTGTGATTATGTTATTTCAACATAGTATCATTAATTCAGACTTTATTAATGATACTACACAGAAAAAAAATCATTTTTATATTCCCAATAATTTCCTTTTTATTAAGTTACCTACCTATCTTTCTTGAAACATTTTTAAAAATTATGATAGGCCGCCGTTTTGTATTTTATATGGCGATATATTTTCCGGTGCTTACCGTTTGCCAACCATCTCTATGTCTAATTAGTGGTCCAATAGATTTAATATCGTCGCAATTTATTCCAATCCTTTCTTAAAATTATTAGGACTTCTGCTCCTATGAAATCCTTTTGCTAGGCTTGGTTTACTTTCAAGCCGCTGAATTAATTCCTTAAATTTTTTGTTGGTTGTTATTTAAATTTTTCTCTATTTTAAATACTTTTTCAAATAAATAACCGTGACAGCTAAAAATTTCTATCGAGTCGTTGCAAAATTGTGTCGACAAAAGCAGATCCAATTTAACACAATGTTATCTTAAAGTCGCCTATTAAAATGCAAAGCAGCTGTCAATTGTTATCGAAATCCGTCAATATTGACAACGGCAATGCCATTATTGAACCGTCTACGTCACTTGTGGCGACGTTAACATTCGCAATAAGGGTGATTAACAATTGAAATTGTTAGTTGCAGTTTGATGACATTTTTTCTGTGTACCCTGCACAAAACTTGTTTTTAATATATTATTTAATTTTAACTACATTGAATACCATAAAATATTATAACAACTGACAAATATAATTTATAAAAATTGCTTTGATGGTTGACAAGAAAGTTTACCCCTATATATGAAAATATAGAACTAAATCTGTTCCTTCCACCCCTGTTTCCCCTCATCAATAACACTTTACACTTTAATCTAATAATCACATAATTGGCCAACTGAAACTAAGTAGGAAAGGAAGATAAACTCAATGACAAACACGGCCGGCCTGTCATCACAAAATGTTTTATGGTATTTTAGTTATAGTTAAAAGATATATGTGGTGTGTGACTCATCATCAACTCATGACAGTTGTTATTCAATTGTCATTTATTTTTTATTATTTGTTTTTCAACTAAAAACAAACCCAAATAAGGGCTGCTATTAGTTTATTTTAAAGACTTAAGTCCTTATTTATTTTTATGTGAAATTTGTTATTGTTACCATAGGCGCAGAAAGAAACATCAAATGTTATTTTTTCATTTCGTTAGTTTTTTTTTTCAAATTAATTTTATATATATCCCTTTTTATTGCATTGTTAAAGAAAAAGGATAATAAGGATTTTTCTAGACGTTACTTTAAAGTGTTTTTTGTTTTCTTTAGTTCGTCTTAATATTTCTTATAAATGAGTTCTTTGTTAAGAATAATTTGGATTTTTTCGTATCTTTTGTTATTTTAAAGTGCTAAAGATAAACAAGTTTGTTTTACTTTCCTATTTTTTTTATCCTAAAGAGGCTTTGTGTTTATTTTCTTGTTTGCAACGTGTGGTCTTCAATGGTGAAAGAATAATGAGACTGTTGAAGAACAAATACGTAGGAAAATAGCAGCAGTATGTTGCATGTTTTTAATAATAATATTCAGTTTTTATAGGGTGACTGACTACACAATAATGATCCTTTCTTGTTGTATTTCAAAAGCTGTGAAAATTCGAATACCAGCCAATTGTGAAAATATTCAGTAACGTTCACCGATCTATAATTCCGGCGTATAAGATTGTACTGATGCGAGAATTCAAGCCGAACGTCCACGACAAATGTAAAAACTTCGCCAATTTGGCGCTGGAAATGTTGTCCGGTGATACGAATTGTGCAAAAAAAAGAAAAAATTATCAATAAAGCAATGCCAGTGAAGCTGAGGCAGCGATTTTAATGATACACAAGTGTAGCTTCAGAATATAGCCAGAATCAAGTGGGTATCTCACAACTTTGATGTTTTATTTAAATTGTATTGCCTTCTTGTATCTCTTTCGCAGAGTAAATTTGTCCACAAAAAAAAAAATAACTTGTTCATGAATGAACATTAGTACAATATTATCGTTAGCAAAAGGTGAAATTACAAGAATAATTTATATAAATATTTCTCAATTTCTTTTAATCATTTAAACTACTTAAATATCCGTAAAAAAGAGGTTAACAAAAGCTACAAACATGGATTAGTTAAATGTCTTGTGTATTAGAAAAATTAACATTGTATCAGCGTATTTAAGACACCACAGTAAAAAACTAAAACTATAGACTTAAACAATCTAATAAATGTAAAGTAAAACTAAATAAATAAAAGCTATTTAAATATTCCCAACACACTACACTCGTATTAAAGGCAGTCAATCATTTAAGTAATCCGCATTAAAACGCTTTTTATGTTAAAAAACAAACTCTTAGAAAAAAGAAAATAATACTAAAGTGAAAACTTAAATACATTTTTCTGGTTGACTATAGCAGGATTAAAAGTAATTAGTGAATTTTAACATGGAAACCATATAGATGATGTGATAATGCCAGAAAATAACTAACAACAGCAACATATAAAGAAATACACAGACTTATGCAATTCCATAAAGAACTCACGTAATAATGTTCTTCGGTGAATGTGGTTGGAAAAGCAGTTGGAGCAAAAGGAAATACAATCCAACAACAATGGCAACGACACAATAACAACATTAAGGAATTAAAAAGGCATTAGCACATGAATTAAGGCAAGACAATTAACTAGTAAAATAGAGGAAATAGGTAAGTATTCTTAAGCGGTAAGAAATTGCAAACATGTTTTGTTTGTTTAATGTCTAGTAATATTCATTAGTTTTTGATTTTGAATAACTTTCCATTAAATTTTCACTAATTTTCTGATGCAAATATTAGTATGTTATTACAAGTGTAATATCTTGCATAAATTAATAATAATATTAATAGTAATAATAGTTTGAATAATCTATTAATAACTTCAAAATAACAACGGTAAACCTGAAAAGAGTTGTATCTTTAAGGGCACATGAAAAAATTTTATGTCAAAAGAAAGATCATTTTATATAGATTGATGAATCCTGTCGGGGCACACTAATCGGAAATCCCGCGAAAATCTTACAAATACTGAGAAAACTAAAACCCCACTATTTGAAAAACTAGGTCTGCATTAAAACTGTAACGAAAGTCTTGATATACATACGTGTGCACTAGACATGTAGATATGTATTCAGTTATCATTTCAGCAGCAACAGACCCTAATTAAAAAAAAGTGATATAAATGTATCATTAGGTAACAGATAAACCATATTAAGAAACATTATCGAAATTCTACAACACACCGCAAACATATGGTGAAAATCACTAAAGCTTCCATCCTTGAAACATAAGCCTTACTGGAATTAGCTCTAAGGAAAAATGCTGACGGAGAAAACGTATTTTTAAAAAAAGTTACTTGATGTTATTTAAAGATATGTATACTAAGGTGGTTCGGCCTCAATTCAAAATAAAAAAGTTAAACCAGTCAGCCGCTAGGATCAAAGATTAGTTAAAAAAATTCCAGAAATATTTTTTTTTAATTTTTTAACACATTCCTATCTCGGATCCTTCCCCTCTAATATCCACTTTTTTGCACGTGGCATGAAATAAAAGTTTGCATGTCCTGTTTTTAATATACCCCCATTTATGCCATGCCCCAATAGTAAGCTCCTTTTTTATTTAAGCCAGGTCGATCAATATATAAAACAAAAAAAGTTTTCACCAGTTTAAAATGAAAGGTATATCAATAAAGTTTCTGTAAAAAAATTGTTTTTGCCACGCTCCAAAATACAGCCCTTTGCTGTTTTTTTATATACAGAAAGCGCTGTAATATGTATGAGTAAAGGAAACATTAAATTAATTCTGGGGCGTGGTATGAAAGGGAGTATATTAAAAGGTAGACATGCAAGGTTTTAGAAGGGCTTTCTTCCTACGTGCAAAAAACAGGACATAAGAGTGGAAGGATCCGAGATGTCATGAGTGGTGCCCAGAACTCGATGTCGGATTAAAAAATCACCAGGGCCAAAAATTAAGTGACAGTCAATCTGTAAACAACGATATGCAACATGATAAATCGGGCTTTAAATGCCGGCGCTATATGTAAAACACAAAAAGTTCTATATTTTGCGGCGTGGCAAAAATATTTTTTTATCATCTTAGAAACATCATTCATGTAATTTTCATTCTACGATTCACTTTTTTATAATATTTTATTTGACCTGGTTTGATGTAGCATATATTTGAAAAAGAGGCTTACCTTTGTGGTGCGTGGCATAAAAGTGAGAATATTAAAAGATAGAGATACTAAGTTTTAGGAGAGCTTTATTGATACGTACAAAAAATTTTACATTTGGGGGGAAGGATTCGAGATATCATAGAAGGCGCCTTGAATTTGATGTCGGATTAAAATTTACCAAATCAATAATATTCATTTACCAAATCAACAATATTCATTATGTTATGATCGGACTACAGATGGCGAAGCAGCGTAAAAAAATTAGAAGTGCGGTATACAGAGGCGTGGCAAAATATTAAAAAAATATATCTTTGGACATGTTTCAGTTTATCTTTAATCCTAGAGGATTAATGTATACATAACTATTTACTTCAGTTTTTATTACGGTCATACATATATTCTGTTGAGAAAACTGGTTGGCTTTTATAGGTAATACCAAATGAAAGTCTACTTTTTGTCACACGCGGCAATTAAGCTTAATTTGTTTCAAAGAAAACGTAAGTTTTTCTTACTTTTTTACATGCTTGTGTAGGCCTTTAGTAGCTCTACATTTAGTAAATGTTTAGTAAATATCACACTGCATCATTTTGAGATACACATTTAATTGCTTGGAAATGTATAAATGTGGAGAGTCGCTTAAATCCTAAACGTTTGAAACAAGTTATTTTTCTGAAAAATTGTTTTAGAAGATCTCCTTAAACTATTGAAATAACTGATATAATGATCTTACAAACTTTTTTAATTTTTTAATGAATACATATTTATGACAGTTTTTGCTTGATATAGTGCAATAAGTGTTATGTTTGTTATGTTACTGGTTTTCTTTTCACTAATAAATTCAAAATAACAGATAATTTATCCATTTTTATTTGCTGAAATTACTTGATTTATGAAAAAACTTTATTGATCGGTTAACGGTTTAATACCAAAATTACCAGATTATTAACCGATTAAGCCAAAACCTCGATTAATTAATCAACGAGAACTAATTGTATGAGCAAAGTTTCGAAAAAATCGACTAAGTAGAAGTATTTAAAATTAATATTTCCATTTCATGGGCGTGGCACTGCCCACTTTTCTAACCATAATGTCGTTTTGTGATAACTTAATAAGTATGCAAAGTTTCATAAGAATCGGCTTAGTATAACATGTTGAAAAAATTATTGTTAATTTGCATGGGCGTGGCACAGCCATCATTTTAATCATGATGTAGTATTTAAACAGAAGCTTAATGTATGTGTTAAGTTTCATAAGAATCAGTTGAGTAGCAACAGTTAAAAAGGAATGTGTATTTACGTTGGATTGGACCCACTTTTTAACGTGACCAATCTGGAAGTACATCCTTTAAAATAAATCTGAAATCTGTTCATAAACGGCGAAGTTTGGAGGGAACATACATAAAAATACATGACTAAGTGATAACTTTCTCCTATTTTTGAAATCGGCTAAAAACCCAGTTTTTTCATCATCATTAATAAAGTGTGAATACTATGCAAAAACACAGTTTTTGTAATCACAATAGCTTGCTTCCTATTAAGTTTTTATTTCTACTGATTTTTTTCAACAATTATGATAGGCCCTTTTGTAATTGAAAAATACATGAAATTTTCTTATCTTTTAATTAAATGGATATTAGTATGGATATGACGAGGATACCACTTCAAAAGTCATTGACCTCAAGCAACCTATTCTAGTATCCACAACCTCCAAGTTCGGCAAAAATAATTTTATTAAATCGAAATACTTCCTTAGTAAAAGTTTAATAATATTTTGAGATCTTTAATTTTCTGGCATTATGGAGGATCAACTGAGATTTGGTGGATTAATACTACAGTGGGATAATTGAACTTGACTCTTGAAGCAAAACTTTAAAAATCCGACTATAAATGGCGAATATACGAGTATAACGAAAAAAGAAAACCAATACATTCCGCAAAAAATAATAATAATTTTTTTTTCTAAATCGCCTTGCAAAAATCATTTATATTCAAAGGTTCAATTGTTTTACCTGAAAAAATGGAAAAGGTTTGATCATAGATTGTGCTTCTGAAATTAAAACTTTAGCAGCCTATCATATGGTTGGTTTAGTTCTATAGTCAGTCTCGTTAATAGATCTGAACGTATGCTTGTCTATGCGCATAAAGCATTAACACAAATTTTTCTAAATTAAATATTAATTTATAACCTTTCTATTTAAGTAGTCATAATAAATGATTTACATCTTCTATCTCAATAAATTAAATTCAATTAACATAAATTTTAAATTGCTGGAATAAGTTATTAGCAATTTTGTGCAACATTTTTTTCAACTCTAATAAAATATTGCCATCTATTAAAAATTATCATTGTCATTCTACAGCAATGATTTATAACATCCTTTTTATGTTTGATATATTATTTGTGACTGTTTCTGTTGATTTTATAAAGATACATCTGCCTCTGTCAGTTTTGAAAGACAGTTTGGCAGTCTTTGTGATTCTGCTATTATAATCTCAAAACGTATGTTTAGTATTTCTTTTTTTCCTCTTTCTGTATTATTGTACATATATTGTATTTTAAACAATAAATAACATATGAAAACAATAATAAAAATTTTCAATCCATTTAGAAAAAGTTATAGTCAAACAAGATATACAAACGAGAGAAATACTTTATGGTCAATTGAACAAAATGAATTGTAATAAATTAAAAATTCGTTTAACTCTGCATGTTGCATAGAGCAAGCGACACAGTATTATACCTACATCCATTGAATAAACAACAACATTTTCATTTTATTCTTCAATCTAAAACAAGTAGAGTTTATAAAAATTATTTTGAATGTGAACTTGTATGCATGCAATAGTGTTAGTGTTTTTGTATAGTTTGTTACCGTAAAAAATTGATTTTCAGCGCCAACACAACAACTTATTGCAGAAAAATTCAAATAGAAAAATATGTAATACTAAAAAAAAAATGGAAAGTATTATTATTTTTTTTTTTTTTTTGTGCAACGCCTACATGTGAGAATGTGACTGGCATGTGCTCAATACGACACAATGACAATCTCTAAATAAAATACTAAAGCTGCTGTTATTGTAGCAGATCGTTTTGTGGTCGAAATGCAATTGGGCGAAATATAATACAGAAAGAGCGCAATTGCATTGTTAACATTGTAAATTTACCATAACAAGACACAATGACAGCGCAACAAACACAGCAACAGACCAACATATTGTGCCAATATAGGACAGACATCAAACGCAAATATAAGACATTAATAAAATATAATAATAATAAACAATAGTTTTGTTTAGTGATCATAAAATTTACTTTTATTTGCATCATAATATGCCATACAATATGAGGCTAAAGTTGTAGTGCTGATTGGATTTTTAAACACGATTTTGTACACTGAAGTAAATATCATTTTGGAACTAATTCAATTTTATTAACCTTTGTCGAACTGCAGAAATTTACACTCAAAGGACGGTGTTGGTACAATTGTGCTTTCATACACTTATGTTTTACTACATGTATGAATTTTTCATACCAAAATTACTAATTTTGGTATACAGGTAGGTCTTGGTGGGAAAGTACCAAGAAAGATATGAAAATATACACTTTTAATATAGTGGGACTACTGTGCCCCTTATTTGTATGGAGCACTTCCACTATAGTCAGAGAGCCAAAAATCGGTACACAGATAGGTCTTGGTGGGAAAGTACTAAGAGAAATATGAAAATGGAAATTTTTTATCTAGTGGGCTAGGGTGCTCCGTAGCTCCTATCCAAACTTTCGTCCGTAAAAAGTACTGAGATCAAAATAAGGACCAAGTTCTTGATAGGTATAATACTATCTTATTTATGGGCAACCTGTTAGCTTGGCAATATTTGTTTAACTATCTAATACGGGAAGCATTATCGGAAAAATTTTGCCAACCTTACAGGTTACCTAGAAATGAGATGGCATTGTACATATGAAGACGTTGGTCCTTATTTTGATATCAGCAATTTTTAAGGACGAAATTTTTTGATAGGAAATTGACGTTATTTTCCCATATGTGTTTTTGTGCGGATATCGTTATTAGAAGCTTGAATGAAATAGTTAACAGTTTTATTTTTTTGCCGTTTTTACTTTTTTATCATACAAAATCTGAGAAGGTACAACTGAACCCATACAGTCTTTAAAGGATATATATTTTTTAAAGAAGAAACACAACCCGCGAAGTGATCAGCTTGTCTGCGGAAAAACACCCAGGGACTATGACGGGAATCGAATCCACGACCTCTGCACTGACAGGATAGCGGCACTACCACACAGCCAAATGTCCACAGGGAGGATGTAAATTAGTTGAGGACCTATTTCATGGGGAAGGCGTTCAAAAATATAATTTTAATTCAAAATTACATGTCAGAAAATTTCAGGTTAATATGCATAAAATATTTGCATACAAACTGTAACAAAATATTCTTATAATGGCATCTCTGATCAGCTGGCTTTGAACATTGTCAGATAATAAAGGGGAAAAAGAAGATAAAATGGAAAACATGCAACAGCCAAACTAAAAAAATAAATATTATAAGCTGTGAAATAAAAGTATAAGCGCGCTTACAACAGAAAATAGAATTTATGTCATATTGCATTGTGGATAATTAAAAAAGGAACAATCGAATGTTTGTGTTGTCATAGTTATTTCATGTAAGCTTAAACTTCAAATATTGGCCGCTCAAGCGGGCAAATTAAAGTAATTAATTCTCATCTTAAAAACTCAAAATAAAAATTTATGATGACTTAATCTCTGACCTCCGTGTTAAAAATTCAGACTTACAAGATTAATAATTAATCATTAATTATTTCGGATAGAAAAGTAAATCAGACAATAAAATTGTTAGTAAAGGGGTTTTCAGTGAAGGCTGATCGGTCATACAATAGAAGGCGATGCGAAATAATGCCCAAAGTATAAAGTGAAATATAGCCCTCAAATTTGGGGTCATTTTGCATTATGAAAAATAGTCCAATTTTTTATGAATTATTGCGTCGAATTAATGAAAAATTGCGCCAAATATTACACAATATTTTTACGTTTTAACAAATTTACTAGGTATGCTGACAGATATGTTATTTGTAGGGAATGGTAAATCGATTTCGATTCCAATCGAAAATCGATATTGTGTTATAAAAAATCGATTTTTCGGAGTCGACTTTACGACAGAGATTTTAAGCTGAAATCGATTATTGGACTTTTAAAACCGATTTTTTTATCATATCAAAATATAGGCAATTCTAGTGTGTTTTTACGAAGTATTGAGAAGCATGTTGAATTATGCCAATATATAGAGAGCGGTGTTTGATCGAAATTTAAATCCACTAAAATAGTGGAAAACAGCAATTTATTCCAACATATACATATGTAATGCATGGCAAAGCTTGTGCATCTTTGAGACATCAATGCCATCTGAACGTGTTTTTTCTAAAAATGAATCAATAGTAACTCTGCAAAGAAACAGACACTGCACTTATCACTTATATTAAAATCTTTTTTACGAACAACCTTGAGAAATCTTTCTGAATATAACTACGTCGAATAACTTGTAATATTTTTTTTAGATTTACCTAATTTTATGTAAAAGAAAATTGCTAAAATTAAAAATTTTCATTTTTAATTTTATTTTTGTGTTATTTTCTTTGTTAATGTTGTTTAATGTTTATTTGAATTTCCATGATTAAAGTTTGTTATGTTTAGAAATTTGCAAAACTATTATCATCTTCGATTTTAAAATCGATTTGGAGGTCCGATTAATCGATCTTGAAAATCGAAGCGAAAAAGATTGAACGAAAAATCGAAAATCGATTTTTGCTCAACCTTTCCCTAGTTATTTGTTGGAAAACATACGCAAGCTTTTCAGCATATAACAAATTTGATACCATATAGAATTTATATTTCAGATCAGCTCTCATATTATATGTTAACTATGTTGCCTGATTCGGCACGGGACATTGCAATTTCCTGTATGGTATCAATCTCTTGCGTATTCTCGCCATTTTCGCGACTTATGTGATTTTCTTATTCTTTACAGTTTAGTAATTTCTTCGTAACAAGTCGAGAATACCAACGCTGTTGAAAATTAAAATAAAAATTTTATGAGGCTATAGCACTTTTTAGACAAACAATATTTGTGAAATTTTTTTCCGCCGCTCTCTTTTGGTTCCGGAGTTACGGAGCTCAAAACTTTTATTTTGAACTTGCCGTAGCTCCTACAATTCTGCACGGATATAAACGATATGTACATCATTTTAAAGTGCGCTAAAATATCTTTCTACTGGTTTATATCCGTTAACCAATTTGTGAACCAAATAATATTTTAAAAATGTTTAACCAGACTTTTTACGTAAACACACATCTCAAAAAAAGACCAATATATCGGTACTTAAGCATGTATATAATTCTGCAGAGAACCTTCCAAGCTTTCATTTGATGTACTAATTAAATCTGAGGGGTTACTCTGTAATTCGAAACGAAAGAAATGCTTTCTCAATTCAATGTAAGTAACATACGAATGCGAACAGTTTTCTTTCGCATCGCAATACAGTGTTAACAGCGGAAGTTATGCAACTTTAAAAGTTAGTTTTTACAAATAAATAGTTTTTTAAGCAGTCTGCACAGCCATCATTGGCCGGGTGCACATATATATAACAAATTAAGTTTAGCTACCGCAAAACTGGCGATTAGCCAGTTCCAGTACAAAATTGTGATTATATGGTATTCTTATCTTCAATAGGTATGTCGAATAGTAGTTTCGCTGAGTAAACATTTTCTGACTAACCGGCCTTAGGCCAGACTGGGGGCTTTCCTCCTCTATGCATGTCGAATAGTAGCTTCGCTGACGAAAGATTCGCCTAACAAAGAACGTTGTATAAATTTTATCATCTCCTTAACTGGAGATTGCCTCGAAAAAAATATATATTTTTGAAAACTTATTTTTGAAGTTAAATGTAATTAAAAATACTGTTGGGTCAAATTGACCCATAAGGTGCAGAAGGGTTAAATGAGTGAATAAATAATTAGTATCAACATTATACAATTTCACGTACGGTTTACCCAAACTATAACACTTGTGAACTTTCATTTGCAATCATTAAATTTTAGAGCAGGTTAATCCGAAGCGAAAATTTTTATAGTAAAAAAGTTTGTGTTTAAAGCTGTGCTTGTTCGAAAAAATACTAAGAAAAATTCCAAAAACATCGCTTATTAGCTCATTTATTTTTAAGCACTTCGCCGTTAATCATAATAATAAATTTAAATAATAAATACGTGCTCAACATAAATGATTAATATTTCGGCGCCAAGAAAACACAAATCATTTATTTTACTCAAAATAACGTTTTACGACTTCCGTCCCATTATAAAAATCTCTAAAAATTTAACAAAAGCAAAATAATACAAAAGCGTCGAAACTATAAAAAGAATCCAACTGACAGTCTGACATTTTTTTGATGTTAATTTCTCGCCTTTGTTGATGTTAATTTTTCTCCAGATACAAAACTTATAATTATATTTAAGGTTTTTTTTCATCTTCAAAAGGCGTTTGAAAAAAGGTATTAATTTTGTGCGGTGGAAGTTAATTCCAAACGAAATTTTATCTGAAATGAAATTTTAGATGAGTTTTTGTTATAGCTTTTTATGGTCGTTCTGTCTCTAATCCAAACATGATCATTAATAAAAATAATTGGTGCATCTACATATATAAATAAATATACTCGAATTCATTCAGACTAGCAGACACATCTGTTTATGAGTGTTTGTGTGTGAATATGAAAGAAACCCTTAGATTTTCAAATCATTGATTAGGATAAATGATGATTTAACCAACAAAAGCAGAAGGTGGAACTACTGTAATTTAATATTAATTTTTTAAATTTTGTTATTCATCATAAAAAAGGCGCCTTATTCTTTGAATACAGTGTTTTGTAGTTTTATATTTTTATTTTTAACAAAGTGATGTTCCTATATTTTGTCTAATTGTTAGCGTAAAACATGAAACGCGATCCTTATCAGGGCCAAGTAATTTGTTCATACTTTTAATTTAACGTCTACTATGTGATTATGTGCTGTCAAGACACATCAGTCAACTTCCAAGGTGATTAAAAGAAGCTGAGAGAAAATCTAAACATTTTAATTGTTTTATAGTGTTTATAATATCTGCAATAACTACCTGCCAAATCATGGTTCAATTTTTTTTTTAAATGCATGGCCATATAACAATCTTGTATCTTTGAACATGAACCTATTGATCGCTTTTCTTTACGGATAAAATTGTGGCAATAAGGAAAAAGTGGTTAAGTCACATTTTCTAGTTTATTAGGAGAGCATTTTTAAACGTTCAAGTGGAGTTTTAGAAATTTATTCCTATTGGAGTTAATGTTGACTTTTCATTCATCGATTCTTTTAAGTTATGAATATATGGTTCTTTCTACTAAATTACAGATATTCAATTTGAAATTTAATATATTATAAGCTGAATAAACAATTATTCCATATGATATTATCAGTAAAAAACAGATAAGCAGCAAGTTGTTACGCCATAAGTTTCTAAAAAGTCGTACGAAATAAATGAAAATTTGCTTAGAGGCACTTTTGAGTATGAAGAATACAATGGTTGTATTAACTCAAAAGCAGATTATCTTGACATAAGCACTTATTCATTATTGCCACAAATTTATAGTTCTCAAGATTGAAAATAAAACAAACGATATTTTGAGCAAAATTTCTTGAAGTAGAGAAAAAATCTGCATCAACAAGTATATTATTATAATTGGGAACCTACTTTTAGTTAACTGTATAGCACAACTGAGCGCAGGGCATAGTTATATGGGTGATTCTCATTTCAAATGCTCTTTTTGTGTTTGTTGAAAGCATAATAAAATATTTCATAAAATAAACGTATACATTTTAAAATGAAAACTACTTTAACATGATTTCACAGATGGTAAATAAATGTACATAAGTTTTTTTGTAATTATGTCAATTATGTGTTAAAAACGAAGAACAAAAATATTGTTTATCGAGCGTTACGCTTTTTTTAGTTCGCTTCATTATTTAGTTAAATTATTGAAATTGCATTGACAACATACACTAAAATAACAACGTATGTTTGTACTTCTAAATGTTAAAAAGTTTTGTGAACTTTGCAAAACATTTCATCAATCAATCATGGTTTGCATCAAAAACAAAAAATGTATTGGGTGTTATCCATATATTCTTAATTTAATAAAATTTTTTAGTGAATAGCTAAGGAGTTTATGTTAAACCACGTCGTAGATTATACATCTGAATTGTTTCAAATTCAAAAAGTAGTGTGCGCTCTAAAACAATTTTAACTACATATAAAAATGTGTTGAACGTTACGTTCGTAATATTCTTAAATAGAATTTATCTATAAATTTTATGACGGCAAAAAAGTCAACAGCTGCGGAAGGGTAGAAACGATATAGAGAACATTATCCGTTTAAAAATTTCTGATTTGCTATTGCTGTTGGTTGTTATATTTTGGAATGTGTTTTAGGTCGTATTTTACTATGAATAATTTTTCAAAATTCACATAAATTTTAACATTGTTAGTCGATTTTATTAAAATTTTTCCTATTTGAAAGAATAGTTAGCATAATTTTTGTACATGTATAAGTGTTTCTAAATAATTGTTTTAAGAGACAAAATTTTTTTGTCATGTGAACCCAAGTCAAAATTAAAAAAGTGGTCATAACTTTTAATTTTGTTCAGCGATTATTATAATTTTTGTGTTTTAACGCTTTCAAATCGCATACTAATTTTTTGCGGTGTATATATTCGCAACAATCATTCCAAGAATAACCGCGAAAGCAAATGTAACACTCAATCCGCGAGAAAGGTTAAAAAATCGAATAATAAAATTTTATTGCAGGATTCTTTGAATGAGGCGAAAACTATAAAATGAATCCTGCCTTCTCATATTTCTTTAGAATGAGAATCACTCATATTTAACATTGTATACTATATTTTCTCACCTTCCTGACCACCCATATTAAGCATTAAATTATTATTTTATACAGCTATAATTACAATTCAACAGAATATTATAAGTTCTTGCATTGTTGTTTCATCTTTCCACTTAAAACGATCTTATCATCTCTTTCATTCATGTTGTGCTAATTATATGTATGCGTGTGTTTTTATAAACCGTAATTATGTTTTGATTCGATTCGATTTGATTTCATGTTAACGTTCTATAATCACAGCTCTCAAGTTTAATCTATAATTTTGTTGATTTTAATAGCCACATCTAGCTTTGTTTTCTTCGTTGGTTAAAAGAGTTAACGCCTTTTTCATTAATATGTTAATGATACAAGCTTTTAATGTTAGACGACGACAAAAACTTTCTTCAGAGTAATAGTATTAAACATTTTATCGTTATTACATGTGTTTGATTTTATCAATGGATATTAGATTTTTTAAATAAACTGCCGTTATCTTAAAAATGTTTTCTTTTCGAAAAGATTTTAATTCTAAGAATCGTAATTAATGGTTAGATAGTTTGAAAATGTAGCTTTCATTTTAACTATATTCAATTAGATAAGATACGAGTAATGAGATAAAATTATTTGAGAAAAGAATTACGTGGCATGAGGTTCAAAATTTATTGTTAATAGTTGAAGTTTTTTAATTTCTGATAGTAGCCTCTATATACATACAAATGAGTGTATTTTTATTATGTCTTTCAACTTAGAACTAAAATGTTAAACAAAATAGCTTAACGTTAAACTTCTAAGTCCATTTTCTGCTAAAATATATGTTTTAATGGTGTAGGAGTGTACAGCGTAATTTGGTATTTTGCATAGAGAATATTAAACGACTGCCACTGACGTCAGCATCTTAAGCAGGGAATGAGTTGTCACTCATCGTGGAAGACATTGAAGTGTATGGCAGAATCTTTTCAGATAAATTGCACTAAAACTAAAGTTAAGACCAGTCTTGGTAAATATTTGACCAAAGAAGCGTAACCACTACTTTTGGCAATGGTTGTTAGTGTGATTTAATTTGCTTTAGGGTTCCGTGCACCAAAAGTGTAAAGGAACCCTATTGTTTTCGCTACCCTGTCCGTCTGTTTGTCTGTCTATCTGTCTGTCTGTCTGTTTGTCTGTCTGTCTGTCTGTCTGTCTGTCTGTCTGTCTGTCTGTCTGTCTGTCTGTCTGTCTGTCTGCCTATCTGTCTGCCTGCCTGCCTCTCTGTCTGTCTGCCTGTCTGTCTGTCTGTTTGTCTGTCTATCTGTCTGTCTGTCTGTCCGCTTGTTTGTCACAGGCTACTTTCTCGAGAACTGTAAGAACTATGGACCTGAAATTTTCGTAGAATATTTAAACATTTTGGCCGCTACAACAACAAATATAAGGCAGTTAAAAATTACAGGGTGTTTTCAAGCGATCAACAAAACATGTTGAAAGACTAATATAGTATACAGACAGTTGAAATTTTCAAAGTTAGTGTTAAATTATACAGACTACACTAATTAATAATTGCCGATGTCACAAACTCTCTCAGTATTGTCATATTTAACCTTTAAAATACACCTTGTGAACAATCATATTTACTGTATCGTTCTGTATCTTGCATTAATGGACAAAACAAGAACTAGATCAGTGGTGGTCATACATACACTATCTTATTCTTTGTTTGTGTATGTGCTTCGCGGCTAAATAGATACGCTGTGTGCAGTGTTGCCATTAATTTTTTCAAAAAATCTTCAAAATACAGAATAAAATTCTTATTTTTCCCTAAAGATCTTCTTTCAGCTAAAATTTATTCTGTTTAAAATGCAATATTTAAAAATGTAATATTGTTACTTTTTATAAAAACATTGCAATTTAGGCTTTTTTTTAAGGAAAAGGGACGATACATTAATTTCTAATAAGTTCACTTCTTCGAAAAATTATTATGGGTACGTTCGTAAATTCAGTAATTGTGTAATAATCAAAACTCTGCGCTCGTAAACAAACACTTGGCAAGAATTTTTTTCATTAAAAGTTTGTTTACACAAACATTGTTGTCGCAGATTGCTGCAACAAATTTAGCATTTTCATTACTGTTGCAATAGTTTGCACACCGATTGTACAAATTTACTGCATTTACAAATTCACTCTATATTGGAAATTTTCATTGAAAAGTGCAAACAATGAATCATTTTTTGTAGTAAAGAAAACGCCATAAAGAGCATGAATTATTTACATTGATGGAGAAGTTTATTGAGTTCAAGTGCTGCTGGATTTTAACTAGGGATGTAACGAATACCGATACCGATACCGATATATCGGCGATACTTCAGATTTTCCGATATATCGGTATCGGCGATATTTTACTGTCGATACGACGATACTTTTAAATTTTTTTCAGAGTTTTTTTTAACAAATAGTTTATTTTTGTTCAATTTTACCATGAATTAAATTCACTTCGTTATTTTTTAAATCTTATTAATATCAATTTTAAAAACTAATAATATTTTATGCTGTTATTTTGTAAAAAAAATTATTTATTTTTTGTTAATTTTACCATGAATTTGGATAATTTCTAATTAGTTTTACATATTTGGAACGATTTTCCGTCATCCCACGTCAAATTTGGTTTGTAAACAGACCGGTTTCGGCTATGTGCCATCTTCAGTGTTCTATTGAATATTCAATAGAACACTGAAGATGGCACATAGCCAAAACCGGTCTGTTTACAAACCAAATTTGACGTGGGATGACGGAAAATCGTTCCAAATTCAAAAAAACCCCGTCGGAAGAAAAACACAACACTCAGTTTTACATATCCTTGCCATTACAAGAAGTTCTGTTTTTCGATTACCAATCACCGAATTGGAAGCGATGCTAGGACAAATTTCTTTTTCGGTGTTCTATATTGATTTTTCCTCAAGGAAAAAAGATAAAAATTACCCATTTTCACAATTTTTTTATCCGAATTTAAACTCAAAACTTTATTTTCATGTAAATTTAGGTGAATAAATTTAAACTTAGAAGACTTTTAATAATTGAGCTATTAAGTTATTTAGAAGAATATTAGTTGATAAATGTCCTTTAAAAAATCGATTTTTTAAAAAGCATGGCGAGTATTTTTTAAAGGAACTAAAAATTTTTTCTTGTTTTTCTACTAATTATCTGCATATTTTTAATATAGATTTTTTTGAAGCAAAGAAAATGTAGCTCCTTAAAAACTAGTTCCAATTTTTTATACTGGGTTAAAACCAATTTTAGCTATTCTCTCTTACAATGTAATTTTGTATAATAAAAAAATTGCACTTGAATTTTGTTGATCTAAATATGTTGATCGAATATTGAACTCAATTTTAATATTCGTATCGGTATCGGAATCGGTATCGGCGATATTTATTTTTAAATATCGGTATCGGTATCGGATCGGCAAAACGGCGTATCGTTACATCCCTAATTTTAACGCAATAAGTTAAATACTAAGTTTCCTTGATTTACACAATATACATATGCATACTTTTGTGCAAATTGAATACTTTGATCTTTTCTAATGACAAATCGACATATGATTTGAATTCTCCAACATTGAAAGCGGGAGGAAAGACCTATGCAAGAAATTTAATCTACATACAGGGCTCTTTTTATTAATATCCACTTTAAATATTAATAATTGGCCAAATCCCAACCTGTTGTTTGTAATTTCCAAAAAAACATTTGCTTAGAAATAAGTTTATGTTGAAATTACCAACAACATTTGTACGATCTACAACACATACAACGTATTGTGAATTGACCAAATATCTTACGCTGTTATTTTGTAAAATTTTTTGTAATATATATTTTTTAATAATTTCACCATGACTTCAAATTCAATTCGTTGATTTTTTAAATCTTATTCCCAGCAAAAAATACACTCGAAAGAAGTCTTGAAAGTATAGAATTTGCGATCCGGAAGTAATGCAAATTTTTATCATTTCCAATGGGTTTTACATATGCTTGTCATTGCAATAAGTTCTCTTTTTCGATTACCAATCACCGAATTGGAAGCGATGTTAAGAAAATGTTCTTTTTGGCGTTCTATAATCATATTTTTCTCTACGAAAAAGTTTGAAAAATTACCTATTTTCGCAACTTCTTTCTTTTAATGCGAATTTAAACGCAACACAGTGTTTTCATGTGCATTTATGTGAATAAATATACACTTCTAGAAGAATATTAGTTCATAAATGTCCTTAAGCAATCGATTTTTTAAAAAGCATGTTTTTTTAATATTATAAACGAGTTACAAATTTTTATAAGACTTAAATACATTTTTATTTGCTTTGCTAATAATAATGTGCCTATTTTTAATATAGATTCTTTGGAAGCAATCAAAATGTAGTTGCTTAAGAATGACTTCCAATTTTTTAATATTAGTTTCAATTTAAAATTTTAATAGTCTCTTACACTGTAATTTTCTATAATAAAAAAAATAACCCTTCTTGAGTTTTGTTAATTTAAACTTGAACTCAATTTCAATCGGTATCGCCGATATTTCATTTTGAGTATCGGTATCGTATCGGCAAAAAGGCGTATCATTATATCCCTAACATCAACATTCGCTGATGATACAGGTTTTCTAAGTGTTCACAAAAGCCATCAAGAAGCTTCCCACAAACTGCAAGAGTATATACCCCAGTTGGAAAAATGGCGGATAAAAATTAATTAACAAAAATGTCTACACATTACTTTTACACTGTGCAGAGAAACCTGCCCACCTATACAAATAAATAACCAAACTATTCATCAACATACTGAGGTAAAATATCCGGTGTTCATCTTGATCTTCGCCTAACATGGAAGTTCCACATAAATGCAAAGGTGACCCAAATGAAATTAAATGCAGCTGAAATGAATTGGATCATTGGAAGGAACTCTACTCTAAGCACAGATTGTAAGCTTCTTCGATACAACTCGATTCTAAAACCAATATGGTCCTACGGTATCAAGTTATGGGGCACTGCCACGGCATCATATGTAGAAAAAATTCAAAGGCGACAAAATAAAATACTCCGTACGATTACAGCAGCCCCATGGTATATCAGAAACAAGCGAATTCATAAATATTTAGATGTTCCGCTGGTTAAGCCAGTGTTTTCTAAACACGTGACAATATACATAAAAAAAAACTGAGTTGCACCCAAATCCCCTAGGCCGAAACATCATTAACTTTAAAGGCCACACGCGTTTGAGAAGGAGGGACACTCTTGTTCTCAGCCGAACACAAGAGACGTAGACAACCAAAACCAGCGGCTGAAACAAATATTTTTGTCTGACATTGGCTGAACTTAAAAATTTAAATTTTAGAGTTAAGATTTGATTACTTATTGTTAGATAATTTTTTTGAAGATACAATAAATAAATATAACTGTTAAAAAAAGTTCATTATGTGAATCAATGTCAATTCAAATTGTTAAGTGTAAAATATTTAGACTAGCAGAATATATCAGTACTGATTTCGACGGTTGCTATACCATCTTATCAGCGTTCACTGTTCATTTTACCAATTGTCACGGTGGATACTAGTGAGTAGAAATATCAACTATTTAACCAATTTATTTAACGAAATATAATACCAGAGGTATTCTAACTTCTAAAGCTGAAAAGAGTTAATTTCAAATATTCTTGCAGTTAACGTATATCAACAAAATCATTTCTAAAAAAAACATAATTTTGTGTAGATTAAAATCGAAGTTAGAAATATTAACCGAAAACTGAAATGAGGAATCTATAAACTAAAAATATAAAACTAGAGCTGTACAAAAGAGTTTATATATAATTGGTCAATTCACAGCCTGTTGTATGTGTTGTGGATCGTAAAATGTTGTTGGTAATTTCCACATAAACATGTTTGTAAGCAAATATTTATTTGGAAATTACCAAAAACATTTATATGATCCACAACACATACAACAGGTTGGGAATTGGCCAAATATATACCAAAAAAGACTCTTGGTCATTTCTTATTTCTATTCTTTTGAATTTCATGATATAAGAAATTCATTTGAGGCAGTCGGGATGAAAAAAAAACTAACCCTTATATCCAGCAGAGTTTGTAATATCATTAAGTTAAAATTTTAGCGATTAATAATATCCTCTTAATATTAAAATATTATTCATCTTATTAAAATTTCAATTATGTATAAAAAAATCTAAAGCATGTATTTTTCCGTAAGTTTTTGATTTTCATATCGTTTTAAAGTTGAATATGCCTTCAAATGAGTAGAATAATTTATTGCTTATACATATGAATAGCCAGGCAATCCTATTTAATGGATATATCAAACTAAAATAAATCAGTTGAAACTAAGTGGCGTTGATAGCACCATACAAAATTTTGTGATATCAATTAATTTATACTTGATTAACATTTCTTCTTTTCGTTTTTTTAATTGACACCCTGTGGTTAACTGACACACTACAATGAACTGTTAAGAAACCCTAGAAAAAAAAAGTTCTTCAATAATAAAATCATTTTGAACAACTGCACTTAGGTCAAATTTATACCCCCAAATGAAAAAAGGTAACATGATAAAGAAATTTAACACTTATAAAATGAAAGAAGAAAAAGGTTTTCGAAGTCGATTATTTATAGATTAAACTTGAAAATCGAGTCTTTTGTAATTCGGCCTTTAAACAATAACAGGATGTCAATAATTTAAACAGAGACTTTTTTAAACTATTGTTTCCTTTTAGAATGATTTTAATTTATGTACAAGATATCAAAAGGTTGATAAAGGAAAAATACAATAAATGCGTCTATAAGAAAGAGTGTATAATTTATATTCACAATGATACTTGATTTTGGAGCGTGAAAATAACTATATGTTTTCTTATACTATATATTGAGCCATTGAACAAAACTTGCTAATGTTTCACTAATTTCAAATACCTAATAGAACCTGATAATAAAGGTTTATGTTTGAAATAAATTTCACATATTGGAACCTTATGGTAGCTTAGCGTGTTTGAAGCATATGTTTTTTTTAAAGAAAATTTAATTGGAAAATTATTTTTTTCTACAAGGTTTGAAAACTTTCTGCACAATCTACAAGTTCAATAAAAATATGTCTTCAAAAATAATTTGGGTTTTATGTTTTTCGCAACATTACTGTTTGAAAATGTTGGAAAAAAAAACAAATGCCTTAAAAACGCTTCAGCAGGCTTTTTATACACCTTTCACCTGTAGTGAAGTTTATCAGCAAATATTTCTTTAATTAAAACTATGTCCTCTGACCCCCTACACGTTTTCTTTGTAAATGAAAAACCTGTTTATAATTCAATTCATTCATGAAGCAATAATCGCTGGTAATTTTAGGCAGGTGTAAACTAGATTTAATACTTCAACAATTAAAAAAGGACAAAACAACATACAAATGTGTTTGCTGTATATAAGTTTTCCCTTAAGGTAAAACAGTTGTAGTTTTTCAGTTGTATGTTTTTCTTTAATTCAATCTTTATAATACTTTTGGTATTTTCTGCCATAATCCTGTGTCACTGGTTTCTTATAAATACTATATAACTTTATATTTATTACTTTCATACAATAGTTTATTTTAGTCGGTTGCTGTGTTCGTGATTTTGATGACCAGACTGATTACAAATGTATTAAAAGTTCTTCACATTTGTTCCTTTTGTTTGCTTTATAAATAAAATTACTGAACAAAATACATTTTTCATAGAATTCCTTGAGGTAATTTTATTATTATTATTTTTTTCTTAGATTATATTTTTGAATCACATTCGTATGATTCTTAACTTGTTCCGTACGTGCTTGTGGTTTTAAAACAACAAAGCATGTGTGTGCTGGTTCTTTATAATATGTTATTTGTTTTTTAATTCTTTTTTTAGGATTTAATCGAAATAGTTACAATTTAAAATTTTTCTGTTAGCTATTCATTTTTGTTTTAATTTTTAATTTTTATTTTTTTTTTGTAAAGTGGTTTTTTCTATTATTTTCTTTGAAATCATTACAAGCATGTCGAGTAATTTGTATGCTCTCTTGACCAACATATTTTTTTGTTTAATGCTTATTTTATGTCTTGTCGTTATTACAATTGTCACATGTAGCTGACAGATTTGTTTAAAGAAAAATTTCTTTGAAATTTTGTTTTTGTTTGTTTTGCTGTAATTTAGTTTATTTTAGAAATTTATAACATCCGGTAGTTAAGAGGAAACATGATGGGTTTATCGCATTCAATCTTTAAGATAGCTATAAATCTTAAAGAATTATTAATCTCTTCAACAAATGAAAAAGTTTGTAGATTTATTAAAATGAAAATATATGTTAAAAAATATTTCAAATGTGTTTGTAGAATTTCCCAGTTTATAATTTTCTGTAAAACTTCAAGATTGCTTAATTCCTGTATAACTTTTCTTTTAAGAATTGCACACTTTTCCCAATATTTTTTTTTTAAATAAATATATAAAGAGAAGCTAATGTTATTTAACATGAATGCTATGACACAAGAGTGAATAAGCAAATTATAGACATACAAAATATATATTTTGGTTTGCTTTTTTACCTTTTCTACCTGTATGTTTATATTCTGCCAGCACTACAAGTAGCGTTATCAGACTCAAATGGTACACTAGCTTGACATTTGATTAAAGTCAGCTTGATTTTCAAAAGAGAACTTGACGCACTAAAATGTGTAAAACAAACCAAAACACGCCAACAACAAAATATTTTCTGAGGCAGAAAACAATTAAATCTAACTCCTTCTTAAGTGTTCGAAAACTTGCTTTTATTGCTTAAAGTGGCTTTAGTAGTAGAGCTGGCAAATTATCGATAGTCACAACATTCGACATTTTCGTTAGTTTGCTGAAAAGCTATCGATAGCATCGATAGTATCGAATTTTCTAAATTATTTTACTTATTTGCAGAACTGGGAACAGTTCAAGAATGCCAACACTGTTTAAAACTAAAAAAAAGAAAATCATCTGGTAATAGCCAACCAAAGTGCTCTAAAATACCTTTCTACTGGTACATAAACTTTTCCAATTCATAAGCTCATTTCGAGCCAAATGAAATTAAAAAAATATTTAACCTTACTTTTTACGTAAAAACGATGTTATATCACACTTTAAAATGTTTATATCTGTTCCAGATTATAATAGTTATGAGCAATTGAAAATACAAGTTTTGAACCCCGTAACTCTCGACACAAGAGAGAGCGCCGACAAAATTACATTAAAATTTGTTAGTTAAAAAGTGATTTTACTTCATTTTTGCAGTTTTAAACACTGTCGGTAACCTTGACTTGTTTCCGGTTCTGTGAATAGTTAAAAAAATTGTTCATTGTTCATTGTCAATTGTTAATAAATAATTTAAATTCAAACATATATTTTGTTAATATAACAAATTGAGTTGTTGATACGACAAACACAGACATTTTTTTCAACAAACTGAGCTAACCAAATTTTTTGTTATGTATTGTGAAAAAAATTAACAAGCATCATAGTTGATATGTACAAATGATGTACACACGTAAATGAAACGAAGCAAATCAAGAAATTTTTTCAACAAACCGAACTTACCAATTTTTTTTATGTATTGTAAAAGAACTAACAATCACCATTGTTGATATAAGAAATGAATGCACACACATAGATGAAACAAAGCAAATCACGTTTTGTGTGTATTTATTATTTGCGTATTTAATAATGAATTGTTTTGTAGCTGAGAGGTAAAAACTTTAGTATATTAGTCCAGAGGTCGCCGGTTCGATTCCACCCAATGATATTTAGTATTTTTCGCAGACAAGCAAAAACTCGCTTCGAGGATTGTGATTGTATAAAAATATTGTCAATACAACAATAATGATAGTTAAAATGTGTTCGGAAAATTAATAATTTACATTGTTGTTATAACAATAATCTTAATTGAAATACATTTGAAATCAAAAAAAAAAATTGTTAAACAATTTTTTCTGATTTTCCTTTAACTTGAATTATCTTTTGGCTTATCACAATTGGTAGCGCTGTGTAGCTCACCACAAAATTTTTTGATGTGGCCATATTCTTTGCAATTCAGGCATTGATGGGACCTGCTCGCTTTTGTGGTTCCTCTACGGTAACTCGTCGGTGCAGCAAATATCTTAAGCTATAAATGGGGTGTACTTTATTCTTTTTTAATTTCGTGTCAACTGGTTCCAGTTCCACGCGAAATAGTGGTTGAGGGACTCGCTCTCTATTTTTAATATTAGTAAAATTTTTCATTTTAAAACGATTATTTAGCAGACGCGCTTTTACCTCTTCTGGATCCACGTATTAATCAATGATTTTTATCACTACCTGCAGGCCTTTTGCACTTTTAAGTTGGTAGGTGTAGAAATTTTTATTTTGTGTTTCAAAATACGAAACTACTGTGCGGTAATGATTCTCTTCATTAACCTAAAATTTGGTATTTTCAATCGCGCCTCGTTTTATCGGGATGACGTAAAACGCCTCTTCACAGATTAGTTGTACTAGCTTTTTAATTAACTCCTTTGAGCTTTTCTCCCTTAAGTAAATTGAAGGCGGCTTGCTGGGCCTGACAAATGTGATCTCATCTTCTTCGTTTTGTAGTATTAAAAAGCGATTTTCAGAAGGCGCCGAACCAGATTTACCGTCTTTGGGCATTTTCTAGGACATTTGTAGTAATGGTTTTTCTGTGGCGTTTTCTGCGGGGCCACTTTCGGATAATTGTGGGCTCATTTTTTTTGGCACTTGGTTGTTGCTGTGAAGCAAGTTTCAAAAAATTTATTTTTATATCACTGTCTGTCACTGACATTGAATTTGAGCGTACTCGTCCTTTTGACGCCAAGTTTAATGTTTGAAATGAAAATTTTAAGCTAAAAGTCTTAGATTTTTTTGACACTGGTGTGTTATCGATAACATATTTAAATATTTTAATAAGTATAGGTGAAGTCTTTGCTCTTGGAAAAATTGTATATTACAATAGCTCAATTCACAACCTGCTGTAAGTGTTGTACATCGTAAAAATGTTGTTGGTATATTCACATAGACATGTTTCTAAACAAATGTTTGTTTAGAAATTATAAACAACATTTATACGATCTACAACACATAAACAGGTTGTGAATTGGTCAAATAAATTTGTATATAATTACGTAATTCTAAGCATAAGCAGCTCTATAAACTGTATTTCTAAAAAAGTTTTATGAAATATGTAAATATTATTTATTATTATAGGTCGTTTTTAGATTAGGTATAATAAAAATAAAAAGTATCTTAAATGCTAAAAACTTCATATATGATTCCTCGACAATCTTCTTTAATAAGAAATAAGAACAGACAACTATGTAAATCCTTTAGTTGCAACGTTCAAATTTACGAGTATTTCTTGTTCAGAAATCTGTATAGAAATTCATTCTAGTTTTAAATGTAGAAAAAACTGTCGTGACAACATAGATTCATATAGTTTATTCACGCTTTTCTTCAATTGCATTCTTGCATCTCATAAATTTGTTTCTTATTCATTTACATTCTTTATAATAGAGGTTGGCTGTGTATCTAGAACTATTTTCATATCTCTGTCGGTATTTTGTTGTTGTTTTATAGTCTTAAGATCTGTAACAAATCGCAGTGTCTCCTTAATGTTACAGAACATTGAAAATTATGACAATTTAGTGAAACAATGAAATTATTTTTGGTCTCATGTAAAACTGCTGTCACAGAGCATAATTTTGTGAAAAATTTCTCTTAGTTAAAGCGTGAAAATGTTTTGTTTTGTATCCATTTTTTTAAACAGTTTTTCTTAAGTAAGTGTAAAATATTTATGTTCCCATTAAGTTTTGTTTGTTCAGCGTCATATATTATATGAACATATGTGACAGATTTTACTCATGTGGTATTTAGTTGAGAAATATTATGAAAGCAGCTGTGATTTTTTTCCACAAATTAATTTAATCCTTTGGGATGTATACGAATATGTATAAATTTTAATAGCCAGAAATTATTAAAGATATTTTTGGTAAATTATAATTTCTTAATGACAGGTGATAATAATTTTATATGTAAAAATATGAAACAATATGCTATTCGAAATACTATGTGTGTAAGTTCCATAATTAAGTGGATGTGATATAGATGCGGATCTTATTTTTATTTCGTGAAGGTAAATTCAGTAAGACAAATTATATGATTGCGAATTAATTTTATTATTAATGCCTAAACTTCGAAATATTGTTGAAAATGAAGTATATTTTTTCTTTTTAAAAAGTGCGCTAGCGACTTGAATTACGACTGGCAAACAATGACCAATCAATAAACATTTCAAACTTCTTGATGTTCTTATAAATAACTCGAATCTCTTTTCACATGAAGCATTTTTTGTAGATATGTCTGACGTCTGACACTTTTTTTTATATATTTTTATATATATATATATATATATATATATATATATATATATATATATATATATATATATATATATATATATATATATATATATATATATATATATATATATATATATATATATATATATATATATATGTATGTATATATATATATATATATATATATATATATATATATATATATATATATATATATATATATATATATATATATATATATATATATATATATATATATATATATATATATATTTTTTTTTATATATATTTTTTTAAAAAGAGAAGTAACACAATCAGGTAATTAGTTCCTACATAATGTGTTCCTTCTTTGGAAAAGGGATAGTGTAGCAAGAACAGGTGTTGAAGGGGGAGAAAGATAGAAAGCTCACTTCCTCTACAACCCTGCTATTGCGCGTACTTTGTGAAGCAGTGTCGTCTAAAATTTCTTCTGGCATTTGACAGAATAGGCGGCAGTTTTCTGGTATGACATTTTTGCACATTTTCTGAAATATTATCTGATTAATATCAGACTAGTCTGCACATTCCACTATGAAACAAGAAAAACGCCGGGGAGTACCAGTATATTTTATTGATGTGTTATAGTCCGATAACTAAAAAAATAGTCGAAATTTTAAATTCTATGAACCTTTTTTTTATAAAATTTTTTTTCTTTAATTTGGGGTTTTTGAAGAGGCTGCTCGCTCCACTGATTTTATCATAACTTATGAAGGTTTAGTCCAATTTTATTACTGGGACCACAAAAAATGTTTAAATAAAATTACCTTCAAGCCATTCTAACATTGTTAATTTCTAAAGGACCCCTATTGTTTTCGCTACGCTGTCCGTCCGTCCGTCTGTCTGTCTGTATGTCCGTCCGTCTGTCACAGGCTGTATTCTCGGGAACCATAAAAGACCTGAAATTTTCATAGAACATGTAAAACTTTGACCTCTACAACAACAAATATATGACAGTTAAAAATTAAAGGGTGTTCTAAAGCGAACAACGAAAAATGATGAAATACTAATGTAATATACACATACTTATATATCGACACTTTAAATTTTCAAAGTTCGTGTTAATTGGTGTAGTCTCTAGAATAGACTACACGACAATCGATGAATTAATATTGAGATTATTCATAATAAAGTTAAATCACCTAATTTTTGCTATAATTCCGAATATTTACAGTGTGAAGCAAAATATTTTTTTAATTAACACGGTTTTCACAACTGATTGTGGTAGAAGTCACCAAAAAAAAAAAAATTCATACGTGTGTCGGCGTTTTGAAAGTTTACATCTGGATTAATTTTAGGGGGAATTAAATTTTTGGCCATTGCTGAATATAGGGTACATGGCCAAAATACACAATATTTGGCACTAAACCCGTTTTCAATGGATTGCCTTTTGCGATATGTAATTAAAAAGTGAATGTGTTAAACAAAAATTTTTACAAAATTTAAAATAATGAAGATAGATACTTCTTTTTGAAAAAACATCCTTTTTCAGGTCAATTTTAAAATTTTGAATTTTCAGTCTTTTTCCGACTTCAAGAGAGCAGAAATCCAATGCTGGCTTTTAATTAAAACTCCAACTGTAAATTAAAAAGTTATAGGCGATATACAAAAAAAGTCAATATAAAAAAAGTATTTTTCTTTAAAGTTAAATATCTTCTAAATTGTAAGAGATATGGAAACTCATGCTTGAATAATTTTTCTTTGGATTTTTAAGCTCAACTCAGTGCACTTTATATTTTTCAAATCGGATAATATTTAAAAAAGTTACAAGCCTCAGAAGTTTTTTTGAGTCCCAGGTAGTAAATTTTGGCCCACTGTAACTCCTCTTGCTGCTTTATCCAGAAGCCCATTAAGACACGCGTTGTAAAGTTCGACTCCTCCTCTAAAGATGTTTGAAGTTGCATATAAAACCAAGCAGCAGCTTAGAAGTTCCAAATTTATTACCATATATTTTGCAAAAGTCCCCTTGAAAAGAGAAAGCTGTGATCATTATTTGAAAATTATACAAAATTACATCAAAGTCGCACTGAGTCTTTTACAACATTATTTATATCAAGATTACAAAGCAATAAATTACTAGTTCAATTTATGAAAGAAAATTGTTAAAGAAATGATGAATATACTTAAACTCAATATTACGAATAGACAGATAAAAGTTGTGATAAATACTATTAATAATTTCTGCATCAGCAAATTTAAAAAATACCAAAAGTTAAAAACAAAACTTTTCAAAATTATTTCTGCGACAGTTGTCAAATATATTTGTATGTAAATATATACTATAGTATATATTTACATACATATATATGTATGCGCATTAACACCATACATACAAATAAGAAATACGTAAATATATAAATCACTTCAGCGCCTTGTGTGTTATATAAACAATGAATGTATAATTTCTACGAGGGTTGTATGAAAATATGCGTATCACGCCTGATTACCCATTAGTTAGGCCCCTAATAGGATGCATTATAAAAGTCTTTATTATATATTACGATATTGTTAAAGCAAAAAACCATTTTTTTATATTTTCGCGGACAGTGCTATGGAAGCTACGTTTGAACATGGATCGATATCATATTCTTAACCGTAGAACATATAACAAAAAAATACCACACAAACATATAACCAGGGTATCCGTGTTCCCCATTATCAAATTTAATAATTTTCAGCTTCAAAGAAAAAATTATTTCATATTAAATAGTAACGCTTTATATATAAAAAAATCCTTAGTAAAAATTTTATGATCAAATCTTTGAACAGCTTCTTATTCGCTAATTTTCTCATATAAAAACTATTGTGCACACGGGTACCCCGGATATGTGTTTGCGTAGGTGTCATCTTAAGAAGCTTATAGCTATGGAGCTACTGAATCGAACTGAATCATTTCAGTAAAACGAAAGGACTTGAATTGCCCAGATCCGAAGTTTCAATACTCTATTGGTATTGGTTTTGTAGCTACAAACGTTTAGAATTGCTAGTAAACATCCGGGTACCCGGCTATGCAATATAGGGTTAATGCAGTATAAACTTCTGTACTTAATTTGGAAAATAATCTTTTGAACTGCGCTTTTAATCTTTTCAACATTTTCCATATCAAATTAAGGGTTTCTAAAAACAATTTCAGAACTATAAAAATTAAACTTTTTCAAATCTAATTTTAAATTTATATATAATTATTTGAACAAATATAGAAAAGTAACAATTTATATGGATTGATATTTCCTTTAGAAACGAAAACGTGCTAGTCATTCTCGTATACAACTCACTGTATACAATTTGTTACACAGTAAAAACTAAAATAATATAAATGTGTTAAGTAGCAATAACTCTCACCTTCATTTATCTAAAGAAAAACAGCAACAGAAATGAAAGAATATAATAATATATCAACAATAATTTTAAGCTGAACAAATTTTATTGTTGTAACAAACAACAAAATGAAACCTTAACTAACGACCAATATCCTTAATATAAAACACACTAAGACAAACACTTACATACATATATTTAGACTCTAACTTATTGTAAGTCAAAGAAGAAAAAAAATGTAGACAAATAAAAAACAACAAACTTCTTATAATAAATAATCCTGCTTAGTTTAAGTGTATAATCTATGACCGACAAAGACGTGTCAAATGTTAAGACATTACAAACCACTATAGAAAAATGAAATCGAAATAAACAACGGTCTAGGAAATCTTCTTAATATATAAGGATGTATGATATTGGAAGAAGAAATATAACAACAACATAAATTGAAATGAAAACATATTACTTGTCTACTGCCCTTCCCTTTGCAACTCGTATATGATCCCAGTAGTTAAGAAAGGACTAAATGTTAAAAATGTGTTTTATAGAAAATACGAAAAACATAAATCAACCTGAAAACTGCCCAAACAAAATATATATGTATTTGGAAAATGGAAACACATACATACGTACTTGTACAAACAAATACGTATAATATATCCGTCAATATATTGTATTGATTTTTGTTGTTTTTGGTGCTTTTCTTTTACTTAGAAATACCAGATACCCTACAGCAGGCTCTTGCGACTGATAATAAGACATATCTATAGAAATTTAATGCTAGCTAATATTCTCATTGTCAAGCTAATCTGGTATGCGTATAACATAATTATATCCCGATAAATTTTGTATTTCTATATCGGGTATGAATGATGAATGAATGAATTAAGCTAAACGGGAAACACAGGACACTGAAACCGAAGTAGATCTATTGTATCCCCTGCCAGCTGCTAGAGCACGTCCTCCAATCCTCCAATAGGTGCTTGACCAATTGGCTATATCTTCTGTGGCACAACGCTTCACAGTCATTCCGAATATGTTCTGGCGTTTCATCGTCGTAATCACAGAATCTGCACAGGCTGGTACTCTCAATGCCAAGTCTGTTGAGGTGTTTTCTCAGTCTGCAATGGCGTGTGAGGAAGCCTGTTAGTATTCTAAGATTGTTTTTAGTCAGGGACATGACATTGACCAATTGGCTATATCTTCTGTGGCACAACGCTTCACAGTCATTCCGAATATGCTCTGGCGTTTCATCGTCGTAATCACAGAATCTGCACAGGCTGGTACTCTCAATGCCAAGTCTATTGAGGTGTTTTCTCAATCTGCAATGGCGTGTGAGGAAGCCTGTTAGTATTCTAAGATTGTTTTTAGTCAGGCACATGAGAGCTAAGACACGATATTGTTTATACGTCCCAATCATAAGCTTTGCATGCCTCAATACAGGGAGATTGAGCCAGAGGTGTTTCCTATATCAGGTAACCTTCGGTTGCGATAGACGTTCGGACGATATTTAATTGGGCTTAGCTATTCTGAAATTGCTTGCTTTGTATGAAAGATGCTATTTGAGCTAATGTCTTAAATATTTTAACGTTTGCCTGGAAGTCAATTTTACGAAAAAAAATCTGCACGAAAAGTGAGCACAGGGTTTAAAACAATATATCTACTCTCAAAAATAAAATAAATAAAAATAATCTTAGGAGGAAATGCAAGAGTTATGGCAATTTTTTTATTTTTGACTTGGGTTCCCATGGAAAACTCAAAATTTTGCATCTCTCAAAATAATTTTTGATCCAGATTTATACATGATTAACAATGACCGTAATAAATTACCACCTTACTCGGTATCAATATCGATTTGGTATCGGCAAAAGGGCATATCGACGCATTGCCTATTAAATTTTTTTTTAAATAATGTCTGTGAAAATACCTTTTGGACTCATATGTAATAATTGTATCTTCCTGAACAAAGTTTTTTATAGAGAATAGAATGATGTTGGTCTTTAAATAAATATTAAAAATTTTATACATTTTCTAATTAAAAATGGTATATTTTCTAACTCAGAAAAAATATTTCCACCAGTTTTTTTTTAGCAATGTGTAAGTTTTGTGTTTACCTAACGAATAAAGAATTGAGACAATCGATGTCCGCAAGCTTTTGAAAATTTTTTAAATTTTGATTTTAACAAACTTAATTTTTAAGAACGTTATAAGAACTATAAGTAAAAATTTTTCTTTGAAATTTGGCGTGAAATAAAAACAAGATGACAATTGATGAAAAATTTTACATGTCCGAAGTGTACTTATTTGGGAGTTTATATATCCACTCCTGCGTAGCATCAGAATCGAGAAGAAATACTTCTCTGCTATGTTCACGTGAAATTTTATACTGTCTTGTTTTTAATTAAAATTTATATATATGCGAAAAAGATATTAGATAGGTACCAAACACAGAAAAAAAATTTTATTTTCAGTAAAGAAATTCAAAGAATTAGTAAATATTTTGTCTAGAAATGGACCCACAAACAACCTCGTAGATACAGAAAAATATGTCTCAATAATTTCATAAAAAAGGGTATTTTTCAGTAAAGAAATTGTCCAAGTCTAAAAAAATTGGTGTAAAATATTTAAAAATTCTAAACCAAATAATATACTGAATCAAACAAAAATATTGACTTGTTTCTCTGTAAGATATCAAACAATATTTCTGTCTAAAACTATAAAATAATTTGTCTAAAAATACTTACAAATTCTAAACAAAATATTTTATTAAACCAAAAAAAAAATTTATTGAAATAATTAACAACAACAACCAAAATAGCAGATGGACTAAATAGCGTGCGCCCACACAAAAGAACTATCCTCGTAGCCCTAGATCTCTCAAGAGGCTTTCGACACCGTATGTCCTACAACCCTACTAGAGGACATACGAGAGTCCACGCTCCCTAGTACCCTAAAAAGATTGACGGCGAACTACCTTGCGGGAAGACAATCCTACGTCGAATTTAGGGGCATAAAGTCCCCACCTCCTTAAAAACAAACAAGGAGTACTACAAGGCGGAGTCCTCTCCCCTCTGCTGTTTAACCTATATGTTGCCAAGGCCCCGACTCCACCACCTGCTGTAAAACTAGTCTCTTACGCGGATGACTGCACAATTTTGTCCATAGACAGATACATTAAAACAGCTGAGGAAAATGTCAACAGCTATCTTCCACTGTTAACGGATTTCTTCGCAACCCAAAATCTCCAGCTATCGGTATTTGTTAGTATGTTTAGATTAATTGTTTTATTAATTCAGACAAAAATATTTTTTGATATTTTTCAGAAAGTCCACTAAATCTTTTTGTTTGGTTTAGTAAATTATTTTGTTTACAATTTGTAAATATTTTTGGACAAATTGTTTTAAAGATTTAAGCGATTTTTCACTGAAAAAACACGTTTTTTTAATGAAAGTATTGAGATGTTTTTGCCTATATTTAAAAATTTGTTTGTAGGTCCGTTCCTAAACAAAATATTAACTTTTTCATTGAATTCATTTACATAAAATGAAATTTAGTTTTTTCTGTAAAGAACTGTCGTTTGTGAAAAAAACAAACCAGCGGACCGTAGGTGTGAAAATTCGAAATCGGAAATATAGTTGGATCGTCCACATGCTGTGTAAGACACCAAACGATATCGCTAAAGAGGCTGCATAATGGAATCCACAAGGCAGTCGTCGTATCGGAAAGGCAGCACATACGTGGAAGCCTAAGTTGCATTAGAATTATCCAAACTCAGACTACAATGAAAAGAGGTCAAACATCGAGCTGACGATCGTGTATGTTGGGATGAACGTGTTATGGTCCTATGCTCCTTGCAGGGGTAAAAGAAATAAATATATATAATGAAATCTATTCATCAGTGTAGCGAAATTATTGCGCTGGATCAATGACTTAGTTTCATTAAAATAATTTTGGCGAGTCTTTTTTGATTAATCCAACGTAGCATGAGATTGGTTATCTGCCTCCTCATCGATGTCTATGTTCAAGCAATATTAAAATCCAAAATTTGGTTTTTATATGTAATTGTATGAAAGAAAGAATACCTTCGACGTCGACGAACAGGCAGTGATTTTTAATGACGTTTTTCATTTGATTTATGTCAAAATTAATAAAATGTATGAAGTACATTCTTTTAATGTATGTATAACAACATCGTTTTAGAATAGTTTGTATTTCAGGGTATAAGTCTATCTGTGGGATTGACGTTGCAATTGTAGTTTATAATTTTACTGGCTAGTATTTCTTAGAAAAAGAAAAAAACTAGTACAAAAATGATCAATGACCAATAGGTAGTGTTCTCCACAAGTGACACTAACCATTCGAAAAAATAAATAATTTTCAGCTTGAGTTTTTTTCTAATGATATTGTTTGTATTTCTACTTTAGCACATTTAACACCACAAGTATCAAAGTGTACTTTTCTGATACTATTTTTTTATGCTGTTTGAAAAGGGTCCTTTTTTCTGTTGGTATAAATATATGTGCTATAATGTGTATGTATGTGCTGTAACATGACAGCATAGTCCAAGTTTTGCTAGATGACTAGGGATGACATTAACTCGACAGGATAACAAATCTGTTAAAATGTGACAAACGATTTTGTAACTTGCCATGAGTTGACAGCAATCGTTATAACGAACATGAAGAAGCTGGCAGAAACATATAGTCCTTATTTTGCGTTTGCTTCATACTTAAAAGGCTGTATAAAATGCTGACACGCACAGGCTCGTGTTAATAAGGAATAAGAAAAAAAAGTTATGGACGAGCTCTTACACTTGAGTCAAGCCCAATGCAGTTAGAAGGAATTGAGAACAAGAAATGTGTTAAGAAGATGAATAAGCAAATGGTTCTTCTTTCCTATATAAATTTATTAATTAAGATTATTAAAATTTCAGAATGGTTTAAAGTGGTTCCAAAAAACCCTCAGGACTTATATGTTAATCTATTTTAATTTTACGTTAAAATAATTTAAGCCTAAATAGTCCCCCTAATCATCTGTTGCCTAATAAAATACTACCGAGCAACAAAATCATTATCTTACTTAACTAAAATATCCTTACAGAATATACATATATTACAACATATAAGTTATCAACCCCTGTGTAAAAAACTTTTTATCCAATTTCTAAATAAAGTAAATACTTTACGATTTAACCTTCACTCCCCAAGAAATATTTAATTTCTCACTTAAAATGTCAACTCATCTCCACCAGCACTAATAAAATATCCTAGACCTTTTTAAACTACAATAAAAGGAAACAAACAAACAAAAAAATTTAAGTTAAGATGTTAATAAAATTGTCACGAAATGTTAGTTAAGCAGCAGGGAGTCCAAGGTGAATTATTTAGTTAATAAACTTCTACAAACACACAGACTCCTAAGACCCTCTTACACGCACACGGACGCACAACTAAAAGAAGAAAAGCCAAATGCTGTTAATAAAACAACAATAAATAAACAATAGTTGAGGGAAAATGTGACATTAAAAGGACATAAATTTTACTAAAGAACAATTACAATAAATGGTTTTTAACACAAAATAGGGATAATTGTAAAAGGGACAAAATGTTTAAAAGAAACAATAGCGTTGACTTGACCACCATGAAATTGTGATTCACAGTGTGGTAGAAGGAAAATAATATTCGTATGTGAAAATAACGAAATTATGAAATATAATTAGCAGCAAAATAGTTACTCGGCTGTACCACAACAAAATTGTTTTAGTTTAAGCCTCCTAAATTTTCATATGGAAATTAGCTGTGGAAGTATGTAGACCAAAGAGTAAACTGAAACTCTATAAACTTTTTAATGCACCTCCGATTAATCCATTTTCGTTCGCTTAGAAGAGTGTGCCGGGCATATCGGTACTTTCAAGAATTTTTTTAAAATATACGGGTAGAAATCGCCAAACTTTGTTTGTGTTGGCCATACCTGGACCCCTTAAATTAAATGTCTGATAATATAATATTATTTATATGTGTATATATAACATATGTATATATAATTTATAAGAAATTTATTATTTGACATATTGTCGTAATATTATTTTAAATGAAATTTATTTGCTGGTGTTTAAGCATTGTCTATATGCATTTCATTGGTGCTTTACTGACAATTTGGAAAAACACCAATGAAATGCATATAGACAATGCTTAAACACCAGCAAACAAATTTCATTTGTATATATATATAGTTTATATTATTCTTCGCCGATTAGGTCTCTGTAAGATAATAGTTTAGAGACAAGCCACAAATGCATTCAAAGTGCCAATAAACCTCATCCTAGGCCATCCCAATGCAAAAGTGAGTAGCCCAGAAGGTACCTACAACCTGAGGACAGGTCACTTGACTTGCTTTGTATAAGTTCTGTTCCATGTAGGGATATTACATCAATAGATTATATATTATTTTAAATTTTCATCGCCAGCTACACTCTAAGAGATGATCTAAAAATGTAGGATCACATATTGCCAAAATTTTTCTTTAAAATTTCTTGTTGTCTAAAATTGCATAGGTTTTTTTTGTTGTTTGTAACTAAAAAAACATAATTTGTCCAATTATTCGCAAAAATTTAAATCTGCTATTAAAGGTGTTTTCTTTCAAACAAAGTATGTATAATTCTGTGGTTTTCTTGAATAAGTTCGTATGTTTAGAAACCAAATTTTTCAGGAAAGCCGAAATACTTTATTGCTTATACTACAGACTCTGTGCGACTTTTATCAAATTTTTATTTGGACAGTCATGTAAACAAATGTTGTAAGAAGTTTGTGTAAAAAGGCTAAGATCCTAGAAAATAATTACAAAAAACAATGTGCCAAGGACACTAAAAGTGTGTGCAGAAAAAAAGATTATGTCGATAACATTTGTTTACATTGAACTAATTCAAGCAGACAAGCGGACATAAGCTTTTTTAAACTGAAAAACGCTTGCGCACAAGTAATTAAAAGTTTTTAATAAAATATTTCGGAAATGTGCTCAAAACTAAAGACGCATTTGGCTATGTGGTTTTTTTTAGTTCATTAGAGCTGAAAAATATTTGAATAAATAAAGAAGTTACGTTGTTTTGAAAAAGAAAAGATATTAGAATTGGTTCATGTTATTAGCGAAATTTTTTCCATTTAAAAAAGCATATAAAATATTGTCATTTGGTATCAATAACTCAAAATCGACAAAAATGGACATCCAATTCAAGAATATTGCGCATATCTATATAAAAATAGCAGACAAATGTCATTTAAATTAAATTTATAGTGTTTAAAGAATTTTATACGTGGCTGATTCTCATTCTAAACGTACATTTTGTGTTTTTTTTTGCTTACTAATGTAACTAAATCAAATATGAAAACGTAGTATTCTTATTATAGTTCTCGCCTCATTCAATGCATCCTGAAATAAAATTATATTTTTCGATTTCTAGCACGTTACATTGGCTTACGCAGTTGTTCCGTTTATAATTTTTGAGACAAAAATACACCACAAGAAATGTGAACAGGGTATGAATCGTAAAGCATCTACCCTTTACAAACAAAAAATTATAATAATCGCAGGACGGAATTAAAAGTTACTACCACTTTTTCAATTTTTTGTGTTCCCACGGAAAAATAAAAAAATTTTTATCGTTTAAAATAATTATTTTCAAACATTTATAAATTGACAAAAAGTAGGCTCTCTTCATTTAAATAAAACTAATTTTAATAAAATCGATTTATAATGATAAAATTTATGGTAATTTCAAATAATTATTCGTAGCAAAATATGACCTACCTAATACATTCTTCGAATATGTAACAACCCACAGATAATGTTCTTTACATCGTTTATACCCTTTAGCTGCTGTTAACTATTTTAACGTCCTATTATTTATTGATAAATTATATTTAAACAATTTTTTACGTAACGCTCAATACATTTTTATAGGAACTCAATATTTTTTCAGAACACACACTATGTTTTGAGTTCAATACAATTCACTAAAAAATTTCAATTAAATTATATTATCGATAACTTTCAATACATTTTTTTGGATACAAACGAGGATTGATTGTTGCAACGTTTAACAAATCTCTCAAAACCTTTAAATATTTAGAAGTAAAAACCTACGTTGCTATTTTGGTGTATGTTGTTAATAATTAAACTGAGCTATAATAATTAAACTGAGTAATGAAGCGTACTAAAAAAGCGTGACGGTCAATACAAAAGAATGCGGACAACAACAATTTTGAAAAAAAATTACAATTTCTAATATTTTTCAAAAATTTGATGTGTGAAATAAGAGAAACAAATGCAAATATCCTAAAACCGTTATAAAATTAATTTCGTTTTTGGAAAAATTCTCGCCAATTTGTATGGAGAGTAAAAACAGTATTTTCGTCCTTCGTTTTTAGCACATAATAAACAATCTTACACAAAAAAAAAACATATGTACATATATTTATAATTTATTAAATCATGCTAAAGCAGTATTCATTTAAAAATGTATGCGTTTATTTTATGAAATATTATAGTATAACTTCAGCGACCACGAAAAAAAATTTAAATGAGAATCCACCAAATAAAATTTATAAATATTGTGAAATTATAAATAGATATTTTTCTTGGGATTTCACGAAAAAATTCTTCTTTTTCTTTAAGTTAGTGTCGTTTATCATGAACAAGTTAGTATCCAAACTCTGAAACATTACTTAAAATTTAAGATCATATATTGTCTGAATTTGCTTTGAAAAAATCTTGTTCTCTAAAATTGCATTGATTTTGTATTTATTTGAAGGCAAAAAAACATGATTTGTCTAATTTTTCGCAAAAATACAAATCTGCTGTAAAAATTTTTATTTAAGCAATGTATAGACATAAAAAATTTAAGTATTACATATATCTGTCTAAATTCAGCAGAAAAATTAAAAAAAATATATATAGGCACGCCATATTTTTCTTCAGTCAACAATATTTAATTTCTGATCTGATAAGTAAAAATTATAAAATTATAAGCAAAATTAATAAATGTGATTAATTAAACAAAAGTACGCTATATATTTCTATTACAGAAAAGGCCTTTCAAATTAAATATATTTAAAACACTACATCAAATTTAGGATCATATATTGTCTAAATTTTTGTTGAAAATTTCTCCTTGCCTAAAATTACATCGATTTTGTAGTTATTTTATTAAAGTGGAAAAAATTTAACATAAAGTATAATACGGCTATGGTTCAATGGTAGATACGTCAGAATATTAGTCAGGAGGTCGCGGCTCAAACCTGCACGCAGCCAATTGCTTTTTTTAGTAAAACCATTTTGTTCAAAAATAATGCGTATGCAATTTTAGGTCGATAATAATCGGTAAAGTGTTGCCGACTATTATCGACCTAATTTTCAAAAAAATTATTTTAGAGTGCAGTACGAGTATTTGGTACCGTTGCCTTTAATATCCTCCACTAGCTGTGAAAGTTTTAAGACTTTGCCTCTTACGGTTCCCAAGATACTGCTTAATATTAAAATTACATATTCTAAATTACATTAACTGATAGAACGCCCTATAAGTTTTAGTTTGTATAAATTACAGTATTTATTGGAGTAGCTTGTATAATAATAAATAACTTTGAAAATGTAAAGTGTCTATACATTAATTGTATATTGTATGAAGTGTCTATACATTAATTTATATTAATTGTATATTACACTATACATGTTTTGTTACTCGCTTTAGAACACCTTTTAAATTGTAACTTTGTTGGTGTAGCGGGAAAAGTACAACATATTTTAAAAATGTTAAGGTCCCTTTGTCTTACGTTTCTCGAGAAAGACGCCTCTGAGAGACAGTCTGAGAGACAGGCGTACACACAGCATAGGAAAAACAATAGGGTGCTTTTTACTTATGGTGTACGATACCCTGAAAATAAACGGACTTTCATACAAAGTGTTGCAGACAATGCCTACAAAGTAAAAATCATTTATAAATGGACTGAAAGCGTAATTTCCCCTTAATTAAATTCATAATCAGGTCACACTATTTGCACTTCTGGTTTTTCTACAGAAATCCAAACGGGGGAATTTTTAAAATTACTTCCGGCTTTAATACCCTTTCTGATTCCATATCGAAGATCATTGAGAGTTGACCGAACAGTGAAATTGTTGTTGCTGGTGATTTCAATGTTCACAACACTTCTTGGCTTCACCATTCAAGCCACACAACTACACAAGGCCAGTATGTTGAGTTATTTGCCGCGCACAGTCACCTTGCGCAATTGGTGAACGATCCAACACGTTATTCGTGTATTGATGGGCACCACCACAATACTCTCGATCTTTTTCCGACTTCACACCCTGAAAAGTATGAAGTCAGAGTCAACGGACCTCTGGCAATTTGGACCATTGTACCACTTTTTCCCCCTTTTTATTCTTACAGCTTCGTAACGTCTCACAAACAGCTACGAGACGGTCAAAATTTATCTACGAAAAGGCTCGTTGGGCTGTGCACAATGAATTCTTTAGGCAGTTTAATTGGGAACTATGTTTTCTCGACAATAATGTCAATGCCATGGCGGCAATGGTCGAAAGCACAATCTTGCTTGGAATGAAAGCTTTCATTCCTTTAAAGCAAATTCTGGTTAAGCCCATGAAAAACTCTTGGTTTAGTCAGATGTGCAAAAATGCAGTCAGATCCAGAGAGGAAGCATTCAGTATCTGGCGTTCTAACAAAAACGCCGATACTGATATGCTACGCAAAAAGAGGCGAGATCTTCGTGTGCCAGAGTACTAAAGCGCGAAAAAACTTTGTACGTGCAGCGTGTTCGTGCTAAGGTTCTTGCTGCTCCTCAGGGTAGTAAAAGCTTTTGGTCATTTGTTAAAAGAGTAAAGGATTATGCTAGCTCCTCAATTCCGGCTCTTTTAAAAGATGACCAAACATTCACCGACCCGGTTGATAAAGCTAACCTTCTGACTGAACTATTTGCAAGTAATTCTCACTTGCCGGAAAGCAACCAAGCACTGCCCGTGATTGAAGGAGTATCTGTAACTATGTAAACAATATTTTTTCGAGTTAAAAAGGTTTTAGCGGATCTCAACATAAATAAGACTGCTGGGCCGCATGGTATTTCAGCACTGGTCTTGAAGTAGTGCTCTTTGACGTTAGCGCGTCCGCTGGCAATCTTCTTCAGCACTTTGTATCATGCTGGCGAATTCCCATCGTGCTGGAAGGGTGACAACGTAACGCCAATCCCTAAAAAGGGAGAGGCTACTAACTCTGAATATTACCCCCAGTTGCAGTATGTTCTGCGCTTTCCAAAGTAATAAAAAATATGTTGAATTTTCACCTTGTGAGATATTTGGACACAACAGCTTACTAAGAAACCGCCAATATGGCTTTCGTAGGGGACACTCTACGGGTGACTTACTGGCATTCCTTTCGGAAAAATGGTGTCACTCCATACACCATTTCGGCGAGAGTAAGTAGATATTTCTAAGGCATCCGATAGAGTGTGGCATGATGCACTTTTGCAGAAACTCTCTGCTTTTGGTGTCGGTGATGACTTTTCTCGATTTATATCGAGCTTTCTTAGGGATCGCACTATACGAGTTGTTATAGATGGAGTCTCTTCGAACGAGTTCAAGATTAGCTCAGGGGTACCGCAAGGCTCCGTTCTCACGCCTACCCTCTTTCTCATTTTTCTTAATGACCTCCTCTGTCAAACTTCTAATCCTATCTAGTCTTTTGCAGATGATAGCAGAATTTTCCATTCATATTCATTCAGTAATAGACCAAGCCTGTCGGCGAATAACGAGCTTACAACAATCTTTAAGTGGAGTAGTGCGAATAGGGTTGACTTTAATGCTCGTAAGACCTAATGCTGTACGTTCACGCACAGGCGCATGACCGAACTTGCTGTTCCGTCTATAGTCATGAGTGGTGTAGGTATTGTGGAATCAGAAGCTTTTGATGTTCTTGGCATGAAGATACAGCGTGACGTTCGATGGAATGATCAAATTTTTCAGATCTAAAAAAAAGCATTCAAGTACCTCGGGTTCTTAAGACGGTATAAAAGATACTTCACTCCATCTGATATCCTCAGAACCTATACCACCTATATCCGCCCGAAAATGGAATACAACTCTAACGTATAGGCCGGTGCTTCAAAGTCTGTTTTGATGTTACTCGACCGCGTACAACAGAGGGCGAAGAAGCTCATCGGCGACAGTAGGGTAACGAACTCTATTGACTCGCTGCAGCATCGACGCAATATGGGGTGTACTAGTTTTATTATCATATTTTTATTGAGATCTAAATAGAACCACTTACAAAACTGCGAGCATGTCAGTAACTAATTTACACACTAATCTTTTTTATAGTTTTAGCTATTGCAAAAAAAAAATCCAAAAACTTTGAAGAATAAATGTCAAATTCCAAGTTGTAAATTTATACATTTCCAATAAATATAGCAGTGAAAGCGTTATAATAAATTTAAAAAATAAAAAAAAATGGAGAAATCCTAAATGAAAAAAGTACGCTCAAAGACAAACACTATTGATGGCAATAAATTAACATCTTTCGAAAATCTTTTACATGATTAAATGAAAACATTTTAACTTAATCCCAGGAAATTTATCTTCCACAATGTAATTGATATAACTTGTGATCAATTTATTACCGCATAAGTTCTATGTTTTTCATTTTGTTAATTTTTTCATTCTTTGTTTCCTAGAATTTCTTGTTAAAGCAATTTGTAAAATTTATGGACCATTTAGATAGCAAACATCTACAAAATGGACATTTGACTTTGTACACTTATTGTGTGTGCGTCTGTCTATATCCATGGGAGATGAAAAGGAAGTCTATATGTATATAAATAACATCCCATAAAACATCTTGCATTAAAAATATATATATTACATTTGGTTTTTGTTGTGTGCTTTTCTTTTAGTGTTATACTTTCACAGGAGTTTTAGTGAATGACTTAGAGTATTTTGGAAGGTATTTTGCACCCTCTTTATTGTAAATGCTGCTTAAACTAAAATGTGGTCATTAATTCTTTTTTTTTCATTTCGTTTGTCGGTTCGTTTAGTTATTCTCTAATCGTTAACTAGAAACTACAACACATTGTTTGAAAATCACTAAACACAATCAAGTGATAAATGATGTAAAATATTTTGCAACATTTTTCATACGTGTTTGGAAAGAGACAGGCTACTTACTAGACCTGAGACGAAGTTAAGGGGAGTGAATAGCTGCATGAATAAATAAATGAATGAGTGAAAGAACTAAAAGTAAAGAAAAGTCATGTTTCATCCGTATACATACATACATACATATGTATGTATTTATATTGCTTGAGTTAAACCGGATATAGCACAAATAACACTTAACAAGAGAAAAACTTTCCGACTAATGATAGTCGCAAACAAAAACAACGACAAAAGCAACAACTTGCAAAAAACATTGTGAAAATAAATGAAGACAAAGTCAAAGCAGCCTTATGGAAAAAATTAAGAATAATATGTTTCCGTTAATTGTGAGTAAAGAAGTTTAGATAGAAATTGATTTATTGACTTATATCGAACAACACATGCTTAATTTTGAACGTTATTGTTTTGACCCAGTAACAACCTATTATATTTATTATTTTTGAAAAATTCCATTTTAAATTTAAACAAAATAACTACATCATCACCGATTTGACTAACATATGCCAAATCGATTTACAGGATTCATTTACTTTTTTGCACGTGAAAACTGCGTGGAATTGTCAAAAATGTATCTAAATCAGTTGTGTGGCTGATCGTTGTAGAAAAAAATTTTTTTTTCTAAATTTCTCTAAAAATCTATGAATTTCTCAGCGCTTTGAGCTTGAAGTTAGCGGGAAGTTCCAGGTATGGCCTGCAAGGTCAACCACATCCCATATTTTTTTTGTCTGTCAAACTCTGTGTTATAATCTGGTCAATATATTTTTTTAAATATATATATATATATATTTTGGAAAAAATGTACAGTGGTTATTAATACTGAAAGTTGGATTTTTCAGGTCCTACACCCCTAATATGTGAGTATTGTTAAAAACGACCCAACAAATATTCAGGTCGAACAGTAAAGATTAAGGCCCTGGCCACGATGTCAACAAGTAGATTTAGTTTATGTTGAAAACAATAACAAAATAATAATATAATTTGTTTTTTTTTTTCAATATAAATAAAAGAACGACATCGACTTGTCAATATCGTAGGACAGTCCTAAGAAAATGCTTTGTTTTCTCTTTTATATATCATAACTTAAATAAATATGGTTAGGCTAAATTCGGTTAGGTTACGTTAAAAGGGCTGCCCGCAAAGTAGCGAAAACATTCGGGGACCATAATGCCCATTGTGATCCCAGAGGACTACACCATACTCGTTCCAACTATGTACTGATATTCCAGTTCCTAGGAACCATTCAGAACTTCTCACAAAGCCCAAGTATCCAGCTAGTTGTGCATCAGTCAGACGGTCCAGGTCTGTGCTCCTGTAGGGCCCGACAGTCACATACCAGATGTTTTACTGACTCATCTTCTTCTTCGTCGAAGCAGTTCCTGCAATGACTATCATAGGGAAAGCATAGACGTTCCGACATATGTCTGATGGCACAGTGCCCCGTGGTGACTCCAACCAGGAATGCTAGAATTTTTAAGTGTTAGGAGTTACTTTATCTTAGCACTACTAAGTGAGGGCCAAAGAATCTTGGATAATCTGCATGTGGTTATTGTAGACCACCTATGTTGCGCCCTATTTTACGGCCACTCCTTAATTACGTTTTATAAGCCAACTAAGGAAATATCGATATCCCTTTGTTAGTTCGCTTTATCTAAGGACGATCCTTCTCTTGCGTATGTATCCACCATTTCATGCCCCTGAATGCCTTCATGCCTCAGAAGCCAAACTATCCTGACGTTATGCCTTTAAAGCCGAGCTAGGAATTGAATACATGCCAGCACACACTTTTATTTCACCACCTTTGAGTCCAAGGCCCTAAATAATTGCTGCCAGACTATCTACATATACGTCCACACTGATGAATTCCAAGCCAAGCCCATTAATTTTATTTGCAGCCTCGATAAAGACATACATCTCCACAAGGAGTACGGTCTAGGTGTCGGGTAGCCAGTGAGATATCGATCGGAGAAAACCACCGATCCAGTACCCAAGTAACTTCTAGGGATAGCGATTAATGGAGGGACATCGAAAACTGGATGCCTTTTTTCCCCTCATTACAATCTGGAAAGTGAGCTTTCATCAGCAGGCCCAGAGTTTCCGTACTGCTTTCAGTAAAGGACCCGATCGGCTTCATTGGGAACCCGGGGCGAGCAGCTTCCTCAGGCGAGAAGCCTCCGATGTGCTGTCCAAGTCACCACAGAACCGTTGACACCATTCCCTTTTTGCCGTCCTGGTTTCACTTTTAAAAACATTGAAGCTCCGCCGATATAGCTATCGGGGATCTATACCGCGCTTCAACTTATTAAATAGCCTTCGGCATTCTGTCCTGAATTGCTTAAGTCTTGCAGTTCACCATGCTTAGTGGACTTTCCTTGGCGGTTGCCACTCCCTACAAGATGAATAATAGGCGTCTCTCAGTGTCCCGGATAGACGGATTGAGGAAACTTCAATTTCCTGAATACGTGGGCACCATCCTCGCTTCTTGATGTGGCAGAGAATACAAAAGCCGTTTGAAGTTTCCCCAATCCGTATTTTTGGGGTTTTGTAACGTTTGCTCATGCTAGGTTTTAATTCAACAATGAAAGTAATTCTGTTATGATCACCTCCAATCAAAAAGTCTTGTGATCTGTTCCCTTATCCTATTGAAAAACGTTGGCCTTTTGCCCTTATTACAAATCTTAAGATTAGTCAATAAGAGAAATAGATCCTTAACGCTTTTGTTAATATCGGTGCTCCCCCACATATTATGATGGTCATTTACATCACAACGCAGTGCGAGATCGTGCCCTCATGTTTCGCACCATTTTATGAGTTGGAGGAGGGTCATCCCAATCGTATGGCAGATATGGCGATACCAGGATCGCCAAGCTCGGCTATCGTTCGATCACCCGAGCTGTAATGAGACAAAAGATACCTATATTTTTTCCCAATAAAAACACAGTTTCTAATCTTACCTTCCATGTTTGTTTGGAGAGAGAAGAGTATACATACGTGAACGAAGGCCTCGAACCTTATTGGCCACTAGCCAAGGTTCTTGGATCAAGGCCAAAAAATGTAGCATTTCGTCTGCTACCGCCTCAAAACTACTTTCACCTAATAAATATGTTATTTACAAAAAAAAATTGTTTAAAGTTATTATCTGTGAAGCTTCGAACAGCTTTTGCCTTACCGACTTTTCTGTAAATCGCATGTTTAACGAAATAAACTACAAAATATCGAAAGAAGTCCATAAGTAGCGGTGCCACTTTCTTTATAAAACTGCTTTAAAAATTATTATTTTTAGAATGCTTAAATTTTCTAGTTCGATTAAAATGAATTATATCTTGTTTGAAGGCTACTAAGTTATGCTTAGAAAAAGTTGTTAGCTGGCTTTTGGTTGGGTAAAAAATTACTGAGGCTTAGTGGATCAAAGCTAAAATTTTATGAAGTTTTAAACTTTCTTACCAATTCTTGCCATTTCAGAAACAACTACAAATATTTTAATGGAACGAAATCGGTTGAAAACTAAATACAATATAATGACAAAATCAAGACATTAGTATTTTAAAGCTTCAGACTTCTTTTTAAGAGTTTTCAGAAGCTATCTGCAATATTATTTAAGGATTCTTTAGCAAATTTTGTGAATTTCTGAATTAACTGCAACAAATTCTTACAACTAGAACTTTTTTAATAAAATTGATTACTAGAAATACAATGTTTTTTCGATATCTGAATTTCGATATCTGAATTTCTGAATTAACTGCAACAAATTCTTACAACTAGAACTTTTTTAATAAAATTGATTACTAGAAATGCAATATTTTTTCGATATCTGAAAAACATTGTATGGTTTTGGAGATTAACATAAATGCGCAAGGGGACATATTCTTTTTAGATATTAAGCCTATTTATACTTTAAATTAAAGAAGATGGTAAAAATTATAATTTTTACTAGCAGCTGCCATAAAAAGCGACAAATATGGAAAAAAAGCGATTAAATTTCCTAGTTGATCTCTTGATATATACAAAATTTATTTATTTATATTTCTTAAAATTTTTTGGCACTATTTCTACTTTGGTTCGATTTGAAATACTGCTAGCTACATTTTGTGTAGACAATTTCTATTGTCAAGTCATTAATCTTATTTCGTTTTGGTTTAGTTTTTGTGCTCTCAAGTACTAACAATCAGTTTAACCAGCCCTATTTTTTGCGACAGAGCTCTCTTACCACTTTAATGCTAAACTTGACTGCGTGATATCCTTTCAAGTGAAAACACATGCGATTACTTGTGTATTTCCTTTTCCTGAACACAGTTTTTGTTTCTTTCCAATTCCATTTTTTCTTATACAATGATAGTCTTGTATTTATATTCAGTAGAATACATATGCACGTATGTAGTCGTGCTGAGTTTTTCTGCAATGGTGACTCTTTTTTGTTTTTATGCAGCAGGCCACTGTCATGATTAAGTGTCATTTTGAAAAGTACTAAAATCCGGTCATGGCAGGATGGTGTTTTCTCTCTCCTTACAAATGTCAAAGTGTCAATGATATACATATATTTAGTTGTATGTTACAATAAGATTTTGGTTTTGTTTACTTTTGATAAGTCCATTCACATAATACATATATTCGTTTGGTTGCTTTTGAAGAAGCTAAGACAAAAACGACTATAACATTAATGCCAAGTAAATTTTTTGATGTAATTTTAAAACAAAAATATCCTTTCTTACAGATAAACTAAAAAAATATCAACTAAACCTATTTCTTGGAAATATTTGCTCAACATTTGACTCTTATAAAAATCATTCAACCAGATTCTGCGCTACATACATTTTAACATACAGAAAAATACAAATGAAATGTATATTTCATATATTAATATTTCTCGAACATACAATAAAATTTTAACAAAGACTTTGCGCGTTTGTGCTTTACTGCTATTAGTTTTGTTCTATGCGAATGTTGAATGAGTAACAGAAAAAAATAGATAAGGTATGTCTGCCAGACGTATAACTTTTAAATTTTTGACTCTTTGTTTTTTTATTGCTGTGAGAGGAAATTCTTATACCCAGTATTCTCGCTTCTTATCAGGACCTTGTCAGTGGTGGTTATTTTCTTTTCTGTGGATGGATTTTGTTCTGAGAAATTAAAAAAATCATACGTCTTTGAGACGTGTCGTTACCTTTTTGGTAACTTTTGGAGCACTTAGCACTTTCTATCAAATTTTTAATTATTCCTACAAATTTTTGCATACAAATTTGTTTTAATAATAACATGTAAACGAAGTTTGAGTATTACAGAGTTGCTGCTTTACTGCAAGCCATTTTAGATGACTTAATTTTGACCAAAAATGTAACTGAATTAGTGAGTCAAGTCTTGGCGGACGCTGTTCAAAAAGATGTTCAAGATGAAAATATACAAATTAACGAGCTGAATGGAAATACACATCCCTTTCAAAAACCATCTCAAGAAACAAACAACTAAACTACGGCGACTTTTAGCCCGGTAATAAAAATGTCCCAACGTACTTCAAAAGTAACAGCAGGCTAAACTTGATGAAGGCCCAAAATGCTCTTGGATTTTTGTCAATGAAAATAGTTTCAGCGGCAAGTAAACCTTCCCAAAAATTATTCGCTTTCGTGTCTTAATAGTTTTCGTAAAATGTGCAAGGTAGGAATTTCGAAATTTAAGATTTACTGAAACCTCGAAATTCGTACCTTGTCGAAATCTTTACGTACAATATTAATTTTTTTTCAACGTACAAGGAGTATAATTGCAACATCGGGAAGAAATTAAAAAAATACAACATATTTAGTGAATACATCCGAATTTGAATTTTAATAAAAAAACAATTTTTGTATAGCGCAGGAGTATAAGAACAAAGTGGAGTCAAAATATTTTTGAAATATATCAACCATGACTTCTCGAAGCTAGTGTATTTCAGGCTGAAGTATTGGCTATAAGGGAGGCGGGTAGGGTGTTGATTGACAGAGATGTCCAAGGAAGAGTTGGCATTTTCATCAACAGCCAGGCGGCACTTCCATCTCTAAGGTCATACACTACTTTTTCTACTTTAGTTAGCCAGTGCAAAGACGTGTTATCCAGATTATGTGGTCAGACTGACGTCACCCTCATCTGGGTTCCCGTATATATCAACTTTCCTGGCAACGAACAGGCGGATGAGCTGACCAGGGCTGGATCTGCCAAGGACGTCTCCACTGCTGAATCAGTAGCCATGCCGTTTGGCACTATTTGCATTCTCAAATATTATCCGCAGAAAGCTGAAGATAGGTGGCGCAAGTTGAGCACGTGTAAGGTAGCTAGGAAAATGTGGCCTTGCTACAACGATAAGCGTACAGCGTAGTTGTCAGGATCAAAGCAAAGAAGAAACAGTCTTCCACTTTCTTTGCGAATGCCCTGTCTTGCACCTCTCGAGACACAAATTCGTGGGCAACAGCATACTAGACGAACTTTCGGGTCTATCAGGGATAGGTGTGGGTGACCTGATTAGATATGTCAATGCGACGGGCGAGTGGGCTCAGACCTACATAGGTTGACACTGACGAGTGGAGTGGTCTGTCAAAAGGGAATCCTATTGATTCTAATTGAATGCTTGTACGTAACAGGTGGTCACGTAAGCCAACCAACCATCAACCATGACTAATCCGATAGTCCGATCAATATAAAATTTCTCAAGGAGATAGCACAAAAGTCTTTTGATTTAATTTAGGAAAATCAGCTTGCCATATTGCTCAGGAGCAGAGGAATGAAGTGTAAAGTAGTGCACTTCGAACAGGTACAGCTATTCTACGACTGCCTCATCACTGTTTTTCGCCTTATTCAAAAATTTGTTTGTGCTCTAAACAATATCTTTGGTTAAACAGTTACCTTTTATTGTTAAGGAGGTATCCTATTTATATAATTGAAATTAAGGAACATTAGCACAATGAAGATAGTAATGTTTTTAAAACTGAAATATGTATGTGAATTTCTTTGTTCAACCGTAGCTTCTATGTCCATGAACAGATTTCAATATATGGAGTATCCTTAGGTCTGTTATACCATTCAAACCGATACTGGCTATAAATTTTAGTTCGTTATATTTGAAAATTTTGCATCATCTTGCAAATAACATAATCAATTAGAAATAAAAAATAATAATAGTTGAACATGTTATTGAATAAATATAAAAAACTGATTTATTATTCTCTGATTTATTATTTCACATGAAGATAGCACAAAAGTCTTTTGATTTAATTATTGTTTGTGCTCTAAACAATATCTTTGGTTAAACAGTTACCTTTTATTGTTAAGGAGGTATCCTATTTATATAATTAAAATTAAGGAACAGTAGCACAATGAAGATAGTAATGTTTTTAAGACTGAAATATGTATGTGAATATCTTTGTTCCACCGTAGCTTCTATGTCCATGAACAGATTTCAATGTATGGAGTATCCTTAGGTCTGTTATACTATTCAAACCGATACTGCTAATAAATTTTAGTTCGTTATATTTGAAAATTTAGCATCATCTTGCAAACAACATAAGCTATTAGAAACAAAAAATAATAATAGCTGAACAAGTTATTGAATAAATATAAAAAAAACTGATTTATTATTCTCTTTATTCAGCGAGAAAATGAGTGAGCTTTTACTTTATATATAAAACTAAACTACATAATATAACTCACTTTTTAGTTAATTTTTGCCTTTTTTTAATTTTTTGAACTACATATTTATTATTTTATTTTCAAAATATTTTGATTCTGTCCACTGTACCGCTTTTAGATAATACAGCAAAGGCTAATAATAACTATCCCTTTACATAAATTCAAAGATATGTTGTTTTCTTTGACTTGTGTTATATAAACCAGGATTAATTTTAGACTAAAAAATCACACACACACACACATACTGTTAATATGCGATTTATAATGTTCAAAGCTTAAAAAATTTAATAATAGCATCCATGAAAACATATATCTTACTCAATTGAGGTTGTTGATTATACTTCTAAACTCGACAGAATCAGAATAGAAAATGTTTTAGCTGGCAGGCAGCATAATAAAACAAAAACATTTATAGAGTGATAGATGATAAGAATGGAGGGAGGCTATTTCCAGAGCAAATAAGAGGAATCACCGTTACAAAATATAACAAAAGGATAATAACACAGGGTGTTATAAATGCGTAAAACTACAATTAGCTAGATTTATTATTATCTTTGTTAAGCGCATACATAAATTTTTTTGGCATTTTAATGTTGTCAATGTCAGAACTTACCCTTAAAACAATTCCGTTTTGACACAACAAAAACATCAAACGTTGTTGGTGCTAAAATATATAAAAACTATATTTGTTTTGCAGAAAAAAAATAACAGGGTTGAAGTCTAAAAATGTACTAAAGGCAATAAGGGTCTTGTAAAGACAAAAAGCAATAATCATAATTTATGAGTAAAAGCCCAGAAAAACATCAAATTGAAATCTGGTTGAAATATGATACAAAAATTTATTGAAAATATATTAAATTAGTGTAGTGGGCTGGTAACATTAATTTTAAAATGATTTGTAATACTAGTATTGAAAATATCAAACAAGAAGGACAAAAGCAATAGCGAAAAACAACCCTCTTAATATGGGGTGCAGATATAGTACATATAGTTGACACTGTGTAGTCAAACCACATTGACAATAAAAACCATACAAGCCGCAAGAATACATACATAATTATCCCTGCAAGTCATATTAATTTTTATAAAAACCAACTCTTCTCACATGCCCATTCTGTCAATTAAAAAAACAAAGTACTGACATTTTTCCAAATGACAGCTAGCTAGTCTGTCATTAATGCTTTGTATAACAACTGAATTGTCGTTTCTCATTTATTATGTAAGGAGTGCGTTTCTTATTGTCAAGAGTTAAAGTGCGAAAAAATAATGGCTTTACAAGCAATAACATAAATATTCAGTTTTGGTTTCTGTCGTATGCACATTAGGGTTATGACTTTTTGCATTTTTTGTAAATATGCAATCTCCAGTTAAAAAAATAGTGTAGCGCATGGAAAAATGTAAGATCAATGATATCACTTTTACACGATCGGGAAAAAATTTCACGCAAGAAGGGCAGTAAATGGGCGTATATGGGTAATTCTCTTCTAGCTGTCATTTTTTCTTTTACAAAATATGTTCAATTCTAAAACAGAAATTTTTTGCAGAAGGATTTCGCTGCAACTGCATGCACATAATTTTCAAATTTTTAATTCCATTTTTAATTGTACCTTTTTCTAAAAAACCTTCTTCGGATAATTTTTTTATTTTGCAATGGTACCAGTTGCTATATATTTTTTTTAATATATGGCTGATTCTCATTTAGTTATTTATCTATTCATTTATTTATATATATTTATTTATTTAATTATTTATTTATTTATTTATTTATTTATTTATTTAATTAAAGTTTATGGACAAATTCATTATAAACTATTTAAATGTAATAACATAATTATATATTTTATATTGTTTGTGTAAACTAAATCCGCTCAAAAACATAAATGTAACAAGACATAAATTTGAAAAATCAAAAAAAAAAGCCCGACTGTGTAAAAAAAAATAAAAGAAAACAACTTTAAACCGTCACAGATCCTAAATGGTCATTCGAAATAAAAAAATCATAAGAGAAGCCTAAATATGATTTTCAAATACCTCTCGAATGATACCCATTTTGATATTGTTCGCCGAATTTTTATTTTTTTTGTCGTATTCACAGAAATGGCATCTGTTAGCCGCCATGTTTAATTTTGACTACTGTCATATCTTTAGTGACACTAACGGGATTAAGACAAATCATATGACGTAAGAATGATCAAAATCGGCCTGCGCGTACGGTTTATTTAGTGCCGCAAAGAAACACACATACATACATACATACATACATACATACATACATACATACATACATACATACATACATACATACATACATACATACATACATACATACATACATACATACATACATACATACATACATACATACATACATACATACATACATACATACCCGCAAGGGTATCTTCTTATGAGGATAACGGGATTGACGACCCCGCGGGCCCTGAGTTATCACAGGTTTGAAGGCATTCTAGGTAGAAATCCTTAAAAAACCTGTGATTCCGCACCGCTGAAAAGCATTAAGATCAAGTCCAGCACGGTCTTAATTATGGCATTTCTGGACATACGAATTTGAATTGTTAGAACCCTGGGCTGACGGTTGTGGTATTCTGGGACTTGAGTATGTAGGAGTGAAATTTTACAGAAATGGCTCTCAGGCTAATGCCACAACTGCCTCCGTCCTATTAAAACTTGGCAAGTCTCAAAGTACGTTTGAAGTTCGTCATCATTAGGTTGTTGGTGCAGGTTCGGATGTCGTTCCCCGGTTAGCACGGATCTGGCTCTGGCGGGATGATCCATAAGATCTTTTCGTCAACCCTCGCATGGACCTCACTGCTTGCAAAGGGACCCATGGGGTCTTAACGTGACTGCACATCGAACGGAGATAGCGGCTTTGAGTTTGGACCCATTAGAATGAATTTTGAAAATAAAAATCGAAGTAACAATGAGTTAAATATGGGAGATGTTGAAAACCCATTTGCAAGGAAGTCGGTGATCACGAGATCACCTCCTACAGCAGTTAGTAGTAGACCTGTTCCAGTGTCAAATACCGTCGACAATAGTAATGAGGGCCACAGTAACAGTGTGAAGAGATTAGGAGTGAAAATAGGAGAGTTGTTAGATTTTCTGAAGACACGCTCAAACGTGCACAGGGACATAGTGACAATGTCCCGTGAGATACAGGCGTTGTATATGCAGGTTTCAGATGAATTGAGTAGCAAAGGTGTTAGTAGTGACGAGAAATCGCGGACTAGCAGAGAAACGCAGACAGACGAACCGGCAAGGGTAAACCTTGTGATAGGTGGAACCCCAAAGCGCAGAAGAGATGATAATATTCTTAGCCCAAAGGGTAACAAATCTAAGAGGAAGAAGGGCACAACCTCCAATAGGGCATTGAAGAAAAGTGAAAATGCTGTACCCAGGGAGACAGGTATAAACACGGCTGGTAAACAAGTTCCGAATGTTAAAGATCCTGACTGGGTTAAAGTTGGTCCAAGAGCTAGAAATAGAAAAAAGACAATACGACCAGATGCTTTGATTATTAAAACTTGTGGGGATGCTTCCGATGCTGATATTCTCAGACAAGTGAAGAAAGACCCTAAGCTGGATAATCTGGGTCAAAACGTAAAAAATATCAGGAAGACTGAGAAAGGTGAATTATTGTTAGAGTTGAGTAAACCCTCGCATCAGAATACAAGTCAGTTCAGGTCGACGGTAGAAGAGGTATTAGGTGAGGTCGCAGAAGTTAGAGCACTATCCCATGAGATTAGGATCGAGATTAGAGATATAGATGAGGTAACCACAAAGGAGGACGTCTATGAAGCCCTCATTAGAGAATCCGATTTTAAATCCCTGCAGCCTGCTGCAGTTAAATCGTTAAGGAGAGCGTGCGGAGGAACGCAAACTGCCACCATTGGCGTAAGTGCTGTCTTAACTTGCCGTCTTATAGAGATGGCGAAGATACGTATTGGTTGGGTTGTTTGCAGAATACGCGAAAAGGTAACACCAAGAAGGTGCTATAAATGTCTAGATTATGGACATAGAGCAGCAAACTGTAGGGGGCAGGACCTTTCTAAAAACTGCTTACGGTGTGGCAAAACTGGCCACAAAATTGGAACTTATTCCAATAAACCGTCGTGGTTGCTTTGTAGGAATAGAACAAACACCGCTAGTGACCATGTCACCGGATGTGCAGTTTGTCCATACTACAGAAGAGCTCTACAGAAACTTAGGGTTTAAAGCAAAACTTAAGGCATCAAAATGCGTATATTACAGTTAAATCTCAACCATTGCCAGGCAGCTCAAGAGCTTCTTAAGTAAAGCGTTCGAGATTTAAATGTAGATGTCGCTGTGCTGAGTGAGCCATATCGGAACATGGGATCTGTAAATTGGGTTTCCGATAATACGGACACATCGGCGATATGGAACACCAGCACGCTAACAATACGAGATAAAATAACATCAGAATGTGGATATGCCCGAGCCACTGTCTCTGGCGTCACACTATACAGTTGCTATATTCCCCCTAGGTATTCTATAGAGGACTTTCGAGTAATAGTTGACAATATAGTAACAGATGCAGTTACAAGAAATCCTGTCATAATAGCGGGTGACTTCAATGCGTGGGCTGTTGAATGGGGCTGCCCCTTGACAAACACAAGAGGTAGAGTACTCTTGGAAGCCTTTTCTGTATTGGGTGTTGTACTCATTAATAATGGAGTTGAACAAACTTTCAGAAGGGGTGATGCTGGATCGGTAATTGACATTACATTTGTCAGTAGCAGCATCACAAGCCAAGTTAACTGGAGAATATCCGACATCTATACTCATAGCGATCATAGCGCTATAATCATAGATGTACAAGATGAACAGCCCCGTGTGATTGCACAAGCACGAGGTTTGACAGGATGGAAAGTAAATACCTTTGATAAGGATATCTTCGCAGCTTGTATGGAGAACATGGAACTGAGTGGTTCAGCTGAAGATATGGCAGTGCAATTAGTAAGTCATATCACTAATGCCTGTAACGTAGCTATGATAAAGCGTAAAAGGTCACCAAATAAGCCCCCGGTGTACTGGTGGAATGATGAAATTGCTAGCTTGCGATCGGAGTGTATAAGTGCCCGAAGGCAGTATACACGAACGAGAGGTAGGTTAGAGAATAGTGTACACCATCAAATATATAAGGATAAAAGGAAAGCGTTGAAGATTGCAATTCGTAGGAGCAAGCGTAGGTGTTTTCTTAATGTTTGTGATGAAGTAGATAGTAATCCTTGGGGCTTTGCATATAAATTGGTAACCAAGAAACTTAAATGTCTTGGTCCATCGCCGCCAAGAGAAGAGCCTCTCCTCAAGGGAATTGTAGATCATCTCTTTCCCCAACAGGAAACTCCGACATGGCAACACAGCTACCCGGCTGAATTTTTCGACATTCCTCCGGTTACGATTGCCGAGATAGAAGGTGCTGTCTCAAAATTTAAAGACAAGAAGGCACCAGGTTTAGACTGCATTCCGAATATGATACTAAAAGAAGCTGTTAAACTCCATCCTGACTATTTTTTGAAAGTAATAAGCGCATGCTTGAGCCAGGGCATTTTTCCAACAATGTGGAAGAGACAAAAGTTAGTATTGTTACCTAAAGATTATAAGCCACCAGACGACCCTTCCTCTTATAGGCCGCTGTGTATGATAGATACAAGTGGGAAATTGCTAGAAAGTATAATCTGTAGAAGATTGGAAAGTTGTGTTGAAGCTAACCGCGGTTTATCAGATAACCAATTTGGCTTCAGGAAAGCAAGGTCAACAGTAGATGCTATCAAAGTTGTAGTAGAAACTGCTGCTCAGGCTATCCAAGGGAAGAGGTGGAGAAATGGAGCAAAAGAGTATTGTGTAGTTATAACGCTAGACGTAAAGAATGCCTTCAACACGGCAAACTTGGAGCATATTGTTGATGCCTTAGCCAGTTTAGACATCCCAGGATATCTACTGGCAATTATACAGGACTATTTCCGAAATAGAGAGCTAGTTTATGATACTGATAAGGGTACTAGAAGACGAAAGATCATTGGTGGGGTGCCTCAAGGATCAGTACTTGGTCCACTACTGTGGAACGTCATGTACGATGGAGTATTAAGGTTAAACCTGCCGGAGAAGGTAAAGATAGTTGGATTCGCAGACGACATAGCGTTAGTATGTGAAGCAAAAGAGTTACTAGAGGCGGAAACCATTGCAAACGCCAGTATTCAGATCGTAAGGTCTTGTTTGAGATCAATGGGTCTAGCTCTAGCTGACCATAAAACAGAAGTGATTCTGATTAGTACTCGGAAAAATAGGGAAACCATTAGGCTAAATATTGGCACGTGTAGCATAGAATCCAAGGAATGTTTAAAATACCTTGGAGTCATGATTGACACTCGTCTGTCTTTTCATGAGCACTTGAAGTATATAGGTTCTAAGGCATCAAAAACCTGCTCAGCGCTATGCCGGATCATGCCGAATACAAGAGGTCCAAAATATCTGCAGAGGAGATTGCTAACCAGTGTAGTAAGAAGCATTATCTTATATGCATCCCCTATATGGTCAGGCTCACTGAAATACTCTACATATGTGAATCTGATATCCCCTGTGTATAGGCTGGCCGCCCTGCGAGTATGTAGCGCATTCCGAACTGTATCGGACGAGGCCGCCTTTGTCATTGCCGGCATGATACCCATCGAGCTAGAAGCCGTTTCGGACAGTACGAATGGTGTGACTGATATGTGTCTACGGAAGTGGCAAGAACGATGGACAGCGACTGACAAGGGAAGATGGACTTACTTACTGATACCTGACATTAGGGTATGGTTATCAAGAAGACACGGCGACTTGAACTTCTACATTACACAGTTTTTGACTGGACATGGTTGTTTTAGGTCGTACTTGTACCGTTTCGGACATGACAGTGTTCCGTTTTGTCCGAGTTGTGGTGGCAATGTCGTGGAAGATGCCGAACATGTGTTCTTCATCTGTCCACGATTTGATAGTGGTAGAGCGTATTTAGAAGTAGTCCTAGGGCGTAGTATTAGGCCGGACAACATCGTTCCAATCATGTTGGAATCTTTGTATAACTGGACGTATGTATGTAATTTTATAAAATTGGTTCTGTTGGAACTTCGTAGGTTAGAAGAGATTCGCAGAAGAATCCATGTAGTTTAGATTTAGGGTCTAGGACCTTTCCCACCCCGAGACGTATAGCCTTGCGGTAGTACCACGGGGAGCATTTGGGTCAGTGTGAAGGGGTGTTTTTAGCGTGTTAAAATCTCGCACTTCTGGCAAACACCACCACTGCCAGAGTCTTTCGATGATTTTCATCCCACAAATAAAAAAAAAAAAAAAAAAAAAAAACATACATACATACATACATATATACATACATACATACATACATACATACATACATACATACATACATACATACATACATACATACATACATACATACATACATACATACATACATACATACATACATACATACATACATACATACATACATACATACATACATACATACATACATACATACATACATACATACATACATACATACATACATACATACATACATACATACATACATACATACATACATACATACATAGCCTGATAAACACAATACCCTTTGCGTCGCGCAGTCGGGTAAAAATAAGGCCAAGTACATATCTGGAGTTTTATATCTTTTCCATCTAGAGTGAGCACTGCTGAGAAGCATTACGTTTCCTGATTAGGGTTTCAGTTCTTGTGTCGAACCAGGGTTCTTGATTCATATTGTACATTTGTTTTTTAAAGAAACACATGTGTCGAATAATGTATTTACCTTATCCTGAAGAAAGCACAGCTGGCCATTAACGTCAGCAATAGTATAAATCTGGTCCCAGTAAATGTTTTCAAAACGTATATTCAAAAGATTCTAATATAAGTTATGCATATCCCGGTATGTGTAATGCATGGACTGTTGTGGTACACAGATATCATATGTCACGAATAGTAAGTGATGATTTCAAAAAAACAGTATATAGTAAAACTTTTGGGAAATTATTTACAAATACTAAGTCGATCAGACTATTAGATTGCCTGTGGTAATGTGTTGGTGTGGCCATATTTACATGTATTAAACCTAGTGATATCATGGAATCAATTAGAGGTTTGCTTGCTAATAAGTTGTTGTTAAAATCACCAATGATAACAATGTCGTTATACTTTGCAGATATATTTTCCAAAAAATTTATAAAAAAAATCAACTGGAATATCTCTATGTGGACTTTAGACACTTCCCAGCAGAATTTTCTGATTTCGTTTTGCGGTCACTTCAATAAATAAATATTCATTTTCACTACTACCAGTCGATTTAAGCCTTAATACACATTTTATGTCACATCTGACATAAATTGCAGCTGCACCACCATTGGCTTTAGTTTCTACACCATTTACGATAATTGTTCTGTTTGATCAACACAGTTTCAAGCGTTCCAAATTATAGATAGAGTCGTTGATGACAATGAGAAACCAGGGCTCAAATCGTCACATCCGTGATCGTATCGGCAATCGTACTAAAATGAATTATGTGACACGTGAATCATATAAACTGTATGGAATTACAGTACGTTCACGTATGTCATAATCCGAAAATGGTGTTTTTACGTGACGAGTTGTACGTTAACGGATGTGACGATTTGAGCGCAGATTTCAGAAATGCATATTATATCCACACCAGTTGAAGCGAATAAATATCTAACTCATCCATTTTGCAATGCAAACTTTGTACGTTTATGTGTACAATATTCAGCCCCACTCTTTGTCTTGCCAAAATTCGAAGCATATTAAAAGCACTGTCTTCAGAGCCATAATTATTATCTGATTATATTAGTTAACGGATTAGCAACACAAGAGGTTGTTCGATTATTACAATTACAACTAATATTTGTACGTAATTATTATTTGAAGTGAAAATGTGCATAAGTCGGAAGTTATTATTATTTGGCTTAAGTTCGCAACAATTGAATTAATGTAAATTCAAATTATTTTCAACTAATATTACAACGTTGATAGGTGTAAATATACATATAACTCTGATAGGAATGTGTGAAATATAGATTGAAAAAATTTAGAAATAGCATTTTGCAGTTTTTGATATAAATAAAATATTGTGGTTTAGTGACAATTTGATGAATGAGCTCGATTACCGCTAAGGACAACTTGTTCACCATAGCCTGGAAATAACACGTTCAGACGCTCAATTTATTATATTTGTATCGGATCCTCATATATTGCATGTTTAATGTATATAGAGCCACGCATAGTAAAAGCTCTGCATATAATATTTATCTTTTTTAGACGAATAGCCGCTCGTAAAATATTAAAATTTTACTGTGTCAGGTTTTCATTTAGGTAGAACTTGTTGTCCGAGTTGAGCCCAATATCTCTAAGGCTGAAAGCAAAACTCTTGTTGAGTTTTCTGTAGTTCGCTAGGGACTTAAGAAAGAAGTTTTTATCATATTCTTGTGTTTGTTCTTTTGATTTCTAAGTCGATATATTGATTTTAAATTTGATATTACATATATTGTGAAAAATGTTCATCAGATTTTCGTGTTTGTTAAAAGGCATTTCATTAATCCTGAGTTCGGATGAAACAAGAAAATTTTCCTGCAGTTTTAATTAAGTTTTCAAGATTTTTATTTATTCCTTCATTATTTTTATATCACCAGTGGTATTTTTCAAGATGGTTATCCATTCGTCAATAGCGAACAATTCAGTTTCCAAAACTCTGTATTTTTCACTCATATCATTTAAGAGGTCCTCCTTAAACGCTTGAAATTTGGTGTCAATCATGGCTAGAATTTGCTCATCAAATTTCTTGAATCTTTTATCCATACAATTTAACAATTTAAAGGGGTGAATCTACGAATGTTGAACGAGAAGAATTAGTTGGATGGTGTTCATGTACATCAGTTATGAGTTTATTGGTGAAATAAGTATTCTCAAAAAAGTATAAAGTCCCTTAAGAAGCACAAGATATAAGGAAATGAAAAACCCAGCACTCAGTTTAACTATGTTTAGTATCTAGATTAACTGATAATTATTTTTTATGAAAAGGATGTGGAAGAATAGTTGCAGATCAACTGAACAAAAACTTTTAATATGTCCTAGAAAAAAAATTTTCTAATATTTTCTTCAAAATCTTTATTTGATTGTCTTGCAAAATATCTAACAATATATATTAACTTAAAATAAACTCCAAAATGCACACACTTTTTACGATTTTATCGCTCTCGGCTCAAAAATAATGGTTGTTTTTTTTTTAAATTTTATAGAAATTAATTTTGTGCCGCAAAGAAACAACCGCAGCCTTTGAACTAAGAGAGATGAAATCATAAAATTTCGAAGTCTTGTAGAGCTAATTTAATGCCACAACATTTAATTAAAAAAAAATATAGTAAAAACTTTTCAGAATATGGAAGGATATATATTTAAAATGAAATTTTTTATATGTTTATTCAGGGAAACTGAAGTAAATATTTTTAAAATATTCTACAGAGCCTTCTCTTTTATTTGGTACCAAGTTTGCTAAAAAATATTAGATACTAATATTAAAAAAAATATTTAAAATAAGTATTCATGAAAAATTTTAAGTCCTTTAAAAAGTACAAAAGATGAGGAAATTACATATTAAAAATCCTTAAATTTTCAACTCTTAAATGCACACGGTCTATTATTTTTGATATTAGATTAATCCAGGATAGCAAAAGAAAGTGTTTTAAGTAGTAGTCATTAAACTTTTTTTTATTAATGGGAAAATAGACCAGTTTTCTTGGTTGAATCTGGTTGTATCTTTAACGATACATCACGCATTTTAGGGTTAATTTTAGACTACTTTTGTTGTTATGGGACAATAACACAAAAAAAAATATAGTGGTCATCAAAGGTTATAACAAATTTTTAATTTGTTGCACAGTGTAATATTCAGAATAGTCTGATATTAATCGTATAATATTTCAAAACATGTGCATAATGGCGTACCACAAAATTGCCAACTATTCTGCAAAATATCTAGGGGAATTTTAGACGACCTGCTTCATTGCCTTGTAAAATTTAAATTTTTTGAAGTTGGCAAAAATGCTTACTTTTACGTATGCCCAGCAGACATTTTTTTACCGATTTCACTCCGAAGTGGGCCAGAGAGCCTGTACAAGCTGCACAAGTCGGTAAGACAATGTATCGAAAATATTATGAGTGGTTGGTAAGAAAACGAGCCTTTTTGTCTGAGGAATAGCTAAGAACGTTGCCGAATTTTGGGAAAAATTCTGTACGAATTCTGAGGAGTTTTCCAGGGAAATTTTAAAGGAATTTTCAACATATCTGCACAATTACGAAAAATGCTCAAGAGATAAATGAGAATTATTATGAAAACTAAAATCTGACAATGTGCAGAAGTGACTGGCTAAAAGTTTTAAGCTATAGGTTAGAGAATATACAGGCTCTTCTGTTAAATATCTTAAAGAAAATTAAATTGGTTTCAGATAATGTGTGATATAGTCTGATATAAATCATATAATATTTCAGGAAATGTGCAGAATCGTCATACAAAACAACTCTCGGCCATTTTGTAAAATATCTAAGGGAATTTTAGACAACTTGGTTGATTGACTGGCAAATTCTCAGACGTCAGGCATGTTGGCAAAAGACGTTTCTTTTGTCCATACAATATTGGTGCGACATTGTAACTTTTATCATTTCAGTATTAGAAACTATAATTCATACACATGCTATAACTTTTTAAAAACTTTATTCAATTTGACTTTTTGTTTTAAGTTATACAAATTAACATGATATTTTCTGGTCTGAGAAACCAACTACAACAAAACAAGAGTATGACATGCGGAATATAATAAAAACCCTTGTCAAACATAACAAAATTCTTGACATAAAGCAAGAAAAAAGAACATTAATAAAATTACAACAACAAAAATGTTGTTTTCATTGGCATAAATGTCAAAATCATGCTCGTACATGTGAAACAACAAAGTGAAAATAAGAAATAAGTGAAAATTTTAATAATAATATTTTGCATGTAACCATATGATTACAAAGCAAAAGAAAATGACAAATGACAACTTCAATTAGTAACAAAAATACTGGAAAAAAGGAATGCATTTTTAATACAATTTATAATACAATTTATGAAAAAATAATAAATATGACAGTAACAACTACAGCAAAATCAAGAAAAAGTAAGAGAGTGAGTAAAACTGTAGTGAACAAAACCAAATGATACGCTAACAACAAGTAAAGACACACATATGGCAAATAAATATGAATAATACGTTGAAAATTGGCCTTCTATAGGGCCCTTGCAAAAAAAGGTTGTTAGCCTTCCATTATTTGGTATCTCTATTACAACCCTTACCCTACGTCTATACCTGATATATTTTTGTCATGACAAAAGTCAAACTTTATATTGAAAAACACTTTGTTTTATGTTAGCTGTTTTTCCTATATGGAATTTGATATTTGTCATGATAAAAAATATCAGGTATAGACGTAGGGTTAGAATAAACCATATTATTCAGACTAATGTACAATCCACAGTGGGCAGAATCAAAATATTTTGGAAATAAATCACGCATTTCTAACGAACAATCTTATCGGAATAATATTTCACATGGAGAGGAGTATTCCCGTTTATATTTTGAATACCAACTCACAAAATTGCTGAGAAAAGAGTTTATGAAGTCTCAAATTAGTGCGCTTCGTCCATGTAAACTTTTTCAACACAAAACTCTTGTTTGGTGCTCATCTGATATCAATTTTTTGGCTATATTCTAGTCCTCTTTCATAGTCAGTGAGTAATACTCATCGGAAAATTTAAATTTCTCAAAACTTTCGTCTAATATTTTCCAGATGTCGAATCCAAACTATAATTTTTTTGTTGGTTAAAGAACAAAATTTAAAAGTGCTTAAAAAAATTTTATGAAACTATATTGTCTGAGTTGAAAAAAATTAAATTTTAAATTTTAGAATTGAAAAATGTCGAATTTTCGAAAATGTATTTTTATTTCAATAGTATCTTCAAAGATATGATTCGATGTTAAAAAAATAATTGAGTTTCCCACTTTAGCTGGACGTGTAAAAATTTTGACTTTAACCATATCGACGCCTCCATTCTATAACGTTCTAAGTGTACTTAGAACGTTTTTAATGTTCCTGAATTTTTGAATCCTACGTTCTCTAATTTAAATACTGTCAACATTTGGTTAAGATGGGCCGATCCTTTCCAAAGTTATAGGCATAAATATACTTAGACTACACACATAGTCGTAAAAATTTTCCATTCTAAAATGTAGTAAGTACACTTAGAATACTTTTGCTTGGACAATTTTAAATTGACTTGAAAACTAAGTGGACTTAGTATGTTATGGAAGGGACATTTCCTAACGTTGTGTTTTCTATGTGTATTTGGTATGTTCAGTGTGCTTTTTTTAGTGTCTGTAAGTCTAGTTAAAAGGTTTTTTCCCGAATTAAAAAAATAATTTTGTGCGTGTAAGTGTACATAAGATGTTTTAGTTTGGAAAAAGCAGTCAACCAAATCGGACGCCTAATATTTGTATTTTCGGATATAAAATGATTTCGCGTGCAAGAAAAATGATAAATTTAGCACAAAATAACGTGAGAGGTATTATTTATTACATTTCCATATTATCTAAAATAATTAATAAGTTTTTTATTAGGAAAAGGTGAATCAAAAAGTATAAGTTCAATGTCATATAATCGTGAGGAAAGTGTTGGTAAGAAATTCACGACTTAAATTAAATGTTTTGTTTATTTATATTAGATTTTTTTGACAGGAAATAAAGAGCAAACTAGTCCAGCAAACGAAAAATCGTCTAAATTTGATAATGAAAATAGTGAAAATTCTGATTCACTAGGTATTGTGATATATTTATATTAATATATTTAAATTTTTTTATATTAAGTAATTGATTTTTTAGAAGCATATCCCGGGAGTGACTGCGAATATAACACATCGAGTAATTCATCTGCAATAGGTATGTTTGTAGACACTTTTTTATATAATTTATTTTAAGTATCGCTTCAACTTTCGGAGCCATTTCCCGGCAGTTGCAGCGAATATAGTCCGTCATGTAATTCGTCGGAAGCAGAATCAAATCCAGAGTTTAGTCCAATAACTCCAAAATTAAAAAAGAAAAAATTAAATCCGGAATTTGATACACCACCCGAAACCTTTTGCAAAAGACATAGACGTCCATCCGAGTGGAAGAAAAATAAAGCAAAATATTTAAAAAACCATGGAAATGATCATTATAATAAAAAAGGTCAGTTTGTACCAAAGAAAGAGTTAAAAGAAGGTTGCAAAGAATCTTGTAGAATGAGATGTTCACAAAAGTTGTCTAAAGATAGAAGAACACAAATTTTTCAAAATTTTTATAAAAATGGCAGCAAGGAACTTCAATGGGCTTTTATAGCAAATTTAATAACACTGCACAAGAAAAAAGTTGGCACAAATATAGAAAATTCGCGAAAAAATGAGTCAAGAAAGTATTTTCTAAGTTATGAAGAAAATGGGAATGACATAAGAGAACAAGTCTGCAAACCCATGTTTATAAATACATTGTCAATATCTCAACAGACAATCGAAACCGTGATACGGAAAAAGCATTCTAATGCGGGATTTATATCACCCGACAGAAGAGGAAAGCATTCTATGGCAAATAAAACTTTAAGTAGAATAAGAGACATAGTTATAGAGCATGTTAACGAGTTTCCTTTAGTAGAATCACACTACTGTCGCCAACGAGTACAAAAAAAGTACTTGGATGGTGAAATATCGTCGGTTACTGAAATGTATCGTTTATATGAAATTTGGTTCTCCGAAAAGTCAATTGATATCAGCTTAAAAGCGACATTAAGACAATATCGCGATGTTTTCAAAGATTCTTTCAATATTTCATTCTATATTCCAAAAAACGATTTATGCGACTTAGCGAAAAGTTCAAGAACTCTGATGAAGAAGGAAAAAAGCTCATTGAATTTCAATTCAATCACCATTTATTTTGTAAGCAAAAATCTAGAGAACTGAAAGATATCGACAAAAAAGAGTGTATTGAAAACGATAATGTTATTACAGTTTGCTTTGATTTTCAAAAAATTTTTTCATCACCTTGTGCTGAAGTGAGCACTTTTTACTACAAAAGAAAATTACATGCTTATAACTTCACAATTTTCGAGCTTGGTTCCAATATAGCATCTTATTTTGTATGGGATGAAACAATTGCAAAGAAAGGTGCGATAGAAGTAGCCACATGTTTATTTCAATTTATATCAACAAAACATAAAGAATTCGGCATAACTAAGTTTAATTTATGGTCTGACAATTGTGGAGGTCAAAACAAAAATAAAATTGTATTCTCTATGTATGTATGGATTGCACGAAAACTACAAATCGATATTAGTCACAAATTTTTAGAAAAGGGTCATACTCAAAATGAAGGCGATGGTGTTCATGTACTTATAGAGAAGTGCAAGAAAAATAAAAGAATATACACGCCGATAGAATGGTACTCCGTGATAAGAAATGCTAAGAAAACACTGCCATTATACAATGTAATTGAAATGGACCATGATGATTTTTTGGATTTCAAGCAATTCGCTGCTGTAACAAATTGGACAAAAAATATACAAAATGAAAAATTATGTCTATCAAAAATCCGAGAAATAAGAGTTTATAAAGAACAAAATTATAAATTATTTTATAAATATGAATTTGATGAGAATTTCAAAGAAATAAAGATATATGATAAAACTAGGAAGAGAAGAAAAGAAAATAAAATTGTTATTGAACAAATACAAAAAGCATACATATCCGGATTTCCTATAACGGAAGAAAAACGAAAAGATCTTTTATATCTGTGTGATCAAAATTTAATTCCAAAATTTTACCAAAATTTCTACAGACAACTTAATGGTTTTAATGGAAAAGAGTATGTAGTCGTGTCAGATAATGACGACTAAAAAATACAATATAGTTTCTACCTATTTAATGTTATACTGAATTAATACTGTTTCTGTTATCTTTATTCTTATAATTATTTTTAAGTAACCTTGAATTAATCTTATAACTACTTTTTGTTTGAACTGAATTATTATACATATTTAATTTTCTTTTTTGTTTTACGAATAAAATTAATTTAAAAAGAAAATAATAGTTTTTTTTTGTATAACGTTTTAACTAAAAATTCGTCTATGTAGGAAAATATAATTTTCTAAAATGTTTGTCCAAACTAAAATATTATATGTATACTTAGGTGATTAACTTAAAAACAATAGACCTATCAAAAACATGCTAAGTACACTTAGACGACCTATAGCCAATGTTTTCACCGTGCTAAAACATTTTATATCATTTTTAGCTATGATCCAACTAAAATTTGTAAATTCAGAAAATACTATAAAAATTCTACTCAAATTCTACTAAAACCAGTGAAAGAACAAATGGCGTATTTTATATAGTTTATGAGATATCGCGTGAAAACTTTGAGAGCTCGTAACTCAAAACTCACATTTTCGACTTAGAATGTTATAGAATGGAGGCGTCGATATGCTTCAAAATCATAAAGATCGGATTCAAAAATAATTACCACTTTTCAAAACCCTTTTGTATATGCAATATTTTTCCAAAATATTAAAAGGGCCATGGAACAAATATCGACTTCATGGGCAAAACCATAAAAAATTCAGTTACTGAAATTTCGTGGAACTTTCTTATGAACTATGAGATTGCAGGCAATTACGATTTCCACACAACACACACAAAAATTGAATTTTTGCAACTAAATTAAAATAGTTATTTTTATCAAATGGGTTATTTCATTTAATTGTGAATAAAATAAGATCGATTGTAGTACAACACGGTTTGTTTTCATTCATATTGTCCACCAATATTAATTATTACATTGGTTCACAATTTTAAAATTTTTGCCTCAAAAAAAAGATGCTTTGGTCGCTGAATACGAATATGGCATTCACTTAGGAGAAACCACATCTTTCTCCTATATCTATTTCAAGTGGTATCTTGATTATAGTTTGTTTGTTTTGATTTTGTTGTTTTTTTTTGTGTTCAGATACGCGACTGGCGGGAAGAGTTGGGACCTCCTGGGTATGAAAAGAAAAACTGAGCTAGACGGAAACCTCGCCAGATCAACCGGTCTGTATCATAAATTAGGTGCTCTTGTGGCTGAGTGGTAGCGATGCTACCCTGTCAGTCAAGATGTCGTGGGTTCGATTCCCGCCGTAGGCACTGGGTGTTTTCCGCAGACAAGCTAATCTCTTCACGGTTTGTGTTTGTTTAAGAATATATATTTTTCTCAAAAAGCGTTTTCATGATATTTGCGAAAAACGTGTTTTTTGCAGTTTATAAAGCTATTTCCAAAAAACTTGAGAACAGCTTATTTGATTTACGAAACTTTTGAACTGATGCATATGTATGTTTTTCCTCTTTCAGCCCATATTCAAGATGTGTTGATCTGAGCACAATTCCCTGAGTTGCAGGTCCTTTGATTCGAAAAAATTTAATTTTTTACTACGTTTTTTTAAGTCGCTCCAGTAATGCAAAATAAAATTTTTCAAATTTATTTTAGACCCAAATCTTAAAGAAAAATCTGTTCCAAATATAGAAAGCGTAAAATTGGTTATATCTGACAAAATATGAGAAAGTTGCAACATATTTAGTGAACACATCCACATCAGGTCAGTACGAGTTTTTGCTTAGAAGTCCATTACTTTTTCTCGTTTGAAAAAGAAAGGTCGACATAACACATATCAGAACTACCAAAATTATGTGTAGTTTTCAATACTGTAATCAGATTTTACTAATTTGAATTTTTATGAAAGACGTATGGAAAAACAAATGGCATAATGGTGCTATGTGGTGTTTTGTGTATATTAAATTTTTTAATGCTATAAAATCGTTCATTACACATGTTTAGAGTACATCGCGTTCCGAAAAAATTGTAGCCGATACTAAATATATATTATGAAGATTTTTAATATACATAAGAATTTTTTTATCAACTCTAGTTTTCGCGATATAGCGTTATGTCAAAATTTAAAGCACTTGCACGACATATATTTGCGTAACATAAGAAGGGTTTGCCCTATTTCATAAAATAAAAATACAAAATTCAACAACAATATTACCTATAAGTCGTGCAAACAATCTTTCGAAATGTGTAAAGTAGTTTCAGAGATATCGGAAATGTTTTGAGAAAAAAATAAAAATTTTGTAAAAACTTTCAATATCTCGGTTTTTAAAACGTAAAAAAAATAAAAATTATACAACGAGCCAGTTTTTTGTCCAGTAGCATGTAGCTGAATATTAGAAATTTAGCACTTTTTTAATTAAATTTTTATTTAAATTAGTGCACAACTTTTGTTTTTATTAAAAATTTAGTGAGAGAACTAAATAGGTAAAAATTTTAATTCCCATACAACAGTAGCAAACACGAACACAAAGTCAAAACGGGATGTTGTATGAAAATTTCATTTCTTATCAATACATTTTGTTCTTAAATAGTGAATAAAGCAAAAAGTTGTGCAGCAATTTCAATAAAAAAATATTGCTCATTTGTTTAAGGTTTGCTACATAATTGCTAATATATCTTTAAAACCTATTGAGCGATGAAAAGAGAAGAAATCACTCAACAGGAACAAAAATGCGAACAAAAAACAAAATGCTAACAGAAAAAGCAGATTTTTTCAAATCAAAAATATTTGTTAAGGTGCAGAAATTTAACTAGTATTAAAGAAACCACCACAGGATAAGTATCTTAAGATTGGATCTAGATCACTGCCCTTCTCAATTATGTCAATGGACCTCCTCCAATGACAAAGTCTTGTAAATGTGGCAGGTCCCGCTCATATAAAGTTCCAGAACTGAAATCGGTTTCTAGTCCTTGGGAGCTGTCCATGTGCCTTTTATTGTGACAGGCTCTCTGCCCTTTAAGGTAGTATTGCCTTATTGTAAAAAATTTCTAAATAGTTTTTTTTAGCTTTATTTCATTTGATCTAATTCATTATAAAATATGTCCCATAAGTTGAGATTTATTAATTTTTTTAATTATTTAATAAAATTTTGCTAAAGCTTATTTAATATAATATTTAATATCATTAGGAGAGTTTTCATTTGCATTTATATATTTCCGTGGGAGCTTTTGCAATTGGTTAGACTTCACAAACATTTTCAATAAGGCCCCAACAATGCAGGCCCAACAATACAGGCTATTCGTAATATAAACACACATGCACATTCACTTATTCGTTTGCAAAACAAATTCTACACATTTTATGATAACATGTGATGACAGTGATGATGGGTTTGCAAAAGAACTGTCATTTCTCATGTCATGCATTTATGAAAAATTATGGGCTTATGTCAATAAAAACGACAATGATTGATTTGACACCAGGCCAAAAGCATTAAAATGTGAAAATTATTATTTGTGTAAACAACACACAAAGTAAACGAGAAAAAAAAGTTGTACATTTAACTACGACGATGGCGAAAAAGCACCAGGAGTATAGAATTTTTTCTTATTTATTTAACAAAAGCACTCATAATAGAGGGGATAAAAGAGTGATTTTATTTTGGGTGGTAGACACATATAAATACATATTTACGTACATATCATGTATATATTGAGTTATATATGTATATATACATATTTATGAATGTATATTTTACATACAAAATTTTTGCCAAAACACAAAAACTGGTAAAATAAAAAGGGGTGGACAAAGTGTAAAATTAAGAGTAAATATTTTTTCTCCATTAAGCGTATGTCAATGTTACGCACTAATGAAGACAAATATTTTTCTATTTGTTTTTTGAGGCGACACAAATATTATATACTTATATTCAGGTTTTTCTCTTGCCTTTTTGCCAAGGGCTAAATAAAAAAAATCTGCTCTGCAATTGTACACATTTGTCAACATTTGTCAGTTGTGTCAAATTTTTGACAGTTTTTGGTATTTATGAAAAACAAAATACATATACATACATATGTACATATGAACATACCCAGTTGGCTACGTCCTTAAGATATCATCCATGAGGGGTGCATCGACAATGTTAAATCCTCGACAAGAAATGTCGGACAGACAGAACAAATCATCAATGGAGTTTTCGAACAAGTGTCGCTAATATTATGTAAAGCTCAATGAGCGACAATGTCGCTTAAATTGTCATTCACATAATACTATAACGAGAAAATCAATATAGTAGATTTTTTAATTCACTACGCCCACGCTTTTTTGCCGCAGGTGATTACAACGCTAAGCGCACGTTCTGGGGATCTCGCCTCATCACACCAAAGGGTCGCGTTTTGTTTCACACAATTTCTAAAATGCGTTTAATGTTATATCAAGTGGGTAGCCAGCTTACTGGCCAAAAGATCACCGAAAAATACCTGATATTATTGATTTTGGAGTGGTAAAGGGTGTGCCCAGCGAAATGATCCAAGTTGAAGCATCTTTGGATTTGTCTTCAGATCACTCACCAACTATTGTCACTATATATTCACATACAACTTCTGCACCCACTAGTGATTTAATGATGACAACCACACGAAAAAATTGGTTGAAATACAAAAAATATTTGAGTGCTCATTGCACAGAAAATATTCCATTAAAAACGCCTGCTCACATAGATAGTTCTATTAGAATTTTTGAGGCAAACCTTAAGCAAGCTGCTCCGAATGGTACTACTGCAAATCTTCAGGTAAGATGTAATAAAATTTATTCAGCAGATGTAGAATGGCTTTTATCCGAAAAAAGAAGAGTTCGTAGAGAATGGCCACGCTACAGATCCCCACAGCTAGAATCTAGACTGAAGGAATGTACTAAACAGCTGAAAACTCTACTACAATATCAAAAAACCTCTTCTCTTCCAAAATTTCTGAATGGGCTCGACGCAACACCTCAAGCAGACTATTCACTATGGAGAGCAGCCCAAGGCCTCAAAAGACCACTGATATATAAGCCTCCATTGAGAGCTTCGAATGGAGACTGGGCAAGAACTGACGCTGAAAAAGGTACTCTGTTTGTAAACCACTTGCAGAAAGTATTTACTCCAAATACGTCTGATACTATAGTTGAGCTGCCACTAGTCCTCGCTATACCCGATGTAACTTTGAGGTTCAATATTCGTGAGATTGAACACTGTATTGCGGGCTTAAGTTCGAAAAAAGCTCCAGGCGCTGATAAAATAAGACATAAAATGCTCTTAGAGCTACCCTATACTGCAAAACGGATAATTCTATTTATATTCAACAGTATTTTGCGCCTCAAATGCTATCCTGCAGAATGGAAGGTTTCGCTGATTACCATGATACCTAAACCAGGAAAAGATCATACGAAGGTGGAATCCTATAGGCCTATAAGCCTATTGTCTAACATGTCAAAGCTATTTGAAAAGCTACTTATGAGTAAGCTAACACCTATACTGAATCGTAGTGGATGCATTCCTGACCACCAATTCGGTTTTAGGAGACAACATAGTACGATTGAACAAGCACATGGACTCGTGAACGTGGTTAGAAAAACCTTCTTAGAAAACAAATATTGTTTTGCGCTCTCCATCGATATTTCTCAGGCATTTGATAAAGTATGGCACGAAGGTTTAATACATAAACTAAAGCAAAACCTACCCGAAAACACCCTTAAGCTTTTCGAAAGCAACTTAACTGATCGAAAATTCGTTGTTAAAGAAGGTAATTTTCTAAGCCCTCCGCAACCGATTGAAGCAGGAGTTCCTCAAGGCAGCATCCTCGGTCCTGTGTTATATCTGATATATGCCTCTGACTTGCCGGTAAGCAGTAACATACACATATCAACATTCGCTGATGATATAGCTTTTGTAAGTGTTCACAAAAGTCATCAAGAAGCTTCCCGAAAACTGCAAGATTATATACCCCAGACAGAACAATGGCTAAGACAATGGCGGATAAAAATTAACGAACAAAAATGTCTACACATTACTTTTACATTGTACAGAGAAACCTTCTCACCTATACAAATAAATAACCAAACTATACCTCAATACACTGAAGTAAAATATCTCAGTGTTCATCTTGATCGTCGTCTAACATGGAAGTCCCACATAAATGCAAAGGTGACCCAAATGAAATCAAAAGCAGCTCAAATGAATTGGCTCATTGGTAAGAACTCTACTTTAAGCTTATATTGTAAACTTCTTCTATACAACTCCATTCTAAAACCAATATGGTCCTACGGTATCGAGTTATGGGGCACTGCCTCGGCATAAAAATTTAGAAAAACTTCAAAGGCGACAAAATAAAATACTCCGTACGATTACAGCAGCCCCATGGTATGTCAGAAACAAGCGAATTCATAAAGATTTAGATGTGCCGCTGGTTAAGACCGTGTTTTCTAAGCACGTGACAAGATACATCAAAAAACTTGAGTTGCACCCAAATCCCCTAGCCCAAAACATCATTAACTTTAGAGGCCACACTCGGCTGAGAAGGAGGGACACTCTTGCTCTCAGCCAAACACGACAGACGTAGACAGCCACATAACCAGCCGCTGAAACAAATATTTTTGTCTGGCAGTGGCTGGACTTAAAAAATTAAAATTTTAGAGTTAAGATTTTATTACTTGTTAGTTAAATTTTATTGAAGATGCAATAAATAAATATAACAAAAACAAACAAAAAAACATAATACTAGTGTTAATAAGTCAGCTCATATTGTCCTCCACAATGTTATTGAAGTCAAACTGTAAGAAATTGTCGCACATATTGTTCCCTAATAAGTTTGATTGAGGACAACATCAAAGGCATTGTCGTTGATATTGTCGTCAAAAGTGTTTAACAGAGGGCAACATGCAATAATTTGTCGGTCAGAACGACGATTCGCTTAAATTGTCGAACAGAAAAACTAATCGACGAGGCCAATTCGTACAAGAATCGTAGATGACAATGTCATCCATGCAGTCTGGCCAACTGGGTATACAATACAATACATACATATGAAAAATAATAAGGAGTTTAGGAAACAACGATAGCAGGTGGTGCAGGATGGTAACTCCAATATACCCTAGAAAAGTTTGCTTATAATTTAACATTTAAGTAAGAATAAGTATTCATTTTTTAACACAAGCATGGACATGGGCCTTCAAAAGCCAGTTGGCCGGACGGCCATGCACAACATTGTTATTTACGATTCCGAAACGAATTGTCCTCCGTCGATTAGGTTTTCTAGTCGACAATTTAAATGAATCATCGTTCACGACAATCAGAGCTACAAACTCTTGCATTTGTCAATAAAGTTAAAGTGTTTAATATAATCTATTAAACACTTTTAACGACAATATCAGCGATAATGTCTCTCGCTTTATCCTCAATCGAACTTTGTTGACGATAATAAGAGCGACAATGGGTTACAGTTTATCTTCAGTAACATTTAGGAGGACAAAATGAGCGAGAATGTCTTAATTGTTGTCTTTCAATCAAACTTTGTTGAGAAAATATGAGCGACAATGTCCTACATTTGTTCTTAAATCAAGCAAATGAATATGTTGGCCTCTTGTTGACGATGTTTTAAGTGGTGCACCAGAGTGGTAAGCGCGAAAACTTATAAACATGCAGCCTCAGTTCGAATCAAAGCTAAATCAGTCAATACTTTAAATGAAAAAGAAACGAATGGCTGCTTGAAAAATAGCCACAATAAAAAATGGCCCCAAACCGAAAAATGAAAACATGGCCCAAAACTGAAAAATGAAAAATTGCCCTAAACCAAAACTGAAAACATAAAAATATGACCACAATAATTTTTTGTTGCTGTTTGCAACAGAAAATATTTAGGGCCATTTTTCATTCTTTAGTTTGGGGACATTTTTTAGTTTGGGGCCATTTTTCATTGGGGCCATTTTTCCTTAAGTAGAAAAAATTAACGCCAATGAAAAATGACACTAAAATTTTTACATTCAAAAACAACATACATTTTTAGGGCCATTTTTCCTATTTTGGTGCCATTTTTAATTTTTATTTATTTATTTGAGGCCATTTTTACTATTTTGGGGCAATTTTTCCTTTTTTAATATAAGACCTTTTTCTTTTTTCTTTTTGGGGACCATTTTTCTTTCAAAAAACTGAAGAAATATTTATGCTTAGACGTCCTTCGGCCGAGCTTAAGGGTTTCTTCCTCTAGATATAGCGAAAAGCGGCTTCGCTGAGTAAACATTTATTTATTTATTGAAGGCAAAATGTAAGATATTGTCGCTCATATTATCCTCAACAAAATTGGATTGAGGACAACAATTACGACATTAAAGCTCATCTTGTCCTCCAAAATGTTACTGAAGACAAGCTGTTAGACATTTTCGCTCATATTGTCCTCAAAATAGCTGGATTGAGGAAAAAAGGAAAAACATTAATTATTTCTTATATTGTCGTCAGAAATATTTAATAGAGGACAACATGCAACACTTTGTCGCTCAGATTGCCGATTAGAAAACTTTTTCTATAGAGGACAATTCGTGCAAGAATCATAGATTACAACGTCGTGCATGCCAATCTGGCCAACAGGAATGGTGAATATTAAAAAAAGTTAAACAGTAATGTGCTATTTCCACAATAAAAACAAATGATTTGAGTAAAAAATTAGCTTGTTTGCATTACATAAGTGTTTTTCATAAAAAGTTTTTTCTGGGACGGAAACGGCATCCGTCAACATAAAAACAAACTCGAGTGCTTCATGATGGGTAACCAAATTGATGTTATGCTTATCTCTGAGATACATTAGACGGCTAGAAGCTTTGTAAAATCCACGGATATACTCTTTACGATGCAAAGGACCCTAAAGGTACAGCTTGTGGTGGCTGGCTATACTAATAAAATTGGGATTAAAATACTACTTAGTGGATGATCATTGTGAAGACTATCTTCAAGGATCTACTCTCCTCCCAGTACTCTATTATAGAAAATCAATATAGCACATTTTTTAATTTACTAGGCCCACGCTTTTTGGCCGCCAGTGACTACACGCTAAGCACACGTTCTGAGGATCTCGTCTCATCATAACAAAGGGTCGCGTTTTATTTGACACAATATCTAAAATGCGTTTGAATGTTGTCTCAAGTGGATAGCCAACTTACTGGCAAACAGATCACCGAAAAATATCTGATGTTATTGATTTTGGAGAAGTAAAGGGTGCTCCCAGCGAAATGATTCAAATTGAAGCATCTTTAGATATGTCTTCAGATCACTCACCAACTATTGTCACTATATATTCACATACAACTTCTTCTCCCACTTGTGATTTAACGATGACAACCACACGTATTAATTGATTGAAACACAAACATAGAGCAGTCAAATAGCTCTATGACTCTATTAGAATCGTTAAATTGGTAAAATATTCCATATATTTTATTGCTATAAAATTTATTTTAAAAATTTTTAACAGCAAAATGCATGGGAAATTTTACCAATATAACGAGTCAGCAGTTACCGAATGTTGCGTGAACTCCCCTAATATATTTTCCATTTTCCAAATAACAATTGTACACTTTCCAACTTAAAAGTAATATTTCCATAATTTTTTTTCAAACTTAACTAACAACTAACAAGAAAGCATTTGTAGCAATCCATCGATTGTCATTTGGATTTGATATCTTGAAATTATTGATTTTGAAAAATTGAGATATTAGGGTTATCTTATCAGTATACCTCGCTAACTATAAAAGATAAGTGCCTAACCAAACATAATTGTGTAGATACATAGTTTTTGTGGCTTAGAGAGTCCATTTCTTTAAAAATATTTCTGGAAAATTAAAAATCAACCAAACGTTTTGAAATGTTAATAAAAACTGCGATAACACAAAATACTTTCTCGCCATCCGGTAAAATAAATCACAAACAAAAAATTTTAATTCTTACCACAACTACTAGTATAATTTTTTGGGTTTCATCAAAAGAAGCTGCCCGGTATGACTACAGTTTTATTTAACCTGAAAAACATAAAACGTATAAAATCTACAAAAAGACCACACTTCTGTGGAAACAAAAAATAAAAACAATTTCTTTGTAATTTAAATCCTCTATAATTTCTATTAATCTATTTTCAAAAGTGCAGTCATTTGAAAAGACTACTGATTCTATTCATTTGATTTGATTTCACTTTAACAACCATTGTTGTCAAACAAAACATAAATTATAACATAAACAAGAAAGACGGGGAGGAATTTTTAAGTAAAACATTAAAAAAACGTATGAGTGTCTTACACACTCTTTGCTTACGATTGATGAACCCTTTTTCCAAAAATGAATTCAAAATTAGAAACAGTTTTGATTTTAACAGAAAATAAAAATAGTATCTCTTGACTTTGAGTATCATCTTTAGAAAAATTTCATTTATTATTGTCAATGATTGTGTTTAACAAACGTTATCATTTGTGGCCGTGCTTAATTCCAATTTTATTGCTCTAATATATTTAAGAAGTTTAAACTTTAGACTTAATTTATTAATATTTTATTTAAAGCTATGTAGTTTATATTAGAAATGGGCAACGATATTCTAATTGGCATCAATCACGTTTGTTCAAGTATACACGCATAGAAAAGACATGATTTCAACATATTCATGTCACAACAGAAGCATTTTTTTTAAGCAAATATGGCTAGTTCAACGATTTTACTGTTATTAAAATATATTGTCCGACAATAATATAAGCATTCTGAATAATCAATCTTATTCCTCTCGTAGTTCAACGATTTTAATATTATAAAATATTTTATCTGCCAATAATATAAGCATTCGGAATGTTCAAATAATAAAGTCAGTAAAATGCAACTTTGGCTCGCACACGACGGGTTCCGTACGTATGCAGATATATATATATATATCTCTTTCGTCTTTGCCCTTTTTTCATTTTGACAATTTTTTCGTTTTGCTTTGTTGCTTAATTTTATTTTTCAAGTTTTTTTGTTGTTTTGGCGATTTCTTTGGTTTCGGCGCTTTTTTCATTTTGGTATTTTTTTTCGTTTTTTTTTGCGATTTTTCGTTTTTTAAAATTTTTTTTGCCGATTTTTTTAGTTCTTGGCGATTTTTTGGTTTTGGCTTTTTTTTGTCTTAACGTTTTTTTCGCATTTTGACGATATTTTTAGTTTTAGCGATTTATTTCAGCTTTGGAGCTTTTTCCGGTTCTGTTTTTTTGGTTTTTTTGCTTTTGTCCGTTTTGACGACATTTTTCGGTTTTAGAATTTTTTTAATTTTTTGGCGATCTTTATAGTTTTAGTGATTTCTTGCGTTTTAGCGATTTTGGTAGTTTTGGTGCTTTTTTCCTTTAAGCACTTTTTTCAATTTGGCGATTTTTCGTTTTGAAATTTTTTTAGTTTTGGAATTTTTTAATATTAGCGTTTTCTAAAATTTCAAGAGATACAGCAAATTGTATAAATTACATAGTCAAATTACACTAACTGATAGAACACCCTTTAATTTTTAGAAGTATTAATTGGTGTAGTTTATTCTACAGACTACACCCATTAACAGTAACTTTAAAAATTTAAAGTGTCTGTATATAAGTGTCTGTATATTACGAGAGACGGACAGACGGACAGCGTAGCGAAAACAATAGCAGTCCTTTACACTTTCGGTGCACGGAACCCTAAAAAGGATCTGGGCAAAAAAGGTTACACTAGAACAATGGAAAAATAACAGATGGTTGCTATCAAAAATTAGTCACATCTATTTCCAACAGACTTCACATGGTTAGTTATAAACAGTTTTGGTATTTGTACACTGAGATATTTTTTCATAAAATTGTTGAAGTTATGTCTTTTTAGCTATGTATAAGAGTTATTAACTAAAAAATATCATTTCCGCTTGACATATTATATTTGAGCATGTAACTTGACAGCACCTAAAATATCTTGACAACCAATCTCATTCAAGCCCGTCTAAGTACGACCCAGTCATTGTCTTCAAAGATTTATAATAAACTTGTATAAGACATTTTTTGTAGGATACTTTAGTCCTGTATCTCGTCGCCGAAGGGCATTTTTTACCCATTTTTAGGAAAGAGTTAAAAACACCCATACAGCGAAACGCTACAGCAGCCATGTCAAACTCGCGGCCCTCGACATGACTTTTTACGGCCCTCAACACTTTTCCACAACTCCATACTCTTTTCAGTAAAAAATTAAAAAATAAATTATTTAACAACACATATAAAAGTAAAAAATAATTAGAGAATATATATCAAACTTTTCTAGTTGTAAGACTCTTTTGCTTAAATACGGATAATTAAAATTTGACAAATATGAATAAAAAGTTAAGTTTATAAAATCAAAAAACCCAACTGCGTAAAACAAACAAGTCCAGTGAGCGAAACATAACGACTCTTACATCCGGGAACCATTATTGGGAAGATTTGAAGATTAAATTTATAATACTTCCCGACTGTAAAAGTCGCTATGTTCCGCACACTGGACTTGTTTTTTTTTCTTTTCGTTTCTTTACGCAGTCGGGTTTTTTGATTTTTTAAATTTAACGTTTTATTTATTTTCTTTTTAGTTTTCGTACACAGTTTGGTTTTATATTCTTTGTATAAATTCACTTTTTACGCAATTGGGGTTTTGGTTGCTAACTAACTTTAAACTGTTAAAGGTCATTCGAAATGAAAAATGATAAGATTATTTTCAAATACCTGTTCAATGATAAACATTTTAAAATAGTTCCCCTACTTTTTATTTTTATCGTTTCCACAAAATGGCGTCGGTTAATCGCCATATTGAATTTTGACTACTGTCATATCTTTAGTGAAACACGCAGGATTAAAGAAAATCGATATTTTGTAATTTTCCATGTTTGGTAGGACATTTATTTGTGAACACCTTTTTCCACAAATGAAGATGAATAAAACTGCAGCATCGATATTTTGTTAATAAATATATTTCTATAAATTTGTTGTTTGTTTTCTTTGTGAGTTATTTATATTCAATTTCTACTCCAAATTTTAATTTTTAATAAAATAGTAAGAGGATTTGGACTAAAATTTTCGAACAATTTGGTCCTCACACTGAAATGAAAATCACGAAATGAAATTCACGAAATTCTTTCTCGTGGAGTTTTACATAAAAGTGCTGAATACACCTAATACATTAAACGTAAGGTTTACACGATATCTTATACCGATTGTCTATAACAATGACCAAAAGGTGGGGTTCATGTAAAGAAATTTGCATAACTTTTAAATTTCTGGATATCCCATTATCAAATTTTTACAGTGTAATGAGGCCACCCTAGGCTAGTTTTGGTAAAATAATAGCAATATAATAATAATAAAAGGGCCCTTTCAATTCGTCATTTCTCGTTTTGATCAAGCGTGACATTTTTATTTAATTAAATATTTTTTTTAAAGGTCTGACTATTTTTTCTGTTGTTTAATTTGTTTACGTCGAAACAATACCTCAAAAAAAATTTTATTTAAAAAACGGAAACACTTTCGAATCCCATAACTCGACAAATAAACATCATATATACAAAAGGTGTGCATACACATTTATGCCTAATAGAGCTATATTTATGGCAAATATCAAGGAATTTCGGCAAAAAAAATTTTTGGGTTGTCCGCTTCAAAAATATGTAATGCTATATATGTATCTTTCCGATCCAGTATAGTGTGCATGTACACATGCGTACATATGAACATACATAAATATGTACATATATTTACCCAGCTAGCATTTGGAAGATAGTTTTAGTAAAATACCATCTTAGATGATCAAAACTTGATTAACCAGTTGTGCGCTTAAAAAAGACTCGAAAATGACTCCCACAAATGATTATAAAACGATTTTTTTAAAAAGCGATAACAAAATGTATAGAATGTGCGCACACACAAATTGATCATGCAGACGTTCGAAATTTTACTCAGTTAAGTTTCGAAAATGAGTCGTAATTGATTAGAAAGAAACACGAGTCATAAAAGACTCTTTGTTAAGAGTTGCGGCTAGGCTAACAGAAGAGTCGTAAAAGACTCGAAAAGGATCAATAATTTCCATATTTACACCATGCAACTTTGTTGCATGGAATTTTCATTTTAAGTGCGATTCAACACTATAGAAATGTATACATTTTGTATTTCTTCTTTGTCTTTCTCACTGAAAATAGAGAGTTGCATGTGCAAGTTGCGTAGTGTAAATATGGTAAATTTCATAATATACTGACTGGTTAGGAGTAAGTTTATATATGGCACGAAGAAGATTCACAACTGATGAAAGAACCAGTCATAAATGACTCTTCCAGAAAAGTCGCGGGTAGGGTACCATTTTCTCCCGACAAAAGTATCATTTATGATCGGAAAAAGAGCGCATATTCTGGGTTTTTAATCGCGCCGATGTATCGAAAAAGACTCGAATTTGATTAGAAATTAAAAAAATGCTATCTGGTTAGTATTTTTGAATGATATAATGAGAATGATGTGTGAACTTATAATTACAAACACGTACACATATATCAAGTAAGAAAATTATAGCACAGTTTATTATTTGCAATCACTCATTAACTAAAAACTATACAAACAGCAACGATGAAAATAAAACAACAATATAAAATTGACAGACATTTGTCTGACATAAAATGAAAAGCCAAGTCATTCAATTTGACAGTCATGTTGTTTATACTCTGTGTATGAATTTATTTATTTTTTTATATGTTTGCAATTTTTTGTCTTACAGATATCTTGCTAAATTGTATTAAATATTTTATTTTTGACGAATATGATGTCAGTGCAACCGAAAGTTAAACAGAAATTAAATAATATTATAAAAAGAAAAACGCATGCATGTTACGATTTTAGACATGATTGGCAGTTCATAAACGAGTTGTTACATTAAAATATTTTATGATATTCCAGCAATATGTTCTTTTACATGGCAGTTCATGGTTATATATCTATATATACATATGTATGTAGATAGATTGTGAAGTTGATATTCGAATTGTTGACATAATAAAATGTTAATATACAAAAAGAAATATATATGTAATGAGCAAGGAAACTCCATATATGCAATTGCATGTTATTTCCTGTGCGATGCATGTAAGCACAAATAATATTTTTATACGTTCCAAAACTTTTTAAGAATTCTGGCATTGTACATATTTTTGAATATTTACCTTTTACGGCATGTTTTTGCATACTTCAGGCTTAATTTAATTTTGGGGAAATTTTTCTAATTTTTGTTGCGTATTTGACTTTTTACTGAATATTTTGGCATTTCTTATATTTAATATGCATATATACAAAAAAATAATCAAATTTGTGATAAAACTTTTTTAATTTGAATTTTTTTCCAAATTTGGAATTTTTTTCCTTAGCAATTTTTTCTTAGCAATTTAATTTAATTTTTTTTCTTAGGAATTTATTATTGTATTTTTCCCAAAATTTACAAAAAATATTCCCCATTTCATTGATTTATTCTGAGTTTATTCACAGCTTTAGCAATTTTTAATTGCATATGAGAATATTTTGAGCAATGCCAATTTTTCGAGACTGTTCGCTTCATAGAAAGGTAACAAGTAGGAAATAACCGCATTTATGAATATTTAAGTTATTTATGTGACTTTGCTGATTAATAGAAAAATATTGAGAATATATACGATGTATTAGCATAAGGTTAAGTTCACAAAATATTTGCGATCTTTGAGCCCTAACATTTTATCTTCGAGAAGATGGCACAATTAAATAGACCGTATCTATAAGGAATTAGGAAATATTATAAAAATTATAAACGAAATACGGTAGTTGGTGGTATACGCTTTTGAGAGCATAATTTTAAATTTTGTGAGGATATTTTTTAGTTTTTGTTGAATATTTAATGCACATAAAACAAATTTTTTAAGGCATATTTTCGGTTTCCCTGGTAATAGCATATGCCATGACTTCGGATATTTAAAGATATAATAGTGACTTCAATCAAGTAGTTTCTTTCACAAGGTTACCAGACTACCAGATTTATCTTTGCTTCCTTAAGTTTTCACGTGTAACAAGGTTTTGACTGTCACAGTCGCAGTACCAAATCAGGCGTAGTACATCTTGACAGCTTTAACAATAATGGCCCAGTAAAAGGCAAGAATAAAAGACACATACAAATAAAGAATTAACAATATAAACAAACCGCCAGATCTCCAAAATGACACACTTAACAAACATAGAGTGGTCGCATAAAAAATGCACACTCGTCTATTTAGCTTATGCTTTTGCGGTACGTACTTACGTTTGTGTTTCGCATGAGAATGTGTGTAGCAAAGCCTTTTTTTATATGTAGCAACTTGACATTTTGTGTGTTCGCGGCATGAGATCAAAGTAAAATTGCTTAACTTTATGCTGCCATCATTTGGCACATAAAATCACATCGTTGCAATTGTTTTGCCTTTTTTCAAACTGTTTTCATTTGGTGGTTTAAATAAGACAAACATTAAATAAAAAGTTGCCGGCTGTCAAGATTTGCAAACGATGCAATCGTTCTTTCAGTAGTGTTGTGTTCCTTTTTTATTGCCTGGATGTGTAGTTTATTCGTAAAGCGGTTGGCATTTTGAAGGGTTTTAGGAAATAAATGTGTATTTACAATTTCATTTGCTTTAAAAATACAACAGCTTTAGATATTTTTGCTACTTGAAGCACTTGGAATTAAACTTTAGTGATTTGTCCATCTTTTTTAAAACAAAAATTTTATTAATTATGATTAAGAGTTTGTTTCATTAATCACTTGAAATTTTTTCTTATTCTTAGTACAGAGCATGTTTAAAAATTTAAATATTAGTAACTATAAATTATATTTACACAATCCTGGTATTCTTAAATAACACTGAAAGTATTACGCCTTATAAATCTAATGAAACAATTTCGTTGGATTTTTTTCACAAATCTAAGGAAATATTTCACAATTCTAATGAAATTTCGCGAATATTGTGAAATAATTTCATTGGAATTGCTACATTAACTTTCATAGTTTCGTTAAAAAATTTCATTGGATTTATTACAGCACTATTTTGCCGTTTTGTGGAAATACCTTCAAGTTTGAACGTAATATTTTAATTAATATTTAAAATTCTTTAAATATATATTATAAAAAATTAAAAAATAAATAAAAATGTTATGTTCTAGAATGTCATTATTTCAATGAAATATAATTCAGTGATTTGATGAAAAGTTTCATTGAATTTATGAAATAATTAAATCACATACTTTACTTTACTCTAGATATTGCCGCTACCACAACCTTCTGAGCACCATATTCGCAAATATATTTCAAAATTAATGGTGTGATTTTGTGCCGTCGCTCCACAAGTCATCTTGTTCACGTTGCCGCTTCCATTGTGAATCTTTTTAAGGATGATATAAACTTAGTAGTGGATCCGTATGCGAATCTTAAGCGATATAAAAAGTCTTTGGGATCTTCCCCAATATTATTCACAATGTTGCTCTATCTCAGCACATTCCCAAAACAAAACGAATAGATTCTTTGTATAAATTGAAACTACAAGTCGGAAGTAATAAATTTCGCAAGATTCCAGCAACAACAAAAAACTGAAAATATATTAAATGAAATAAAATCTCACTAATTATTATGATTATTTTAATTTGAAAACTTATTTAATGGTTTTGAATTCTCGTCCATGTTGTGTTGATTAAACGCTAAATTTCATTTATCTCAGCATGTCTGCTGGAATGTATGCATTATTTCTTTCAAATTTGTTAATTAATTTGAAAAGATTTTTTGGTTTTTTAATACTTTTCTTATGTTTTTATTTCTTGAATGAACAATTTATACTCGTTCAACAAAATGTTTCATGGATGGGGCGGCTTTTTGATCTCTTGCTTGTTTATATACAATTTGATTGCCTGTGCTGATGGATCGCACAATGCCTTTGATCATTTGATTATTGCTGCATGGCCCGTAAAAGGCAAGTGGGAGCAAATGCTCCCTACTTAAATGACTGCAAGTACATTAAGTTAATAGGAAGAAACAGCAACAGCAAGAACAAAATCACTGGCATTAATATATGTACATATGAAATAATTTAGTCATTTAGACAAACAAGAAAAATTTTTGGAATTTTTCGTTTTGCATTAATCTTTTCGATTTCCTGGGTCAGTATGTTTGACCAGAATTAAATTTGTACTTTTTCTTGCTGCTGGCACATAAGGAGCTACCCATTACGGGGCACATTTTCCAATTGCATTATTGTTATAAAAATTTACTCTATTTAAATTAATTACTCTCAGACTTTATATTGGAGTACGGCTTAGCAAACAGAAAGCATCCAACAGAACTATGAAAATTTGGCACACAGTCCTTTAAATAAGATTTTATATAGCTATGCTATTTATGGCTCGCTAGGGGGTAGACATTTTTTCGTAACAAAAATAATCGCCACTATTACAGTTATAAATTTAATTTTGATTTCCCAGCGGTAAATTGCAGGAGTAAAGAGGCCATCTAGAAGGCTTGTTTAGCAGACATAAGACCTACCAATTCGCATTCCGTACTCCTTGTTCGTATTTTATTTGCCATACGTTATCAGCGATTTTGTATGAAATTTATTATTGATCCATCAAAATCGATTTTATTGCAATAAGTAAGTATACCTGTGGATTAACATACCTTAACCCTTATGTGCGCGGCAAAAAAATCTTATATTGCGCTGCAAAAGTTACGTAGAAAAGAAATTTTCCCTCTAAATATGTAGTTGTGAAATATTTATGGGATTGCCAATATATCTGTTGCCAATTACATATATATTGTACAACATTTTAAATTGGGACTTAGTGCGAAAATGATTGTTTTCCACGTAACTTCCGAATATGTACTAGGGTACCTTGCAGCGCAATAGAAGGCGTTTTTTTTCGTTCACACAAATGTTTTCTAATTTTATTGGAAATTTTTCCGTCTATATAGTTTATATAGACTTTTATTTTTTTATACAGAGCTACTACTAACAACTAACAAAATATATCTGTACTTACAATGGCCACATTCCCATATAAAACACGTCCAGGTACCCCGGTACATTGGTGCATATTTAAGGATGTTAAGAATAAATTGATCTCTCACATAAAATACCCAAAACTGTTTAACTGTACGGTGCAAAAATAATAAATATTTTGAAAGTTAGTAGTTGTCAAGAAGTTTCAGACATGCAGATTATCAATTTCAATAAAAAAATGTTTGGTTGAAAACGCCAAAGGTACTCGGGTAACTAGGTGCGCACATAAAGGTTAAGTAAAAAGAATTTGTATATTATTGTCAGTTTTATAAAACAAGAAACATTGACTAATGCCACGGCAAACATTGAATTCCGTCTTAATATTGGTGCATATTTGCATCATATGTTAAATGATAATACGAGTACATGTTCATAAACTTTTATTCAGATTGGCATTGAATAGCATCCGCTTAACTTATTTGGCCAATTCACAACCTGTTGTATATGTTGTAGATCGTATAAATATTGTTGGTAATTTCAAAATAAGCATTTGTTTAGAAACATGTTTATGTGAAAATTACCTACAGCATTTTTACGATCTACAACACTATACGATCTACGATCTACTACACATGTGAATTAAGCAATTATATATTAGCTTATATTGATCATTCCACCAGAAGTGCAATTAATATTCGACCATATCGAACAACTTGGTTCATGTTTGTTTAACTTTCTATGTTCCATTCCTTTAGTTCGGAAGCAACCAAGTGATGAGATGACTTTTTATTTTCATTGTTAAATGTTATGTTCTAAATGTATTTTACTACAGTGCGATAATGTGTGTGTGAAAAAATTATGAAAGATCACAGACTGATGTGCTTACAGAGGCAATACGATACAAAACAACAACAGCAACGACAGCACATTTTCCAATATCTTTAACATGCAATCGTCATAATTTGTTTGTGATTGATGAATGATCATGCTGATTGATGAAAACACCGCGAGATCTACGTGAAGTGAGTGAGTAGTGATCTTGAAGAGAAAAACCTATTAAGCAGGTTGTTTAAGAGTTTTTTTTATCGATTCAATTTATTTTTATAACATAAAAAAATACGCAAAAGCCGGATGATGCGAGCATTTGGATGAAATTGTAAACAGCGGGGTATAGTCACTAGACTTTTTGACTACGTAATGAGTTTCTTTTTAGTTTTATTGGTTTTATGTAGTGGGACTTCTCTTTTGGAAAATAAAGATTTTTAATCTGTTGTGATTATCAATAAATATAGTTGCTGTTATAATGTAAAAAAGATCAAAGTTGATTTAATTCAAATGGTTTTTGTTATGATTTGCACTAAATTTCTGAGAATCAGCTGTAAATTCCTTTTTAAATATTTCCGTCAAATTATTTCACAATTTGTGTAATTTTGGGCATCATATAATTTCCAATTTTTATTTGCTTGTGGACTGCTTTTTGTTATACATACCCTGCGGGAAATGTTGTACCAATTGTCTTGAACGTACTTGTCCTATGACTGGTGAAAATGGGAATGTCACGAAATGTTCCCGAGTTGTGACCGGTGAAAAGAATTATATTACAATATATCACAAAACTAGAAAAAAATTTTAGCAAAACACATTCATTGTACAAGCAGATTTTTTTTCAAATTAAAAATAAATGCTAAAAGTACAGTAATTTAACTAGTATTAAAGAACCCATCCCACGACAAAGAGCCTAAGTTTGGGTTTAGAAAATATCACTGAGTATCTTAATTATGTCAATTGACCTACTCCAGTGACAACGCCATATAAAAGTTACCGGTCCCTTTCATATAAAAGTCCTTGGAAACCTGTCACGTGACCTGTCTTGTGACAGGTTGTTTTCCATCTAGGATACTTATATAGATGCAGATTTACGTATATACATTAAGGTATCCCTTAGCTAATTGGCGAATTTGTTTGTCAAAATTCTCACTTAGGAATGTCAAACGGAACTGGTTTTTGAAAATTCCGGGTCTAGGGATTTGGAAATAGATTGCCGAAATCCCGAACCGGGATCCCGGTATTTTCGGGATTTCTTAATCCTGAAAAATATAGTAAAGAATTTAAGATTTAACAATTGGAAACTGTTAAGTTACACTTGGTAAATATTTGACGAAATATGAGTAACCATTTAACTTTAACTTGATTTGAAATAATTATGCTGCACTTGATAAATATTTGACGAAATAATCGTAACCACTACTTTTGCTCCAAGTTAGTATGATTTAACTTGGTTTAAAATAATTATGCTGCAACAATTTACTTTTATATAACTTTTAATAAATGCGATCCCCTACTTAAAAAATATTGGAATTAAAGGAAATAAAATTTTTGTTTGTCTGTTGGTTTTTCTCTTCAAATATTGGCCAAGTGTGACCGTAGGTATATTTTTTATTTGAAAAATCGGTTCTTGCCTTTTTAATTTAACTATTCGTGATTTTGATGTTTTTGAGCTTGAGGGACTTATTGAGTTTTTGTTTAATAATTTAATAAAATCCAATAATACTGTTGCCAACGATTTAATTTAAAATCTAGGTATTAAATTTGATGAGAGATGACTTCAATTATCTTACACCTCCACTCAGGAATATTTCCTTCAAACAACAGTGTTTTAAAATACAGTACAAAAGTGGAAAATAAGGAATTCTGAAATAAACTGTTTTGCAGAATGTTCGTCGCTGAGCTCTGGAAGTATGAGTCAAATGATGACGTGACAACAGAAGAAATTATCGATAGTAATACAAAAAATGTTTTAACAGAATTAACCGAAACAATTAGAAGTGTTAAGAATTTGAAAGAATTAAAACAGATTTTTAATGGCATAATGGAAAATTTTATATGTTTAGAGAAATCCAGGAAAAGGACTGAGAAACTAGATATTCTGTATTATGGATTGCTTTCGATTTTTTCAACATCTAATTAACTCAAAATAATAAATAATTTATGCATTTTTATTTGTTGAAATTACTTGATTTATTTTTATTTGTTGAAATTATTTTATTAATCGGTTCACCTATTAATACCGAAGCTAACCGATTATTAACCGATTATACGAAATTATTCGCGAATTTTCGCAATTTTTTCGTACATGAGATTGTTGTTGAGCCTTAAAATCTACTGAGTTTCTTCATTTACAGTTTTTGCAGTTTTGGAATTTTTTTTTAAATATTCGCATGTTTGCAAGTTTTTGCGATTTATATCTGTAAGCCAATTTTCGAGTTATTGCTTTTTTGCGGTCTATATAATCAACTTCAGAGAATTTTTTTTTCTACTTTATTAATCCCTTGCGAATTCGTACCATTTTTGCAATTATATAACTTTTTTAGTAGAAATTTTGCTAAAGAAACCCGCCATATACGAGTATTAGACATTTTGTCGAAAAAGAAAAGTAAAAAGGAAAATAATTAGTTATGACTGTAACATAAACATAGGCTGAAGAATTGTATTAATATAGTAAACCTTTTGTATGAAAGAAAATAATAATAATTTTAAACTAGTTTAAAATCTTAGGACATTATAACAATATGACATGATAGGGCACCGTGTGAATACCCCAAATATGGCTGTTAGATAGCACAATACAAAATTTATGAAAAAAGCTTTTAAAAAATATTTTTTTTCTAATTAAAATTACAGATGAGACAGTTCAGAGAACACGTTGCTATAACAAACTCGTTTGCGAGAAAATTGCAGATAGCACTATTTGAATATAAGCTCTCGATATATTTTATATTCAAATTTTAAATTTAAAGTTTTTATGTGTTAAACTTGCCCTGTATGCAAATTGAAACAGTTTACTTGAATCTTAGATTAAAAAAAGTTCATTGGCGAGAGCGTTTGACATAAATTCTTTGGTTGAAAAAGTGCAAAATGTTTAATCATAATCGAATGATTAATGGGTTGGATTACGATTAAAAGGTGGGATTAATCGCAATTTCTATTACGATTATGATTGTTGTGCGAACCCTAGGAATTACCTTACCCGCGCACAGACCCCATCAATTTTTAACCCAACTTCGTACCATGCGTTCAAATTAAGTGATATTAAATTTGAAGGTTTATACTTTTATAGTTTTCCAGATAGCACATTGTTATTAATTATTTTGTATGTGGAGTAACCTTTCCCCAGGTCTTATATTGTAATTTTTTTCGGCATACGTCGATTGTCAGTCTAAAAGTAACCCAATCCATATAGGAATACGTTATCATGGGATCCTAATATGTGTGCAAAGCGTCAAGTTGGCCGTACGTTTTAGAAATGGTTAAATTTTAGCACAACATTTTATACTAATAAGGACAAAATTACCGTTCTTTGAATAATAATTTCAGACCAATTTCATTAAAATAAAAAAAAAGTGTTCTACGTGCGGGCCTGGATGGATAAATTAGTGTATATATAGGGTGAAACTTTAACCTTTATCTTGGTGGTTACCTTTCTTAATTCTTTTTGATCTTCAAAGTTCTGTTCCTCTAAAATTTAAATTTGGCATAAATAAAGTTTAGTTTAAAAAATATTTTATAGCACCTTAAGGCACATCCAATTATCGATAATAGTTTTAAAAATTATATAAAATATGTGTGTTTAACAGTATACAACTCCCAAAATTACAAACATTTTGACCTAATTTTTTGCCTACCTTAGTTTAGATATGTTCACTATTAATTGGCGTTAAAATTTTGAAAATCGATGAAAAAAAGTTAGGGTTTAGCCAAAGAATTCAGTTCATAACTCGGAGTTGCAACACAGAATCCCCAATGAGCACCACACCACTTATTACTTCAGGTCGAAATGCGATTCTTGGCTATGGCATTGTAATGTACACTAAAAGGGTTTTGCTTTACAAATTTTTTTAATTAATCCAATGAAAATTTCACAAATCCAATGAAAATTTCAGAAATATTGTGATGGAATTTCGTTGGTTCAATTTTAATGAAAATTTTCAAAGGCTTCTTGTGAGCTTTTTGGCAATTTTTAATTTCAGTTTTGAATCAACCCTATCGGATTTTTGGATTTTTATTAGCTAACTTAAAATATAGTTGACTTTTTGGTAACTCACTTACAACTGGCTTCTGAACTAACTCATAAATGATACAGAGCTGAACCAGTTGTTTTTTGTACAACTTCTGCTCGATAAGTTTTGAACTAACGTTTAGCTAAATCAAAGCTAATGCAGAGATGAGTCAGTTGTTTTTGAACAACATTTTACAAACTTATATCTTTATCACTTTGAGTTAGTTAAAAGTTGGTTCAAAGCTTATTGAGAAGCTATCAGCATAGACATCATGTTTATGTTAACTCTGTGCTGTCTATATTTTATGTGGTGCGTTAGCAAAGATGGCTGCCAAAGAAGTGATGGCGGTTCGATACCCATTCTCTCCACTAAAAAAGAATTAAGAAATGTTTCCAATTTCAGCTGACTCAAAAATGTTATTCATTAGTTAGCCAGGCTATAGCTATCTAAAAGCACCCTCTTTTTTTACGCGACACAAGCTAACTCATAATGAGCTAACTTGTGGTTAGTTGAAACTAGTGCAGAGTGAGTGAGTACTGACCCATTATGCGGACATTGCGTTGAAAAGCTGAATAGCATTTAACATGAAAATGAGTTGCTTTTGAATCAGCTGTCACTCATATGTGATCAACCATGAGTTAGATTTAAGTTAACTCATATTCCGGCAGGAAATTTAGAAAGTTTTTCCACATACATAAATTTTAATTTTCAATCGAAAGTTTTCAGTTGGGACTAAAAATTTTTGATTACGATTTATAATCGTAATCCTTAAAACTTTGACTAGTATTATTTAGTTTTTACTCATTAATCATGATCAACCCTTTTAATCGTTAGTTTTTAATCATGATTCATAATAAAAGTGGTATATACTTACATATATATTACAGAAGTCGAAATACATATAGTTAATTTTGAAACATAAAATTTAATAAAAGAAATGCAAAGCAGAATTATATATATTTTAAGAACTAATATGTAGGCTGGATTTTTCCTCCATTTTTTATAGCTTTAAGACTATACATAAGCTTTTTTTATAATTTTTTATTTAGTTTGTTGTTTCAAACTTAAAAATTTTGTGTATGTTAGATACGCCTTTTTTAAATTAAATTACTTATAGGTACGTAAGCATTTTTATGTATGAAATACATATATATGTATGTATTCAGTTATATAATATTATTAAATAAATAACCATCTTAGGCTTCAATCAATCGTACAGGAGTACTTTTATTAAAATTTATAATTAACTGGGAACATGCTACAAAAAGTTCCACGAAGTTTTCACTTACATTTGTAAACTCATGACACTTAAGAAATATAATTTCTTAAAATATATGTACATACAATAACAAATAAAAAAGAAAATCATGCTACTGGAAAACATAATGAAAACATTCATTGATGTTTGATTTTTTTTATATATAGAAATGAGTATTTTTTTATTTTGCTATGTTTTTGTTAAAATACAATAATGTCAAATCATATCAGACAATATGAAAGCTGACAACAAAGTGACAATTACTGACAATCTGACAGTGACAGTAGCCGTGTGTATACCAACTGAAATGCTACACCTAGACACAGAAACTAGAAGCAACTTTAATAATAAACCACCAACCATTTATAGAACAGATACTCGTCTATAAATGAATGTACTAGTCAGGAAAAATAAATAAAAAGCAATCGAACATACAAAAATATAGAAGGACGTCATGTGGAGTATAAATGTCAGATCGAATTTTTTCTAATGTCTACATGTTTAGAATGATACAATAACAGCTTCGATAGTTGGACAGACAGAAAGAATATCATACAGTGAAGTAGAATTTACTTAGTGCATGAAATGAAAGAAATCTTAATAGATATTATTTCATTTTTTATCGTAAAAAAAATCTAAAAAAAAGAAACCTTTTCATAAAATAAAAATCACGCATCACATTGTATTTATTTTCATTCTATATAATAAAAAGAGAAAAGGCAAAACTAACCAAATAAAAATTACAAGAGCTCTGTTTGAAATTGACAGCTACTGACAGTAAAAGATAATGCAGTTAAGTTGTACTGTTAATAAACTTTCAGATTATGACATTATTTATATGTCAGTTATCACACAGCAACAACGGCTACAACAGTAATAACAAAACTATAGAGCAACGCTATTAACCATGTCAGTTTATGAGCGGGCTTTTAATTTTCAACAATAAAATGACTTAATGAGACACTCGCAGACGCAGTACATTATAAACTACATCTCATTCTTGAACTCCACGAGCCACATCGGACGTAAGTAGGCGTCTCCCATCGTCATCATTACAAAATACTCGCATCATAAGCAGCAGCAAAATACTTGTGATTGCTTTCGTCGCATGAAATGTAAAGAGTGCGGTAAAATTTTTTTTATAGTAGAAATATGTAAATTTTTTATGTATTCATAAAAAACACTGAGAGAAAATTTTATTTAGTATCTTTTTGTTGTCCTTTCGTATTGAGTTTGAATGTACCAATCATGTAAATTACACGTAAACACATGTTAATTGGGTTGCACTCTAGCTTAAAAGTCACATTTTGGGGGCAAAATCAACCAGGGTATATGATAGTTGATATTCTGCACAGATTGTTGCAGAACATTGCTGCCCAAAAATATTTGTTAGCTGTATTGCTGGCAGAATTTTGTAGTACAGTAACACGATAAAGTAATCGCAAAGATTTTCATAAAATTTTATCACAAGAAACTACGTGGGTCGTAAAACTGTATCCACAAAAAACATAAATGTGAAAATTAGACAGCTCGAATTATTTCGTGTAATATACACACTGTGTGGCCGGAACTTGTCCTGGCGCACTACCGTGCTCCTAGATAATAATGCAGTTCACACTGAATTTGTTATTTTTTTACTTGGTAAAATGGAGACATTTTCAAGACATTTTGCCCCAATCCCCTTAGTTTTTCCATAAATATCTTTTTATTCCTAATATATAGCACTTTCTTGTCTATCATCATTTATTTTACACACTGTATGTGTCAAAATACAAACACATCTACTATAGATGTACACTCGTCGCTCTCGCATTAACGACTAAATAAAGAGTATAAAAAGAAATGAGGTGTGGCTGCTAAACAATTGTTTGGTGAAATGGGCTTTATTGTTGTAGAACCATAAAAGAAGCTTGGTGAAAAAATTAACGGAAACGGAGCATTGGAGCGCCCTCTCACCATATAAGGCTTAAAAGGATAATCACACTAAAAAATGAGAATAACAGTGTGCAATAAAACCAAATTCGTTAACAAGCTTCTACTAACTGGTACTGGTAGAGGGTATCAAAAATATACGCGTGTATCAGCTTTGTGGAGAAGAAACTTGTATGTAGAATACTACGAGAAACATTTTTGTATACCATTTTAACCACCTAACACTTCGTTGTATGGTTCGTCTTCTCCCTTTCTTAAATTACGGGCAAACAAAGCCCCTGAAGTATCGATATAGCGGGACAAAATTTTCTGAGTACATTTTATACCTTAAATACTAATAGAGCAAGTCATTCCGGAAAGGGCATGAGTCACACTCTTTTAAAATTTCACTTTTTGATGTAATTTTTGTTTAATTACGTGTTTTACATAATCCATGCAAAAATAACACTCTTATGTATGTGTGCCGCAAATCCATTTTTGCATATTTCGCAATTTCAAGTCTGTATGAAAATGGCATAAGTCCTAAGCTAATTGAATGTTAACTTTTAGGTTATACAGTTAATGGGATATAAAATTTGTAAATAGCCTGTCGGACAAATTTGGAATCATGCCATGATCCGTTTTTTCTATTGATAGTGCCTCTGAAATATAATAATATAAAAATATACAATATTACCTCGATAAAAGAGGACATTCAGTCCTGCGAAATGATAAAATGCTTGAGACAGCAAAGAGAAATATTGGAAAAATTTATAGGGTATACAGTAGTCATGACCAACAAGCCATTTTGAATTTCAATTCGCAATAATTTACAAATCTCAACTCACTCACACTATTGCTACAATTCAAAGCAAAGCGAAACAAATGATAACAACACACCGTTTTTAGGAATTAAAATCATATCTTGTTTCGTGATAATCAAGTTAACATGAATTGCATCTCTCAAATGAAAAGAGCACACAGTAAGCAACAGTATTTCATAGCAGACATATTTTTTACAAAAATTAATACTTTATGAATATTGCCTGGAAGATACTTAGGTGATATTTTTCAAGAATTTAGCCGAGATACCTAGTGTTTAGCTGAGACACCTTCACTAAGCAAGGATACGATCCTTAGACACAAAACCGGTCTAAGAATTCCCCAAAACTGGGACAAAAATCTATCCAACATCTCAGAAGTTCCCAGGATTCCAAAAACTGGGATAAAAACCTCCTCCAAAATGCCAGAAGTTCCCTGGATTCCCAAAAACTTTTACAAAAATCTCTTCAAAATCCCAGAAGTTCCCCGGATTCTCAAAAACGTTTACTAAAATCTCCCTTAAATCGCAGACGTTCCACAGACTCCCAAAAACTTTTACAAAATTCTCCCCTTAATTCCAGAAGTTCTATGGATTCCCAAAAACTTTTACAAAAATATCCAAAATTTCCCAGATATCCGGAAAACAACGGAAACACTAAAAGTTGTAAAAATACCATAACGGCAACATTCAATAAAGGTGTCTATTAAATATCAGATAAATCGGTCAACAGGAAGGGTGTAAAATTTTCAATTACTTGATTTGACCCATACGTGTATGTAACAGTACATAAATATGTACAAATCTACATACAAACATACATAAAAACAAAAAACGAAAAATGACACTAAACACATATATGTGACACGCAATTTAAATCATGTCTTACAAAATAAAATGATTCACTGTCTTTTCTTGTTCTTGTTCTGTGATTTGTAAATCATTCTTATTTTTGTAAATCATTCTTGTTAGCATGTAAATTTTAAGTCAAATCAAAGCACGATTTGGAAAAACATCGCGTGATTTAAAAGGCGTTTCGAATGGCTTGTTGCAGATGTCTACTATACACACGCCGAATAGGAAAATGTCATACTTGAGAATAATGCAAATTTTGAAATAAGAAATGCCAAAACTGATGATATTATAGTCACAAAAATTATGGGCGGAGCATTAAAAGAAACCGACACTATCCGTGGATTCCTATAGTAAAGCAATAGCCTAGGACAAAAAAGACTTTTGATATATCCGAAGTATCACATTTCATATTTTCCGAATCTCCATCAGGTCTTGTTACAACACGTGAATCCATAATATAACTCAATCAGTTACAAATTTCAGCTACTACAAAGAATGGGCACTAGACCACCTTCACCATTAAGTGATATTTTTGAATATCGTAGGAAAATACCAATCGATGGAAAGAAAATGGCAGATTTGAAAAAAGGTTTAAAAATACATTCCCACCGAGTACCAAAATCAACATCAGTTAACAAGCAATATCGAGAAAATCTGGAGGAATAACTATTAGTTCTGTTGAATATCTTTGGTTTTTTTCTGTACTCATTTCGAAAAGGACATAAGTCCAAAAACTTTAATTTAAGATATCTGTGCATATCTTTTTTAGTATTACGAAAATAGGACACACTTTTGTTTGCAAACTTCCTTTTTTAGTTCTTTTAGCTCCACATAATTTTTTATAGACACCCTATTTTTGTTCATCCTGAAAAATTCAGTTTTATTGACTCATGCCCTTTTCGCAAGAAGTACGAAATTATTTTGAGTTTTATAAGATTTGTGCAGTTCAACTTTAGTCTGGAGCTTGGTTGTATTTAAAGACTTACAGTAGGTTTTATGACAAATATTTTGGCGCAACATTTCAGCCCGGTATATTGCCGCATATCCAATTAAAAATATAATTTTTCTCTTTATCAGTAAAAATCTCCTAATGTGGTATCCAATGGACTCTAGGAGACAAATTTCTAATCTATGAAACGAATACACAATATCTAATTCATACATATAATTAAAATGTAAAAGGGTATAGAACCCAAAACACCAACTTTTGAAATATTTGCCTGTCGGTATATCTGTATATCTGTCTGCACGACTGTCTGTCTATCTGTCCGTCGCTCTGTCTGTCTGCTCCAACAGTTTTATAAATTTAAGAACTTTTAAAGAAATTGGAAAATAGGTAGGGATTTAATTAATAAAACATGTTATCAAAGCAAATTTAAAATTAATATTGACATAAAAATTATTTTAGCGAAATTTCAATTCCAATCTGAACTTATCACTTTTTCTTTTAATTTAGCAATAGTTTTGTTAAGAACTAAAGAAGAAATTAAATAGTACGAACAAATTTTTAAATAGCTTCCTTTATTTGTGTGTAATAAAAATATATAAAATATAGCATCATGTACACATTTCTGCTCCCCACTGTACATCCCTGCCAACCATAACTATTTAATCGTTTTACACAAGCAAATCATGAACAATAACCTTAAGCTAATAAAGTTTAAGCTTTTAAATGTTGTCATAAAATTGCTTGATACTTAAATCTTGTATAATACAAACACGTTCACATTTAAGATATTCGATTGCTTGGACATTTTTTTCTCTTCATTTCTTGTTGATGTCAGATTAACTGGGACTGAAAAATAAAAAGAACGACAAAAAATATTTTTGTTTTATATTAACATTTATAGTTTGACATTAAGTGTCAATGAAATCAATTTTCAACTCGTTAATCTGCTAAATTATGATCAATCGTAAAATTAAGAATGAGTCTGAATGGCGATTGCACTGCTGGTGGCATAGTCTTTCAATATGATCAGTAGGAGGTGGTTATTGTGTTTGTCTATCATGTTGTGGTCTTAAAAGTAACTTGTTGTTGAGACGTCAAGTATTTTCTAATGATTTGATAATTTTTTAGTAGTCTATTTTTTCGACATCATGATAATCCTCTATTAAAATCAAGAGCTTTAAACAACATTTCTTTTTGAAGTCATAAATAAAATAAAGACTTCGAACTTAATCTACTTAAATGTCATTAAAATATTTACGGCTGAGTTCTTTTACTTTTTATTTTTAGATATAAAAAAAAGGTTTTTTTTACTTTTCTTGAACTGCCACATGCATATATGGATAGAGTTTTCACACACGTTTTTCATGTTATGTACGTGTGGCTTTGAATTTAATTCTATTTGCAAAAAGCTAAAAAAAATTATTATACAAAAGTTTAGAAATCTTTTTGATATCACTTGATTGACATTTTGCAAATTGATTTTCATGCAAATGTCAAAAATTTTGACAATTTAATACATGAAAAAGTTGACGAGTGTATAATTTGAATAAAGTCAGTCAAAAAAATATAAATGAATGTATGTATGTTGTTTTACTTTTTTTAATAAAAAAAATATTTTCAAGTTATGACAAATTTATCTATGCAAAATATAAATGAAAAATTAAGTTACAATCAATGACACATTATAATTGTTTGCTAAAAATTTCTCATAGAAAAATATTCAAATCTCAAATGTCGATACCTCGAAAACGAAATGAGATATCAAGAAATTTTCTTATAACTTTTCCTCTATTTGGTCCAGTTCTATAAAGAACTATCAACATCAGATTACCGCGGCGCACAATGGTTCCAATTGGAAAAAAGGGTAATAAATCTGTATCTTTGAAACTTGCGATCCGATTACAAAATGATGAGTGTAAAAATCATAGAGAAGGACCTAGTCTTTAAGAATAACGAAACTGAGACTACGCTAGTGAAACACACGGTGAGCTATATGGTGTTAAAATTTACTATCTCGGGCATGATAAACATTGTTGTCCTCATAACTTGTACAAATATTATCCAATTTTAATGAATTTCAACTTGTTGTAAAGCTTAGTAATAGAGAAAGAAAAAACTTTTTCTTTCATTCAAGTATCGCTTTATTTTCAGAGATATTTGGCTTTGAATTTTTAGATTTTAGTTCTAATCTCGTAAATATCTCCATTAAATAATTTTTATTTTCTTTCTTTTATAATTTTTGAGAACATTTCATTTTAACAATTTTGTTTCAAAAATATAATTTCCGCTAAAATCAATTTTAAAGCAATAAAGAACTACATAACTAAAATGCAAGCTGCCAAATATATATGTTCCTTTAACTCCCAATAACAGCCGATCGCCATCTAATCCGATTCTGAGATATCGACCTTAGCTCATTTCACGTTACACTTAGTTCGTTTATTTCGGACTCCGTTTATCTATGCCACGCTGTGCGGTGCCTTCCAACAATCCTCACATCTTGATTAAATTGATTCCATCAGAGGGACTGCTTGGCTACGTAGTCATCACTTCTACGTAGTATATGCCCGATCTATTGCCATTTCCGTTGACGTATTTCGGTTGGTACTGGTATCTGATTTGTCTTCGAGGCCAGAAGATACGTTTGTACCTTTTTTCTGGTGGCTTTTATGACTTTCCACGTGGTACATCCATATAGGAAGGCAGACATGACATTAGAATCAAAAATTATTAGCTTCGTCCGTCGGCTGATTTTATTGTTTTGCCATATCGGTGCCAATATTCCGAAGGATGTCCTGGCTTTGTTTATTCTTGCGCGTACGTCTAATTCCGTTCAGCCGGTGGCTGATATCTCACATCCAAGATAGCAAAATTGGTCTACTGCTTCAAACGTTTGATCGTTTATAAATAGATATGGCTTCTGTTAAAGTACATATACTTAGCGCCTTAGTTTTCCTCGTGTTTATTTTTAGCCCAGTGAACTCTAGATTTTGTTAAAGATCTTTTGTTGTGTGAGTGAGATCACTAAGCTTGTGCGATATTAAGCAAATATTATCAGCGTAGGCCAGGTAGTTCAGGTACTTATTATTAATTTTCCATTGTACTCCTCTCCTGCTATTCTCGATATTACAGATAACAACTTTCATAACTATAAGGAATAGCAGTTAGGATAAAATGCAGCCTTGACGCACACCGCTCTCCACCATAAATGGGTCTGACAATTTACTTTTGTGTAACACAAAGCATCTACCCTGATCATAACTTTGTTTTATCAGTGTTATAAGTTTCTCTTTTTCGTAGCGCCAGCCAAATGCATTCCCGATTAATGGTGTCAAACGCCTTTTCGAAATCCACAAACAGGAGATACAATTTCGCATTATATTCGGCACATTGCTCTATAATAATACGCAGTGAATTTATATGGTCAACAAACGAGGAGACATTTCGGAATCCGGCCTGGTTTGCTCTAAGTGTTCTCTTAAACGACTGAACTTAATTTTTGCCACAATTTTGGCTACTGTTGGTAACATACAAATGCCTCGTCAATTGCAGCAGTTTTTTACGTCATCTTTTTTGCAATTTTTGCAATTATTCCATCTTTCCATTCATCCGGGTAAGATTCAGTTTCCCACACTTCAGTGATTATTCGTAGTAATAGCTCAGCTGACAGAGCCGGATCACTTTAATATATTTCAGCAGGGATGCCATCAGTACCGGCAGCCTTGCCATTGGGTAGCTGTTTTATTCCTGCGAGAATTTCTAATATGCTAGGCGGTGTTGTTCTAGTCGCATTAGTTATTGTTGGTCTTTCGTTTAAGGATATCGGAGGCTAAAGTGATGGATCAATGACGCAGTTCAGAATAATGGAAAAGTGATCCTTCCATCGCTGAAGTTGTTCGCTGTCAGCGTTTAGAAGGTAACCTTGTAGATCTTTTACTGGATAATCCGTGCGTAGCTTACGATCTACAATTTTTTTGGTAAACTTAAAAACTGTGCGTGAATCTCCTCTTTGTTAGTCTCCGCATTTTCTGCTTCTTCCGCTAGGCCATCTATATACTGCCTTTTATCTCTCCGTACCGAACGTTGCGCTACTTTGTGAACGCTCTTATAGTCCACTAACATCGCCATTTTTGACTGGGGGCAAATTTCTGCTGCAATTTTGTAACGGGTCCAATAACACGATCTGCACATCTTCTAATATTGTTCTTATCATATTTGCATCGACGCTGCTGGATCATTTGGTGTTGTTGACATTGCTTCCCGAAGTTGTGTGGTGAAGTTTCTCCTGACAGAAGAGTTTTCCAGGACAACAATATTGTATTTCCTAGGGCGCAAGGTACTTGCCGTTTTATTAATTGCAGCAGTGGGTAGACGTATTTTAGCAACAACCAAGTAATGATCACGGGATTGGCCTATATCAGCTCCTCTCTTATTACGCACATTTAACAAAAGTCTATAAAACGTTTATAAAACGTTTCTGTTGCCAATGCCGTGTCTACTGTCTCTCAGAGTTCTTATATTCCAGTAGCTGCCAAATGAATGAATTAAATTTTTAAGGAAAATGGATAAGGATTTAATAAAATAAATATTTTTCAAATGCAAAATCTTCTTTTAATCTTCCTAATTATATATTGGCTATATCTTCCTATTATCCTACTAGTAGTTATCTGGCGATATTGCTTAAGAGTATTGCCATCGAGACACGTTTCCTCCCGAAGGAAGTACCTTCCGCAATACGATATCGATTATTGCCGCAATAGTATTTTTCATCCAGGCAATACGTTTGGCAATACGTATGGTGTATTTCTGTGTTTACTGGGATTATATTTAAAAAAACTTAACGATATATTAAACGGCCATTTTTTACGAATTTTTAATTCATTAAAATATTAAAGTTTTTCTCTGAGATTTTGGATAAAGGTTCCCTGATGATTTGCATTAACCCCAATGAAATGCGCATATGAAATAGTGATACCCCTTCATAGTCAAATTCAATGAATTTTAATAAAACTTTAGTATTTTACTGAATAGTAAAATATTAAGTTGAGAAACAGCACGTTCCAATATTAAAATGAATTTATGTCAATAATTGAAAAAAACAGCTTAGAAAATAATTCTGTTAAAAACACAATATCTCTGAGGTAGGTCTTAGGTGAATGCCACAGCAACTAGTAATGCTACCACATACCTTAAAGTGGAATATATTGTTATATTTAATTTTAAACGTAATAGATTATTAAATCGTTTTAATTTAATACTACATTGTAAATCATTTAAAATCTTATTTACAATTAAATTACTTTAACACGTTTCATTTCATCATATTTCACAATTGAACAACATCTAATAAATTTAAAGAGAAATACCAATTTATTTGATCGGTATACATCAAAGGCATGTCTATGATCAAAGCTGTCATTACATATCAACGTTCAGTCTTTGATCTTACGAAAGGCAAAGCTTTGTAAATTCTGTATGAACAAAAATTAACCCACAAATTTCCATAAATGAGTAATTTTTCATGTTTGTTAAACGAGTAATTGAATTTCCTCTCATTTATTTATCAATCAACAGCTTTTGTTGAATGTTTTAACAAAAGGATTTATGTTTGTAAGGCAATTGCTGCAGCGCCCCTAATAATATACAATATTAGCTAAAATACACAACAATTTGAAATTGTTGTATGCATTACGTATGTATTTTTGTGTATTTTCTCTTTAAAAAAGCAAATGAAAATGAAACAACTAAATAGAGAATAATTCCTAAAGAAAGTATTAAACACCATAAAATATACCAAATGTTGGTTTTGTTGCTGCTTTTATTATAACTTTTCCACCTAAATAAATTTTTATTGGTAAAATCGTTTGATGGATCGATGGACATACTGGTGTATGATAAACAGACATGTTTATTTCCTTGTGGTAACATTAATGTGTTTGATCATTAATAGATTAAAGAATTTTTACACTTTTAATTCCAAGAATTTTGCATTATTTTTTTCTCTTTGATTTGTTTGTGAATTTGATGTTTAGTTGTTGTGGAAAAACAAAATTACTGATTTGTGTTTATTTATTGCATAAAAAGCTGAAAAATAAATTATATTAACTGATGATTGATTGATCGATTGATATTTGTTTGATGTAAAACTCAGAAGCATGTCAAATATTATTTATTTTACTGTTGTGGTATATATGTATATGTTTATGCTAAAAGTGTTTTGATAGCTTGTTTTTAGACGAAAACGGACTAATTTTTTTTCCGGCGAAAACATATTTGCATTACGTTTTAAGCTCGTTTAGTTAATAAAATCAAATTCATAACTATATAATTAAAAACAATAATCTTTCAAATAAGTTTACTGTAATATTATAATATTGTTAGTTCGAAAGTTTGAAAAGTCCACTTTTTATGAAAACTGAGATTTTAATGTAGGATGCTAGTATAATTTAAAATACATTATTTGCAAAATAAAAATACCCCTATTTTCTACCCATCCGGCCTTCGGATGGGCTTAAAGGTCTTCTACTCTGACATGTCGAATAACAGCTTGGCTTAGTACAAATGTTCTGCCTACCCAGACCCTTGGGAGCACTAAAATCAGTCTACATCTTCGTTTGTTTGCATAAAAGCTTCCAAGAGAAGAAAGTCCTTGTGACCTACCAAAGGCTTAATAGGCACAAAATCTGTAATTAGTAAAGCCATTATTCAAGAAATATTATATATAAAAAAAATTTCCTGAGGTATTTGTATAAAACATCAATGTTTATACTTCTATGCTCAAAATATTTCTGTTGCTATGTTAACTTTTAATTAAATAAAATTGGAAAGAGGCAGATCAAACTTCAGTTACAAAAGCTACACGCATACATATTTCACTGCACATACTACTACTAGGCTCCGCAAAAATATATATAAAAAAATTAAATAATAAATGTTCAGTTCATGCAACATCAAATATTTTGTTTCTACCAACTTTGATAAATTCTTTTATGGCTAAAAATATGTACATAAGTAATAAAAATCGTATCTGATACTTGAATTCATAAAGCGCCCATCTCGACAGCCATCAAAATCCTAGTCATAGTACGAGTGTAGAATGTCAAAAATGTCATAAAAAATTGCTTTGCTATAAGAGTTTTCAATGCATACAATGATTTTAGACATACCACAGTGGTTTAACTATATCTTATTTGGTAGTAACTTGATAGCTCATGAATCATTGAAAATTGCTTTCTACAAGGAAAATGTAAATAATAAGATGAATATATTACATCTAAGGTATCAAAACCTTTATTTTCGCTATGATTCATTAAGGTATTTTGAATAATATTATTTGGTTTTTTATAGTTTAACAGCATTATATTAAATTAAAAGTTTTTAAGCTACTGTGCAACATATACATAGTTGTTGCTATAAATTGTTTTTCTAAGTATGCTTGTTGCTGTTAGAAATTGCACTCATGTGTGAAAAATGTTATTAGAGTTGCTGTCAGTTTTCGATATAATAAAATCATATTTTCTATGATATATTCCTTCATATACATACATATGTATGTACTTATAAGGATACTTTGTTTTTAGTATGTAGATAGCAGAGATATGAAATGATGGGATCATTTATAGTTACAGAATGTGATTAATGGGTTTCTAAATTATTAAATGGCCATGTGTGTTTCCTTGAACGCCCACTACTAAATCATAGCCAATAATTTGCCAAGAAATAAGCAATTACTCAAAAAATTGCCAGTGATCACTTCTATTTTTTTTTAATATTAATCCTTCACAATAAATTTTAATAAATTTTAAATTAAAAAAAATTTTAATATTAGTCCTTCATAATTAATTTGAGAATTTACAAATAAATAATTTTTACAAAAAAAGCATACAAGCCCTTGAAACTTATAGAAAACCCAGCAAGCAATTTGTATTCGATATGAATCGATTTATAAAATCAAAAAATAAAATATATTACAATATATATGTTGTACTTTTTTCACTCCAAAGTTCGCTCTAGCTAGGACCAAACAACAGCAAAGAAAAGCGTTAATTTAAAATGTGCTTTTCTCGGTTGTAACTTAATTTGGGCGACTTTTTTCTGTTGATAATACTTAAACAGGTTTCGAGAATAAATAAAATCAAAAAATAAATAATATTAAAATATATATTTTGCACTCCAAAATTCACTCTGTCTAGGACGATGCACCACAGAAAAGCGTTAATTTAAAAGGCGCTTTTTTCGGTTGTTACTTAATTTGAGCGGCTTTTCTCTTTTGATAATACTTCTTAATCTGGTTTCGAGAATAAATAAATTAAGAAAAATTAATATATATACATTTTGCAATTTTTTTTTTGGCTTCAAAGTTCGCTCTGGCTGTGAAATAGCACCACAGAAAAAGCCTAATTTAAAAACGCGATTTTCTCGGTTGTTACTTAATTTGGTCGACTTTTCTCTCCTTTTGCTAATACTTAAACAGGTCTGCAGTATAAATAAATAAAAATAAATAAATTTATTACATATATTTTTTTCGTGTTTTTACCTCCAAGTTCGATCGCTTTATGAAAAAGCACCACCGAAATATGTAAATTTTAGAAGTCTCGTATATTCTCCGAAACCTCTCCAATATTTTGCAAGCTTGGGATCAAACAATATATCAGCTTTCATAACTCCCCAGCAAAAACTTTGCTTACTGCTAGGCAAAAAATATATGAGGAATTAAGTCGTAACTACTTATAGTTTTACTCTATAACTACTTATTTTTGTTTGAGAAGTCAAAAAAATAGGGGGTACCCCTTACAAATATGTTTACATTGTCACAGAAATTAATTAGTTATTATTTGGCTTACTTGCAGCTAAAAGATAAGATTTCAAATAAAGAAATTAAAATTAAAAAAAAATTTATACACATTATATATTATTTATATTTTTTTAAATTTTATTTAATATTATTATTTTTTATGTTTTTGACCCCGCATGGAAACGAACCTATGCTCGTTCAGATATGAAGACAAGAACTTTACCCATTCAGCTTTTGTTGACTTATAAGTTCAAGCGACAAAAATTAGTTATTATATACAAACATATGTTGACTTAAAAAGTGATTGTCTACTTATTTTATTAACACATATCAACAAATTGTAGCTAATTTCACATAATGATAAAAAAATACGTACTAATTTTATTTAAAACTAAGTAGTAATTCTAATTTGAAGCATAATAATAAGATAAATAAATACTACTCATTACTTTGTAACCCATTAATAAAATACTACCGATTACACAAATGACAGAAGTTTTTGCTGGGTCTAGAGTAACTCGTCTATTTTCTCTCACTTTTGAATCACTGTGCGTTGGTCTAATAGTATTTTCACACACTTCGTATTATTGTTAACACGATTGTTAACGCTGAATTGACTGACGTTTTCCGCTTGTATATAAAAGTTTTGAATTTATGAAATCGGTCTCACGGACCAATGCGCGGGTATAGGAAGGTTAAACAGCTTTGTAACTATTCATTTTGAGAAGACGTTGGTTCAATTTAATAAAAAGCTGATGAATATATTCAATTTGCCAAGAAATCGCTATTAAAAAAGCACCCAACATATTTACCTATGCTGCTTGCATCAAGATTATGAATTAATCTCTATAAAGCTCTGATTAGTATAAAAACCAGGGATGCCAACTTAACCATTTTTGGGCTAGATTTATTCCGTTTTTAGTTACGCAAAAAAAATGTTTAGTCCCAAGCAAAAAAGAAACGCAAAAATAGCACTTTTTACATGTATGCAAACTTTCAGAATATTGTAATATTTATGAAAACATATACACGTGGTATCAAGATATTTTTATGTACATAAGAGAGGCGAAGGCCACTAAAGCCAGTCTTCATTGCTTTCTATTTATTGTATATTAATTTCCAATAAATAAATAAATAATTTTAGCTGGTTTTTACTTTTTGGTCAATATGCGTTCATCGTTTAATTTTGATAACTATTTCTTCCTTTGTTCTAGCAATAGCGACTTGTGAATTAACACGGCAACATCGTTTTTACTCATTTTCTGTTCTTTCTTGCTTTACCAATAATAAAAGGAGGAAGAGCCTAGAATAATCTTCTTTTTCTTAAAAAAACTGGTTGCGATTTTAAGTTGGTACCAAAATTTAAACATATTTGGATTTTCAAAAGAAACACTTAGACCTTTCTGCGCTTTTTCGATAAATTTTTCTCGATGTTGCTTTATATGTATATATTTTCAATTGAGCCCTTCTTAGTCCCTTTTTCAAAATATGTTGCGCGTTTTGGGTCCCAAAAGTTGGCATCACTTGTAAAAACTCTCTTTGGCAACAAATTTCTTCTAGTTGTCAGACATGTTCATATATTATGTATAGTAGAGAATAGAAGAAAAAAAAAATACATACACACACAAAAGAATTGAGAAAAGTGTCATTTAATGGTTAATGTTATGTGATGATAATGGGGTGTCGACGGGCGTAGAGTAGGATATATGCAAAATATCCAGCCATACACACATCAACGAACAAAGCTAACATACAACATGTTTGTACGTAAAAGGCAAAAGATCAAAAGGAACAAGAAAATTAATTTAGCAAGCTTTCAATTATATGCCACAAACATAAAAACCAAATAGCAAAAATGTAATATGGATTGTATGACATGACAGCTCAACTCTAGTTTGTGTGTACAAAAGCATATCCAAACATACAAGTCGGAAATTATCCCACAAACATTTTCTATTATGAAAGTAACTAATAGCTGCCAGTAACAAAAGTATATTAAAGAAATAAAAGGTCCTCTTATTTATTCTAAGAGGAAAAATCAGTTCCCTATGGAAGTGAAGCAAAGCGCCTTGGAAAAGACATCACAAAAAGGAATTAGAAAAAGTGAGAGAATCGCAAAATTAGAAGTATTCTTATACACGTACCGCATGAACAATTATTATATTTATGTGCATATATACTTATTAGTGTAATACGAGCATTGCAGTTTATATTGTGACTTAATAAACTGATCATAATAACAGTTCTCTTGATAAAAATTCTCTTTTGGCGATACCGAAGCATTAACCACCAGCCTACACTAACACATTAACTAGCTAGCCAGCCACGCTAAATTATCATGTTAATCTGATTCTGCGTAATATCCCTGAGGGAAATTTAATATCAATTGTCTTCAACGTAGTTGTCTTACGACTAGTGCAAATGGGAGTGGTTAAAAATTAATACAAAAATACAGAAGACGCTATAAAAATACCTCGATTAAAAAACAATTTTACCTCCATTTGCTTTTTGAATCCTTCCAGAAGAAGCGATAGGAAGGCTCTTCCCGCAATGACTACGTATGTAAAAAAGATATGAAGATGGAATGGAGCATGAAGTACACCTCCTTCCAAAAGAAGGTGTTAAGATGCCTTCTATAAGGCCTCCATACTGCTTCCTTTGACCACTGGATATATGTTGACATATTTCTGTTGTGTTTCTATCAACAAAGCACATGTGTTAGTAAATTTGAGATAGCTTATGAATGCGCGCGACATACAGATAATAGATTCGATATATGTATTCCCGGTATGTTTCTACCAGCAAAATGCATTTGTTTTTGGTATTGTAGTTGTTGCAGTAATGGTGGTACCTGTGCCTTATATGCTTTGATTATTTCTTTCCAGTACATTAATTTTACTATGTAGTATTAAAGAAATCATCAAAGGACAACTACCTTAAGTTTGGATTAAGAACTTAACACTGAATATCTAAATTATTTCATTGGAGGTGACTTCCATGTAAACGTGACAAATTCCTCGCATATAAAGTTTTAGAAGTCGAACCTATTGCTAGTCCTTTGAGAACCAGTTATGGTACAAGTCTTGTGACAGGGTCTCTTCCCTCCAGGGATATTCTGATAATGTTAAAATACCTCTTATATACATATATTCACTTATACGGATAACTCAAAAACTTTCTGTATCAGCAGATAAAATTGTGACATTACTGTATATGTATTTTGTTTCTGTTAACTGCAAACTTTTTCAAAATATAATTCTAATGTTTAGAGGGATTATTTTTTTTGTACTATATATGTAAATGGATACGCACAAAAATATTGTAAATTAAATTCAAAACAGAATTTACATACCACATACATACATAAGTATATTACGTTTGTCTATGCCTGTTTATCAGAATATCTTTGTTAGTGATGATTACTGTATAGATTTAGTAGATTTGGCAACTAAAGAAAGGACTTTATTTTCAGGTGAAATATTTATTTTACAAGATGCACTTACAACTAGTTATTGTATGCAATATTTTGAATATTTTAATTAAAATGATGTAAAATATTTGCTATTAAGATTAAACATAATATTTGTTTATGTAGAAAATAAGATACAAATCTTTGATTTAAATCTGTTTAAGGATGAAAATAAAGATATTTCTATGTGTGATATTTTAAGAGTTTGTTTTCAGACTGTCATTGTTAATAAACTTAGATTTAAATAAATTAAGTTTTATAAAAGTTTGCATATGAAAGGATGTTTCAATCAAGGAGGTACAGTAATATGTACAATTTTAGAATATTGTAGCTAACATATTTTTCGAACTAGATCTTATTTTTTTGCGTGTGAAATTTGGTGGATATGAATCTACATATCAATATTATGAAAATTAAAGTTTCTCGTATAAGAATTGCCTGTTATTCAATAATAAAAAAATTATTGATAGGTAAAAAACTATCTCATTTGTAGACAACCTGCTAACTTGGCAATATTTTTACATTTCTAATATGGAAAAGAATCACGGGAGAAAATGGTATTTGACCTATCAAGAACTTGGTCCTCATTTTTTGGATAGTAGCTTCGTCTTATTTTCATATTTATATTTTTGTGCACATCTGCCTCCTTTTTCCAAACTATTGCTCCTTAAAAAAAATTGGTCAAACAAGGGGACACCTTAGACCCCCTAGATAGAATAAACCCCCGTTTTAATATTTTTCTAATTACTAATTCACCAGGACCTAGTTCACCTATGAGGCTACCTATATAGAGTATGTTTATGGTGCAAGCTTCTTTGTTTTATGATTGAGTGAAGCAAAGTTCTGATGGCGGTAAAAACAGCGTGAATGGTTTCGTGTAATATACATACATACTGTCTGCATTAGGAATACCACTAAAATGTTTAGCTATCACCACCAGGTGATCAGCGAAGAAAAATCTTCAATCATTCAAATAAAATCAATAAGATTCCGTTTTAACAGACAGTGCTCTTAGCCCTGAACGTAGCCTAGTACACTACCGTGCGGTTTAATGCATGTCAGTTGTTATGCTATGAAACTGGGTATCAGCTACCCAGACCATTAGTATCTAGTATGCATTATAGAAACGCTGGAATAATAATCACTTAAATGTGTCTTACTTTTACCTTCATTTTCGAATTCTAGTATATCGTCATATGATATCAAAAATGGCGTAAGTTACAATCAAAACAAATTACAGGATAAGCCAAAAACTGACTAACATGAAAAATAAACCACATAGTTTAAACAAAATCTGAAGTCTGCTGGCTTTTTCATTTGTTGATTTTACATAAAATAACTCTTGTGTGCTATTTATTCTTTCTCGAAGTGAGTAGGTTACCTATTTGCTTTATCAATTGTTTGTACTTGCACTTACGGCTTTTAGAATCTTGTTAATAGAGTCCACGTTTTTAGTTGAAAGAGTGGACAATTTTGTGATAGCCAATGCAACGACACAATTCCGCTGCTTGCTTGGGTAGGTCAGAGGAGGCCAGGGATCGTGTATGGCTTCAGTAAAACACAGCTGTTTTCTTCCAATGTTATACAATAATATTTACTGTCTTCAAAATTATGCCACAGGGGATTTTAAAGGAGTAGTGGCTGGTAGGGGAATAACGACAATCAACACGCGGCCAAGTGGGGCCCAGGTCTCAAACTGTCTATCCCCGTAAATGCTTAGAGCCACCGCACCGGTAGTCTTCAAAAGCATTTGGTACGCTGGTGCTCCTCAGAGACAGTTCACACAGTCTGCAGCGGAGTAAACCCAATTAAGAGTGGCTGTTCACAATTGTGAGGGTTTCAAACTGAGTGGAGCGTTGTTGCTCGCTCAGAAAAAGATAATACCGGTAGACTTCAAAAGCCTGTGGTATTTGTTTCATCCCACAATTGCTACCAAACCGCAAATAAGAATAATTTAAGAAATTCAGAACTTCTCAAAGTAATGTCTTACCTGCATCTTGGCTGCACAGCTACTCCAAGAGGTGAATCATAATCAATCCAAAATCGATTTTGAATTTTTTGTAACTTACACTTTTTTTGACTTCATATGACGATATGTACATTATACTTATAGAAAAATTAAAATAAAAACAATGGTTTAGTTCACACATCATTCGATAAGTGTTTAATCGTTAAATTGCTAAAATTTTCCATCAATTTTTATTTATTTTTTGTTCAAAAGAATAAAACGAAATTTTATAGCCACAAAATATATGGGGAATTGAACTGAGCTAATAAGTAAATTTTTAAAGAAATAGCTTATATGCTTCTTACGGTTTTGCCATTCCAATATGCTCTTCCAATGGTAATGTCAAATTTATATAATAGGCCAATCTTCTCTGCTACCGAATTCTCACATTACTTAACGCCATTTTCTCCGTTTTTAACACCCCTCCTCCCCCAACCCTTCCTTAGCTTTTGAACAAATTTTCAATACAATTATTAACTTCTTAGCAAAGCTAATGGGCCTGTCCAGATATTACGTAAGGCAATTTAGCTATTTTAACCTAATCCCCCTTTTATACCGCTTCTTAATGTGGTTTTTGACTATGTGCGTCTTAAATCTGACTTGTTAGTTTTACGAACCACATGTAACTTTGCGTGTATGTCAAAATTATACTTACTAACGGGTTATAGTTTTTGCTTTCAAACTTATTTGTATAATAACATCTCACATAACCTCTAAGTGCCGCCAACACAAACTTGTTAGTTCAAAACAGCTAATTTAAGATAAAAATAGAACATGCTCTAATTAAAAATTTTGTCATCTGACTTTGATTCATTTAAAATTTCAGACGACAATGTTTCAAAAGGTTCACACGGCATATACATATAAGTTTTGCAGTAAGAAATTTTACAAGTCAAATGTAAACCACAGATAGTCTAAAGCCACCTTTAACAAACTTTGAGTATAAATTCCTTAGCAAATCGTTGTTAGCACGGCTGTACAATTTTAAAGTATAAATATATTCTTGACTCTTTTAAATCCAATGGAATGTGCCTTATATCCCAGCAAAAATAAATTTGGTACAAGTATGCACTAAGATTATATGGAAGGGCTTCGGAGATGCGCAAAAGCACATAGTGCATCCCCTCTGCCTTACGAGGTTGCAATAACGTAAGCGAATGAGGAAATTTAACGCACACACGAGAAAGCTGGTCGGCTATTTAACTTTTTTTCATCTTTTTTAAACCCGAAGTTTTTTTCTTTCAACTCAAACTTTTTTATAGTTCATCCTCTCTCGCTTACGTGGATACAAATATGGATGCGAGTATTATTTTTACTTCGTAATTTGATTTTTTATTCTTCCATTGAATTGTGTATGATAATAAATGTGCCTCGGTAGCTTAGTGGTTAGTGTTCTAGCCGGAGATGCGGAGATCGTGGGATTGATTCCTGATACAATACGCGAGTAAAAAGTATTTAATAAAAGTAAATTGTAGTGTAATATAGTCTCCAATTGTGTTTGTACCACTTAATACATAAATAAATATAAAAACAACATAAAATAATTTCAAATAAAAAATGTATCCAAGTGTAGGTGAAATTGTGATATAAAGAGCAACATTTTTTTAATTATATACATATAAAAAAGACATGAGGTTAATGCATCTAAGATGCGCAAAAAGAAGCTAATGCCTCCAGACCTACCAAGTGGGACATCCCATACAAAAATCATGTAATACGGAAGCAGGGTGGTAAGGGAGAGTACCGAAATCTCTCCCTTACAAACCTGGTCATACACAGCCCACAGTTTTAAATAAAATTTCCAATTATGTCTCTTATAAAAAGAGTATTAAAGGCATACAAAACATATAAAGTACTCTTTTAATTTGGACGGTTATTTATAAGATAGATGATCATGAATAATGATCCACATAAATGGGTGAGTGACCACTTAGTTATTTTGAATGATATAGATACTTTGTTGGTTTCTTCGTTCACTATGAATAAAATCTAAAAAATGCCATTGAGCATTTAGGAAATTTTGGACATTGCAGTAGATAAAGTTTCGTAATCCTTCCGCCTGAAGATTTGTAAGCATATGCATACATTCCATATCCCTTTATGGCGCAACATCAAGAAAATCATTTATTTCTTGGACCAGTAAAAATATTGTTCTAGGATTTTTTTTTTAAATTTTGTTTATTGTGGTGAAAATGGGTAAAGACGGAAGTGAGAAGAAGCCATAATATCTTAAAAATAAAAGCTTCAAATTAAAAAAAAATACTCATAATATTTTAATAAAAAACAATAATTTTCTTGAACATTGAATGAACTAAAACGTGGGCGAAATAACTTTTTATATAATTGCACAACGGTAACATTGATTTAATAAAGTCGTTGTGATGTAACAGATACAATATTTTATTAAGAACGAATTTAACAGTTTGCAACTAGATATTCTACCAAAGATATTGCATTAAAATAAAATAATCAATATCCTTTACTTAACATTTATGAGGTTTGAATGGTTTGTTTCATATCTGCAACATGGCGTCATAAAGGGATATAAGGTGTGCTGTAGACTCAGCCTCTAAATCTTTTTACGCATAGTATCTCTAGATATAAGAGATGTACAGGAAAACAAAATTCATAAAAACATGGTTTGCCTTTGATACTTTCTAATACCTAGCTACTAGCATCTATCCTAGGTGGGCGATATCTTTTTATCTCTGATGACATACTATTCCACTTTCACTATTATTTTTTTTAATTAATACTTCTGTATAATTCATATGAAAGAAAGCATTCAAAACGAATGGATTTTCTTAATAATAATAAGCATTATTATTAATAAGCATTAACAAGTATTTAGATCATCGCTTTCAATGAATTTCAATAAATTTACCAATTTTATTTAGTCTGCATAAATGAAATCACTTCAAAATCTATTAAAATTTATATAAACCATAAAATGGCATTAAAGTCATTTTAAACGATGAAAATCTGTTACAAATACACCTTTTTGCATCTTAATACCGCATTATATGCTCTCAATCAGCTTAAAGTGAAAGGCTACGACTATATTAATATTTTCTTAGACTTACATAAACAACTAAAGATACATAAAGTATGTACGTTATTTCCAAATTACTAAAAAAAGAAATATTATTTAAATAAGTGCATAAAGATACAATTAAATTTTAAACTTTACGACATGATCTTGTAATCAAATTCGAATGTGTAGCAATACTAAATAGTAATGGCATTTAAAAGTGTAAAATAAAATAAAGTTTTTATGAAGGTACGAGGTTTACTATTTATGTTTTGGTCCTAATAGTTAAAAATATCAAAGGTTTTAATTTTTTGTTAGTCCACAGTAGGATACGTAGAAATGGCTTATATAAGAAAGAGTCGGCATTCATTACCTGCTTGGATAAACGTTTAAGTTAATATTATTTTGTATGAATTGAATGTTATTTGACACAAATATTTGCACATAATGACAAAATAATTCTTGAAATAGTTCTAGCGCCTTATTTTCAAATTAAAATTTGTGGTTACTTTTGAATCAGAGTATTAGATTACATCATAAATAGTAACCCTCGTAGAATGAATAGTGACTATATGTATTGGGGGCCTAAAATTAAACTGAAATTTTTTTCTTATATGTATATAAATTTGTCAAACGTATTTTTAAGAGCTTGTAACTATTTAAGCCTAACTTATAACAGGAGAACAGAAAATTATAGAAATACATATAAAATACAGTTAAGAATTAAAAAATAAAGAGCTACAACTATATGTATTCGTACACCAGCACTAGTAACCAGCTGGTGCTCATAAAAACAATTGCAATAATTTTAAAATATAATAAATCAACCAGACATTCAATTATATCATTCGATGCTCATATATTTTTCATTAAAAATAGATTCTTACTTCAGTTTTCTTCGGCAAATTCAAGAAAAAAGTGTATTTTAGCTGCATTTCGTTAAAACTTTCACAAGGTATTCTATTTAAGAGCAAACAGGCATCCTAGCAATATTTAAATTACCAAAACGTCATCGTAAATTTAGGTATTTGGAAAATTTGCCTATTAAGTGAAGAAGGGAGCTATACTTATATGCGTGTATAAGGTTTTTTCGTTTACTTTTATTTTTATAGAAGACCAGTAGTGAGTCTCTGTAATTTTTAACAATAACAACAATTAATATATTGTCAACCTTATAAGTTGTTTGCACTAACGATTGTACGATTCTGTGGCTTCTTGTTCACAACATTGTTTAAATCTGACATCATGTGGCATCTCTGTTAAAATATACAAAAAGCGCAAAGAGGAATATAACAAATAGAAATGAATTTGTGATTGCCAAACAGTGTACACAAAAGTTTTTTCATTAATTTCTTTATTTTTGCGAAATAATTGTTAAATTAAATGCCTAAATAATAGAAATATTGCTGTTTATACGTAAAAGTTGTATCTATATATCATGCAAAATAATAACTTTAGTTGTATTCATAAAGAACGTGTTACGGCTGCACAGCTGACTCTTGTCTATTCGGTAACAACAGACAAAATTTTATCGTTAGCTAACCGAGAACAAATATTGTTAAAAATTGTACAGAAGGGCAAAATCGTTAATTTCTTTGTTTAATTTTTTAACAATGACAACTATTGCTAAAATTGAATAGAGAATCACACTACAGCACTCATGGGATGGCCCTTGCCATGCAATGTATTGTGCCGGGGCTTTAAAATTTCATTATGGGAAGGATGATAGAGGGACTAGTGCATAAGGACATTTTATTTGAACCTTCCAACATAGAAAGTGTCACGAAAGACGTCTGCAGGAATTTTATTTCACATACAACTTTTTGGTTCAAAAAAGAATTTTTTCAGTAATTCGTAGTGCGATTCACTAGCACATCGAGCACAAATGCATGTATATACTCTTAACGAAGAATGTGTTATTCGCAAAAAAAATTTGGTATCGGAAATAAGTTGCCTGATTTCATTAGAACATATTTTATTGTACAAACGTAGGCCTCGCTTAACACTGCTTCTTTGAAACCTCGGTTTTTAACGGTTTCAGATCTTTTTTAAAGAAAAAAAAATGCATTGCTGAAGAATAAATTTTATGAACAAAAATTGTTTTAATATTTTTATTTACATAAAGTTGTGAAATATTTTTAAAGTTTTTCGTTAATTATTAAGGGTCATATGCATAACGAAAATTTGACATCAAGTTAGGAAAGTTTTTTGCATATCCGTTATAACAAAAACAGCTTCGCCAATTAAGAATTTTTACATATCTGGTTTTCGGACGGACTTGAAAGCTTTTTTCCTCTCGGTAAATCGAAGAGCAGCTGCGTTGACTATAGATTTTTGCATAGCCAGCCTTAAGAGGTTTCTCCTCTCGGCCTAGCTAGCGTGTTTTAGTGCACAAGGATTTTCTTCTTTGAAAGCCTTTATTTGACAAACAAAGAGAAGGAAACCAATAACACCACCCAAAGAGAGCATGCCAACTAAGCGAAACCGGTTTTCGATATACTGAGAGGAAAAACCTTTAAGCCCAGCCGAAAACGGGCTATGTAGAAAACTTTACTTCAGGAGAAACCTCCTAAGCCTGGCCGAAGGCCGGTTATGCAAATATCTTTAGTCGGCGTAGCTCTTCGATATACCGAGATGAAAAATTGTCTCAGCGAAGCCGCTTTTTGATATACCGGGAGGAGCCAGGACGAAGGCCGGCTATGCAAAAATCTTTACGGAGCGAAGTTACTCTTCGATAAACTCAGAGGATAATGTCCTTGCTAGGTTGCCCCTTTAAAAGGTTAAAACCAGCCCAAATGGTTCCTTATAAGTCTCATTGTGTTAAAAATGCTTCGTATATAATGCTCGAAGGCAGATGATAACGGCAAGAGCTAATTTCTTTTGGAACACTAAATACAAATTAATAAAATAAAAAATCTAATTGAGACATAAGACCATAATGGCTTTATTTCTCAATCAATATAGTCTCATTTCTCATGTGATTGAGAAATGGGGCAATCTGACCTTATTGCACATGGCCTTATTGCACTGCACCAAGAAGTTTTGTGCCTTTAATTTTTCTGCCATTGCAGAAATAATAGCTATAATTGAAGACGAAGAATCGATTATTCCGCTAGACAGAATCGATAAATCTACCAGACAGAATCGATGAAACCTAGACGTTGAAGATTAAAAACCTGTGAAAAGCCAATAAAATGGATATCCAAGAAGTGTAATGTACATTTACTAAGTATTTTGAAGCGTACCATCAAAAGAAATTTTTCATTAAATACAATAACTATTATTTAAAACTTTTTTCTTAATAAACATATTCAATAAAATCGCAAAAAACTTTTGTTAAAATGATTTCTATATGCATATATAAAAAAACTTTGTTTAAAAATGTTCAACTTTCATAGCGGCCAGCGTTCGCGCTTGCGAACACCGTGTTCAGACGATCTCAGTATAGCTAGGTTTATTTTGATAACAGATTTCAATTCATGAACCTCAAATTAGCTAAGAACTAGCGGCCACAGCGACATCCATAGTTTGGACTAAGCATTTTTTTGAGTTTTTAAGTCCTTTTCTTTATGTGTTTTTTCCATTCCTAAGTGATCATCTGATGCAAAATTTTGTTGATATATTAAATATCATGATAAACATTTTTTAGCGATTGGATTTATATTAACATTTTTCAAAATGAGTTTATAATTATAAATATGATGAGAATCCCGATTCTAGCTTTAGATATTCCTTTTTTTTCTTCAAAAGAATAAAGCGATCCGCTTTTTTAATTAATTCAGTATAATTTTTAACAATATACTGCAGATTGTAAAGCTTAGTGCTAGCTTTGCGTATAAAAAAGTGTCAAGGACCTTCTTGAGATATGACAACTTAGTCACTGTAAAATTGATATACAAAATGAGCGGAATCTGAAGATGATAAAACGAAAATAATGGGAATAAAAGTACGGAATTAAGAGCAATCCGATCAGAATATGTGTGTGCGATAGATCCGTTAAGACTCCAACATTCTTTAAAGAAGGTATATTTCAAGCCTGACTACCAGAATGCTTAAAAAACGCAATCTATAAATTTTAATAAATTCCCAGGAAAACTTTTGATGGCAAAGTAATGAGTTAAAATGCTAAAAAAACATACCTTTTACTACTTCTACTTTGGCGTTTTAACCAAGTACTTTAACATGGCGATGTCATTGGAGGCAAGTACTTGCCACAATTGATTACAAAAAACAAGTTATAAATTTCAATATTTAGAAGGCATTGAATAAACAAAACACAATAAAAATTAAATCTCTCTGCTAAGCATTGAACTCATGCCGTTTTCAGTTATTGTGTTATTTTATGCCAAGTGTTTTACTCACTACTGCACAACTATTTTGTTATGGGCTTAAAACTTGTTTTCACAAACATGAACACAATTAAAAAAAAAATTATTTTGCTTCCCCAGCGGTTGAACTGTTTATCGTCTGTTTGATAAGCAGATACACTAGTACCCTGCCAATAAGAGAATAGATTGCCTGTTTGATTACTAGTGAGTAATTGTTCAACTATTGTAAAGTAATTCAGACGGTATGTAGTTTGTGGTTCAAAAGTATGTTGTTCGGGAATGAGAACTCATTACCAAGTTTTTGCTGGGTTGGAAGGTTTGTTTGAAAGGGTTTTGGTAGTTTTTTGAGGAAAATTTTGGTAGCAAAATTGTTTTTCCAGTGACAACGCTATATCGGATGCAATAGTCGCTATGTTCCGCACACTGGACTTAGTTTTTTTTAGGGTTCCGTACACCAAAAGTGTAAAGGAACCTAATTGTTTTCACTACGCTGTCCGTCTGTCTGTCCGTCCGTCTGTCTATCTGTCACAGGCTGTTTTCTCGGGAACCGTAAGAGTTACGGACCTGAAACTTTCACAGAATATGTAAAACTTTGGCCGCTACAAATATATGCCATCTATAAATTAAAGGGTGTTCTAAAGCCAGCAACGAAAAATGTTGAAATACTAATGTAATATACAGACACTTATATATAAGCAATTTAAATTTTCAAAGTTAGTATTAATTGGTAACACCGATATTTAAAACAATAAACATTAAAGGGTGTTCTATCAGTTAATGTAATTTTGACTATGTAATTTAGACAATTTATTGTATCTTGAAAACCGTAAGAGGTAAAATCTTCAAATTAAAAAAAAAACGCTGAAACTAAAACATTCCAAAATTAAATAAAGTCAAAACGAAAAATCGGCAAAATGAAAAAAGCGCTTAAAGAAAGAAGCACCAAAATTAAAAAATCGCTAAAACGCAAAAAATCACCAAAATTAAAAAGATCGCCAAGAAACTAAAAAAATGCAAAAAACTAAAAAAGTCGTCAAAGCGAAAAAAGCACTAAATTCTAAATAAATTGCTAAAACTAAAATTATCATCAAAAACGAAAAAATGCCAAAAATGGAAAAAATCACAAAGAAAAAACGCCAAAACAAAAAAAAAAACGGGAAAACTAAAATAAATCGCCAAAACGAAAAAAAGTGTAAAAGGCAAAAAAAAAAATCGCTAAAAGTGAAAAATCACCAACAAACGCCACAACTGACAAAAAGGGCCAAAACTAGAATAAATCACTAAAACTAAATAGTCAAAAAGCGAAAAAACTTTAAAACAAAACAAAAATTCGCTAAAGCGAAAATTTCACCAAAACTAAAAAAATCGTCAAAAAAACAAAAATAAAAAAAACGAAAAATCGCAAAAACAAAAAAAGCGCCAATACCAAAAAAAATCGCTAAATCAACAAAAAAAAAACTTATAAAATAAAAAAAATTAAATTAAACGAAAAAGCAAAATGAAAATAATTGCAAAAATTGCAAAAACAAAAGGGATATATGTGTATTCGTAGGGAACCCTTCGTGTCTGAGCTAAAGTCACACTTTACTTAATTTATTTTTCTTCTAGGTTTTTTATGCAGTCGGTTTTTTTTTTGTTTTTTTTTTTTTAATATATATTTTATGCACTGTATTCTTGTATCGCTTAACGAGGTTTTGCTTAACACGTAATTTTCGTGAAATGTAACCCTCGTGAAATGTAACCCTCGAACAAACTCATAGACTTGCGAATATGGTTAGAAAAAATTTTGAGGAAAAGAAATACTATTCTCTCTCTTCATTGACGTTTTTAAGACTTTTGACAAAGTATGGCACGAAAGCTTAATTCATAAATTGAAACCAAACTTTCCAGCGAACACGAGAATGCTGGACGATGGTGATGTTGGCTGAGATGGTTGGCGCGTTGACTACAAACCCTGAGATCTTGAGTACAAGATAGTTTCAGGCAAGCTAACAACGTCATGCATTTTTCTGATGTGCATTGATGTGTCTTTGTGTTGATGTTGTTGAACTGTTAAGGCGATGAAGGCATAGCATTGATCACTTTGGCAGTACCGGCAGAGATTAATACTGATATTTCCTAATACATATTCACATCACCCTTCTTCGTCGGCATTGTAGTAGAAACATCGGCGAAGTAAGAGAACTAAAAAATGGATACACAGTTACTGCTTTCAACACGATTTTAGAAAATATCGGATTTAAATCAATTCAACCGTTCGAAAAATATGGTTGTCGATACAAAAATGTCGTTAAAAGTGTCTTCGAATATTTTTATCTTTAATTTTAGTCCTAAAAAACTAAGTTGAATGGCGTAGATTTTATTTGAGTGCCTTATGTGGTTCGAGTATATCGTTGTCGAAAGTTCTTTCCCAAAATTGTTTATTTAATCACTCCAAAAATCTTTAAGATAAGCTTGAAGTTATCCGAAAATTCTAGGGGTAACCTGCATGGTCAACCATTTGTCATATTTGTACTTAACTTGGCGGACACGCTACTGTTTTGTATATTTTGCTAATTTTTCAACCACTACTGTGGTGTTAAATTAAATGATAATTGTGTTAAAATATTTAGTTTTATTGTGATTACATGGTATTTAGATTTTGTTTCTCCGCTCTAAGCCAATACACACACTCGCTAATTGATTTGCATTCAAAGTGTTATTTATCACAATTGTTGGTTACCCGTACCTGCAGCAGAGGTTAAAATATTTAAGCCTGCTATTATAACTATAGATTGTATTTTGTTAGACTTTTAGCGTTGGTTTTATTTTATTTTTGTTGGTCTGTAGTGGTTTAAAAATTTTCGAATTTTATGGCATTAGTATTATTGTTGTGTTTGCTGCTGTTGTTGTTTCGCTTGATGGGTGTTTAGTTCATTTAATCGAATAGAGTTAAAGCGTTAATTTATGCTAATTGTTTTGGTAGTTTAGTTTTCTATTTAGGTATGGCTATTTTATGAGCGAGTGTGTATTTGAATATGTTTGTTAAGTGTAAGTGCCTGTGGGTAGTGTTTTGTTAATTTCTTTTTATATTCTTATTAAATTATCGTAGAGGTGGTCCTTAAGTTTCTTTTTATCTTTTTGCTTGAGATTTCGTTTTATTATTAACTACCGAATGCTTCATTTAGTATTTTACTGTCTGCTTGATTATTTCATTACAGACTTTGTTTTGAATCTCATTTTATAAACGTTTGCTTACGGAATATGGTTGTTAATGAGTATTAGGTAAACACAATATATTGCTGTTCTTGTAATAAGATAAATAAAGAAAAAAAGTAGTGGTGTTGAAACAATTTATTATTCATACGAAATTCCACTGGGTGGTCTTTTTTTATCTAAGTTTGAGTGTGATATATTTTTAAATACTAATGGCTTTCAAAGCTATAGTTAGACGTAAAAGCATAACCGTCAGATACGTTAACATTTGACATTCTTTGAGTCACTGAAATTCATATTCAATATGAATTTTCAATATAAATTTTTTCATCATTATATCTGAAAAATTTTTAACCGACATCAAAAAAAGGAGAAAGGTTGTCAATTTGTCATTTTTTTCTGATGTAGGTTCCCTCACAACTCTGCCATTTATGAAGTGATTTCAGATTTTTTTTCTTTATTTAAATGGATGTGCTTTCAGATTGGTCCCGTTGAAAAGTGGGCAGTGCCACGCCCATTCAAACTAAATATTAATTTTCAATAACTTCTACTAACCCGATTCTTATGAAACTTTGCATACACCTTTAAGTATCGTTACAATAAAATATTATGTTTAGAAAAGTGGGCAGTGCCACACCCATGAAAAGTAAATATGCATTTTAACTACTTCTACTTAACCGATTCTTATGAAACTTTGCATACACATTTACTTATCGTTACAATACAACATTGTGGTTAGAAAAGGGGGTAGTGCCATGCCCATGATAATTAAATATTAATTTTAACTACTTCTACTTGACCCATTCTTATCAAGATGATATATTATGGGGGCGTTGCCACGCCTATTTTGTATTCGGTTTTTTATAAGAAGTATTTTACCTCTTTATTTAATGTTTAAAATAGTTTTTCACTTTATTATAACCAATTACATTAAAACAAATCGTTTTATATCTACACACTTCCAGTGTTTTTTATTTTGTGGCCTTAGTATTTCCTTTTTGTAGGTTTTTGATTGAAATTCGTATGAAAAAGTTGATTATTATTTACACAGAAAAAACTAAAATACGATTTCAATTACGAAAACTGCAGATTCAATTAATTGTGTTGTTGAAGTTCAACCAACGACTAAATTTGTATATTCAATGTTGTTTTTTATCACATTCAATTACGAAATTAATTGAAACTAGTTTTAAGTTCTGATCAAGTGTATTAATTGAAAAATTTTTGGAATAATTTTTTCTGTGTATACGGCCTTTAACCAAAATAATCAAAACATTTATACCGAGCCAACAGTTTCTAAAGGAGGGTAATTTCACTCTCCTGAAGTAAGGATTTAAAGATACACGTGGTTATTTCTGAAAACCGTAGGTACTAAGACTTTTAGAGGTAGAAAGTTCGGGAAGTTAAAAAAATTAATAAAATAGATAGCAAACTCTCATACTGTCAATAAAATAATGGCAACTCGCTTCCCACGAGTATTGTGAATTCGACTTACATGGAAAATAATCTTTTTTTCAGTTCAACACACTTGAGAGAGCAAAAATTTCCATTAAATTGCAATATTTTAAGTTCAAAAAAGGAGTCAATTATTAATTCGTGTGTATCTTTTTTACTTTTTATATTTGTACACGCATAACTCTATTATTTTTGAACCGATTTTCATATCTTTTTTGTTTGAAAGGGTTCGACTGCATATTGGCCTCATAACTTTTTTTTCGAAAATCGGAGGGGAAATTTGCACGCCCCGCACATAACTCTGTCATTTTTCAACCGATTTAAAAATTTTTTCTTTGAAGGATTTGCTTGCAGTTAGGTCGTATAATTTTTTCTTCGAATATTGGTTGGGAGTCCGATGCCCCCATTTTCATAACTCAGTCAATTGTGAACCGATCTTAAAATCTTTTTTTGTGTGAAAGGGTTCGCCAGCAGTTTGGTCAGTTTTGTTCTGTAAAATCTGTATTTTTTGAGCTCGAATGTATTAAAAAGCATATCATATCTTCATTAATTATTATTGTTTAAAATTCTAAAAATTCATATATAAATTATATAATTGCTTTAAAATACTTTTTATTACAACCACGTTCGGTTTCAGTTAGGTTTTTGACAGCAGATGTAGGTTTCTGTCGTCTCAGTTTGGCCTCTATATACCCTATGGTTAACACAACGAGACCTATAAAGACCCAAGTGGGCTGGTTTTTATAACCTAATCATACCCTATGGTTAAAACCACTTACTTCCCGCTTACTTACTTACTGCCAAAAGTGCCGATTATTCGGTATTTTGCCGATTATTCCATTAAATAATTTTTACAAAAAGAAAACCGACTACAAAATAGGCGTCGCACCGCCCCATATTTTATCAACATGTATTTTTACAAGAACTAATTGTGTGTGCAACGTTTCATAAGAATCGCATAAGTAGAAGTAATTAGAATGAATATTTACTTTTCATGGGCACTTTTCTAACCACAATGTTGTATTGTAACGATAAATTAATGTGTATGTAAAGTTTCATAGGAATCGGCTAGGAAGAAGTAGTTAAAATGCTTATTTACCTTTCATGTGCACTTTTTAAACATAATAATTTATTGGATATATAACTAAAGGTGTATGCAAAGATTCATAAGAACCGGCTAAGTAGAAGTTATTGAAAACGATTATTTACTTTGTATAGGCGTGGCACAGCCAACTTTTTTTTATCCTGATGTAGTATTTAAACATAAGCTTAATGTGGGTGTAAAGTTTCAAAAGAATCGGTTGAGAAGAAGTAGTTGAAAACGAATGTGTATTTATTTTGTATGGGCCTGACCCCACCCACTTTTCAACGTTACCAATCTGGAAGTATATCCATCTGAATAGAGAAAAAAATCCGCAATCGGTTCCTATTTTATCATCATAAATGGTGGAGTTTTGAGGGAACATACATAAAAAAATACATGAGGAATTGATAACCTTTTTTGAAGTCAGTTAAAAATGACCAAATGCCGATATGTCGATTTTAGGAGAAAAAGTGCCAATTTTAATTAACCCAATAGACAACATGCTAACTCCGATTTCAAACCATATTTTTTTGTTTTGCTAATAACAATATTTCAGAATTTTATAAAAAAGGATAAATTAAAAATTTTGTGAAATTCATTTAATCGACATCAGAGGCAAAAAGCTGTTTTTGCTTACAATAAAATTAATAATTGTGCAAATTTTTATATCGAAATGTTTACCCTCATCAAAAACTGTTTGATTTTGAAGATAGCTTCAAATACCTACGGTTAATAAATCCAAATATCGTAATGAGGAAAAAATCAATAGAAATTTTTTATATTCTTAAGTTTTTCAGAATTTTATAGATTGAAATTTTTTGCATTTAAACAAATATCCAAAAAAAAAGTTAATTTATACAATTTTTGGGAAGCAATTTCTAAAATAAAACGAGGGGATCCACAAAGGCTTTTCCTATTTTTGCAGCACTTTTGAAGCAAATTATAGTTCTTACATATGTCTGCAAATGTCAAACACACATACTGATTTTTGAGCTTTTCTGCAGAAACACTCGAGTCTTGGCAGGAGTTGATGCTGCGACCTTCCGGTTAATAGTCTAACACTACGAGAGTAACTAAAATAAATTTCGATATTCTTTAAAAAATCAAACTTTAAAAGGAATTCTTTATTCTAAAGACTATTTGCAACTGATAAAACCAATTATTTTGAAACTCATATTAAAAGCGATTTAGCAAAAATGATAAATTCGGAAATTTATTCATTCTGAAAATCATTTGTATTCCATGGTGTATATTTATGTGATATTTCCACAATACAAAAAAGCGACTTGAGTAAAAAAATTTTATGGAAATCACTCAAAAAACTTAGTGCTTTTCATAAAAATATTAGACAAACAGTTCTTGTTTGCATTGTGGAAACAACACATTAAGCTTGATAAATCATTTTTATGTTATCCATTTATGTTTATAAACCAAATGAAATTACTGGCAATTGCTATTTTTTGTTTTTTTTATTAATACAAATCACGAAAAATGCTTAATTTTATTTATGCCGATTTTCTAGCCGATTTTTCGTATTTAAGTGCCGAAAATGCCGATTTTTTCCCGGAAAAGTTCAGTTTTTTTTACCAAACTAATTTGGCAGCCCTGAATGAGCGGCATTTCATCAAAGACTTCAATATTGTGAATGAACACATTATTAATGTGCAGCATCATCAACAACATCATTATTCATATCAAGAAAAAACTTTCAAATAAAAACAACAATCATACAATGTACCTATTATAAAAGTAAAAAATAAAACAAAGTTCTAAAACCCATACGACAGAGATGATGAGGCAAAATAATATTAAAGAAAATAAAAAATTCACATATTACTTTACAAAAAATAAAAAAAAGAATCCAAAAAACTTTTAATTTAACAAACTACTTGTCCCAGACACAAAAAATTAAAAATAAACAAAAAACAATAGATACTCATTCATCCCAGTCATTCAGTCAAGCAGTCATGCATTTGCTCATTCATTTAGACATTCATTTATTCAGATGTGCTACCAAACAGTAGCTGTCACAGATATTTGTATTTCATTTGATGACAATTCATTGTTGACTTATTTTTTTCTACCAAATACTATTTGTACTTACACTCTACTGCTCACATTAATTTTACCATTTGATGGCAGCTCTTCACTATGAACAAGAGAAAAATATGAGAAAAAGTAAGACTTTAATAAGTGAACAGTAGCTCAGTGAGAACAAAAAAAAACACAAGAAAGCAATCCTAAATAAATCTTAAGAAGACAGCTGAAAAAATCAATATTTTTAAAGGAATTAACGCAGAAAAATGTATGAGGTTTTTAAATATTTTTGTTTCTTATTTACTTTTTTCTCGGCGATAATTTTATAGAATGTCATTATGAAGACAGATATAAAATATTGGTAACTGTCATTTTGATATACAACAAAATATCTATTTATTTATGTATTGTCAAATCTTTATTGACACGATAAATAAAATTTGAGTAGCATATTAAGTAAAAAATTTAGAAATATTTTCTATCTAAAAGGATTTACGAGTTGTTGATTATTTAGGCAAATATGAAAAGTAATTTTTTCGTCATTAATTTCGACAATGACTATATCTTATGTTTTGAAAAATATAAAAGAGATGTATTTGAACTACGAACAGAAACATACACATTATGCACCTACATATTTATAAGATAGCTAATAAATAAATCATTTCCGGTCCTATTTTTCACATGCTTTATTGTGTTACCTGTGATCTATTATAGGAGTATAGCCAATTTTAATTCTGTGAATGAATGCAAATAAGAATTTAAAATATTTGCGAATGAGAAAGTGGAAGAATTAAAAATATTGTTTATTTTTTATTTATTTATTTGTTTTTGAGAAGTTTACTAAAACCATAAACTCTTTAAAGAATTGTCCTAACGATTCAATGTTGAACTTGACACTTTTTTATAGGTAAAAAAATGTAAATGTTTAAATTTAAAGAGCTGGATAGTCTTAAGCTGAAAGTCCATAACACGCATTACACACTTGCGTCATATACGGCTATCAAAAAAAAATTAAATCAGTGAAGTTGTACCTATCAAGTTACAGAGCACGACGCACAGTGTCGTGAGTTCATATATCGAGCTGCCAAAAATAGAAGGAGTTATCGTAAAGAAATGAAACTTCGCACACATGTTTTAATTGACAAAATATAATCACACCTAAAATTTGGCAATTTAAATTCCAAGGATTTGTGTCCTTCCCATATATCCTGAAATAAAAAAAACTATCAATACAGAGAGAAAAATAATTTTAACTTAATGAAATTTTGTACAGACATTCGTTTTAATATACCTAATGCTTTGACTAAATTTCGTTCAATTTAGAGCAAGGATATGCCAACCTCAAAAATGTTCGTTTTCAAAAAAGTAAAATAGACATAACAGACATAAGTTTTAATGAGTTTAATAATTCTTGAAAATGTTGTTCAATTCAGAGCAAGGATATACCTACCACAAAAATTTCCTTTTTCAAATAAGTAAAATAAGGAGCGATAAACAAATTTCCTTAATAACTATACACAATTAAACTTTTCCCCATTTGTAGCATGTCCTTGAAAGCCAAATGTCTATTAAATTTATAATTTTATATATTAAGTACAGATAACTACATTTTATATTTTTTTGATTATATTTTTTTTCAATACAAAACTATGTTTTTTTTTGCCGCGTTCGCCTTAGCTGTTTTTGATAACCATTGATATTTTATTTTCAATTCTATCCATGATTATTAAAAAATTTTTTTTGTTTTTTTTGCTTTATACTCTGAAAAATGGATTGGTAGACATCTCAAAAAAAATCACTCCAAGTATAGAAAGGTCCTCCGCCAAGCAGATTTTTATTTTTTCGTTGTTATTAGAAAGAAAAAATTCATATATCGGTATTTAATATTTGGAAATATTTGTAGGAAATAGAGTTCTCTACAAAAAAGGTATCACATAATTTTTTTGTAAAACTCACCGTTCAAAAGTTATTAAAGGTTGAAGATTGACTATTTTCGGGCAGACTTATTATTTTTACTAATTTTATAACTCGTTAACCAAAAATTATTAAGATACGCGCAAATCACAAGTTTATAAAAAATTTAAAAAAAGTTTAAAACACTTCTCTGTTCAAGTTTATACGAATTTCCCCGAAAGTAATAAATTAAATTGAAATTTTTCGAATTATTAATCAAACACTGTTAAAATTAGTGTGTATTCAAGTTTGACGATTATTATTTTGTATAGTGTACTACTTTTCTCTTGTAATAAAGCTTAAAAATATTTGCGATCATAATATAACAAAAAAACTTCTGCGTAAAAAGCGTCGCAAGTAACTTTTAACGCTGAAAACCGTGGAATGCGTAAAATCTGTGAAAGCGTTGACGCAAAAACGCATGTTATGCACTTTCTTTCAGCTTTAAGAATTCTATTGTGCCATTTTGCAAACACGTATCTATTTTTGTTTTATAATAACAAATTTAATACACAATCGTTAACTACACTTTTTTATTGCGGTATACAAAAATAAAAGGTTTCTTTTAAGTCCCACCATCATTATTCATGTACATATCATATCCGGTCTTCTAACACAACCACATCCACTTATTCTTAAAAGGTTATAAAACACATACATGTGTTTGTTATTTAAAGGACATTTATATTACAATTCAAAAAGTCATAAAAAGAATCTGTGTATGTGGCAATAATAATTGCAAAACATACATACGCAACACACTCCACCATAGATATTTGTGAGTACGTGTGTGCAAACGGCAATAAACTATGAATGAAAATAGTTAAAGAAAGATTTTATTAAAACCATAAACTTACACTAAATACACACTAAGATGACATAAATGTGGCCAACATAAGGCATTTTATGAGCTAAAACAAAACAAAAGATGTACTTTGGTGTCATAAAAAATTCTAGAAGAAACGAAACAAAAAAAAATTTATATATATACATATATATTTTAATAACAAGGGGACTTAGTAAGTCTTACTCACATACGTATATGAAGCTAGATTGTAATGTTATGCATCCTTACGTTCATACTAAACTCCGTTTTGTTATAAATATTTTATATTTATGCAAGGGATGTTCACTTATGTGTGCTTATGGAAAAAAGTATTTAGATGTGACATTTGTTACTGAAGTGGCATAAAAATATTTAGTAAGCATAATAAATAAGTTTACGTTGGGATTTATTAATGGACAATAAAAATGTAGATATGAGAATTAAATTCAGAAAAAATGAAAGTAATATATATAAAGGTTTTAATAATGGTAATATTGTTTCATGTACCATGTCCAACTATCCAATATGCAAAATATGTTTTTAGATTTGTTTTTTTAGTAATTAAATTTATATGATATGCGTCGTTTCCAAATGCTCAGATCCTCACATAGGATTAATAACTTAATAAGAAATATTTTAAAACTTGCGATTTTAGGAATATGCTGACTTTGAGTTCAGAATTGACGGGTCCTTGTGCTCAGCTGAAAAGTACAAATTTGCATAAAAAATATTATAACCAAAAAATTTTCAAACAAAAGTTTGTCTAAAAATAAATTTAATTTTCAGTAAATGTTCCATAATCTATGAATTGTTTGTTTGACTTTTATTTAGAACGCAAACACCAAAAACAACAATAAAATCTGTGTCGTAAGAACCACCCCGATGAAGGCATACACGCAAATAACAAGAACAACAATCATAGTAAGAGGAAGCAATTGTACCAAGTTTGCTTTCAAAAGATTTTTGAGTGAGTCGATAGGTAATGTCGTTGCTTTAATTCTTATAAATTTTTTTAGAGTATTTAGATAAACATTCAGACTTTAACACATTAAACAAAGTGAAATCTCATTAATGCTTAATCGATGATGATGATCATACAGACAAAAATTTTGTTTGTATTTTTGTTTAATTAAGTAAATTATTTTGCTTAATAATTGTTAGCATTTCTAGACTAATTGTTTATTAAACTCAGACAGAAATATTGTTTGATATTTTTCTGAAAATGCAGTAAATATTATTGTTTGATTTAGTAAATTGTTTTGTCTACAATTTGTAAATATTTTTAGACAAATTGTTTTATAGATTTAAACAATTTGTTCACTGAAAAAAAACAAAATATCTACTATTTCATTGAATTCCTTTACAGAAAATGAAATTTAGTTTTTTCTGTGCAGTTGGACATGCGATGGACGAAAGAGTCTACATACATTTTGCTTAATCTACAGTTCCAATTCTAAAAATTAGGAGTCTACTGAATCGAATTTTTTAGGGAATTATAATATATATAATTGAATTGAAACTTTATATATGGAATTAACGCAAAAACTACAAACATTTTTCAGAGTTTTATCATTTCGGAAAATATGATTTTAACTGACATTTGCTTGAACTTCACAAAAACTAAAAAATAGTAGAATTTTCATCACTGGGGATTGCTACTATAAATCGAACTATAAATGAATTAAATAATAAGTACACACAAAAAATTATTGTTTGAATTTGAACAAGTATTTGCGAAATTCAAATAATTTTTTGTTTAATTCAGGACCTATAAATAAATTTGTATATTCAAATACAAAAATTTGTTTGAAAAATCCACCGATTTTTTCAATTAAAATAATTATGTTATTGAACAAAGTTTTTACCAAAATCACAAAAAAATTTTTTAAAATTTTAATATTTTAAAAATGTACAAACAATGTCGTTTACTAGAATAAAACGCATAAGAAATTTTCGAAATCTTGAAAACGTTATTTTTCTTTACAATATAACAACACCCAAATATTTTCGGTTCTATTTTGCTTTAAAAATTAAAAGTTGTCAACATTACTATCAAAACTAAAATCTAACAAAACTGTTGTTAGAAGCGGATAAAAACATTAATAAGATCTAAAAATAACTCCAAACAAGGGGTTGATAAAAAATATTTTTGGTATATTTTTTGTGTGTAGAGAAAACTAAACATTTTGTATTTGAAAATAAATTTTATTACAAATATATATTGCGAATCGGATGTCCAAAAATACCAATAAACAATTTAAAAAACTTTCGACACGATCTGGATTTATATTAATATCCGGTAACGCAATCTTAGGTTTTACAATCTTCAATATGACGAACTTTTCTCAAAAATGGCCAAGAAGACCAAGCTTAGACGGCATAAAAAAGAAACCAGACAAAAGTGGAATATGTGGAGTAATTCCGAGTGAATTCAACAAATAGGTGTGCCTTAATTTTAATATAAAAAAATTGACGACAATCTTGTTGATACTAGAAACGCATAACCACCATATTTTTTATTTATTATTGTATAGCTTCTGATTAGTGGCCATCCGAAGTAAAACTTTTTACCAATTTCATACATTCTTATAATTGCTTTCGCTTTTTAAGTAGAAACGATATTGTTAGGATTCATGCTTTGTGTTATAAAGTAGTAATGGTCATTAAATATTGCTATGCAAAACTGAACTGGAATAATTAAATGGCCAAAAAGTGGCCATTTGAAATTTACACTGTTTTTTCTCATTTTGTAGATTTTCAACTGAATCCTGTCTGAACCCTGTTAATCATAAAGCATTAATTTTTTTTTGGTAGTGAAGACGAAAAAATATCACAAAAAAATTTTCAAACAAAAGTTTGTCTAAAAATAAATTTAATTTTCAGTAAATGTTCTGTTCATAATCTATGAAATGTTTGTTTGACTTTTATTTAGAACGCAAACACCAAAAACAACAATAAAAAATGTGTCGTAAAAAACCACTCCGATGATGACATACATTCAAATAACAATAACAACAACAACAACAATCATAACAAGACGAATGCAATTGTACCAAGTATGTTTACAAAAGATCTTTGAGTGAATCGATTAGTTAATGTCGTTGCGTTAATTCTCATTCATTTTTTTTAGAGTATTTAGATAAACATTCAGACCTTAAAATATTTAACAAAGTGAAATCTCATAAATACTTAATGGATGATGATGATGATGACACAGACACAAATTTTGTTTAATTAACTAAATTATTTTGCTTAATAATTGCTAGCATTTTTATACTAATTGTTTATTAAATTCAGACAGAAATATTGTTTGATATTTTTCAGAAAATCCAGTAAATATTTTTGTTTGATTTAGTAAATTGTTTTGTCTACAATTTGTAAATATTTTTAGACAAATTTGTTCACTGATAAAACACGTTTTTTTGATGAAATTGTTGAGGTATTTTTGTCTATATTTCATTAAATTCCTTTACAGAAAATGAAATTTATTTTTTTTGTGTATGATACCATAACATAAGTTTCATTGTGCTAAAATATTGGTGGCTATTCTAAAAAACGCGTCGAAGAAGCGAAAATTTGCATTGAAACAAAAACAAAGTTTTACCAATTGTTTTTGTTTTCATTATACATCTCATATGAAATAAACGTGCAAATTTAAACGCTTTGCTCTCTCTTTTAAAAACGGTAAGTTTTATATGATAAACATAAAAATTTTTTTTTAGAATTGTGCTATTTTGTTTTTGTTTTACATTAACTTTCACTAAGTTGACGCGTATTTCAGAATAGCCCCCATTAATTATCTTCTGCAAAAATAAAGGTGCGAAAATGTATTAATATTAAAAAATTGTCAAATGTGCGCTTCAAAAAAGCCACATATAAAAATCTGATATTTTCAGATAATATAGCCGAGTACTTCATTATTATGTCCATTTAGCCTCGTTTTGATATTTTCACTCTATTACGAGATATGTTTTTTTAAAAGTGCAACTTTTATCAAAAATAATGTGCCCAAAAACCGATGTAGGGATAAAGATACAGGGATTGACTAGGGAACTTTTTGCTATTAAGTGATTTACAAGCCTTACTCCTGATTAGCATTTCTAAAGGCTTTTTAAATTATTTTCTAAATTATCTTATTACATTTTATCCATTTTCCTCATTTTCATAACCTGAATTTTACAGAATTTCGCTAATATTTAAGTTTAAGCAATCTATAACCAGTTTTAAAAATTCTCTCCGATTTTAGACCTTATTGAAAGTTTAATACAACGTGCAATCTCTGAATGACACAAAATGCCCATAACGAATTGCTACAAATATAACAGATGCTCCAGATTCCATAAAAAATTTAAATTAAAAAAAGCTAATGTCCGACCAAAAATGATACACATAGGTGTTATCATTGAAAAAAAAGGGTAGCTGAATTTAAGCAGAATAACAATAAAGACAGGGTATCCCTTTCTGCAAATATATAATAACATATAACCCGTATAAATAAAAAAATTATGAAAATGAACATCAGAACAAAAAGAGCAATTAAAATTTTTCAATACCACTTATACATATTTTAGCCTTAACACATGAAACATGCTTTCGCCACTTAATGTACGTTAAACAGTTGACCATTATTCATAAAGTGGGCGTAAGTGTCATAAAGCTTTATACAACATAATAATAAACAACAGACAACAATATATGAGCAACATTTATAAACAATAAAATCTACTCATTCCTTATTACAAATAAATACTTTCCTTTTTTGTGACCGCAAATACACTCGTACAATAAAAAGAAAATACATAATTCACACTTTTATCGCATTTATCACAAATTATGCCTGTTAAGTAGCCATGAAGTATTTAGGAAAATAAATGATGTTAAACGTACGAGTTTGTTTTGTAGTGTGACTTTATAGGGTCAGTTCAGCACATATCACGTACGGTACTTTAAGACAAATCGGCATGGGATGTATTTAATATTAACACACATCCTTATGACCATATTAAAACACACGCCTATTTATTGCGGCTATGTTGCTGTTGTGTGTCACATTCCCAGCAGCCAAATTTGTAACTAGATACACTTTGGGATAGTCATATTACTAGTTATAAAGATACTAGTCAAAATAGGGCAGACATTGTACTCGTTGTAACGAGACTAGTACCGATACTAGTCAAAAAAGCACACACGTATAACTAGTTGTATCGAGACTAGTAACAATATTAGTCAAAAAAGGAAAAAAATCAGCTATACAAATTATACACAAAACATATTTTTAGCTCTTACAAATATAAGTAGAAAGTGACGCAGTGGGTAGAATACTTTCCTGGAAACGTGAGGAATGGTTGTTCGTACCCCGGTCGAGCCAAAGTTTTTTTTAAGAGTTATAAAACTATAAATAAAAAACTAGTAAGAGCACTTGTTTACAAGAACTAGTATTCCAAATCAACTAGTTGGGCTCCTATGACAACCAAATGTTAAAATCGATAGTTCTATATATGAAAAAAGGACAGATAGGCAACTAGTCAGAAGTAAAAAGTAACTATTATAGTTCTAGCAGCATACTAGTTACTTTGCCTGCAGGGTTGTAATGACATCCTATTAAAAAGGCACACATACAATTACTTACATAAACTTAGCTTTTTTTCAATATAAAAGTACAATGAAACAAAACGTTGACAACAGCCACAAAATTTATAACAGAAAATATTTTTGGGCATGAGCATCCAGCAGAAAAATATATAAAATTACTAAAGGAAAATAAAAGCGTGTTAGACAATTATTTCTACTTATTCAAAGTTAATATAGTTGGCTACTTATGTTGATGTGATAAAAGTTTGTACTATACATGTTGCAGGATATTACATACACATGTATTCGTTTGTACTAAACGCTCGCATTCTTAAATGGAAACAGCGACAATGTGGTCATATGCTTTGCTGCAGTCAATGTGTTTGCAAGTTTAATGAAATAAAATAAACGTATGTTACGATAATAGATTTTTTATATAGTTTTGTTTTCCATGAGATTTACTAAAGTAAATGATTTTTCTACTGGCCAAAACATAATATGTTATTTTTTGGCTTTATGAAAGGAAAAAAAATCTTCCTTAACGATCTTAACTATTTTCAATACTACTTTTTAAATAATATTTCCGTAAAAAACTATAGACTTTTTTGCTCGCCAGTGTCACCCTATATATGAACGAATAAATATTCTCGGATCCGGTATTCGGTACTAGTACTATCTATCACGCCACATTGAGATATCTAATGATTACCCAACAATTTTTATCTCTAGAGATGCAAACCCGGGCAATCGCAAAGAAGGTGAAAAATTGCCTCATCCTTACTTTGATCACTGCAACTAAGGCACAAGGCATTGCATATGTATGTATGTATAATAATTTGGACAGCTTTATTTATTGTACCAAAAATAATAAATTAATTAATAAATAAATATATGAGTATATACATATATTTATTTTAAATGTACAAGTGCATACATACATTTAAAAATAAATCTTTAAATATATTTAGTGACTAAGAGATTGTAAGCTATGTCAAAATAGTAATTAATTTATTGATTCATTTTATGACGACGATTTCACTTTGACGTGTGTCAATTAGTGGCATAATAACTGTCAACACACTAATATGTAACATTTGTGTACATACATACTGGACGAAAAACACTGGTACTTTAACAATATTGTAGTTTTAAATTTTCTATTACAAGCTAACATACTCAATGGTACCCAGCAAAAACTTTGCTTACTGATAGGCAAAAAAGTATATGAGGATTTAAGTCTTAACTACTTACAATTTGACGCGATAACAACTTATTTTTGTTTGAGAAATCCAAATGTATTTACATTGGTACAGCAAGTAACTAGTTATTATATGGCTTACTTGAAGCTAAAAAATAAGTAGTCAAATAAAAAAATTTTAATTAAAATAAAATTTATACGCATTATGTTCTATTTATATTTTTTCAATTTTATTTAATTTTTTTATTTATTTTTTGGGTCCTGCTAGGATACGAACCTGTGGTCGTATAGATATGAAAACAAGAATTTTGCCCATTCAGCTATTGTTGACTTATAAATTAAGCGACAAAAATTAGTTTTCATATACATCACATGTTGACTGAAAAAGTTCTTAATAATGCTAAATATCTAAAAAGTTAAAAAACAAAGATTTTGTCAGATGTAAAGTATAAATTTAATATGGTACTAAAAATAAAACTTAAGAACTATAATTTTCATTAATGTTAGTTATATTCATATTAAAAATAACCAAATAAAACTTATTTTCGATACCTTCTCTTCCATCAGTTTGTACATCATTCATTTCGATAAGGGTTTGTTGCTGTTAAATATTTTAGTTCCATATTTCTTTACCCCACTGCTGGGTTGTTCATTTATCTTTCAACTGAAAGCAAACCATTCAGGCGTACATATGTTAAGGAGCTTAAAATGGATTCATTTGTCGTACTTCCTATTTGGTACATTGTTTGAATTCACATTTATATATGTATGTATGGAAGTATGGAAGCATGTAAGAGCACTCAGGATACCTTATCCTTTATAGCTTTAATTTATTTACCCAAACCAATTTTTGGTCATTTTAAAATTTACACAAGACTTTCAAGTTGTTGAAATACAAATTACCAAGCATATACTCATATGTTTTGCACATAATAGTTAAAGTATTTTGCAGTAGAAATAGAAGTGATGTATACAATCTTGTCCATCTTTCTCTCTATCTTTCAGGTAGTCAGTTAATATTTGGCTTATATTTTGTAAGCATCACTAACAATCTCTGGTTACCAACTGCTAGTTAATATGAAACAAAAGTATTTGCAAATACAAATATTTAGATGAGTTGAAACACATGAATATATGTGTTATCCAAAAACTTGTGATGTTTATGTAAGTATATTGTACATGTAAATATAGTTAAACAAATGCAACATCATTTGTAGTTCTCAAACTATTATGAAACAACTACAACGAACACTACTGCATTTTGTATTCTAAATAACAAGGACCTACATAGGCAAATATTGCGTATAAGTCAAATCCAAATATATACTCCTTATTTGTTTCAACAAGCATCATTCACTCATGCATCTATCGAACCAACGAATCCATTTTTCTATCTATCCATCTATCCATCCATCCATCCATCTGTCTTTGTAACCAGTTTGCTGTATACTCGTTTGGATTTTTATTTTTTGCTTATGGAGTCAATCATTTTGTCAGAAACATCTATAGACATAAATTGTTGATGCTCCTAACAGTTTATAAAAAAATGAAAACACATTCCCTCTTTCTCTACATAAAATACGTGTTATATGCAATGCAGAATATCATACTTAATATGTATCTAGGCTTTCATTTAGAAAACCTTGTGGTGCTTGTATACAATTATTCATTCACAGTCATCTACATAACTTCAAATATTTTACAATAGATATTTGTTGAAGTATATAGATATGATAAGAATAAACACACATAATTTAAGTAGTATGTTTTTTGTATATGCATATCAGACTTGGGCAATTTCAATTACATTTATTTCAATTAATATGTAAATGTAATTGAAATTTTTTCAACTACAATTACAGAAATGTAATTGTAATTGAAAAAAAAAATTACTTACAATTACAAAATGTAATTGTAATTGAAAACCGTCCAATAAAATCACATGCAATTGTAATCGTCTTTTTGCAATTAAAATTACATGCAATCGTAAATGTAATTGGGCATATAATTAGTTGACGCAATTCAATTAACTTTTTGAGAAAATAAGTTTATTTTAACTACGAGTAATATTTTAAATGTTTGCTAGTCCAAAAAATATTAACATATATAGGTATGTACAATATGGTAGAGCATGAGAATTTTTTTTCGAATTTTAATTTCGAATAGCACTAAAAAGATTCATTTTATATTTAGATAAATGGTAAAAATAATGAGAAAAATATTGCTACCTGTTTTTAGCCCTCTACCGCAGCATCTAGATTTTGAAAATGAGATCAAGTCGATACATATTTGAAACATAATATGATGCAAGATTATAGTTTTTTAGCTGTTTTAACTCCTTACGGTCAAAATAACCACTATTTATATACATGCAAGTCAGATATCAGACAAACTTAAAAAATTTTCGAATTCCGAAGTCTGTTTCATATCTTGCAAAAAAAACATTTTCTAAGCTAGTTTGAGTTCGATGAATACGAAAATGATATTCATTTATTATTCTTAATGAGAGTTTTCGTGATGTTCGCGAAAAATTTTGTTTTTTTTTTGTTTTCTTAGGATCGGCTTATTTGAATAAAATAAAGTGTACACTGTTGTATTCTTTTATTTAATACACTGATTATGCCGATCGGATAAAAATGTATAGAGTTACAAGCCTTGAAATTTTAAAAATTGAAAACTTTCAATTACAATTACAAAAAATTTGAAATTCCGTGTGTAATCAATTACAAATTGTAATCATTACTGCCCAAGTCTGATTCATATGTTATTGAATTATTTAATTACACTGCGCTACGGCCATAATACTCATAAATTGTTTCTTCATATTTTATATACCACAAACTAAAATGGCGTAAGCTTTCGGCTAAATTATTGTAGAGTATTTAGCCATCGGAGTGGGTTTTTTTAATTAGGACCATACATACCTCCCCGTATCTCCATTTTCCTTTTAGGAGCTGCCAGTAAACCAAATCTTGAAGAGCGTTTGAATATGGCCTTTTTATTGTTGTACTTAACAACTTACTTACTTAAACGAACAAACCCATCTTAGGTTAGCTATATAACTTACTTAATATCTGAAAACATTGTGCATATCGACAACTGAACTTTATTATCACATGTTCTCCATCACGGTGCTATCAGCTGAACTACCAATAGCAAAGCTGAGGTAGAGAACATAATAAGACTTACCTAGTCCCAGACTTTTGCGATGCTGAAAATTATAACTTTTAGATGGATGTGGATTTTTAGTACCCATAATAAAATGTTGTTTATATACTCTTAGCTAATTTTGTTCATAATTTTATTTGAATAATTTGCACTTTTTTAATTTCCAAGAATATTGTTGAAGGTATACTGATAAGCCGGCATCAACACCAACAAAGTGCAGCCATGCAGACTTACATGCAGTTCCCAAAAAATAAAAATTAAAAATGTAATAGTAATTAACAGAGAAACCGGAAATATGCCCTAAGAAGTGTGTCTTATGCGCATTAAATATGCACAAGAACATAAAAATATGCTCCAAAAACTTTAAAAAATCTGCTATTAAAAGTGTACACAAACTTTATAATATCGTTTATAATTTTTATAATATTCATTTCTGACACCACGAAGTATATATATTCTGTTTCCTTATGGGTGGAGAAACGATTCAACAATGCCAGCCTGTGCTTTCATCTGTCCGGTAATAAAGTACTGGGCACCAAGGGCGAACATAATTTATATACTTAAATTTTTACTAACACATCGCGCGTTTTCCATATTTTTTCTAAAAATCAGAGAAGTCGCATAAATGGCTTAAGTATTCGAAAAAAGAGATTATTTTCTCGTTGGTTTTTTTTATGAAATGTAAGTAAGCGAACAATCTCGAAAAAACGGCATTGCTCCCCAAAAACCTTTATAATTGCGCAAGCTGTAAATAAACTCGTAATAAATTAATGGAATAAGGAAAATTTTTCTGAAATTGAATGAAAATACATTAGAGCAAGCTTAAAATCGTCAAAGAAAAAATTTAAAAAATGCCTTAAATATGAGGCTAAGTCTGAAATATGCAAAAACATTCTGTAAAGGGTAAAATATGCAAAATATTCATTAAAAATCAATGTCAAAATTCTTAAAAAATTTGACACGTACAAATATCTTATTTGGGACTGTAAAGATCGGACAAGAAAAAGCATACAATTGCATATTTGCAGTTTCCTTGCTGATTAATAATTATGGCTTCTATTTCTAAAAATAAAGAGTTTCTTAGCAATCTGACATATCGCGTGATATGTATAGTAAAAGTTGCCTTTATTTTTTTTAATACCTATTGACTATTGAATGTTGACTATTTTTTATAAGTTTAGTTCAAAGCAAGAATAATCAATATATGTTGTTTATATTTTTTATCTAAGCCCACCCTCTTTTTAATATAATTAGTCTTCTTAAGTATCGGATAATTCCGCTTTTAAAAATAAATAATTTCTAAATAATTACATACACAAAGTTAAGTGTCAAGTTCATTTTTCATTTTACAACTAAATGCTGGCTCGTTCAAATAAGTTGAATATAAAAACATCCTCGTCAACATCATATTTCTTTTAATCCTTAAATAACAGTCCTGTGGGGATGGTTCATACAAAGTTTTTTACATCTTATTCCCTGTTTGGTTTTGAAATTATAAACATTTTGTATTTTAACTATTTTAACAATTGTAGAAAATTTATGATGTGTAATGATTGACGTGACATTAAATGACAACTTGACATAGAATATAATATGACATACAGTCAGTTAATAAACAAGCTCAAAAACTCAAAATACATATGGAGGGGTCTTACATACACAGAAAAAAAGCAATGTAAAATCAACATGTCGCATCAAATTGTAGCAAATTTCTTCAAAAGTACAGACTTTGTCTAAATTTACCCTTATTTCATTTTCATTTTATATGAAACGTAATTAATCTAGGCTTGAATCTCGTTGATTTAACATTTTTCATTGTTAAAACAACATTTTTCAATATTGAATCCATAAAATCCTGTTTTATAGTAAATCTAATTTTTATCACGTTAAATATAAGTTTGATCTTCTTTCATTTTAAATCAACATGACTATAACTCTAACCTCAAAAAAATTTTATGTTAAATCACCAATTAAGTCTTGAAAAAAATTCTTGTTACTTATGATGGTATTTATAGTAGTGTAAGTCTAAAGTATATTTGAGGTTGTTGTGGCTGCAGTGGTTAGCGCGTTGACTACCAAGTAGGTGATGACAGATGAGCGCGAGTTCGAGTCTGGAATCTTGGCTGAGGCAGCCAACTAAAACAACATTTTTTCTGATACCTATGCTAACACACCACGTAAGCAGAATAATCTATACATATAATAAAACTGTAAAAGGAGCGTGTCCGTACGTGAAATATTTTGTGAAAATTTTTATGGTGGCGTAAACAGTAATCGATGTAGACATGGTAGAATAATATACAAGGTAGCCCTGGAACGCCAGCTGATTAGTTTTTTATTCGCTTTTTTCATAGTACGAACTGTCAAATCTTGTGTATATGTGTAATAACCACGTTGCATACACAATATCACATGTATGTTTGCTGCTTATGTCCTCCAAAGACACACATTCTATTAATGTTTGACATTTCGTACCCTAAATGTATATTTGTATTAGTTATGCGTCTACCTGTTATTTTATTCTACCATGGATGTAGATAACAAAACACCAAATTCAGGAATTTTTGTCTGTCTGTCCGAACACGCTTCACGCAAAAACCACTGAATGGATTTTCATGAAATTTGGTATGGAGGTACTTTTGAGTCCTGATTCAAACATAGTGTACTTTTTATCGTGATAAAATATCTCATTTCTAAGTTAAAATAGAAAATAACGAAAATGTACCCTACTTTACTAATATAAATGTTGTTGGAAATTAGAAAGATTTTTTTGTTTTCTTTTTACGTTGGTAGCACAAACAAAACAACAACATCTTTCTAATTTCCCTCAACATTTATATTAGTAAAATTGGGTATATTTTCGTTTTTTCTATTTAAACTTAAAAATAAGATATTTTATTGCGGTAAAAATTACCCTATGTCTGAATCAGGACTCTAAAGTACCTCTATACCAAATTTCATACAAATCGCTTTAGTGGTTTTTGCGTGAAGCGCGTTCGGACAGATAGACAGACATTGCCAATGTTTGTTGTACATCGAATAGTACATGACATTTTTTCTTTCATTGTCGATTGAATCCAATGTTTGAAATTTTAATAAATTTTGCGTTGTCCCAGCACAGTTTTTATGTTTAACAATTAAGTTATGAGTTTAGTAGAACTGTATGGGCTTATAGCCAAAGAAGTTTTAATTATTTTTTTATGTTTATTCAGAAAAGTTGTCAGATTATAAAATAAAAATATCTTCTAAAACCTTCAAACACCTTTTTATAAACAGAAACAACTCTGTAAGCTACAATAATAAAAAGTGTTATATTTTTTTGTGCAATAAGTGCGTAAGCCACCAAATCTTAAGCAAATCATACCGCGCAAGTTTCTGATATAAATACATTTGCTCAATTGACAACCTGTTGTAAGTGTTGTAGATCGTAAAAATGTTGTGGGGAATTTTCATATAAACATGTGTCTATGCAAATGTTTATTTGGAAATTACCAACAACATTTATACGATCTACAACAGATACAACAGGTTGTGGATTGGCCAATTGTGTCTTGCAAAGACTACTTTGTTAACTATTGCTTTAACCCTTAATTACTCGCACTAAGAAAATGGCATAACTGCTTGCATGGGATCGCAGGTGACCCCAGACTATTCTCATTGTTTTTAATATACATATAGTGTATAATGAACAAAGTAAACCAATTTGTATTTGTTTATTTAAAATATTTGCTCAATTCAAAACCTGTTGTAAGTGTTGCAGATCGTAAAAATGTTGTCAGTAATTTCATTATAAACATGTTTCAAGCAAATGTTTATTTGGAAATTACCAACAACATTTATATGATCTTCAACCATAGCTGTTAGAAATTCCGATTTTGTACGATATGACAAAAAACGATATAAGATACTGTGTTGCTATATCGTAAGTTTTTTACGATATGGCAACACTGAGAAAGTCATACACAGTGTATGGCCTTCTCAGTGTTGCCATATCGTAAAAAAGTTACGATATGACAACACAGTATGTCATATAGTTTTTTGTCATATCGTAAAAAATCGGCTTTTTGACAGCTATGTCTGCAACACATGCAACCATAGTTGCCAGAAATGCCGATTTTTTACGATATGACAAAAAACTATATGACATACTGTGTTGTCATATCGTAAGTTGTTTACGATATGACTACACTGAGAAGGCCATACACGCAACAAAGACGACAATAACAGCAGCAAAATTAATTTTAGGCTCAAAGTACCACAAACGTTCATAAATAAAACAAATGACTGAAATGAAAGAACAATATGTGCATTATATAATTCTTTGTACATATACAATATTAGAGATGCGATCGTGAGAGTATTTTCAGTCACGATCATGGGAGGCCGCAGCAAAAAATACGCCTATGATCTAAACTATTGTTTCTCTCGCTTAAAGTTCAAACGATCATTTATATTCTGGGTACTTGGCAAAACGGTGAGTTATGGCGGTTTTTCCCATACATCATGATGTAACACCAGGGTTGTTACAAGAAATCAATTTCAAAATTTTATCATATCACCCTTAAATATGCCAATAGGCCATGAAAAAATGATTGCCGACGTTTTAACCAAATCTGGTTATGAAAGTTACAAAAAAAACATAAAATGTAAAGCAATTGCTTCATAACTAAAAAACTAATTCACAATATTTAATGTCTAAGCTAGTTTTCTCTAACTCTCATAGATATAAATAAAATAAATATAAAATTTTCAAACATCAGCTGTTTACTTCAATGCTCCCTCTGTCCACCCAGCTCATGACAACAAAAAACACAAGTTTATTAGGGATTGGACTGGATCAATTGAAAGTTGTCTTTGTCTTTTCAATTATTAGATGTTTTGAAAAATCCTTTCTCAATAAAAATAATTTAATTTGGATGCTTAGAGTAAGTAGTAAGCCCCAGGAAATTAAAAATTGGTTTTATTTGCCAATTGCTGTGTACCATAGCTTTATCAATTGCTGTGTACCATAGCTTTAACAATTGCTGTGTATCATAGCTTTATACAGTAAAAGGATCATATTAAATTCCGTTATTTTGGCGGTATAATCATAAAACCCACTTCTTCCAATATTATATTTTTTTATAAATTTTTCCTCAAAACTCTGTAAGCCACATAAACTTTTACTTATTCTTTTTTCAACGACGGATTTTGATGAAAGTCGAAGCCACTTTTGAAATGTTTATTAACTCTTAATTACTCGTATGGGGTCAAAGCATTTTTTTTTTTGTTCAAAAACAGGTACATGCCGCGTTCCAAAATTTATCTTGCACTTGGTAGCTTTCTAACTTTCCTTAAAGTTTAGATTTTAGTAACGATCAAGTCACGGGCAAATAAAGCTACAGCGCTGCTCTCTCAAGCTGTGACCCCATGCGAGTAATTACGCAAGTTTTTTGAGTAAAGAAAATGAATATGGAGATGGATGTAAAATGCAAAAAATTTGCAAACTTTGTGTGCAGCGGACAGTGTAATGCCAGAGATCCCGAAAGTTCCTGAAAAGATCTAGCATATAAAACTTTCATCTCAAATTATATAATGCACATATTGTTCTTTCATTTCAGTCATTTGTTTTATTTATGAACGTTTGTGGTACTTTGAGCCTAAAATTAATTTTGCTGCTGTTATTGTCGTCTTTGTTGCGTAAAGAGATTTTTCCACACTATTCGTTGTGAGCAAAATTATTTCTTTACGTTGTTTGCTTAATTTATTAGTTTTTTTTTTATTTTGTTGAATTTTTTGCTCAAACTTGTCAGCGTTAACTTTTGTCATTATTGTTAAATACACTGTGACATTTAGTTAAATGTTGCACTCACATGTCATATTAGTTTCATATAAAATTATTTTAATTTTATGTCACTTTCTATTCATATATGCTTGATTAGTTATTTTGAGTATGCTGTCTACTTGTTGGGTCTGACTGAAACTAGCGAAAGGTAAGCAAGTAATACGTGTATATTTGATTACTACACTTAATTGGGTAGATGTTTGGATTTTTCAGTTTAAACAAATTTGATATTTATTTTCATTAAAAATACATATGCACAGTCGGCAGTGTATTAAAACTATGCAGAAAATATTACTATAGGTACATATATATATCTATGAATTTATATATGTATGTTATGGAACTTATATTAACATTGACCCCGTTCGTCTCCATTCAATAGGAAAAAATGTGTATAATATATATAAGAAATAATCTTCGTGGGCACATATTTAGCGAGACAAGCGTAATGAAACAACAATAAATGCTCTATTAATATGATTATTTCGAACTTATTTGCTTGTGAATCCAAATTGATTATAGGTTGATGGGAAAGTACTAAGAAAAATGGGAAAATGGAAATTTTTCATTTTGGGCTTATTGTATGGGGCACTTATTATATCAAATAAAAGCTTAGAAAAAAGTACTGAGATCCGCACAAAAACACAGATGTAAAAATGGACCAAATTACTATCCAAAAATGTCGGCCGTAAAAAGTACTGAGATCAAAATAACGACCAAGATCTTGGTGGTTACAAAACCATCCCAATTCTAGCCAACCTGTAATCTTGGCATTTTTCATTATTCTTTCCCATATTAGAAATGAAAATAAATATTGCCAAGCTAACAGGTTGCATAGAAACGAGATGGTATTGTACCCATTAAGAAGTTGGTCCTTTTATTGATTTCAGTACTTTTACGGCCAACATTTTTGGATAGGAACTTGGCCTTATTTTCACATTGTGAGTGGAAGCAAATTTCCCAACCGATTTCTAAAAACAAAGTTATTGAACCGCACTGTATGTAAACCTTTTCGAACAAAAAAAAAATTTTAAAATCGGTTTACAAATGACAGAGTTATGCATAGGGAAACCAAATTTCCCCCTTCTGATTTTGGAAAAAAAATTATGTAAAAAATGAAGAGAACAAAAATTTTAGTTTTTTGTAGAAAGCTAGGCTTATTAGGAATTAAATAATTTATAAATCATTGAAATAGTTCAACAGATATTGATTTTATTCAAAATTAATATGATTAATATTCTACGGAATAGGGAAAAATTAACATCAACTTAATTTTTCAACATACACAAAGTCGTTACACTTCCATCAGCAGAGAATACGGATACAAAATCTGACACCGAATGCTTGTTTATTTTCTAAAACATTTTAGAAACTTGTGTATTATCATCATACTACAGGTGTAAACATGAAAAATACTTACAACAGACTTTTGTTCTCTTTTTTTAAGCACGAAGAGAATTTCATAATTTGATTTTACAAAGTCTTTAATACTTTGTTACCATGTAAAGTTAGCTTAAGCGATCAATGCCTATGCCTTCAGGAATGCACATCAGAAAAATTTCTGATTTTGATGGCTTGCCTGAAACTAGTCTCGAAGCCAAGACCTCAGAAGTTGTTTCGACGCGCTAACCATTTCAGCCAACAACACCCTCTAATTTATTGAATTTGAAGTAAATTTTAATATAGCGAAACATGCTAAGTAGCAACTACCCGACTACAAATCTTCAGGCAAACACATTTGGGATCTCACTCGGATCCAAATTCCGATGTAACGCAGAAACGTATTTGGGATCCGATTGATTTCCTGTGGAGAAATAACAAAATTTTGCAAAAAATTGCTCAAATTGGGATAATATCAAACTCTAATATTGAATTAAAATTGCTGAAGCTATCCAGGGGACAAAAGTATGTAACAATCACTCCTGTTGAAGATGAGCCAAATATACGTATTTGGGATCCGATTGAATTCCTGTGGGGAAATAACAAAATTTTGCAAAAATTTTGCTCAAATTGGGAAAATATCAAACTCTAATATTGAATTAAAATTGCTGAAGCTATCCAGGGGACAAAAGTATGTAACAATCACTCCTGTTGAAGATTAGCAAAATATACGATTAAAAATCTGTGTTAGATTTTCCCAACAAGTACCCAATAGTTTTCCACTTGGGAAGAACTTAAGTTAATTCACTAATTTGTAGATAGGCTATCCCAACAAATTCCCGATCAAATCACAAATAGGATTACCCATTTGGGTGTGCCACATGAATTCCAAATCGGACCCCAATATGAGTATTGGGAAAATTTCTATTCGGGTATTATGTATATAAAATAACTTGAAAATTTAAATGAGAATATCAGTAACTAAGAAATGCTTTGATTTAATGTGTATTTAATATTTCCCTGTTAAAGGACCACCTGAAAATTGCTAATTATTTGATAGTTGCTTGTCAGGAAATGACACATTTTGTTTGTATAATCCAAATTGCGGTTCTCACCTTTTGATCTCTAAAGTAGTGCCGTAGCTTTGAGGACACGTAAAAATTAAACACAATTATTTCCCATAGAAATGCAGACACACAAAAATCATCTTTACTTTAAACAAAAAAAAAATTCCTTGAAATCTCTTAATAAATATTTTATAAAAATCTTGGAAATTTGTAGGAGTTCTGTTTTCATTTTAACATGTCATTAATACTGAGGCATTTATTAGAAAAGGGATCACCTTGACAGTTGCTAAACAATATTTGACACATGGTTTAGCCATTATCCTTATAGTACGTTTTATGTAAACAAGTAACAAACAAAAGACCATAAAGTAACTAATCATGACTTAAAAATGATGCTACCGAAAATAAGTATTTAGGAGAAACATTTAAAACAATAGAGTAAATGACATTGGTTTATGTTCAGGGTCATGTCAGCATGAAATCATACAATAGAATACTGGTTATTTTACTGCCTTTTTCTCTTTTATTTTCTGTGCCTTGATGATTTTGATTTAAAAGGATGCCGAAATTTTTATTGAGAATTTTTGCAAGAAAAAGTGAACAATAAAGAAGTAATATTTTGCTTAGTTTGCAAAAATATTGAATGAAACAAAAAATTTTCGTTTATTTGTTATTAGTTTTCTGTTTGTGATAATATCACAAAAAGTCAAAAAACAACAGTTATATTGAAAAGTCGGTAAAAACTTCAAAAGACATTAAAAAGACAATAAAGGATTTATAGCCTTATCATGTTGTGTTGCTACAGAAGTTTCTTCTTAATAGTTTGGCCTTCGATTCTTTATTTCTATTTTTTTTTGTAATTTGTACTATTGCATTTGGTCACAGTAAAAATCGTTTTTTTTTTGTTTTGGTAGAAAATTTAAAATATGAGAGTAAACTGTTCCTCAAAATAAACTTGCATAATATATCTGTAATTTTCTTGAATAAGCGTGTATGTGTAAAATCGATGTTGCCTTAGAGCCGAAATACTTTATTTTAAATGCTACGGACTCTGTGGGATTTTTATCAAACTTTTTTTTTGGACAGTCATGTAAACATATGTGGTAAGAAGTTTGTGTAAAAATTTCTGGCGAAAAATCCCTAAGGGTAAGATCCTAGAGAATAAATAAAAAAATAATTTGTCAAGTACACTAAAAGTGTATGCAGAAAAAAAAAACAGTTGTTAACATTGAACTAATTCAATCACACAAGATTTTTTACCTGAAAAATACTTGTTCAAAAAGTAACAACACATGTGGCTATGTTTTTTTTTAACTGCAATAAATTTCCAGCACGCAATTGTAAGTCGATTTAGTTCATTAGAGCTAAATAATATTGGAATGAACTAAGAAGTTACGTTGTTTTTAGACAAAAAAATACGGATGGGTGCATATTATTAGCGAAATTTTTGATCCATGTAAAAAAGCATATAATATAATGTAATTTGACATCAATAACTCAAAATCGACAAAAATGGACATCCGCGCTTGTTCAAGCAAACCACAGATATCTACTACTGTCCCTGATCCCTTTTCGACCCATAACGACCATTAATGATTGTTTATTGCAGCTAACCGACACGCCACTCACTCACTGACATGGTCCATTGCCAGCTTTTGCTCTAGACCTTTTTGATTTCTGACAGACGGCTGATTTTTACCGCCTTCCATTATCATCACTGAGTCCGTAGTAATCCACCGGAAATTACTTAGTGTGAGAATCCTATATTTAAAATATATATAACGGCCTGTATTTCTTAGCCTACTTGAGGAGTACTTTTTCAAAAGGGCTTATTTCCACTTACGACCTTGAACAAACCTAAGAATGCCATCGCCTTTGTCATGCTAAACTGTATCCTCTAGTTCGAAATCAACTACCAAGAATGTATATTTAAATGTATAATTAGACAGCACAGTTTCATACCAAATGACTCGTTACCACTTACCGCTTACCGCTTACGGCCATTGCACGTCCTACGCCGCTGGCAACTTTATTTTTATCCATGTGCGATAATCGCCCATTGAAGTTTACACGCACATTACATGAAAGTGTCACATTTCTATAAAACAAGCATTTAACTTTGCAATTTTTTCATGTGTTTAGTTACACAGGTGAACGTAAACTTAAGTTTGAGCTTTTGCAGTCTGGGGAGGTAGTGAGCGCCGGCTATTTTTAAAATAAAGGAGTGACTAGTTTTCTAAGATTATGATAATTATATACTATAGTTATTAGGTTAAAGTTCGTAGCGTTTAACTCAGAAAGAATTGGGAATGATTAATATTCCAAGGAACAAGGGAAAAGTCAACATCAACTTAATTTTTCAACGCACACAGCAGAACAGAGTAGCGCCACTTTCGGAAGCCGCTACACTTCCATCGTCAATGCTCACATGTGTTTTGCTTATCACCACTTATCAGGGGCTTCTGTTGAAAGTGATTTAAATTCTTATATACACACAACTCTTTTGTGAAAATTGATTATGAGTATTAAATCAGTCAAGCTGATGGTTACTACACCTTCTTATCAGTAATTCCTGGTGTAGCAGTTTGACTTACTGAATATAGCATTACAAACCTTAAGCCTAATAATAAATTTGGATTCACAAGCAAATATGTTCGAAGTAACCATATTAACAATGAAACATTTTATTTTTCTCTGCTTGGTGTTATTGTAGGAAACAAGTAAGACTATAACGGAGGATAGTTCAACAAACTGAATTAGATTATTTAAGGAGATTTTGTATTTTACCCTTTTTTTTAATTTCAGTATAGAAAAGCTACTATATGCCATTAATTAATTACTGCTGCATTATATATTGTGTGGCTTTTTTAAAGAGATTTTGTATGACGTTTGGACAATTTTTCTATGAAAATTTTTAAAATTATTTACGTTTGGAATACGAACAATTGTGTCGTCCGCTGGCTTACTATTAAATATGGAATGGAACATGATGGCCTTGTGCATCCCAAAGAAAGTGCGGAGAATTATTCCACAAGTCCTTCATACTTATTATTGTTATGCTGGGTAATATATATATAATTGATTCAATAACTTTCATTATTCGAAAATACGTATTTACCATAATTAAAGTAATTATATTAGAAAACTTATTTTTCATTATAAAGTCTGTGTTTGCTTTATTTATGTTTATGTATTGAAAAATTTGCTAATTAACATGTTTTATTCATATAAATGTGTTCCAATAAAAACTTATTAAAAACAATTTAAGCAAAACCCATTATATTTAACGTGGATATAGTACTTATAAACATACATACAACGTAATAAAAACCCAATAACATGATACAAGTGTTTTGTTGGTTAGTCACTTATGCGATATACGAATATAATTTCAACTTTTATATGCGAGGATAATCTGAAGAGGAACTTTTTCAATCTATGAAAAGAAGTAAATCTGTATGTTTTAAATAAGAAATATCATCAATTAAAAGTAGAAGTTATGTTTGTCCTGTTATTGTCTGTTTAGGACATCTTATTTTTCTGATTATTATATTAGTAGTATGTTTTCAAAAATAATTGAGAATGAGAAAAAGCTTTTTTGTAACTTCATTTTAAATATTTTTTTATTGGAGTTATATTCTTTTGCTGCTTCCTAAAGCTGTGCTTATACTCTCTGAGTTCTTGCATGATCTAAATAGCTGAAAGTGTAATATTGTGCTTAGTGTACACTTCTAAATTTTACATCTTAGCTCATTTGAAAATAGTATCTTTTCTATGTATTTGCTTCGATATGGATTGCAGAGCAGAACTTAGATAAATGTAAAGATATCTTAATCGCAACAATTTTATTCAGATTGTATGAAGACAACGATTTTAGAATTCGAAAGCCTTTTTTGAACTGGCAAATTGGTACCAACCCCCACTCACACTCACAAAATTATAAAATCATATAATTTTAATTTGTTGTCTCAAAAGTTTTATAAGTCTCGGCAACATTGTATGAATTGTGTTGGTTTTTCTGAAATTTTTACACACTCATGCAAATACAAGGACTTACTGACACTTAAACATACAAATAAAAGCAACTGCAAAATAAACTTTAGCCTGGAAAGCATGAAAAACACAACAGAAAAAAATATTTAACAACAGCAACAATACCAGAAAAGCTGTAACAGAAGAGAAATAACAGCAATATTATACTATGTACGAGTATAAAAGTTACACAAGTGGAAAAAAGTTATTTCATATAATTTCTTTTTTCGTTTTTAGTATCAATGTATAGTGAAGTGTTTGGAGTATATGACGGTATGATTGTATGTGCAAATTGTTTTAAGCTGAAAAGCACATCTGTAGGAATACCAAATTAACCATAATGAAAACAATGTTTTTATGGAGTGGCAAGAACTCTCTTAGAGCTAGCACGATTTTGTAGAAGCGGTGGAAAAAATAGCAGAGCGCAAGTATGATATATATTTACATTAGAGTTTTATGCATTCACATTATAGGTTAGGTCAAATTTAACACAATTTGCATGTAGATAATACCTTGAAGTGCATTATTCTTCCTGTAGAAGAACTTTAGTCTGCACACTTTTACAAAGCTTGGGTTGTAATAAAACCTTAAATGCATGTTAATAAGTATCGCACCCCTCGTCTGGCAAATAACTCCTCTAGTTTTCACTACACTGCACACCTAAACGTACCGACTTACCTTGTAATGATACTATCCAGGAATGCTATCGATTTTTTAAGTATGTACTAGGAGTACACGAAAGCCAAAACGCAATGGATATCTAGCAAAGTGTGCTCATGAACAGCTCTTCACTAAAAAAATACTCACAAACAAAGTAATGTTTGTTTCTTTAAAGAGCCAATGTATGTGTGAATGTTCTTGTTCAGAAAATATTATCACCAATAAATTTTCAGACAAAAGCTTGTCTAAAAATAAATTTGGTTTTCAGTAAATATTCTTTACTAAATCAATAAATATTTTGCTTGACTTTTATTTAAGACGCAAACACAAATAACAACAACAAAACCTCGTTTTCATGTAGTAAAAAACAATCCCGATGTCGACCTACACACAACAACAACACCAACAATGATAGCAACAGGATGCGACTGTACAAAGTTTTTTACTGAAGACCTTTAAGTGAATCAATTCGCTGTGTTAATTCCCATAAATTTTTTAGAGTTTTTAGATAAATATTCAGACTTGCACATATAACAATAGATGATGATGACCCAGACAAAAACTTTGTTTGATATACTACAAAAAATCCAGTAAATATTTTTGGTTGAATATTTGTTAGTATTTTTAGACTAATTGTTTTATAAATTCAGACAAAAATATTTGTTCAATTCACAAGCTCAGTCGTATGTCTTATCGTTTAAAAAAAGACGACACTTTCTTATGTGCTTGTGAACAGACAAATTTGTTGTATCGTTATTTTGTCGTACTTTAAAGGTTAATTGAATGTAGTCAATTCATTATCAGTCAATAACTTATGCCGAAAAACGAATTTTGTTATTATTTACAGGTTTAGTGATTTCGTTAATACATTTAGCAATTTTTCGCTAATTTGTGATTTTTTCGTGATTTTTCCGAAGTTTTTCGTTTTTAACGGTGTTGGCGATTTCTAATCAATTTTAGGGCTTGTTTCCGATTTTGCAACTTTTCGCGAATTTTGGCAAAGCTTGCGATAAAAGCGACTTTTTTGCAAGTTCTTAACTTCCTTACAGTTTTGCCGATTTTTAAGCAATATTAGACTTTGTTATCATGCCGCTATTAGCAAGTTTTTGCGAATTTTCGCTATATATGTAATTTTACCAAATTTTTTGCATTCCTCACAGTTTTAGTTATTTGTAATCAAAATTATTGTTTTATTAAAATTTTGCAATTTTTCGCGAATTTTCACTTTTTTTCGCGACAGGCGTAATATTCCCAATTTTTTGGCTTTCTTACATTTTTAGGGTGTTTTAATTAATATTGCGCTTTGTTATCTCTAAAATTTTAGCAAGTTTTTGCAAATTATCATAATTTTTGTGTTCTCCCCAAGTGTATGACTTTCCTTACAGTTTTGGAGCTAGTTTAGAATATTGCAATTTTTCGCGAATTTTCGACATTTTTGCGATATACTTGATTGAGTTATTGGCATTTTTAAAGCTCGAGACACTTTTAATCTATTTCAAGCCATGATATCGATGTTTACATTTATTTACTTTTGATTTTGCAAATAATTATAATTTTGCGAAGTTTTTTGAACAACTCTTCTACAAGCTGTTATATCTGGTTTACTTTCTATATCTTATATTTGTTTAAAAATTAATCTAGCAAATAAAATATTCCCAGACAATACAACTACATATTTGGAAAACATATAAAAATCAGTCATATAATTATAACGCACTTTTGTATGAGAATGGCTAGCAACAAAAATACAATATTGTATAATTAGACGATTACACAACACGACGTTAATGCGAGCTTGTGAATTGAACAATTGTTTGATATTTTTCAGAAAATCCAGTAAGTCTTTTCGTTTATTTTCGGCAATTGTTTTGTTTACAATTTGTAGATATTTTTAATAAATTAATTTAAAAATATAAACAATTTATTCACTGAAAAGAAACACGTTTTTTTCAATGAAATTATAGAGATATTTTTGCCTATATTTACAGATTTGTGTAGGTTCATTTCTAGACAAAATATTTACTATTTCATTGCATTCCTTTACTGAAAAAGAAATTTAGTTTTTATGTGTATCAAACGATCAATTTCAAACAATTTCGACACGGTTTGGATTTTAAGCATCTCCGAGTTTAATAAAACTTGTCATCTTTATTAAGAATTAGTCAGATACATCTTATGGTTCCTAATTTTATAAATAATTAGTCATATTCAAGATTGAATAACTCTAGAGGGCATCATCAGATATTAAGTGCCATATGCGTAACGAAAACTTGGCATGAACTAAGCAAAAGTGACGAAATTAAAATTCACCTTAACCTGTTACTATCCAGTCAAATTTCGTCACTTATGTTAAGGTCACGCCAAGTTTTCGTTATGCATACGACGGTAATAGTTTGAGTCCCATTCGAAAGGTTTCATTCTCTTCTTAACATATATTGATTAAAAAGGACAAAGCTTCCTGCTATAAGTGCCTCTAAAATGCCAACGTATCATTGAAAGACTTATTCCATATAAAACCAACGAGTGAGTGGGCCCCACCTCCTCCAAATCGAACTAAACTTGATATGGTAGTTAAGCCTTGGACAACTAACATTTCACCAAACAAAGTTAGAGGAGTATTTACAGTGCTTCCTGGTGTCAGTGCACCGATATATTGGCACAAAAAAGTGGGATATACATTTGAGCAGACCCACCTACCTACACTTGCTTTGACGCGCTGAATCCGAATTTGAGGTTCGTTTAGCTCGTACATCCTCAAAGTTTCGAGAACATTGCGAAAAACTGTAGTTTTTCGAGATTTTTACAACTTTTGCAACTTTATGGTAATCTTAAGGGTTTGCGACCCAAACGGACCTCAGAGTCGGATTTAATGGGTCAAAGCATATGTAGGCATCATACTAATTCTTGCGCAGTGTGATGCGCACATAGCATAGACGCATACATATCACAGACACTTAATTTTTAATTGCTCCATCTCACAATGCAGGATATATTTACTGTATGTTTTGAAATAATACCAGCTTTGCGTGTTACACTGACATTCTCAAATCGTTCTTGTATAACGTCTATTGTGTTACTTTCTGTTGGCTGCTTGACCAAAATGTCATTCATGCAAAAAAAACGCTTACGTTCTCTGAAGTAATGCCCTTGGCTAACATTTTCGAATTTGGCCACCATACTGAGAGAGAGAGAGCAGCGTTTGTCGTGAAATCGGCCTAAAGTCCGAAATATTTGAGCTCCGTAATTTTGAGTTATTGGCTGAATAATAGACAACAGATTGATTAGATGCCACAAAACAACAGATCGCCAACGTATGTAAATTGACGAGTCCGTTATTTGTATGCAAATTTTAATTTTTTATCATGAAAATGTTTAAGTCTCACTCCCAAAAAGTTGAGGCTTGAAAAAGTCGGAAAATATGATCACATCATGAAAATTTTTTTTCTTAAAACTTGTTGTCTGTGCAGTTTTCAATAGCTTTTGCCTTAACAACTTTTACCTAACTCGTATACTTAAGAAAATAAACAGCAAAATATCGAAAAAGTCCATAACTATTAAAATAACAAAAAAAGGCAATAAATTTGCAAAATTCGGTCAACTTTTTAGTTCCGTTTCTTTAGTTATTTGGGCAGCTGAACGCGAATCTGAATTTCAATTTCTTTATCAATTTTAGTTTTCGAGATATACCGTTATTTAAAAAATTAAGTCACTTGCACGATATATATTAGAATAAGTGGAGAATGGTTTGCCCTATTTAGTACAAAATAAAAAACAAAAGTCGACAACATAATTATATTTAAACCTAGCAAATATTGGTTCGAAATCTCTCCATTACTTTCAGAGATATCGTAAAAGTTTAAGCCTAAAAATTAGAAGTTTCATAAGAAACTTGAAAATTTTTGTGATTCAAAATTCATAAAAAAAAATACCAACGGCTCCATTTATTTTCAAGTATCATGTAGCTTAATATCTCTCAAAGAAAATAAGCCCTTTTTCGTTGAAATTGGCGTACAACTTTTGATTTTGTTCAAAATTTTGTGGGAGAAATTTTAAAACTTTTATGAAATTTTTAATTTTTAGTTCCAAATTTTTTCGATATCTCTGAAAATAGTGCCCAAATTTCGTAAAGATATTCGCAACTTTAAATATAATTTGTTACCGAAATTTTGGTTTTTCTTTTTTACTGAATAGGGCAAAATATTCTCCAGTTATGGTAATATATGTCGTGCATATGCCTTCGTTTTTGAAATAACAGTATATCTCGAGAGCTAAAACTGATAAAAAAAATGGAGTTCATATTCGCGTGCAGCGGCCCAAGTAACTAAGGAAACAACTTCATTTTCTAAGGAACGAAAAGTTTGCCCGAAATTTTCAAATTTATGGGCTTTAGTTTTTTATTATTATTCTAATAGTTATGGGCTTCTTTCGATATTTTGCTGTTTATTTTGTTATATATACGATTTAGATGAAACTGTGTAAAGCAGAAGCTATTGAAAACGACACATACAACAACTTTTTATAAGAAAAATTTTCATGATGTGGTCATATTTTTCGACTTATGGCTAATCATGATGTATAAATATAATTTAGTCAAATTTGAGCCGCAAATCGGCACAGGAAGGCGTGGTCCCAGGGGCGTAAAATTTTTTCGAAATAATTTTTGCATCCAGCCTCAACTTCTCCACTTATTGCTACCCGATTAAGTGTTCGATTAATTACGAATTGGCTATTTTCGATTAACGATTAAATTGGTTAATTTCGTTTCGCATGATTAAGCCCAATTCCAACACGTGTAAACCAAATATAAGAATCTTTAAGCTTACTTACATGTTTTTATATATAATACATTTATATCAAATGCTTTTTTGTCTGATTAATTTGAAGAATTGTTATGTTTGTTGTGTTATTGTTAATTTTTTCTCATAATATCTCAAAATAATTAATACATAATTTACGTATTTATCATTATCGAAATTAATTAATTTTTGAAAAATTTTTATTAATCGGTTTACCGATTAATTCGAAATCAACTGATTACTAACCGATTAAACCATACCACGATTAATGAATCGAGCCATTAACCGATTAAAATAGAAACCCGATTAATTGAATACCTTTGTACATACACTTGCTCTAATTAAAAAGCTCTTATTTAGTGTTTACGCTGCTATTAAGCATATCACTTCTTTAAACAAAAAATACTTATTAAAATAGGTGTTTTGTCCTTATACATATACACAATCAAATGACAAGTAGTTGCTACTTTGCGACTACTTTTAATACGAAATATTGGCTTATTTCGCAGCAACAAACAGTATTCCAAAGTTGAATTTAAAATACTGCTACTTCCATCGCAACTGCTTTTTCTAGAATCATATTGTATGTTTATATTAATCCCTTAATCACATTTGTGACATTTAATTTGGTGTGATGTTTGTAAGCATTTTTTTGTTTGTTTTGTATTATTGTTCTTGTAGCTGCACCAAACTATACCATGAACATGATGTCAACAGTACTCATGAAGTTGATGTGAAAGATAATGATGATGATGGTGGGGCAAATTCTGTAGGCATTGTACTCATCGGTGTTCATGTTGCCGCTCATGTAAAGAGATTTTCACAAAAAGCTTAAGGGTTTATACGAAAACGAAGACATACATATATTCATACAAATGCATCCAGGCGTACTCTTACATATAGATTCAACTGAAATCTAAGATGAGTTTTTGCAACATGCTGTTTTAAATATAATTTTATATACTGGTAGTTTTCATTTAGTAAGTCTATATAAAAATGAATAAAATTGCAAAACAACTGTGAGAATTAAAAAGAAGAAGAAGAATGTTACAAAGAAACGTGCACGAAGTCACAACACTTAGAAATACAACTAGAGCGTGTACTAGCAGTATTATAAATGTATATGTGAGTGTTCGTGTTTTTGCTAGACTGCCATTTTATAAATTTGTTTTGTGGTTGTGTTGATTTCCGCTTTATACACTTGCAATCTTTGTTTGTTTTTTTTCATTTAGTGTGTATTACAAAAATGATATTAAATGGAATTTCTGTACAAGTTTGTATTTCTCACCACAAGAGAATGTTACAAATGTAAGAAATCGTTTTAGAAGAGGCGGTAAAACTTTTTATCATGAGGGCCTGATCATATGACTACTGCTTTACATTAATTTTAACCCTCTGCGACTGGCGTGGTAGTCTAGCAGACGCTAGGAAACAAAAAACATTGTTTTACGCCATAATTATACAAATATCGATTCTGCTGTTTTCAGTACCTTTTTATTACGCACTTATGTGTACATTAGTGCGAAGAAAGCAATTGAAACGAGCGCACGCGTTCATGTGAGCATAAAAGTGTCCACAAGTCTACCACGTCAATATTGAGGTAGACCTGACAAAATACGTTATAACTTTTTATTAAACCATTGATATTATCTCTCTTTTTCTAAAATTAATGTTAAACTTTTTACCAAAAAAATTAAATATGACTATTTTTTTTTGTTTTTTTATGTGTGTAAGTTTTTTAAGGCTAATATATGACATGACAATAATTTTGTTTTTAATAAGATTTGTCGTTTTGTTTTCAACAAAAAATTACAATAAATAACAAACTAAAACATTAAACTAAAATCAAAAATATTTTCAGTGGGTTTACAAACGGAACTTGGAAAATATAAGCACTCGAAATAGTATCTAGCGTACTACCACGTCAGTGGAATTATGATAACGATGTCACGTCAGTCGCAGAGGATTAAATTAATATTATATTGTTGACTTTAAAGTTAGAAATTAAAGCTTTTTTGGTTTTTAATATTAAAATATTCTGCCAATTACAAATCTCGTAACTATGGCAACATTATTAAGTTTTCTTTGGCATTTGTTAAATATCCCTGGGAAAGAAACCCTGTCACAAGACAAGTCACGTGACTGACTCCAAAGGACTAGCAACCGGTTCGAACTCTAGAGCTTCCAAGAGAGTGACTTGCCACTTTTACATGGCGTTATCATTGGAGGAGGTCAATTGACCGAATTATAATACTCACTGATAGGTTATAGCCACAAACTTAAGATATTTGTCCTATGATGTCTTCTTTAATACTAGTCAAATTACTGTACTTTGAACATCTATTTATGATTTGTAAAAAATCTGTTTGAACAGTGTCAAATTTGTTAATTTTTTCTAGTTAAGTGATGTGTTTTCATTTCACCATTCATTGAATGTGTAATTTGCAAAGTCTCATAAGAATCAATATGGCGAAGAAATAGCTGTCGTATTATCTGATTACGACAAAGGGACACAAACATAAACAATTTTTATTTAATTTGAATAAAATTATAAACAATTACAATCAGTTCGCATTACCAAATAATTAAAAAAAAATAGTTTTCCTTATCGTTGACATCACAATATTCAGCATTCAGTTGGAATCATTCTCTCATCTCTTTCGACATACAAAAAAATCCAGCGGAGACAACATAAAAACGACCGTAGAATTATTATATTTTGTTGCTTATTGCTTGAGGCGTAGAACACGCAATTTTTTCCAAAGATTTTCCACATTCATGGGGCAGGTAGTGCATAAAATATATATTTCCAATGTAAAAATATGAAAATGTAATATCATGTTATAAAGGGTGATTCATTTAGACCTTTGTTTTTAATTGTAAATAAAATACTTTAAATATAACTGGATAACGGAATATTAATTTCATTTTAATATTGATCCTGGCTACGCTGCAGGTGGTCATTTCGGAAGGGCGCATTTTCGATCACTCTCTCCAGCATTCACAGAAAATAGTAAATGTTATTGTCGGTAAAGAAATTCAATTAAATTGTTGAGATATTTCTGTATGAATTTATCTGCATACTTTTTTTACGACGGTTTCTAGACAAAATATTTACTAATTCATTGAGTTTCTTTACTAATAATGAAATTTATTTTTTTTCTGGAAAGAGTAATCGACAATTGCAAGTGACCAACTTTATCATATCCGGGATCAACTTTGAAATGAATTTTTCTGTAGAACGTAAATGGCAGATATTATTCTGTCAGGTAATAATTTAGACACCGACATCTAATTCTATTTTAAGTGTTGTATTTACTATTAAAAAGCAAAGGTCCAAATGGATTACCCAATATTGTCAGGTGACATATGTTGACACTTTACCCGAATTTGCTGTTTTCAAGAATAAATAAAAAATATTACGAAAATGATGCGAGATTGCTTGGCAATAATTGCTCGAGAAATCAGCTGAGCAATCGTTGCGCAATGGATTGCCCCCATTACAATTCGCGGTCCATATTAGGGATGGGCAAAAAAATCGATATATCGATACATCGATATATTCTTAAAAATATATCGATTGACGATATTTTTAATTTCGATTTATCGATATATCGATATTTTTTTGCAAAAATATATCGACAGTATCAAATTCGATATTTTTTTAGCATTGGTTTTGTTTTTCGTACAATTTTTAAAAACATTTCGGCACAGTATTCATCAAATAGAATATTAGTAACAAAATATTTTGTTTTAGTTATAATATTTAGCCTATTCGAAAAATTACCATTTTTTGAGTGTAATTTTATTGATGTATGTCTCATGAAATATTAGTGGAACAGTAGGAATCTTGGAAATTAACTCTTTCCAGCCTAATTATTTATAAGAAAGGTACTTTTTTGTTTTATTTAAAAAAAAAAAATTTGGGGACTACGTATGAATTATCATAGTTGAAAAAATATCGATATTTCGAGATGTCGATATTTTTTATTCGAAATATATCGATGCCGATCGATATTTAAAAATATATCGATATATAGAGATATATTTTTTCACTTGCCCATCTCTAGTCCATACGTCCCAAATATTATGAACCAATCAAATTTGACATTTCCGGCAATAAATATTACTGCCTGGAAATCGAGTTTGCATTATTTTCATACTCTTTCAGTGACTACATTCTTATCACGGGTTTTTTAACTTTCTCAAAAATTTTGTTCAGACCTGTTTAAAGCATTTTTTTTTATTTAGAAACAAACTGTACTATAGAAAGGGAAAAGCCATCCGTACTTAGTTTTAATACTTAAAATTTAAATTTTTAGCACTCACACCTTTGGCATGTTTTGTTCAATGTGTTTTCATGTAGTTGACATTCTTAAGCTTTTTCACTGTCGTACTTTGGCTTAAATAGTATTTCGCTCTGCAAGCAGTCAGACAGAAAGACAACCCAATAGACAGACAGAAGGTACATAGGTACATATAGATAAACTATGGTTAAAACTGTTATGCCATGACACTTTATTTAGCTCTTGTTCACAAGTTGTTTTCTAAACCATTTCATCGACTTTTCTTTATGCAATTTTTATGTTTTATTTTATTGTTTTTCTAGTTAAGGTTTTGTTTGTGGCACTATTTACACTAACAGAAAAAATAGAATATTTTCAAAGTGATACAGTCATATATAAAAAGAAAAATGTAGTCAAATCGTTCTACGCACATCCTTTATTTTATACAGGGATTAGGCAGAATTATTTCGGAGACATAATGGCACATTTTGCGAGCGGGTAGTTCATAAATTTTGCAAAAATGTAAATGTTTTTATGCATTTTTTAATTTTTTTCTGACACTTTAGACTTATTTTGAAATATAAATATACCGAAAATTGAATAAAAAAACTAAATTTATAAGAGGCTAAAAATGAGCTGTTAGACTGTTAAGCTGTTAAGACTTATTCTGAAAACGAGACGCTTAGCGTTGATGAATTTTATATGGGGTTTTTTTTTAATTTATATTTCATCAATACAAAATTTATTAAGGCAGCGCATTTTACAAAGTAAGGCCGTCTGTTTTTTGTAAAAATAAGGTCTAATTTCCCGTAGTGTCACACATAGGTCAGCTTTAGATCTTTAACTGGGTGTCTACACTAGCCACGAACTTGGTATGAGCATCATGTCGGACATCACAACTGGCTAGTGTAGACGGCTCATGTCCATGTTTCTCCCATGCTCTGACATCGATGTCCGAACATATGGCTGAGCATCAATTCTCGCCATGAGATTCGCCGCCAACAACCATTTTCAATTGAAAGATAATATTCCATTTCTATTGCACTACCACAAAATACATTGATGAGGCAGAACATGAAATATACGTATTCACTAAGAATTTTATGATTTCTTTACAGTTGCTCTGGCGGCGACATGTTCATGTCATGTTCAAGTCGATGGCTCATGAAGAGGTAGGGTAAAGCTCGTCTGGCGCATGGTAGTAGTGTGCCAGTTTATATATACAAACTTTTAGTTAAACAGCAAACTAACACAATTTACCAGTGATTTAATTTTCGTATGCATCTTTCACGTAAAGTTTGAATATATAGGAATTGTAATCACATTCAACAGATCCACCTCAAAAGTCGTGATAAGCAAAAATATACATGAGCACTGATGATGGAAGTGTAGCGGCTTCCAAAAGTAGCGTTGCTATTTTCTGCTGTGTATATTGAAAATTAAATTAATGTTAATTTTTCCCTAGCTCCTTGGAATATTATTCATGCCTGACTCTTTCTGAATGTAACATAACGAACCTTAGCCTAATAATCAATTTGGATCCATAAGCAAATAAGTTCGAAATAATCATATTAAATTACTGTTCGGCATGCTTGATTCTTTCTGAATATAACGTTACGATCCTTAGCCACATTAACAATTAGCTCCATTTTTGGCAAAGTTTCCTCGACTACATGGATTGAGTTAATAATTATTTTTTTGCATATCATTGGATACCCCCATAGTGAAGAGGATAGTGTGCGACCGGGTGGTCGCAAGCTCGATTACTGCAAAATCCCTGGACGTTTCTCCAGAAAAAAAAGATTAAACAGTATGTGGGTTTGTTTGTTTGTATCATCGTGTATTAAAAGTTATAAGATATTTTTATGCACATTAAACAGTAAGAAATCGAGCAAAAAATAGAAATATAAAAATTCAAAGGAAAATAATTTTGCAATTATCAAAAATATGTTAATTAAAAAAAAACATTTCCTTCACCTACAATCTAAAACACTTTCGTTGCAAATTATGTCGATAATAGTCGGCGACACTTTACTGATTATTATCGACCTAAAATTAGACAAGCATTCTCTTTGTTGATTTTTGAACAAAATATGTTTAATACAAAAAATAAAATAAAAAAAACCCCCGCGAACCGATTGGCTCTGTGCAGCTTCGAACTGTGACCTCCTGGCTGATAACACTAGTTCACAAAAAATGCACCTCAAAAATTAAATGTTTTTTAAGCTAAATTGGGGCTGCTGAACACGGTTATGGCACTAATTTCTTTTTTATAACAACCGTTTTCGAGATATTCGCGCAAAACTAGTTTTTTGCAGTTTGTAAAGATATTTCCAAAAATCTTGAGTATTGTTTACTTGAATTGAGCAAATTTGGCATTGTTGCATAAATATGTTTTTCCTCTTTATACTGTGTTGATCAGATAAAAATTCACTGAATTACAAGCCTTTATATTTGAAAAAAATTAATTGTTGCGTTCTTCAAAATTCACCATTTTGAAATGTTCCATTAAAGCAAACAAAAAGCTTTATTTTTTTTTTGACCCATATCTTAAAAAAAAATTTGTTCCCAAATTGCAAAAAGTAAAATTGTTAACATCGGGCAAAAATTTAGAAAGTTACATTAAATTTAGTGAGAACATCCTAATTTGAATTTTAATAAAAATAATTGTGTATGGAGTATGAACATAAGAAAAATGCCAGTGGGGCAGAATTAATTATTTTGGAAATATATCAACCATTTCTAACTCTTTAGTCCGATCAGTATAGAATTTTACATGGAGATATCAGATGAGTGTTCTTAATTAATTTAGAAAGATGAGCTGCACATATTTCTCAGGTTCAGAGGTATGAAGTGCAAAGTAGTGCACAACGGTCATGTACAATTTTGCAGCGCTTGACATTTCTCTGTTTCTCACTCGATTCGAAAAATTATACCATATATACCTTGTAAAGCTCTAAAAAATCTTTGGTTAAACAAATATCTTATATACTTAGTGAGGTATACTCATTTTAATATTAAAATTTCTCAGTTTTTCAAATTATTGGTCCAGTAGTTTTAAGATATCGGATCCAAATAACAGCCGATTGTCACAATTGTTTCTTTGTAAGTTACATGACAAAATTTCGAACAGTTAAATAAATGTTCTTTCAGGGTTGGAAAATATATAATCTTTAAGTTGAAAATTGTAAACTTTTTAATTTATGACAATTTTACCATAATTATTTTCTCTATAAACTTTTTTTCTCAAGGGTCCAATAATTATTATATACATGTCTAAAAGTATCTTCACAGACATGATTGTAGAAAAACAACTTAATCGAATTTTAAATTTTTGGTGGGCATGCACCCTTTTGAAATCGACCTATTTTTTAGATTTATTGGAACTTTCTTAGGAAATCTAATGATTGTCTGAAACAAATCATAGTTTTCACATAAATTCCTATATAACTGCAAGGTTTAATTGGAAAATATCAATAGTGAACGATTTTATAACATTAAGAAAAAATTCAATATGCACATAGCTACATTTTTCCACTTCTTTTGCCGTACGTCTTTCATAAAAATTTAAATTATAAAAATCTGAATACAGTGTTGAAAACTACACATCATTTTGGTAACTTTGATATTCGATATGTGAACCTTTCTTTTTCAAACGAGTAAAAGTAATGGAATGGAAGCAAAAACTCGTACTGACATGAGTACCAACGAAAGAAAATTAAAATATTGATGTGTTCATTAAATATGTTGTAACTTTCTCAGATTTTGTCCGATGGAACTAACTTTATGCTTGCTATATTTGGAACAAAATTTTCTTTAAGATGTGGGTCTAAAATAAATTTAAAAAAATTATTTTGCCTTACTGGAACTTAAAATCGTACATTTAAAAAAAACATGAAAAAAATTAAGTTTTTCCAAATCTAAAGACCTGTAACTCTTTGAATTTTGATCCGATAAACACTTTTTGAATATGGACTGAGAGAGGAAAAACATATTTATGCAACAATGCCAAATTTGCTCAATTCAAGTAAACAGTACTCAAGATTTTTGGAAATAGCTTTATAAACTGCAAAAAACAGGTTTTTCGCGAAAATAAATGAATGTCATATTCATGTTCAGTGACCCCAAATTACCTTAGATAACATTTCATTTTTGAGGTGATCGCAAAAAGTTAAAAATTTGTGAACTTGTGTAATCTATCGTATCTACCTACCATTCACCCATAGGCGTATTATACTTTATGTTAAATTTTTTCACTTGGACTAAGTGCCAGTTTTTGTAAAACAAAATAAAGATTTCGTGTGAGAGTTTATGTTAAAAATAATAATAAAATACGAAATTTTGTTTTTGTTGTCAATATAATTTTTCACACGAAATTTTCGTTTTGTTTTACAGAAACTGTCAGTAAATATATTTAATTTGAAAAGTTTTTTCTTTAATAAAAATGTATGAAGTACATATTCTTAATTCATTGCATTATTAAAACAAGAACAAGCCTTAGAATTTTGCTTATACGTTAGCAATATTTAGTTACCAATACTTACAAAATCTATATTTAAAAACAGGCGTGCTTCTATTGTTTAAAAACTTTTCTGCTGTTTTTAGACATATTGCTTAATATTAAAAATTTTTATGTTATTTATACATACTTTGTTGAAAAATAAATACCTTTAACAGCAGATTTGTTTTTTTTTGCGAAAAAAATAGACAAATTATGTTTTTTTGTTACAAATAACTACAAACTCGATGCAATTTTAGACAACCATAATTTTTCAACACAAATTTAGACACTATATGATACCAAATTTCAAGTAATATTTTAGAGTGTGCTTGTAAACTTTTACGAATACCGAAATTCATTGAAATTGGATAATATTTGTAAAAGTTATTAGCCCAACAATTTTTTAGATATGAGTGTTAGTGCGCCTTGACACCAAGTATACTACTGCCTCCCAAAAGGGCAGTCAAAAGTTTAAGTTTCTGAAAGCTAAGATAATCTTCTATGAATTTTACATACATCTTTTTGTAATCGGATCGCAAGTTTCGAAGATACAGATTTATTAAATTTTTTTCCCGTAGTAATGCCACCTGCCCCTTATTCTGTTATTCGCTAAAGTTAAAGCTAAACCTCGATCGCTAAAATGCTGAACGAATACAAAATTGAAAACGTTTGGCGATGACATAAAACACTGACACTAATATTGCCTAATTTCGCAATACACATTGCAATATTGCATTCGTAACCAAAAATCGATAAATCGACTTTGTTGGTTTTTAGCGATAGACATTTAGCTTTATCAAGTTACAGAATAAAGGACCTGGTTATCAATTCGACTGACTTTTAGCCCACAGCAACTAACAAGTTTAGAAAAATACGGAGATTTACTTTCAGTGTACAGTGGCTATCCACTGGTTGCAACTTTCGCAATCATATCGCTTATTGTAGTTGTTGATGTCATGTGATTACCCCTAAAGATATGTACTTACTGCTGTAGTTATTTTTGTTGCTGTTTCGGCATGCTCCTATTAATACTTGTATTACTATATTTCTTGTATATTTTGTACGTTTCTCCGCCAACAGTTTTACATTTTATGCATTTGTGGAATTTTCATTGTAATGTTTTAAATATTTGTTATTAAGTCTATATTAAAGTATGTATATTAAAATCTACAGTTTAAATATACATACATATATAAGTATATATGTGCGTGGGATTGGATTGTTTTCCGAATAATATTTAGTACTAGAAGAGATGTTTTCAGTTTTTTCTATGCGGTGGAGTTTGTGGAGGACAATATATATCTACATATGTACATTAAGCCGACTCACATAAAAAAATATGGTTGTTACCCCTCTCATATTAAAGATCCGTCATTTTTTATGAGGTTTCGCAAAAAATTTGCGGGGTCTAGCGATGACCGCCCGTGAGCTGGACCGTGTCTAAAAGATTTCTATTTCTGTAGTTTCTTGCATGTTTTGGTATTTTCTCCCAAAACAACACATGAAAAAAATTACATCGTTTGAAAGATCTTTTCAAGCTGCATCCAATGGTGCATTAAACTTTATCATTCTTTATCATTCACACTCTAAAACATTACTTCAAATTTACGATCATATATTGTCTAAATTTGTGTTGAAAATTTCTCATTGTCTAAAATTACATCGATTTTGCAGTTATTTTATTAGAGAAAAAACCTTTCAAATTAAAGATATTTAGTCCAAGTGGAAAAAATATAACATAAAGTATGATACGGCTATGGTTAAATGGTAGATACGTCAGACTATGAATCAGGAAGTTGCGGTTCAAACCTGCACGCAGCTAATTGCTTTTTTAGTAAAAGCATTTTGTTCAAAAATAAAGCGTGTGTAATTTTTGGTCGATAATAATCTGTAAAGTGTTGCCGACTATTATCGACCTAATTTTCAACAAAAGTGTTTTAGAGTGCAGCAATGCGTTATTCCATAAAAGGACGATTTTTAAGCTATTTTAAAACAGGTGCTATTTATATGAAAATAAATATTACCTTTTTAGTATTATATAATTTGAGGCATTGCTGATGGTATGAATGGGAAAGTTTAACGCACCATTGGATGCACCTTGAAAAGATTTTTCAAACAATGTAATTTTTTATATGTTGTCTTGGGAGGAAATACGAAAATATGCAAAAAACTACATAAATAGAAATTTTTAGGCACGGTCCAGCTAACGGGAGGTCATAGCTAGACCCCTCAAATGTTTTAGGAATCTTCATTAAAAAGACCGGTCTTTAATTTGAGAGGGGTAACAAAAACATATTTTTCATTATCATAAAAGTCGAGTCGGTTTAATGTACATATATCGCTCCTTTATTGCAACGTAGTCATATCGCAAAAAAGTAACATTTTTAAGTTGCTGATGACAAAGTGTTCCTAACTACCTTCTTTTTATTAAAGAATTTTGAGAAACATATTTTCCCGACTAGAAATTTGCATGCAAACCCCTTTGGGATATAATTGGGATCATAATTGTGATGTAAAGCAGAAACTTATTTGGGCCCCGATTGGTTTCCTGTAGGAAATATCAAAATCTTGCGAAAATTTGCTAAAATCGGAAAAATGACCAACTCTAATATTGAACTGAAATTGCTGAAAGCATATCCAAGAGACAAAAGTCAGAAAATTAGTAAAACATACGATTAAAAATTTGTGTTAGATTTTCCCAACAAGTTCCCAATAGTTTCCCACTCGGGAAGCACCTATTTTAAGTCACTAATTTGTAGATGGGCTATCCCAATAAGTTGGCGGTCAGATCACTAATGAGATAAGTCTTTTGGGCTTGCCATATGCGTTCCCAATCGGTCTTCGATATGAGTATTGGGAAAATTTCTAGTCAGTTTAATCTAAAACGAAGTTATAACTACTAAAAAGCTAATACCGGTCATATACTTGCTAAAATTTTTAAAACTTTAAATGCGCTTTCACAAGAAAAATTTTTTTAGATGTGACTACGTTGCAATAAAGGAGCGATATGTACATACATATGTATATAATTTTGTGGAATGTTATTGGGTTTTGCAATTTGTGGCTTCCACCTATTATACCATTACTACAAATTGTAATTTGAAATTGGAATTTTCCTAATCGTAATTGACACTTAACATTGTTGGTTTTTCTTTTAGTTAGCCTTTATCATATGCTCATGTGAGTTCATGCTCGTACGTATATAAAATGTATGTATGTATGTAAGCAGGTGTAAATGCAGATGAGACATAAAAGGTAAACTATTTCTTTAGAACATAAATGGGATTTACGGTTAATTAGTAAAATAGTAAATAAAATGTTGAATACAATTTTAAAACAGTTGAAATTACTGCTAAAGTATGAAAGAATATTTGCATTTTAAAAATCTCAAGTGCTAATTTTATGTACTAGTTATATAAAAAAAAGTTTTTAACGACATCGAATTACAATACAATACCTGAAATTTATAGGAAATGTAGGGTTTTTTTAAAGTCTCTAAATTTTGGTGAAATATAAATATAAAAGGGTACTGTTGTAAACAAAGGAGTTTTGTAAAAATTTTATTTTTTTTGTAAAGCAATTTTTTAGAATATAATATATTTATAAAAAATATTCTATCGTATTTTGACAAAACAGCCTCCACTATAAAGCATTACATACAATTTGGGATCATATACTATGACAGTACTGTTGTCTGAAGTAGTTAGCTCGTTGACTACGAAGCAATGATGCCGGACTCGATCCCTGGGCCAGGTAAGTTATCATCAACATCATATATTTTTCTGGTGCACATTAGTGTGGTGTTGTTTTTGTTATGTTGGACTGTTTAAGTGATGAAGGTATAGCACTGGTTCGTGAGCAGTACCGGCAGCTATTAATACTCTTTTATCCTAATGTAAATCGCAGCACCCTTCTTCATCGGTATTGGTAGCAAAATTTATCGGCGAAGTAAAACAATTAATAAAATAACAACTTAACAAAGTTAATGTGTCTACCTACTTAACACCAGAGGTAAAATTAACAAAATGCGCAATATCAGAGTTGTAAAAGAACTAAAATTTCTATCTTCATCTTACTTCATTATCTGTTCTCTCTACTCCATTTCTTTCCAAAAGAAGGTAACACATTAATTAATTAATTAATTAACTGGTAGGCATTAAGTGCCAACTTTTCTTTAATATTATTATTACCAACTTATATATTTACTCGAGAATCCAAATTGATTATTAGGCTAAGCTTCGTAATGTTATATTCAGAAAGAATCAGGCATGATTAATGTTCAAAGAAATAAGGAAAAAATTAACATCAACTTAATTTTTCAACGCACACAGCAGAACTTAGCTGCGCTACTTTCAGAAGCCGCTAAACTTCCATCATCAGTGCTCATGTGTAATTTGCTCATCACCACTTATCAGGTGGCACTTTTTAATATGATTTCAATTCTTATAAATACAAAGTTTTCGTGAAAATTCAATACGAGAATTAAGTCACTTAATAACTTAAGTAGAACAAAATATCAGAAAAATGGGACTGAAGAAAAATAAACCAACGGTAACACTGGGAATAGCTGATAAAACAGTTTAGTTAACATCAGCCTAAATGATTTAATTCTCGTATCTAATTTTCAAAAAAAGTTTAAACAATAGGAAAATATTTAAATAATAGAAGTACGCTATATTTTTCTTTGGTAATCAAAATCTAATTTCTACAGTTTAAGGGATTTTAAATAAGTAAAAGTTTAGTAAGTATTGGCAAGTAAATATTGTTAAATTGGAAACAAAATGGTATGACTGTTGCTTCTTATAATAAATTTAATTAATTAAACAAATGATCCCTATACATTTTTATTAAAAAAAAACTTTTCAAATTAAAAATATAAATTGCACACAAAGAATAATAAGCCCATTACTGAATGGCAGATACGCCAGAATATCAGTCAATAGGTCGCCAGTTCGATGCTGCTAATTAGACAATCGATTCTTAGCTGTTTTTTATATTTTTTATACAAACATTTTTGTTCAAAATTAAACAAATTTAATGCGTGTGTGATTTTAGGTCAACAATAAGTATTGCCGACTAAAAAATGTTTGAGAGTGTAAGTACACTCTGTCTTAAATTGCATTGAGGTTGTAGTTATTTGTTTAAAAAAATTTTTGTTGTCTAATTTTTCGCAAAAATACAAATCTGCTATTAAAAGTATTTATTATTAAACAAAGTATGTGCAAATAACATTAACATTTTGCATATTAAGCAATCTGTGTAAAAAACAGCAGAAAAATTTTTAAACAATAGAGGCATGCCATGTTTTTCTTCGATCATTAACAAAATTCTAGGGACTTTTCTTGTTTTAATAAATGAAATGAATTAAGAAAATGTACCTTGTACATTTTAATTAAAGAAAAAACTTTTCAAATTATATATATATATATATATATGTATATATATATATATATATATATATATATATATATATATATATATATATATATATATATATATATATATATATATATATATATATATATATATATATATATATATATATATATATATATATATATATATATATATATATATATATATATATATATATATATATATATATATACTCCAAGTAAAAAAATTTAACATTAAGTATAATATACCTATGCCTGAATGGTAGCTAGGATAGACTATGAGACAGGAGGCCACGGCTCGAAGTTGCACACAGCCAATAGCTTCGCATATGTATTAAACATATTTTGCTCAAAAATCACCAAATAGAATGCTTCTCTAATTTTAGGTCGATAATAATCAGTAAAGTGTTGCCGACTATTATCAACCTAATTTTCAAAAAAGTGTTTTGAGTGTATAATTTTAAAGAAATTTTTATTATCAAGGCGTTGATACGTTCATTAATTTGATTTTTCATAAAATTTTTTTATTTAGAATGGACTATTCAAAACATGTAACAATGGGAAAGCCAAAGATAATTTTTGACAAAATAGTTCCCGAACTTAGTACCATGATGTTTTCCTTGCCACCGTTGCACGATGATAACGTCAGTTTATGGAAAAATGCCTTAAGAAATTTGGAGATTTCTATGTTTGCTTCAATCGTTAGTTATATTTTAATAGTTGGATACTTTTGTTCATGAAATGTGGCGAATTGTCGCTACACAACTTTTTTGGCAGAACATAAGTAACTGAAATGTTACACCCCGTCTTCACGAGATATAATTTTGTTCTAATATTTGTCAAACTTCATATATAAAAACATCAGAAAAATGTTTGTGCTATTTTTTCATATCGACTTGATTTTTGTCAAGACAAATCAATGGCTCGTGAAGATGTTATGAACCATTTGCATTAGGGTGGCCATATATGTTTAAAAGGGCTCCGATTCTAATTATCAGCCTCTCGAAATATTTGAATAGTCTTAAAACTAATGTGTACCAATTTATATACCGATTGCAAAATGCTTAGAGGTAGCTCAAAGCGACTGAAGTCTTAAAAAAAGAGATTTTTATTACCATTTTTCATTTCGCTCATCCGTATGTAACTAATTTTATCCCTAATTTCTTAGAACTTTTTTTCTCAAATTCCGCGGAGTTTTATCCTTTCAAAGTGTACCAAGTGTATCTACTTTACGATACTTTTATGTGTGTTTAACATCCATGGACATTTTGATATAAAACGCATTTAACATACAAAATTATAAAGGTACTGAAAAGATATTAGTCTATAAATATTTTTAAGGATGTCATTCGCAGTACCAGTGGAAATTTAAAGTTTCCTAAAATATTTTTCCAATTTTATTTACCGCTAGATTTCCCAAGAAATTTTCTATTATTGAAAATAGTCCAAATATGCCGTAGGTCGATTTTCAAACCACTAAGGTGGCAATTTATTAAAAACTTTGTCATAAATTGTCATTTTGTATATCATTTTTAATAATATCGAAAAGTAGTTTTCACAATTTTGAATTAAAAAAAAATACATAGCTCTTCTTTAACGACCCCTATTACAATAAAAAATTTTAAAGAGGGTTCTAAAATACAAAGAATTATAAATCTTTATTGAAATAACAATAACATGTCAGTAACAAATCATCTTTTGCAACCAAACAAATTATTTAAAAACCTCCTTTGTTATGAAATCTGAAACCTTTTAAGGTTGGTAACATTATATCAAAAAATAACTGTTCTATTCATACCTTTGACATTGTTTTTTTTTCTTTATTATAAAAGGGACAGGAGAAGGAATAATAAAAAATAAAGTACTTTATGTGAAAGTGTTACCATTCCACCCCTTTTTGGTGCTATATTAAAGGGCTTTAATATCCTTATTTCTATTTTGCAACAAAACTTTTATTTGAAAATCACACAGAAAAAGTCCTTGTTAAAAAAAAACACAATTTGATTTGCTTGTTTTGTTCAAAATACTAAATTAAAAGTGGTAAAGGTAGTGAAAAGAGTTTTATATAAATCAACAACATTTTACATTAACCGTCTTTCCACAAGTACCACTTGAAATAATGACGCATTTATATATTTTTTTCTTTCATGCCGAATGTACCCTACGTAAGGTCATTACAGTACTTCTTAGATTGCTCCTCTATAGATATGTATGTATATGGCATAGAATATGTCTTCCTTAATTTAACCCAAATTTACCGAGAATATATTTTATTTTAAATTTAAATAAAAGTTATTAACTCTATACCTATAGGATCTAAGAACGCCAACTTAGTACGTGAACTTTTTATACGACCTCTGGATCGGGTATAAAAAGGCCGTTACCAAATGGTCACGTCAGGCACTACATAGGTCTTTTTTGTTCATAGAAAAATGTTGGAAGCTCTCAATAAATATGTGTTTTTATTGCAAAATGATTACAAAACTATTATAGATACATAAGTACATATATTTTCTAAATTAAATAAATCGCCGTCAGCAGACCACATATATCGATATCTTGATGACCCATTATATCCCGTTACGAGTAAGTTTTCTTATTATACCCTCATATATTATTTCGTTATTAATGGGGTTTTCCGCATAAAACAGAGTCTTCATTTGACTTGGAGGCAACATGTTGGATCAGGCATTAAAAAAATATATTTCAAACTATTCATGTGGCTGAAGACTGCTGCAGTCTATATAATTCCCTTCAGGAAGTGCTGCAATTGAACTTGCAGAAGTTATCTCTTCCCCAGAGAATGCTGCACATGTCTGTTATCTTGTGGAAATGGATATTTTGAAATTTTAGGTTTTCTGTTTTTAAAGACGTGAATGATGACAAAAGTTCAGCCATTAAAAAAATCAATACAGAAATTTGCGTTAGATGGAAAGGGGTCTTATCCCTCCCCGGAAGACCCTACCTACGACAACGGCTTCACTAAGGATAAGTTTTGCAAACAAAGAACATTCTATATTAATAATAAATGTTTTCCACAGAATATCTACAAGGTAAAGTATTACAAGAAAAATTTCCATATAGTGCTTAATGCACCCATTTGGGAACAGAAAAATGTAACGCGTCAAAAGTGGGTGAGAAATGTATTTTCTAATATGTTGATTTATGTCAAAACTAAATATGACTGTTCGGTAGTATATATATAATAAAATATTTTTCGTAAGCACAACACAAATAAGAAGAAAGGGTAACTTACTTTTTTATGCAATAATTTTTCACTATTTGTAAATTTTCTTTAAAGGTTTTTGAAAAGGCCCGCTAATTTTGAAACACAAACCACAATTGACCTGCAAACGATTTGTAAATGTTAACATGTGTCTCTATGATGCAATGCAAGTGACTTTGTGTAAAATATTTTTGCATTTGGATTGCTGTGAAGCTTCTAATGTGACGGTATTTTGCGTTACCACATGGGTGCAACCGTACAATTTGGGTTAAGTCAAATTGGTGAAGTAGAATACAACAACAACACTCAAAACGATGAATACAATCATTGTTATAGTGGAAAAATTAACATCAACTTAATTTTTCAACGTACACAGCAGAACAGACTAGCGCCACTTTCGGAAGCCGCTACTCTTCCATCGTCAGTGCTCATATGTATTTTGCTTATCACCATTTGTCAGGTGGCTCTGTTGAATGTGATTTTAATTCTTATATATACACCTTTTTCGTGAAAACTGAATACGAGAATTAAATCACTCTGAAGATTTTCAGTATTTTCGCTGTATTTGTGTTATTTGTCACCGGGCCCAGATAATTGTTTGCAAAATGGGCTAATACCCTTCTTGATTATAGTTTTCCGATTTGAGAAAATGCGCAGTAAAACTGATATTTTGAACCGCTCTGGCTAAAATAATAAGGAGAAGTTTGAAAAAATTGCAGTGATCTGCTTTATAGTATTACGAATAATTAACGCACCTTTTTCTACAAAAAAAGGGGAACAATCTACTTGTTTAAAAATTTTGATTTAAATTGCGTATAACTTTTGACTGAGTAGCTATTTTTGAAAAAAATTTTGTCAGAATACTAAAAATATTGTTAGTAATCAACAAAAAAGTTTTTGCAAATCGGACCTAACTGTAAGCGAAAACCCATAAATGTAGTAGAAAATTTTTTAACTCTTAGATAGGAGAATCTACATGCAAAAGCTCTTTTTTATCAGATCAAAAACATCAACTTGGCATAGGCTTAAAATGTTTCAGAAGCCGAAGGTGAGCCACTTTGGGGTCTTGTGGTTCCGTCTCCTCAAAAGTGAAACTCAAAACTTAAGCTCTGCAGCACGTCTTTAAATGATGTATGACATTTTATAAGAATCGGACTGCGTGCTTAGAAACTGCAGATTTATACTAATTTTTTCCAAAATCCCCCACGTGTGCCATCTGAAGGAAAACGATTCTTTACATAATATTTGTTCAAAGCTGTTTTCTCAATGTTTTTCTGTAATCGGTGGTAAGAAACCAATTTAAATTAAAAAAATATATATTTTCAAAATGCTAAAATAATGTCTTCAAAATATTTAAGTTTGACATCAAAAAATAACGTTTATCACCTAGGAATTTTTTGTTTGTTTTCACATTCTAATTATATGATTTTTAGAGAATGGATCTGTGTAAAATTATTTTTAAAATTGTGGTCTGTTCCTGGTCAGATTCATGTTTATTTGAAACGTATAATTGCAAACTATATTTTTTAGTTTTTAAACGTTAAAAGCATAAAATTTATAGAGATTCCCAACATTCCCCATATCTGTTATATACACAATAAAGAACAGAAGGTCTATATTTGCATCCAAGTTTAACATTTTCCCACATGCAACTTAATTTAATTTTTGCACTCCATACTTTTTTATTTTTTCTCCAAATATTTGTAGTATTGTAAGGTGGGTGGGATATAGCGCCGCTATTTAAAGTTCGATCTGATCGCATTGCATATCGTTGTTTATGGCTTTACTGTGTCTTAATTTTTGGTTCTGATGGCTTTTTAATCAGACATCATTCTGGGGCCCACTTATGTCATCTCAGATCCTCCCCTTCTAATATAAAATCTCTTTCATGCTGCAATAAAGCCCTTCTAAACCCCATTTGAAGTCTGATGAAATTACAAAGCGTATTGTGGTTTGTGTATTGTTCTATTTTTCATATTTAAATATCAATAATGGTCTCTATGGTCCTTGCCCTTTACTGCACTGTATTTCAAATCGATATAGCAACGATTTTGTTCTGTTTTATTGAATTAAAAAAAAATCGAACTTTATTGTTCTTTTTTGACCGCCCACGGCTTGGAAACATATTGTACAACACCCATTTTCGCCAGTGATAAGACAAGTACCAATTTTTCTTATCAAAAGATTGCGGGTGATATATCGCAGCGTCTAATTAAGGTTAACTAAAAGTACCAAAACAAAATTTCTGTGCCAAAGTTTAAATTTTAAAATAAAAAAAAATCTGGTTGTGGTTGGAATCGAATAAGATGAAGGTAAGTAAAGGTCAAGGTTACATGTCTTACAATTAAATTCAGTGAGACAGCTTACGATTACCGAAATAGAGACTAGAGAATAAATGTGTGAAGATGTATGGTTAAATTAGCTGCTGGCGATTTGAATAGGCTTTTCAGAGCTGATGGTATCTGAAGTAAAACCAAAGCAGTTTTCACACGTTACCGTTAAAGTGGGTTTAAAGATCACACAAATCGACCAAAATTTATGTTTCTAAAAATCATTACACTTACTAAAGATTCTTTAATTATTTATATGTTTTAGCTGTATGATTGTGTGAGAATACTTAGGAGTGTATATTTAAAAGAAAAGTTTCAGGCAATATTCTTTTCATTTCCTCAAGTTGTTCCTTTATTTACCATCATCGTCATCGTTGCCGTCATCGACAACATCATTTTAACCCCTTATCATTATCATAAGTGGCAAAAGTACACAAGGTACGATTATATCGAAAGGGAAATATAAAAAAACAACAAACCGTTCTTTTCAAATTGCTGTTATTGTTATATTGTATACTTTTATTTGTATGTACAATGTACATTGTACATACATATATAAAAAAAAGTTGACAGACCAACTGTAAAAACAATTAAACTGCCATGTTTTTAAATTCTGTTGTAAAAGTACGAGAGAATATCCTTAAACGTAGTCTCGACCCCTTTAGTTTCTTTTACTGTTCCTGGTTCTTTATTGCTTTTATTCGTTTACGTTTCAGTTACTTTTGAATTTAATAAGTGTTTTGTTATTGTAAGCAAAATTCTTTGCAAAAGATTGTCAAATTTTACATTGATGATTAAAGTTCATTTTGTTCTGGTTTTAATTATAATTTATTTTACGGTTTGTAATTATTTTTATTAATGGTCGAAGTTTTGGCTAATGAAGTATTCATTGTGACAAAATTTCTTGCTTTCATAGGATATTTATATCTTTTATATAGATAAATAAAAAGAAATCTCAATACTGTTAACTTAAGGGGGGATTTTGAAAAGTTGCATGTTTCTGTTATGTAAGACTCATAATATAATTTGTTCTTAGCTCTATATAATTATATATTTGAAAATAAATATATTTTTAGAGAAAAAATAGTGAAAAATAGCGGCCATAAGAACAGCGACCCAAAGGATCTTTTGTACAGCTCAAATGTTCATAGAATCAGATAAAGACTTCGAATAAAGCCAATTATTCTACAGGATGAGTCTTGAAGATGCGTCCAACGAACTTCATTCTGCGCCCACTACTGCCGGATAGTTAGGTCTCATAGTTACCAGTGATAAATAGGTGTCGTCTGAGACAGCAGTGTCCAGTAAACTACCACGTTACTAATCTAAAGTAATTGATCTCCATTAGAAGTAACTTTTGGGATAACGTAAAGAACCGTTTTGCTTGTCGTGGACCGTGATGAGCTTTCTAATGACGAGCAAGTTCTATCTGATCCCCGGAACAAACTATTCTATCTTTTGACATAAAAACGTGAGATGCCAAAGGAATGTTCTGGTGTTATAAATCTACGTTGAGCTCTTCTGTTGGCTTCGTATTCAGCCCGTTCGTTTCCAGCATAGCCTTCATGGCCAGATACCCAGCGTAATGTCAGTTAATTTTGAACGCCAAATTCGCTTAGAGATGTAACACAATCCATGACATAAGAAATTAAGCGTTTGAGCTCTGCATGGCTATCTGACATCAAGTAGATGCTGATAACAAGTAGTTATCACTAAAAAAAATTTCAAACAAAAGTTTGTCTAAAATGAAATTAATTTTTCCGAAAATTTTCTTTACTGAAAAACCAGTCTTCTGTGTTTTAACCATTATGGCGACATACACATAAATAATAGCAACAACATTCATAGCTAAAGTTATGCGATGTCGAAATTCATACAATTATTATCAAACGTAAATAGCAACAAGTTTTTTTACTGAAGATTTCTGAGTAAATCAATTCGTTGCACCCTGTTGTTTCCTTTTTTAAATGTTGTTTCCTTAATTCCACTACGTCATAAAATGAGCCTTTTAGCATGACATTTGATCATAAACACAGTCGAAATTTAAAATTCTATGAATACGTTTTTTAGGATTCCGTACACTAAAAGTGTAAAGGTACCCCATTATTGTCGCTACGCTGTCCGTCTGCTTTTCCATCCGTCTGTCTGTATGTCTGTCTGTCTGTCACAGGCTGTTTTTCGGGAACCATAAGAGCTACGGATCTGAAATTTTCACAGAATATGTAAAACAACAAATATATGTCAGTTACAAATTAAAGGGTCTTTTAAAGAGAGCACGAAAACTTTTGAAATACTAATGTAATATACAGACACATATATAGACAAAAATCACCACAGTTAAAAAAATTGTAAGAAAACAAAAAAAAAGTGTAAAAATCGAAAAATCGCAAAAAAAACAAAAAACACCAAAATGAAAAAGCGCTAAAACCAAAAGATTTGCTAAATCAACAAAAAAATTTAAAAAAAAATGAGAAAATTGTTAAAATGAAATCAGGGCAAAAACTAAAAGGGATATATGTGTTTTCGTACGGAAGCCTTCGTGCGCGAGCTAAAGTCGCACTTTACTTAATTTATTTACACTTTTTTCTAATATTTAAAATTTTTCAAGTTGCTAATGCATCGATTTCATCATAACTTGGGGACGGGTAGTCCAATTTCATTACAAAAACACACTAGAAAACACTAGCCGATACACGACCGATCTTAAAATGTTTTTTGTTTGAATTGGTTTGATTGCAATAATCTTATAATATTTTTTTTTAAATCGGTGGGGAAATTTGGTCCCCCGAAATATTGATTATCGTAAGTTCCTCCTTTCATGGACCAATTTTCAAAATTCTTTTTTGTTTGAAAGGGTTTGCTTGCAGTTTGGTCACATAATTGTTCTATGAAAATCAAGGGGGGAAACTTCCATCCTCCCCACCACTGCAAATATTGATTATCGCAGATCTCCTCCATTTATATGGAAGGTTTAGCTCTGGATAGTTTAGCTCTTTGTATTGAAGTCGGTTTTATTGCCAGAATTATTTTATATGCTATGGTTTCGGAATTATTTGAGTTACGGATTAGAAGTGTAACTTCAGAAAATTCTTGTTTTGAAAACTTTTCTAAATCTTTATAGAGATACAAAGAAAAGTATACCCGAGTATATTGGAAATTTTTGTGAAATATTAATAAAGATATTATAAAGTAATGTTGTTCCAAAAATTAGCTGTGGAGACTTACGTATTCGACTTTTACATAAGTTTTTCTAACTATACACCTTTTTCAAATTTTCCTACTTGTGTGTATTTCTATGTGATTCTGTGGTAATTTGCTTCCGACACCAATTGTTATTAAATTACAATACCAATGAAGTAGTCGTTTTCAATATTTTGGAATACAAGATAAATTTTTAATGAATTTTAAAATTTTAAAATTGCGCCTACTGTCCAAATAAAAATGCTTATATTTTTACAGATCTTATAACCTACAGCCTATCCTATATATCATGCATACGTTTTTTGTGGATAAGACTATTATTTTGAAAGTTATAAGCTTTTCGACTACTAAAGAGTTTTATCGGTAAAATTGGTCTCAAAATAAAGCGTCCACAATGCTAAAAAAAAGCCTATATCCTTGGCTTTAACTTTTCTATACATTTTTGTGGATTAGACTACTAGTTTGAAAAATACTGGTTTTTCGAAAACTTAAGAATTGTATTGGTAAAAGTAATCTTATTCAAGAACATGAAGCGCCCACAGTGTTAAGTCAGGTGCCTAATTTTTTACGGACTTTAGAGCCTTCATCATTGTCTACAATACTTCCTTATATATTTAGTGCGTCAGACTATTAGTTTGAAATATATGATTTTTCCGCCGCTAGATTGGCCTTTTTCCCCAGTGTGTTGCGGTCTGAATAATTCCGAAACCATTGAGTATATAAGAAAATTATGTTAGAACGGCTTAATTGTCTAAATCACCTTTGCAAGTTATTATAAAATCAAGGGAGCAGCATCATCAAAATTCCCAAATTTTTGAAAAAATAAAATAAAATTGTATAGAATTTTAAATTTCGACTGTTTTTGTAGTTAGGGGACCATAACACATCAAAGCAATATAGTGGTACTCCTTGGCATTTTTCTTGTTGCGTAGTGTTTTTCATTCATTTTTTAAAGTCTTTAGATAAACATACACCCCCATATTCATAAAAATTTAAGAAAGTTACTATTGGCTCACTGTACGAATTTTGTATGGTAAAACCGGATTTAATGCACACATTAACTTTACTAATCATTTATGAATATGGGGACAGAGTTTAACAAATTTAACAAATTGAAATTTCATTAATGCTTAATAGATGATGATGTTATTATGTGAACCATAAAAATATTTAAAAACAAAGGTGTCACTAACTCAGACAAAGAGCTATTTTGATATATTATAAAAAAATCTAGTAAATATTTTTGTTTTTGTAAATATTTTTAGACAAACTGTTTTATTTAGACAAAAATTTTGTTTGATGTCAAGGCGAATTCATACTAGGTGGCCGCAAGAGCCCATCAGCTTTTTTGACAGCCCAAATGTAAATTCTCCACGGCCAACTCTCTTGCGACTACCTGGTGTTGACCTACCTTGTTTGATGTATTACAGAAAATACGTAAATATTTTTGTTTGATTCTGAAATTTTATTATTTCATCTTTTAAGTTCAATATTTGAATTAATGTAAATTCAAATTATTTTTATTAAGAGAGGAGAGTTGGAATAGTCAAATCAAATTATCAGAACGGATCAATACTACTGATTTCGACAGGATACTACATCGTCTCATCAGCGTTAATGTTCACTTTTACCACTTATGGATGTGGATGCTTTTTACAAGGAAACATCAGCGATTTAATTAATTTTTATCGCAAAATACTCGTAGAATACAAGACTTTTTTTCATGATGTAAGTTCTTGCATTAATTTTTTACTGCAACTCAACTTAGTTTCGCCGAAATTTCCCTATCTGATTAATAATCCAACACTCACAAGCTCTTATTATATTTTGTTTCGCTCTTGATAGGCATTTTTATCAATAAATGTTTTTGTTAAATAACTTATTCAATAAATTATTTTGTTTAGAATTTGTAAATATTTTTATACAAATTGTTTTATAGACTTAGACAATTTGCTTACTGAAAAACTTCGGTTTCTTCTCAATAAAATAATTGAGACATTTTTGTGTGTATTTAGAAATTTGTTTGTTGATATGTTTCTAGACAAAATGTTTACTAATTAATTTAATTTCTTAACTGAAAATGAAATTCCGTTCTTTCTCACAAATAAGAACGGAGTACACCTCTGCCTGATAATCGTAGACCATTTGGAATTTACGGTTGTATGTCCCAGTACACGCATTTCGATTTTCCTGTGTTGAGCCGTCAGTGAGAAAGATCTGGTCAGTATCTTCGTACGATGGTGTGTAGTTCATCCATTGCGTCCTTTATTTGTCTCCTCCATTACTATAATGTGAAAAGTGGGAATGTGTAGAATGGCTCACAGGGCATATGTAGAACAGGTTTTCAAAATCGCACTATACGGTATACATAATATCTAGTTTGTTTTCTCAACCACTTATATGATTTTCTGTACAATTTCTGACCGAGCTCGAATACGAATTCGGCACCGTGTATGGACTTTCTGACCGACTTCAGTCCGAAATAGGCAAACAGTTTTTGCTGCGTATACATAAGTACTCGTTCATATTTGAAATGCGTATTGATATTGGATGTTGTTACTAAATATCATAGGTACATAGATGACTTACACACAGAAAGAAAAACACCGTACTAAATTCAAGTATTTTCCACTTACTTTGAGTATTCTTAAATTGTGTACAAAAATCCTTATTTTATGTACTACTATTACCCAATAGCTAAACTTACAACTATATATGCTTTGGGACAGTCATATACTAGTTGTAATGATACTAGTCAAAAAACGATAGTCAGATTACTAGTAGTAGCAAGATTAGTAACGATACTATTAAAAAAAGGACAATTATATTACTAGTTATATCGAGACTAGTAAAGATACTAGTCAAAAAAGGACAGAATTTTCAGGTATACAACTTATACATAAAACATATTTTTAGCTCTTAAGAAAATTAGTAGAAAGTGGCTCACTGGGTAGAGTACTTGCCTTGAAATATGAGGAATGTGTGTGATTACCCCGCTTAAGCCAAAGTTTTTTAAGATATACAAAACAATAAATAAAAAAACTAAGAAGTAAGTGCACAACCTTACAACAACTGGTATTCCAACTGGGATATAGCTGTATACAAATGAACTAGTTGTGCTCCTATGACAACATAATGTTAAAATCGATAGTTCGATATATGAAAAAAGGACAGACAGGCAACTAGTCTGAGTTAAAAGGGAACTAGTATATTTCTCAACACATACTAGTCATTTTGTCTGCAGGGTAGTATAAACTTTTTACACAGTCGTAGTGTGTTGGTATTTGTTTGCTTGTTGATAGCTTCAGTCGCATGTTGTTCTTATGTTGTTGTTTTGTGGTTGGTTATTCTGTTTGTTCGTTCAGTGCCGACTTATAGCCTATAAACGTAGTATTACTCGTACATGCTGCTGGCTTATACTGGATTTTAGTTGCCCCTTTTTCTATGCTGAGTTAGCTGAGTGGTCTGATGAGCTAAGTTCAATACCAGGAATGAGCAAAAGTAAATTTTAAATTAAAACAAGTGAGTAAAAATATTAAATTTATATAAGTATTAAAAATATTACTTCTAAAGTCTGTTCTGTTCCAGGATTAAATAAGTAAAAGTTAGCCTGATTCGGGCTTGATTCAAGCAACTTGTAGGCTATATCCGATCAATGAAAATAAACAACAACAGCAGCAGCACAACAGTGATTTGTGGCTATCGTCAAGCAAACAAACAGCAATACAGTGCGAGTACGATTGTGTATAAAGTTTATAAACATATTCGTACTTAAAATAAAATTGTTTTACATGAATAAAGGCTAATCAGGCTAAAATTAACAATTTTGCACTTGATCTTAATCAATCTTTCTGTACTTGATTTCAGAAAAACCGGGACTACCATACTTTTGACACCGCTTGGGATTAATTTAAATACGGATGGATTGATTTTTTTCCGTGCATTTATAAATAAGCTCACATCAGAAGTAATATGAGGAACGAAGCGGTAAGAATATGCAATTTATGTAAATATATTTAATTTTACGATACAACTAATTTATGTTTGTATTATGTCAACAGTTTAATTTATTACCAATTTAAATTGAAAAATTTTAATTTTAACACTTTATCCCAACAGTAATCATTAAATATTACTAAACGAAAAATACGTACATATTTTTCTTAATTTTTCCATAAAACAACGTTTTAAATCACTGCAGACTTAAATTTACTCACAAATTCTTAAATTATTTTGATATCTAATTAAAAATGCATTTGCATACAGTCAATGAACACACAAACACACAGTAAATAACGAAAAATTATCATTGACTGCATTCGAAATGAAAAATAACAAACACTGGGGAAAAAACTGCTAAATCAAAAGACAGTTGCCGACACGGCTGCCGCCACTGCCACTTTATAAACACACATACATATGAGAAAATAATACATACACATCCATATGCGGATATAATATCCCAGCAAACACAGTCAAACCTTTGAAATAAGATTGCTTCAACATTTGATATCATGCACAATTCTCAAAATTTTTTCATATCAAGGCAGTATGTAGTTTGATTTAGGGTATCCGAACAGTTAACCGTTAATCTGTCAAACGATTAACTGTTCGGATAATTAAATATTGGGATTAAACCTCTTAATTTCATTCGATCAACCGATTAACCGGTTTAACAAAATATTATATATGGTATTTGAACTATTGATTTAAGTACAGACCAATTCAAGTTTTAAACACAATTATTCTATGCCTCAAATTAGGAATATTTCCATCCAGCACAAAAACAGTAAGAAAGGAAATCGGAGAAAAAACTTTTTTGTGGAATGTTCAGTACTGAACTGTGCTAAGATGAGTCTAATGATGACTTGGCAATAAAATAAACTATCGACACTAATGCAGTCATCTAACAGAATTAACCGAAACTATTAGAAGAAGTTTCAAGAACTTGAAATAAAACAGGACACTGATAGGAAAATAGAAGATGTTATATGTTTAGAGAAAACCAGAAAAAGGTGTGAGAAATTTGATATTCTCTATTATAGATTGCTTTTGACTTCTCTAACATCTGCGATAAGTGAAGGGATTTCTTATAAGTCAGCTTTTATTAAAATTAAAACAAATCGCGTAAGACTTAAATATTTGAACCAAATCGAACCTTAGTGCCACTAACTGCAGCACATGACCTGGCCCGACCACAATAAGAATACCTGAAAACCCAACAATAAAACTACTGAACAATATTTTATAAACTTATTTTTCTTTCATTTAACCTAATAAAGTAAATTTGTATTATTATTCCACTATATTATTATATTTTTGTATTTGAAAGTCATTGCAAATATATCACATAAGGGAGACCAAGAGGTGCACTAAGTGCGTTTTTTAAGCGTGGTACAGACTTTGTACGGAAATTCACATTTAGAAATTTACATTTATTACTACACGGAAACATAATCGTATGCCCTTCTGTAGAGAATAATGTTTGCATACACACAAATTCCTTAATTTTTTAATTTACAACACACACACAAATACTACAAATTAATTACAACTTGCGAAAAATTAAAAATGTCAAAATGCCGTGACCAAACATTAATTTTTGTTTCAGTTTATGGAAAAAAGTATCCACTTATAGTTCGTAACATCCCTATAAAAGACAATAACGGCCAAAATTCCAGGTAGATTTCTTTTGGAACTCCGTACTAGCAAACGGAAATTTCTTTAAGTAATTTACCAATGCAAGCTTTTTTTATACACAGTTCCTATGGGAATGTGAATATCCTTAAGAACGCCGTACCACACTTTAAGGGGAATTTCCCTTCCTTAGCACCCATATGATAACGCAAAAGACCGTTACACTAGAAGCTTCAAAGCAATCCAAATGCAAAAATTTTTTACAAAAATCACTTGAATTGCACCATAGAAACACTTGTTAAAATTTGCAATTTTTTTGTAGGTCAGTTGTTTTTTGTGCATCAAAGTTTATGGGTCTTTTAAAAAACCTTAAAAAAAGTTGGCAAGTAGTAAAAAATGGATTACATGAAAAAGGCAGTTACCCTTTCTTTTTACCTGTGCTCTGCTAACGAAAAATATTTTATTATAAATATACAACCGAATGAATAGTCTTATTCAGTTTTGAAATAAATCGACATATTATAAAATATATATAAATATATATTATATATTACGAATATCAATTTTTAATATTCGCGAATACGAATACGAATATCTGAAACAATATTCGTCGAATTCGAATACGAATATTCAATCTAAATAGTTAGTACAACTTAATATTTCAAATTTAATTGAAAAAAAATTCTACCCTTTGCGTCAATAAAAATAAATTTAGAAAAACTGCCAAAATAATATAAGTATTTAACATTATTATGATATTCCGCTGACGGAATTTGCAATTATTAAATTAGCACCTGAATGCCACTTTTTTAAATTTTTGGTCGAATGTAAATAAGAGAAAATACGTGCTTCTTTGCAATATTTAGTGACAGCAGCGGCGAGTGTTCCGAGCGAGCAAATGTTTAGTGGTGCGAGCTTATTTACACACCGCGCAATAGGCTTGATGGAGAAAAACTCCAAAATTTTATTTTTGAAGTTCAACATTCCTTTACTGAACTTTGAGTATTACTTTAACATAATTAATAAATTAATTTAACAGGACTTTACTTTTTAAATACCATGTCGTTGTGAAATATATTTTGTTTCTTTTTTCTTTACTAAAAGAAAATTATTGTTTTGCATTATAGACAAGTTTTTTTAGTAAAAATTAATATTTTTTGTTTAATTTTCAGTATTTTTTATGTATTATTTTTTGGAACGTATTCACAAAATACACGAATATTCGTAATATCACTAATATATATCACCCACTTTTGACGCGTTACATTTTTCCGTTGCCATATGGGTGCATCAAGCACTATATTGCAATTTTTCTTGTCATACTTTAGTTTGTATATATTCTGTGGCAAACATTTATTATTGATATGGAATGTTCTTTGTTTGCAAAACTTACCCTAAGTGAAGCCATTGGCGTAGATAGGCCCTTCTGGGGACGGACAAGCCCCTTGCCGTCAAGAAGTTCATAATATTAGAATAATTTTGGTAATATAAGAGTACCAGAAGATTGATTTTGTTTTAAATTTTTGTTTTAAATTAATGAATCGGGCAATTAACAGATTAAAACAAAAACCCGATTAATTGAATACCGTAGTATAAAATAAACATTTTACAAACGGTGTTTTATCAATTTGCTATAATATAATATTCTTAAATTGTAAATAAACGTGGCACACTATTTAAAGATAAAAATAAATTGTAAGCATATTAGTAATATGGCGGTCAATCCATGTTTGAAAAATATTTGAGAATAACATATGAAATAAGTTGAAAATAAATATATATATTTTAATTCGAAAATAATTTCCCCTTTCTGTTTTTCAAGTTATTTTCAAATCATTATCAAACGTCTGTCGTTTGAGAAAGGGTTTAATTTTAAATCATTCTCAATTTGAAATCAAACTTGCGCGTTTGCTGGGATACTATAAAATGTTTGAGAAACGTTAAACTTCAAAGAACTTACCGCCATGTAAAACAATTCTTAAGCCCAATATAATCTCTACACGTTATGTTTTAAATGACCTGCAAAATATCGTAAATTCTCCTCCAAAAATAAAAAGACTAAAATAAAAAAATAAATAAAGGGAAACCTCCAGATATGAATACGTTGTTTGTATATTTAACATGGCACCCATGTTTAACTAAACCACAGAAAATGAAATAAAAATTAATGAAAATTTTAACAAAATCGTATGAATCTGAAATGTGAGTTTTGATGGAGGGCATATTATGTTTATTGTTTTGTCAATGAATTTACAAAACGTGTCTTTTACATGAATTATACCATAATTTGTTGCTGTTAAAAGAATATAACAATACATAGATAAATTTGTTAATAGGGATTTATTGTGCGGCTTAAAGTGCTTTTGATGTGCATATTCAAAGAAGAAGAATTATTAAGTGAGTGTTAAATTATTTTGAAAATCTTTTAATGTGTATGTTATGAGGCGTTTCCTAACTTTCAAATTAACAAAAACTGCGATTAATAAGGTCCACCCACGTAGGCCCACGTGACAGTTAAAAATTATATAGAATTTACTGTATTAAACCAATTCATTAAAATTTTATTTTTCGCCTTCAATTTTCCCTATACATTTTTGTACATAATTTTTACAACAAAATACTGCTTTGTTGTATAATTCGCCGGTAAGTATATCCTATATATGTGACTTGGGTTACCGAGATATTAATATTCGAATATTATAAATGTAGAAATATAGTTTTGAGCAAACGATGTTTAAAGTTTAGCAATATTGTGGAAAAAAGTAGAGGTTGGATAAATTTTTTTTTGTTTTTTGTAATCTTTGATGTGAATATACACTGAAAAAACTAAATTTGATTTTCAGTAAAGAAATTAAATGAATTAGTAGATATTTTGTTTAGAAACGGACCTACAAACAAATTTGTATATACCAACAAAAAAAAAGTCTACAGTTTCAACCTCTTGTTCAAATCTATAAAAAATGTTCTCTAATAATATTTACAAATTCTAAAAAAAATGATTTACTGAATCAAACAAAAATATTTACTGGATTTTCTGTAATATATCAAACCAAATTTTTTCTAAATTAATAAGAGAAATTGACCAAAAATACTTACAAATTTTAAACAAAACAGTTTACTGAATTAAACAAAAATATGTATTTTTTAAAATATATCAAAAAAGCTTTTTGTCTGCGTCAGTAAAAACTTTTTTTTTAATATTCTAAGTAATAACATCATCAGCCGTTAAACATTTACGAAATTTTACTTTGCTAAATGTATGCAACTCTGTATGTTTATCTAAAGACACTGAAAAAAATTAATGAGAATTAACGCAACAATATTAATGAATTTATTCAATAAAAAATCTTTAGTAAACAAACTAGCTACAGTCATACTCATTTTACTATCATTGTTCTTGTTTCGCATGGCGTCATCGGGGTTACTTTTTTACGACACTTAAAACTGGTTTTTGTTGTTTTTGGTATTTGACTCCTAAATAAAAGTCGAAAAAAATGAACAGATTCAATAAAATATATTTACTAAAAATACAATTTTATTTGTGAAAAACTTTTGCTTGAAAAATTTTTGGCTACCATTTTTTCTGTGTAGAGATAATTCCACTTCTAAAGTGTGGGGAAATATGTCTGAGCATTGATATCATTCATAATCCCAAAATTGACAAAATGTACAAAAACAGTTAATTTTGGCTGTTTTGAAAATTTTTGCTGATCCCTAAGGATCAGCACATATACTGTCTAAAATTTTTTGTTTTGTTTTCGTTTTATTAAAAAGGAGCTATCAAATTGTCTGTATAGTAAAAATCTTACCTTAAACTTTCTGGTTTCCCTTGGAATAGTGGAATTTTTCGCGGAGGTACTAAATTCCCCTACACCAAATTTTTGCCAAAGTGAATTCAAAAGTTTTAGATAAACCGACATAGTTAAAATATTTTCTCCATTTGCTCCTGTTGTGCACGAGATGGAAAGTTATTAGTCCGAGTTACGCGAAAAATTGGAAACAAAAAAAGAGATAGCTTTGAAATAATTTGAATTAATACCGATTTCAGCCAGGCACTCTTTTTTACAAGGTGCTCTTCATATAGATATCACAAACCATAATTTTTTTTAATATCGAGAAAAATAACCTGTAAAGCTTCAATTCTTAGATGCGGGCCTCTTGAGCTTCTTCGCATAATCAGCCTATTAGCCACAGCGCATGTGATATTGTTTCCGCACTATATATAAAAATTTTGCGCGAGGTGGGGGATATTATAACAGGAATATTTTTTCACCAAGTGTGTATTTCATTGCTTTGTTAAGCAATTGAACATAACATAGCATGTGTGAAGATATACAAAACTTGAAAAAATTTTTTTTCGAAATTATTTCATTGCTATTATTTGTGTGTCAATAACCCAAAATCAAGGAAAAACACGACGCTATTCAGAAAAATCGCAGTTATACCCAAGTTAATAATGATGAACGAAATATTGATTACATCCCGCATTTATGATGCTAAAAAATTAATTTCATATTTCATAGTTTGAAGAATTATGTCAAAAGATTCAAAAGCCACTTGTCGCCAGCAACAGTTTCTAATAAACAACATGAAAACAACTTTAACTGCTTAAGTCGTTTTAAAAGTTTTTCGGGAGAGCTGCTTAAAGTATCAAAAACTCAATTCCAATCAGTCGTCAGATTATTTTTCTTTAAGTTATTTATAAATAACTGTCGTCTTAGAAAATTTTCATGCTTAAACACGAATGTACTAGATTATACCAAAAATTCAAGTTTATCCTAACTCGACTTGAGCGGTCAAGGGTTCTAATGATAGAATTTGAAACATCTAAGAGGTGTTTTTTAAATATTGAAATTATTTCTTCAAATTTGTCTTGTTTTTATTACCAAAAATTTCAAACATTAATTTTTAAAAGACGTTTGTCATTATTTTTGAATTTCCGCAAAAAATTTTATAAAATAGCTATCATACTGAATTGAAGCGCACTTGGGTCAAAAAGTGCTTGGTTTAAAAAATAAGAAATTTAAAGAATAAAAAAAGTTAAAGTAAATAGTTATTGTACATCTAGTACATAGTAATAAAATACGTATACAAATGTTTTGACCGTCATGTAGATTTTCTGAAAATCGAAAACATATATTAAAAAAAATTTAAGGTAGTCATTGTTTCATATACAGACAAAATTATTACCAAAAATTTCCAAACAAAAGTTTGTCTAAAAATAAATTTCATTTTCTGTAAATGTTCTTCACATAATCAATGAATTGTTTGTTTGACTCTTATTTAGGACGCAAATACCAAAAACAACAAGAAAAACTATATCGTAAAAAAACAACCCCTATACCGACATACACACAAATAACAACAACACCAATGATAGTAACAGGAATGCGATTTTACCAAGTTTGTTTACAGACGATTTTTTATTGTATCAATTCTTTAATGTCGTTGCCTTAATTCTATATATATATATTTGCACATGCCCTTCTCTACTAAGCACATGCATAGAATTGTTTTATGTAACTCCAAAACAAATTTTTAATATCAAAAAAATTGTAAAACCATTCATGCTTAATGACGGTGTTAAGAAAATCTTAACAAAAACCTAAAAAAACTTATTACATTGCAAAGTCTAAAAGTGACTTCTTAATCAATTTTCTCTTTAATCAAAAAGTTAAACACCGGAACGCTTGTGTACGTTTTGATTGAAATTGACCCATATAACTTTTCTGCTTCTCATCTGCCAGTTACAGCTGCTGGTATTGGTGCAAAGAAAATTTCCAAGCATTGAAGCCAACACATAAAAAGTTAACGTGAATAATTAATAGATGAAATAGGTTATGACAAAAAAATTAATTTCTATTTTCTTTTTTATTTTGTTGGCTTTGACTGAATGAAATTGTCGTGAGTCATTACGTTAAAACTTGTACTACGATAGTAAAATTGGAACAAATCGAAGGACATTTGATAGGAATAAAATCTTTATTGCTGTTTTTATATATAAAAAGTAGCAATGGCAAAATTTTTTTTAATTTTATGCCAAGAATTTCATATCGCTCAATCCCGACTATAAATTTTCCCAATACCACTATTGGGGCCCAATTGGGAATGCATGTGGCACACCCAAAAGGGTTATCCCATTTGTGATTTGATCGGGAACTTGTTGCGATAGCCCATCTACAAATTACTGACTTAACATAAGTTCTCCCCAAGTGGGAAACTATTGGGAACTTATTGCGACAATCTAACACAGATTTTTAATCGTATATTTTGCTCATCTTCAATAGAGGTGATTGTTATATATTACTTTTGTCCCTTGGATAGCTTCAGCAATTTTAATTCAATATTGCAGTTTGATATTTTCCCGATTTGAGCAAGTTTTTGCAAGATTTTGATATTTCCCCACAGGAAACCAGTCGGGTCCCAAATACGTTTCTGCGATACATCGAAATTGGGGTATTAGTTAGATCCCAAACTAGATCCCGACTATATTTATGCAATCCTTTTTGGGATCCAACTGGGACTCCAATTCGGATGTAACGCAGAAACGTATTTGGGACCCGATTGGTTTTCTGTGGGGATATATCACAAACTCGCAAAACCGTGTTCAAATCGGAAAAATTGCAAACTCTAATATTGATTACAAGTTCCGAAAGCTGTTCAAGGGATAGATGTAAGCTACAATCACGTCTACCGAAGATGATCAAATAGTTTCCCACTTTTGAAGAAAATAAGATTTCTGTCAAATCATTAAGTTCTAGCTGGGGAGTCCCAACAAGTTCCCAGTCGGATCCCGAATGGGATAACTCTTTTGGGTTTGCCACATACGCTCAAAAAAAGGCCCCAATATATGTTTCGGGAAATTTCCTAGCTCATATCTCACTCAAAAAAAATTACACGTAGTGAAATCTGTATCTAAATCTGAAATATTAACAAATCAGATATTTTAACAAATCAAACCGCTAATCAGATCGGGATAAAATTTGTGAACCTATTCTCTGCAACTACGGGAACTTGGGAGGCTAAATTTTTCTAGAATATTTTAATGGGGTGTGTCACCTTCCATACAAGCTGTACTGTGCAGCAAAGCCCAGGATATTAGCTATTTTATACTAAATACAAGGTACTCTATTGTTTTATATTGACAAAATATAACTTCGGATAAAATATCTCTTATATATTGATAACACTATGTCGCAAATTCTTAACTTCAAATAGAACATGAGAAAAGAGGTAACTAACCAACTAACCTTAGCAGGAAAATATAATGACCTCTTACACTTTGCACAGACATTATTTTTAATGAAAAAAATAATCGAAAGCAGCTAACAAAAACATTGAAACTAAACCATCATTACCAACTGTTGACGACATCATTTATCATCAACCTGTCTGTCAATGATATAAAAACAAAACAGCAACAAAAATTATATACATACATTTTTGTCTATGCCATCACATGATTCTGTAAGATATCAATATATAAAACTGACTGACATTACTCAGACATTCAATCACGCTGACATATAAACACAAACACATTAGCAAAGTTCATACATCTACAGACAAACACTCAATCATTTATTTTCTGTTCAACATTTCGTTCGTAATGAAGGGCTGTAGCTGACACTCCCAAATGCCTTAAGTATCATTGGGCTGTCAAAAAGTTATTATGCCTATTAATTTAGCAAAGCAAGACATACATAGAGACATTCCATATTATAGGGGGAATAACCCAGCGGTAAAGGGAAGTAGTAAGGGGCCTTCTATAAGGCCTTATTGAGCAGTCTATAGTACTTTCACTACCATTGCATATTCACATCTTTGTCATATCGATGTCATTGCGGACAAAGGCCTTCCTCGACCCATTACTCAGCAGACCTAATTGAAGGCATTTTTTAGCAGGCCTATTTGCAGGTCATAGGTGGCATGCCTGATAGAAGGCTTATTCTGGGAAGATCCGTTAAAAACCATATGGAGGTATTTTTTATTTGGGTATTTTTATAGCGGCTTCAATATTTTGGATTATCGTGATTCTTTATTTCGAACTCCTTCTTTTCATCCAAAGTAATTTTTTATACATATGACAGAGGCTAAATTTCGTGCATTTATTAGGAACGAATTGAATATGATGTAGTAGGTGCAACATAAACGACATAATAGCAACATCTATGATCCCTCTTGTACGTAAATTTCAGTCTTATATACAAATTATTTGCGAAAAAAAGAATACTAGAATGCTTGTTATTTCTAAAGAAAATTTTTTATTAAATAAAACGAAAAATCTAAAAATAGAATACTCTTTCCAAAAGAAACCAGTGTAGAGGCTTTCTAGAATGCATATCCTTAGAAGGCAGAAAAGAATTAGTTTTGGATCTTAGACTCAGGTCTTGGAAGGACTGTGGAAACGCCTGTTTAGTTAATGCCTCCTAGGTTTTACCGCTGGGAACAACGTTCTAAATTACACACACTAACACCAAACTGCAGGATAACAAATGGCTGTTTGAAATTATGTATTAGAAGAATAAAGAAAAAATAATAAAAGCAAAAACAGTTTGGAAATGAAGTTTTGAAAAATGTAATTCATAGTGTGCGTTAGTGTAATTGCTAGTGGATGTAGTAGTAGTAGTAGGTGGCGGTGGTGTGAGTCAGCATGAGTGATATGACGATAATGTTTCTGATGGAAAGGTAGTAGTGATTCAGCCTTATTTTTGTACTTCTAGAAAAATTATTTTCTTATTCATTTGGCAGTAATTTATCCTGTCATGCTGTCATTTTGTATTGAGATGGGAAGAAAGAAAAACATACATAAATATTTTTCTTTTTGGAATTTTCAATAGCAATAACCAAATGTCAAATGTAGTTGGATTCTAAATGAATGTGGAGTCCTAGTATAATACGATGATATATATTTCAACGTCTCTTTTTGTGGTATATAATGTTCTTGTAAAATTAAAATTCATATTGGTGGCAAGAAAAATATTATTACATACATATGTACATACAAATTTATTTGGAGGCGTTTAATAGTCCAATTGGCATTATATAAAACAATATATTTATATTCCCAATGAAATGATGTAACACCCCAAACTAAAATGAATCTCTAAATAATATTATAATTTAATTGAAAAATTAAATTGAAACCGAACTCAAGCCAAAAATAATTAAATTTCTTTGAATACAGTTCGACTACACTCATAACTTAATTGTTAAAATGAAAAACGTTTAAATTCATTTTTAGTACGAAAGAGTTTTACATGCAACAATAATCCAAAGGAACAACGGAAAAGTCAACGATGCACAGAGAAATCAATGAAAATTGAGGATTAATTCAAAAACTTATCTTTATCCTGCATAGTATTGTTACGTAGTGGGTGAAAGTAAACTAAATTCTACATCACTAATTGTTAAAGTTATTGCTTTGAGTAACTTACTTTATTGGCAGTGAACGGTCAATGTTTAAAAATTTTAAAAAATTTCTTGTGACGTGCTTAAAATTGAAAATTGAGATATTGCGAGTGCTTATATACATATGTTTTGAGTCTTCTAAAAGTAAAAATATTTAAATTGCTGATAAAATTCTAAGTACATTGACGCAATAAAGCTTTGAAATATCTTGAACCGCTAAGTCGTAACAAAGGTCTAAGCTAAAAACTTTGAAATTTAGGCCCTAATTATGTAAATCACATCACCGAAGTGAAGTTTATATTAAAGCAACAATAAATTTGACAAAATTTTAAAAATTTGTTTTTGTTTTTCATACAAACTCTTCACCAAACAAACGTATAGAAATTAAAGCGATGCTTTACCTTTCAAATATCTTAAAATTTGCATGAAAAATTAAACAAATTTAAAAAATATTTCAAATTTTGTTTTTGTTCTCTATACGAATTTCACTTTGGTGACCTGATTTACACAATTAGGGCCTTAACTAAAAAATCATTGATTTTTCCAAAAAAAAAGTGCTTTCATAATTTTTAGAATTGTAAAAAATGTTGTTAGATATGATAATTTTATTTTTATACACGCTGAAAGGCCATGCTTTATAGATAAATTTAGCGGAAATTTTTGTTCAGTTTGGACATGTACCCTACATTTGGCAGTGGTCGAAAATCATCAATTTTCAAAATAATTTTTGAGTTGAAGTGCCTGTAAAAAACTTTGCACAGGGTGCTAAAAAAAAGCCATGAACAGGGTTTTATTAGATAGAAAGTAAGCATTTTTTTGTTTTAAATGAAGACATCCTGCCTATACATGAAGGTGTTAAATTTCAGGAAGAAAGTTTTTATATTATAAAAAAACTAACTAACATTTTTAATTTTTTTCTGAAATTGCTACAGTGTACTCTAAATTCACTATTTACCTACATGTAGATTTTACGGATTCCGAGATATGGATTTACGGATTCCGAGATATGGAAGTCGTAAGTAGTAAATAAGACAAAAATAGCAGAAAGTGTATGAATTTCAACAAGACACAATATATAAGAGAAAAAAACTGGGCTGTTTATTTGACTGAATCCGAAAACTAGGTTTGTTTGGGCCGTTAATCCGTAAGGAAATTGTATTTTCCAAGTTATGATAAAATCGGTGGAGCAACGTCTCCAAAATTAGATTTTTTTTAAATCAGGTAATTTCTCTTTATTGTGAATAAAATCAATATATTTTTGGCTTGAGCTCAGTTTTAATTTAATTTTTCAATTAAATAATATTTTTATTTGGAAATAAATGTGAAGCATGTAGACAAAGAAAATTTTGACTGCGCGGAGGGTTGAGCTGACGTTTCGATAGCTCCCGCTGATTTAGACAGAGCCCTTTACCGCTTAGACTACTCGACCAAAATCGGTAGTTTGCAGTCAAAACTTGAATAGCCTCTTCAAAAATCCCAAATAAAAAAAATTATAAAAAAATTATCCATTGAATTTGAAATTTCGACTGTTTTTGTAGTTATGGGATTATAAAACATCACAGAAATATAGTGTTACTCCTCGGCATTTTTCTTGTTGCATAGTGGACTCAAAAAAGGGAACTTCTAATTTTAATTTACTACCAATTACATTCTTGAAAAATATGTACTTGTGAATTCTTAGGTATATCTATGTCTACTTACTTCTTCATGCCAAATAAACCTGACAAGTAAAATGTCATGAGTCATGACACTCGCAATTATAATAAAGACGGTTGTTTTTGGTATGAAGTTAGTAAAACATGATGCTTCTTTGCCTTTTTGAACACTTAACTTTTAGTTAGTTTTTTTGCCGCTTTTTCTAGCTGTTGAAAAGTAAATGTTGTTAAACCACAACTTTATAGAACAATCAAATTTGCCAAAAGCAAACAATCAATATTATAAAAATGAGCCACAGCGTGAAAATGAAAGGAAAACAGAACAAAAAGTTCAAGTAAACTTTTCAACAAAGCAAAGTGAAAAGGAAGGATTTTTTATATGGCCATTTCCATACGAGACATGATTCTGGTAATCCAAAGATAGTGATGTGAACTTCATGTCATAGGCTTATGAAAATTATGTAAGTCATTGGAAAGTCGAATATTGTAAAAGGGATTTTCCAAATCCTTGGATGAGTTTAGGTAGATGTTTCACTGCCTGCAGTTTTAACAGAAATATTCTTACAAATTTAAAAAAAAGAGATTATATATAGCCTTTTGAACTTATATCTGACAAGTTGATCACAGCAAAACATTTTACTTATCTGTAAACAGGTAAGCAGTAGTTAAAAACTGTTTGCAACAGACATGATTTTTACCTTATCTAATTCACACTTGGAGGCTCTGAAAATTGAAATTTATTTCTTCTTTACTAAATGTAATACTTACATAAGCTATATAGTTTGTTACTGGAATTTTATTAATACATAGTTCCTTATAAAACTCTCCGCTCTTACACTTAACTAAAACATTAATATGTCCTATAGCAATAAAGTTCAATGGTCTATGAAAACTTGAAAACTTCTTGTTAAAGCAAACAAAATAAAATTTATATTTTATTTACCTTCCCTGGTAACACTTAATTTTTATTACTAACAAGAAATGAGCGTACTTATACTATAAAAGAAAATAAATAATTTGTCTTGTAGTAGCTGTCAATTGCATTTAATTTTTACATGAAGAATTATATTGAAATTTGGTTTTACTTAACTTTCCATTTCTGCAAATAAATCTTGACAGCATTTTAAAATCAAAACCACCCTCTCTATAATATATAAAATAAAACTAAAGTCATCAACCGCCATGATTTGACATTTAATTGAAAAATATTCACACTTATCATTATACAAAAACCCTACTACTACTACACCCGCATCAATACTTACCCACTATTATATTCAGAGGATAATAAGTCTTGGAGAGTTATTGCTGGAAGTATGTACAAAGCTAAATCCAGTGCTTTATTGATTCTTTTTTATGCCTGTCAAGTTGTTATGCAAATACAAAATTCAGGGTGACCTTGTGGCTTCACAATTTGACAAGATTGAAATGCCTAGCAAAAAATTTGAAATACTCAAAGGAGTGGTAACCTTTATAAACAACCTTACTTTATTACCGCTTTACAGAAAACATACATATCTGTACAATTTTAGGTTATGGAAGAAGTAATTTCTATGCTATCACAGTTGGTTGGAAATAGTACTATTTCGGTCTTTCTTATACATGAAAGTAACGACCATCTCTGATCGTTAACACTAATAGCTGAACGGTTCAATAAATTTTAGATAATATTCTGTAATTGTGTGATTAATATATACTAGCTTAACGTCCCTCTGTCTGATTAACGTCAAAATGTCTGATTAAGAGTTAAACGGCTAGTTTTGTATGGTGAAGTTTCCGTTAAAGTCCATGTTAACTATTAATCGTACACTCTAAAACATTACTTCAAATTTACGATCATATATTGTCTAAATTTGTGTTGAAAATGTCTCCTTGTCTAAAATTACATCGATTTTGTAGTTATTTTATTAAAGAAAAAACCTTTCAAATTAAACATATATAGTCAAAGTGGAAAAAATGTAACATAAAATATAATACGGCTATGGCTGAATGGTAGATACGTCAGACTATCAGTCAGGAGGTCGCATGTCCAAACCTGCACGCAGCCAATCGGTTTTTTTAGTAAAAAATTTTTTTTCAAAAATAATGGGTGTGTAATTTTAGGTCGATAATAATCTGTAAAGTGTAGCCGACTATTATCGACCTAATTTTCAACAAAAGTGTTTTAGAGTGTAAATTGCGAAAGGGGCCGTGAAAGAGTATGCCAATAAATGCTATACTGGCGATTATTTTTATATATTCTAGTAAATTATTTTACTTTTGTTAGATTTTACATACTAAAATATACATAATCCAAAGCTTTTACCACTCCACGGTTTGGCTCAGTTTCGTGCAATAAATTAGTTTAGGTTATGTTATATGTGCAGTCACCAATTATGATTTGAATCATTTTGGTATGTTAATTCGGTCCTGCTGTGACACCTTGGAGCAGATGAGGTACGATTATATTTGTCATACTGCCATGTGAACCCATCCAGTATCTCTAGAATATGGAAGAGTCCTATATTTGCTGAATAAGTACGGCACAGCGCTAAGGCCAAGCTTATCCAAGTTTAGTGCAGGATATTGGCATGTAATATAATATTCACTTTCCTCTCACTTTTCATTGTTTCATCTTCAGCAATATTCTTGCGGCATTGGCCTCACAGAAGAAACTTAGTTTAATTTTCTGTAAATAAATTCAATGAAATAGTAAATATTTTGTCTAGGAACGGACCTAAAAACAAATTTGTAAATATAAACAAAAATATCTCAACAGCTTCATTGAAAATAACGTGTTTTTTCAGTGAAAAAATTGCTTAAATCTATAAAACAATTTGTCTAAAAATATTTGCAAATCGTAAACAAAACAATTTACTAAATCAAACAAAAATATTAACGGTATTTTCTGAAAAATATCAGAAAATATTTTTGTCAGAATTTATAAAACAATTAGTCTAAAAATACTAACAGATATTAAACAAAATAGTTTACTTAATCAAACAAAAATATTTACTGGAACTTTGTAATATATCAAAAAAAATTTTTGTCTGTGTCATCATCATCCATTTATGACATTTCACTTTGTTAAATGTGTTCAAGTCTGAATGTTTATCTTAAGACTCTAAAAAAATTAACGAGAATTAACGCAACGATATTAACGAATTGATTCACTCAAAAATCTTCAGTAAACAAACTTGGTACAATCGCATTCTTTTTGCTATCATTGTTGTTGTTATTTGTGTGTGTGTCGTCATCGGGGCTGTTTTTTTACGACACAAGTTTTCTTATTGTTTTTGGTGTTTGCGTCCTAAATAAGAGTCAAACAAACAATTCATTGATTATGTAAAGAACATTTACTGAAAATTAAATTTTGTCTTATACGACATTTACCGATCTTAAGCACATTAAATGCTCTGTGTGAATCGTAATAGGGCCACATAGACCTATCCACTCTGCAGGTTCATGCCAGTGATGTTTCTCAGTGATGATAACACAGCATTAGAATTTTTAGTTTTAAAAATAATTCAATTTGAGTAAAGAAAAACGTTTTTATGCAGCCCACTATCCACAATATATTTTTCTTAAAATATACTATAATATTTGCTTTTCTATCTTGTAACTTATAACATTTTTAGTTTGAAATTTCTATGAGTTTATAAAAATGCAGTTATATGATATTGTTTGTGTGTGTGTTATTGTTGCTGCCAACTAACAACTAAATCGAGTGTCGATTAAGGTGGCATAACCGCAAGTATTTCCTTCCGTTTGAATATGTCTGCACAGTAAACGAGAATGTTGACAAGCTTAAACGACTGACAGGTTTTCACTTTACATACATACATTCTTACATATATAAATAAATTTTGTGGAAAATCTTTGTATATTAGTGTATGCAAATGCGGAATGGATGTGTAGTGTTATAATGTTATATTGTTGATGTTTATAAAATTGATTCTTCAGTAAAATTACTTTATGCAAAACTTGTTACTGAGTTTACAGATGTAACAGAAAACTTTATGAACTTGTGTAAAACTTGTATAAGCCGATTTGTAAGTTAACGCAAATTGAAGTGTAGTACATAATGATAACAAATTATTAAATAGAATTAAAATTTTATATGATCGAAATATGAATGGATTACTTAATTGAGAATTTTTTTAGTATCAATAACACAAACTTAAAAATTGGAACCTTTATCCCTTTTTGAACGAAACTAAAAATTTTCTAAGCAGTTTAATGCGCTAAAAATAACGTATCCTGAGTTTTTTTTCTGCCACTTGCAGATATTTGATGGGCATGTCCCATATGTCCACTAGTTACACTAGTATCTTTATCTTAACCCGACAACAGTATGTCCGATTTCGACCAACAAAACATCATCAAATTATATAATTTCTTTAAAACTAACTTAATGTAACTAGGTAAACAAATCAGTGGTTTCTTAAGTATTCACAAATTAGTATTGAAAAATGGTAGTTCTTAATGAAAAAAAAAACAGTAGGGAAGGACAGATGTCTTGCGAACAAAATAAGCCATAAATGATGAAGATACATGGACAAATTTTGGTTTTATTTACAGTTAAATCAAGGAACTCCATTGATAAAAATCAGAATTTCGATACTAATCACACGCATATACACAAACACACAAATGAAAGTATTTTATAAGAAGTGCTCGAACTTTCATGCAATTAAAAATGGATTTTAAGCGCTTAACAAATGCACCTAAAAATGAAAAATATGCCTTTACCTACGAAAAAACCACCAAAACTAAAATAGTATCAAAAGTGAAAAAAAGCTCCCCGATCTTGATGATTTTTTGAATATGATAGACAGGAGTACACATAATACTAACACACACTCATAAAAAAGGAACGGCAATGAATATAACGGTTAACAATTATTCATTATCAAGAGAAACTAAAAACAAGCTTTTTAAATAAGCAATTTTAGTGATTTTATTATTGTTGTAAAAGTTCTGGTATGCATACTTTAATTTATATTATTTTTTTTTCTGAAAAAAGGGTTCATTTTAAATAGTTTTGGTTGCTTTTTGAGTAATATAATATATAATTTAGCCAAAAGCTCATTGAAGTAAAAATCCACTAAAAGGAAGGAAGCAAAAAATGTATATACAATTTTTAATAGAGTAAAACTAAATTGTTTATCTGAGTTCAGCTGTCATACTTCCACCAGCAGTTTATGTAGAGTCTATAATTTAAAAATTAAAAAAGACTGGGTGCTACAGAGCGCAACTTTAATTATTTAACCGACTTCAAAAAAGAAGGAAGTTATCAATTCGTGTGTATTTTCTTTTTATTTTTATGTTTGCACAGGCATAACTCTGTCATTTGTCAACCGCTTTTCAAAATTCTTTTTTTGTTTGAAAGGGTTTGCCTGAAGTTTGGTCCCATACTATTTTTTCGAAAATAGAAGAGGGGAAATTCGCTCTCCCCATGCATAACTCTGTCATTTGTCAACCGATTTTCAAAATATATTTTTTTCGTTTGAAGGCGTTTGCCTGCAGTCTGGTCCAATAATATTTTTTTTTTAGAAAATCGGTGAGGAATTTGTATAACCCCCCCCACCCCCCCACCACCCTAAAACATAGACATTGTATGTACCAAAATTCATTTCATACGAGAGTTATTGATTGTGGACACCTAATGTTGCGAAAAGTCACACAAAAATAAAAAATGGTCTGCACATTTAACCAGATCCACCAACCTATATGTATTTCAGCCCGCTGAATTCGAATCTGCAGTTCATTTTGCATAAAGTTTGGAGTAAATTGCAAAAACAGCTGTTTTTCTCGATTTTAACGGTTTTTCGCAATTTACTCAAAACTTTTATATTAAAGAGCCAAAATAACAATAGATTTAGATTCAGCTCGTTAAAGTAGATACATATAGATAGTTCGATCTGGTTAAATTTACAGACAACTTTTTGCGCCTTGTATAGACATTATCCATACGAACTTAATTTCCGATATCTGCAACGGAACGAGAGTTATTAATTTTGGCCCCCTAAAAGTGCCAAAAGTCAGATTGTGTAACCGTAGCCGTAGTATTTCCTAAAATCTCGATTCGTATTTCTTACACACTGGCGATAGATTAGTTTACTATATGCTGAAAAAAAAACAATAGAAAATACATACATTTTTAAATCAGATAGGTGAAAAATCCAATCCCTTGTTTTCATGTCGAAAATTTTCGTTTTCACCCAATAATAATAATAATAATAATAAAAGTATGTGTATACGTATAATGTATGTATGTCCGTAACTCTTTTGTCTTCTAGTACATACAAAAGTCATAATGGGTAATAAATTTCTAGCGAACAACATATTGCTAAAATGCTGAAAATTTTTGCCAAGAAAACATTATTTTACACCATTTACCAGATCTCATTATTCTTGTTCCCATCCACAATTTCTCACACCTACTTGTAGAAATTTTTTTTCACTTTTGTATTTACTTTTTTAATAAAAACCAATAACAACTTTACTCTATTTAAACTACATTTGAAAATAAATTGTAAAGGATACAAACGCTCATATATAATACGAAAAAAATGTACGAGTAGAGTGTTTGAGTGTGGATATTTTTCACTGTTGTAGAACTCCCAATTGCAATGCATTTGACAAATGATCAAGTGTTCTCAACCAGAGCAAAAGAAAAATTTATTGTATAGAAGTCGTTTGTTTGGATAAACCGAAGACGTACAACATGTTCCAAAAAAAAACTTTTCAGAACACTTAGTTGTAGAAGCTGTATATAACACTGGTATTGAAATCAAAAGCATACCAAGCAAATGTCTAAGTATTTGTGTTTCGAAGCTATATGGCACGAGGAAACGAATGGAAAAATGAATGAATGAATATTAATTTGAATGTTTGTATGTATTTTCGTGCATTTGTGTCTGTATGAAAAACTGAAAATAATAGATGGCATCTGAACTAACAAAACGAATAAGAGGTGCTGGCAAATGAAGGAACAAACGAAGGAACCAACCAAGTAAAGCTTGGTTGTTTATTTATTTGATTTTCTCTACAGTGTTTTGCTATTATATACATATGTATGTGTTAGAATCAATATCGCGATGCTATATATCTATGAGTGTATGCATGTATGTTCTGTGAGTACACACGAGACAAGAGAAGCCATCAAAATAACAAATAACATCGTCTCACAAAATTGATTGCATGTCATTAATTTTCATTTCAAATTACACTACCACTACGTCTTCCGGCGCGCGCTTATTCTCCATGTTCACAGCATCTTTAAAATCGACATTGAAACATGCCACCAAAGCCATATCAGGCTAACAAAAATAAAAGCAATAGAAATAGCAGCAGCAACATTACCCAGTGTCAAATAGAAAATTGAATGCACAATAAGAGTACTCTATCTATCAAGAGAAAATATAGAAGATTGTAGTTCGGCTAAAGAGGAATGGGTAGTAGTTTTTATTAAATTAATAACAAAATTTTGAAAACAAGAGGAAGCAAACAAAATAAATATCATACAGTGATCAGTAAGATAAAAATAACTTTAGAACCTGCACCCATAGCGGAGTTGATCATCAAATTAGTGGTAAAAGATATGCACATATACAATAAATAAAAAATAGTTCATCAGAAAAGAAGAAACAAAAAATTGTAATATTAATTACTATGAAATTAAAACAGATACAATGACACTTCGAGCACGTTTTATCTTAACCTTTTAGTATAGATTAATCTACATAAAAAATCTTTGAAATCGGTTACCATTTACAAAAGTTACAACTTACGAAAAATTTTTGATAAAAGCGGTTCTCAATTTTGACACCCTTTAGATCCACCCTGTGTTACAACAGGTAGCCTCGATATACAATATTCAAAAAGTTTATGACTTATTTTATAGACAACAGTTTGATTCATGCTAATCGGTTACTTAGATTAGAAGTTACGCCATTATTACCATTCTTTTTAATTTCACGCCACTTTGCATTGTGTGCATAATAGTGCTTACTATGCGCTTCTCATATTATCACGTAAGCTTAAAAATAAATTTTAATATCTACTTCGTCATTGTTCGGGCTTTCTTAATTTTGCTTGTACAATCATAGTCTGAAGTAAACTTTTGCGAACGCAATGCTACAATTACGCATCCAAACGAGTTTAACGTTCGCAGATGTGTTCATACGAGAGTGAAACTTTAATTTTATTAAGTATGTTGTATGAAAATAGTAATTTTTATCAATTGAGTTCCGTCTTTTAATTTTTAATAAAGTTAACGTTTGTAGGTAGATGTTAATAAAATATGGCTTGTTTTATTTAGAACATATTTACCTAAGTGCGTATTGAAAAATTACGCAATTTAAATTGTTTATAGATTTTTTAAAATTTTGTATAAAAAAATTTTTTTTGTTACAAGTTCCATGATATCTCTGAAACTACTGAGTATATTAAAAAGCAATGTCAGTACGGTTTAAAGATATTATTATTGTCGAATTTTCGCACAAGCTGTTTTCTAGGGAACCGTAAGAGCTACGGGCTTGAAATTTTCACAGAATATGTAAAGCTTTGGCCGTTATAACTATAAATATATTACAGTTAAAAATGAAAGGGTGTTCTAAAAAGAGCAATGAAAAATATTGAAATACTAATGTCATTTACAGACACATATATAGATACTATAAATTTTTAAAGTTAGTGTTAATTGGTTAAGGCTGTTTAATAGACTACACCAATTAACACTGATATTTAAAACAATAAAAATTAAGGGTGTTCTATCAGTTAATGTAAATTTAATATGTAATTTAGACAATTTGCTGTAATTTGGAAACCGTAAGAGGTAAACTCTTGAAATTTTCAAAAACGCTAAAACTAAAAAATTCCAAGAAATGTCAAGATGTCAAAATGAAAAAAGCGCTTATAAAAAAAGCACCAAAAATTAAATAAAATCACTAAAACGCAAAAAATCACCAAAACTAAAAACATCGCAAGAAACCAAAAGAAAAAATGCCAAAAACCGAAAAAAAGTAATCAAAACGAAAAATAAAACACTAATATTAAAACAAATCGCTAAAACTAAAAATATAATAAAAAAAGAAAAAAATCGTCAAAAATTGAAAAAAAAGTGTCAAAACAAAAAAAAAACGCTAAAACTAAAAAAACAAAAAAAACCGAAAAAAATCCCTAAAACCGAAAAAAGCGCCAAAAGTTTTAATCAGTTTTGGCCCAAAACTGATAAAAACGCAAAAAAAAATTTAAAATCGCTAAAGCTAAAATATCGGCAAAAAGGGAATAAAAATGTTAAAAAAACGCCAAAGCCAAAAAATCGCCTAAACTTAAAAAAACCGGCAAAAAATGCAAAAAACGAAAAATCGGAACAAACGAAAAAATCACACATATCAAAAAAAGTTAAAAAAAAAAAAAAAAATTAAACAAAAAAGCAAAACGAAAAAATTGCCAAAGTTCAAAAAGAGCAAAAACGAAAAAGGATATACATATGTGTATTCGTACGGAACCCTTCTTTCGTGTGCGAGCCAAAGTCGCACTTTACTTAATTTATTTATTTAACTGAATATTACTAACCGTTGTCCAGTTATGTTAAGACATGTCGTTCTTCATTTTATTAACATAACGGTATATCTCGAATAGTAGAATGAATTTGAAGAAACCAAGTGCAGATTCTAATTCAAAGGCTTAAATAACATAGCCTGGCATGCTTGTGTTATTTACCCCGTTAAATCATAAAATTTTATGATTTAATAATATTTTTTGGAAAAAAGTGTAATATATTGTAATGAAATTAAGATATGATTTTAGTCGAACTGTATGTGTTCATTTCCAAAGAAATTTTGCTATTTTTGGTTTGAATTCGGTTTTAATTTTTAATTATTATATTAAGTTATATTTTTATTTAGAGATAAATATGAAGCACGTAGACAAAGAAAATTTTGACTACGCGGAGGGTTGAACTGACATTTCAATAGCTCCCGCTAATCTCATCAGAATTCCTTACCGCTTAGACTACTCGACCAAAGTCGGTGGTTTGCAGTCAAGAGTTAAATATCATCTACTTTTAATCAATTCATTCTGTCGGCCTTAGGTTTTTAATTTTCCAATTAAATTATATTTTTATATAGAGATAAATGTGAGGCTTGTAGACAAACCACCGACTTTGGTCGAGCGATCTAAGCAGTAAAGAACCCTGATGAGATAAGCGGGAGCTATCGAAACTTCAGTTAAACCCTTCGCGCAGTCAAAATTTTCTTTTATAATATTTAGATGCATAAGCTCAGTGAGTACAAAAGATCCATAACTCAATGAAAGGATCCATAAGCTCAATGAATTGCACTAATTCTTTATAAATCTGAATTTCACATTCCGTTCTTGAAAAAATTATTTTTATTTGCCAAAAATAATTGCAATACAACTGATCAAAACAAAAAACTTGGCGCACAAAAAGCGTTGTATTTAACTTGAATAGAAACGCGTCGAAAGTCTGAAGATCATAAAACGCGCAACGGACGAAGCGCATGGTATATACTTTCAGCTTAAGGCTTTAGGAAATTTTTCAGTTTTGTGCCGATCGTTGGTTTACACTCTGAGGAAACCATAAACTTTCTTTCAAAGTCAGTCAACTTTGGCTAGGGCTGCAGAGAGAACCATTACCTCATTTGACTCGAGTTTTTCTTCTGCAGTCAAATTTTCTAGGTTTTCTTTAAAAAGCTGTTAAAGCTTTTGTATGTTCCAGAGAAAATTTATTTAATATGGCCGAAAGAACAATACCATCTTTTTGGAAAAAAAAAAAACCGCAAGAATCTAGCAATTTTTATATGTTTCATAAGCAAAAAAGATATCGGCATGAAATTGTCTGCGTTTAGTTCCAAATTTTATCATAAAAACCTTAATTAAGGTCGCCAAAAATATAAAAAAAGTTTCGGAAATAATTTTCTCTGAACCTAAATGAGATATCGCAAATATGAATGGTGTTTTTCAGAAACCCCATAAGTCCAGCTTATTTAATTTATCAGGAGAGATGAAGAATTGTTCTCTAAAATAAAATTATTCGTATGTGAATTAACTTTCTTAACTAAAATTATGTTACTGTAATCTTACAACTTGTTTCCTGAAAAAATAGTACATTGGTTTATTTTAATTGTCTGGAAAAATCTGCTTTTTTTTGCTTTATGGGATCTCTGAAATTATCTCATAGTGTTTCTGAAATACACGATTCACATTTAGATATTTTGAAAGACTTTCTATATGTAAAATTTTTTAGCATTGGGACTATAAATTATTTTTTGATGATTTCTTAAAAGCTAATAGTCCGAGATAGCCAACTTCGTGGCTCTCCACCCCTTAACGTTATGAGTGCGTGCCCATGAATGTGAACTTATAAGCACCTTAGCTACGTCTGTCTGAAATTTTATTAACGTAATCTTGACCGTTCATGAGTTACCGAATTATTTCGACAAAAAAAGATTTTAAGCCACTGGGCGTTGGTCATAACCCATGAATTTGTAGTCGGATACACACTGAATTGTACCACGCATTAATCCATATAGCTCTTATGTTTAAAAAACTCTCTGTAGAGGTCGACGAGTATCAAATATCTAGTAAGAGCTCTTCATATCTTTGTCGTTTTATCATAACATCTTAAATCTAAAAAACGTATTTCGAGATATTAACGATTTAATGTAAAATCTGTTGTGTTGATGTTCTAAAAAGTTAAAAAATTAACGGGACTTAAGATGTTATGATTAAATGACACAGATATAAACTTCACTGATGGCAAGACAATATATTCAATGTATGTGTACTGGTCTTTCTAGACTGTTATTCAGATATAAAAATATATTGAAACCAATAATTTGTTCAAAAAAAGCTTATTTCGTTTTTATATTTACAATTAAAGTGCATCAATCCACTGTCTTCCTGCCTTCTCACGGCTTTAAAATACGCTCTTAGTTTTTTCATTTCCCTTCAAATTTGTTGAGTTTTTCTGCAGTTTCGGAAGATTTATGTTGTGTTGCTGCTATTGCTGAGTCGTCTGTTTCAGTTTCTTCTTTATAACTACAATAGTTTTTCATTTTCTATTTATTTGTTTCTTGTTGTTGTTGTTGTTGCCAACATTATTACCAGAGGAAAATCTATGGTATTTAGTTGCTCCAATCTTTAACAACCACATTTACGTTACTTGTTTTTGCTATGCTTGCATTTTCATTGCTTTTATTTTTTCATCTTCATCTCAGCCTTTGTATTTAGCAAGTGGCTGCTACGTACTATTTTTCCTAGTTTATACTGATGCTTTTATATATTGTCCAGTATAGAATGGGCAAAATATAATAACATGACATGGTTAATGGCTGACAGTGCTCTTCTGTTTTGTTGCTCCCAGATAAAGGAGTACTGATGATAGTCATGGTGCTGCTTCTTTATTTTTCATTTGAAATAATTTATTTCTCTTCCTTAACTTGTTATTTACGTATGAATTTTGTTTTAGTTTTTCTTCGCTTTTGGTGCAAAAAACGACTTTTATTGTGTTAAGTTCAATTTAAATTCATAATGGGTTAAAAGTTCATTGTAGATTGGAGAAAAATTTATTCAACTGAAATATTTATGTAAAGTGGATTTGGTCGGAGAGTTGTTTCTTTACTAATTTTTTTTTAAATTGGTTGGTAATATATTACTTATGTATACGAAAATCAACAAAAATATGTCAAAATACTTGTTTCTGGTCAAAATTCGAAATTACTCCATTAGCAAATTTTTAATATTTTTTAATTTTGGTAAGGTTAAATGCAAAACGCAGACAGTGAGTACAACAGTAGGCTTAGAGGCTCATAGAAACTTATACTATACTGAATGTATTTGAGAATCCCGGGAACCATACAGAATTCTCGTAAAGTCTGAGGACAATTAGTGTCGCAGCTCGGAGTCCAGGTCCATGGCGGACCTGAGTTTTAGAGAGCCTGAAATTTAAAGAGAAGATTTTGATAGGATTTCTTTGTCGAAACACGTAGAATAAATTCCAGTATAATATTCGAATATCTCGTCGTTAGTGTCCCTTTAATCAGAAAAAACAAAATTTTTCTTCTAACAGCTAGCAGTTACTTATTCTTTAATTGCATATTAAGTACCGAAGTTCTCCAAATATCATACAAATATCATGCATTGATAAAAAATCAAATAAAAATCGAACAGCCATGCTTTCATCAAAAAACGTACGAATTAAAAAAAAATTAATGTAACCCAAATTGAAAAATAAGTATCTCTTGAACCACAGGACGAGAAAAGTCATTCGTGTGTTGATAAATGCTTCTTAAGCAACTGAAAAATGTTAACTTTGCTTATTTTTAATTTTTCTAAGATATACATAAGTAGCAAATTTCATTGAAATCGGTTGGAAGATTTAAGAATCGATGTGGTATAGATTGTTTGTTTAATTTTTCTTTTAATTTGACCCCAATTCACAGTTTTCTGTAAATATTTATATTCTAGGTAGCTTCGAAAAAATCCTTTGTAATGTACTTACATACATATGTGTGCACCAAATTTAATCCTTATAAATGTCAACAATAAAACAAGAAAATAACTCATACAACAATTTTATAATACTCCAATTTGTTTCTTCTTTTGTTTTTTTATACAAACTTATCTTATAGTGAAGGATCACAATTTTTTTTTGAAGAAAACAAGGACATCATTGTCATTTTCATACTCTGAACCAACAGAATAACAACTGTTTTGTTGGTCACTGCGAAGACATTTACAAAAGCAACAATAGACATAAAAGAAAAAGGGGGAGAGAAAAAACTTTTTTTAAATATGCACATAAATAAAAAACAAAAGCAAAGACAAATAAACGATATAAAATCACAATTTATAAAATGTGACAGAACAAACAACAGCAGTTGACAACTGTCAGTGTCGGTGTCAGACTGTCAAAAATGTTGGTGTCATTTGCAAAAGAGTAGTAGTAGAAAAATAAAAAGAAACAAGATAAATGAAATATATTTCCTTTTTTCTCACTCTATTTCAGCGCACGTTTTTCTGGCGAATAGTACTCGTATAATAATAAATAAAGCAGTATTGTATTTAATTTTTTTTCTTGAAGAACGTTTTATATAATTTTTGTTTTCTGGAGCCCCACAAGGATAAAAACACCAAATCTGTGCACAGTTGAATGTGCATTTGTGTCTGTTTTTAACTTTAGGATACAATGAGAATCTCATGAATAGTATAACATTAAAGGATTTGACTATTTTTTAAGATAGTTTTCATGAAAAATACATATAGTACATAATAATACATAAGTTGACAAATAAAATGTTTTCGGCGGTTTGAACTCAAACTATGGTAAGTCTGAAAGAACGCTCCAAAAACATTTAACATCTTTATAATCGGAGGCACATTTTTAATGGGCTACAAAGTAATGACTGGTACTTGTTTATCTTATTACTATGCTTCATATTAGAGTTACTACTTTGTAGTTAATAAAATAAGTACGTCATTATCTCATTTTCTAAAATGAGTTATAGTTTCTTGGTATGTATTAATAAAATAAGTAGACAAACCGTTTTTAATTTGCTTAAAAAAATAGATAAAAAGCAAATATATTAATGCAAATTACTTTATTCAGGAGATATTGATATATTTAATGAAATGTTTATATATTTAGAAAGAAATTTTATGTTTGTCTAATCAAAGATGAAGAATAAAATGAACGAAAAAGAACAAAAAGACTAAACAAGTTCATATCGTGCCAACCGCTGAATTATTCAATTGAACAAGTTCGTTCATGAACAGCTCAACTCTATTGTAAGTAGGGATGTAACGAATACCGATACCGATACCGATATATCGGCGATACTTCAGATTTTCCGATACATCGGTATCGGCGATATTTTACTGCCGATACGACGATACTTTTAAAAAATTTTTCAGAGTTTTTTTTTAACAAATAATTTATTTTTGTTCGATTTTACCATGAATTAAATACACTTCGTTATTTTTTAAATCTTATTAATATCAATTTTAAAAATTAATAATATTTTATGCTGTTATTTTGCAAAAAAATTATTTATTTTTTTTTTAATTTTACCATGAATTGAAATTCAAGCCGTTGTTTTTTAAATCTTATTCCAGCAAAAAAGAGATACTCCAAAGAAGTCATGAAAATGTAGAACTCGCGATCTGGAAGTATTGCAAATTTTGGTAATTTCTAATTAGTTTTACATATCCTTGCCCTTGCAACAAGTTCTGTTTTTCGATTACCAATCACCGAATCGGAAGCGATGCTAGGAAAAATTTCTTTTTCGGTATTCTATAATGATTTTTCCTTAAGGAAAAAGGATAAAAAAGTACCCATTTTCACAATTTTTTTATGCGAATTTAAACTCAGAACTGTATTTTCATGTAAATTTAAGTGAATAAATATAAACTTAGAAGTCTTTTAATAATTAAGCTATTAAGTTATTTAGAAGAATATTAGTTGATAAATGTCCTTTAAAAAAAATCGATTTTTTAAAAAGCATGGCGAGTATTTTTTTTAAATTATAAAGGAATTAAACAATTTTTCTGCTTTTCTACTAATTATCTGAATATTTTTAATATAATTGAGTTATGAATTTTTAGTCGAACTGTATGGTTTTATCCAAAGTTATTAAATTAGTTTGGCTTAAGTTCATTTTTAATTTAATCATTCGATCAAATTATTTTTTATTTAAGAAAGAAATTCTAAAGCATGTAAATATTGAACATTCAAAAGAAAAATTTGGCTGTACGGAAGGTTGAACTGACAGCTGTTTCGTGACCACCAAGTCTTCTCATCAGAGTCCTTTACCCACACTACCACTGACAGTGGCAACAACACTGTAGCGAAAATCCTACTAATATTAGTAAGCTCAATTAACACACTGTCGTTATCTTGTGGCGAGTCGCACCTTATTGAACTTTGTCTAAATATTCGGAACTTCACTAACTGTCTTTTCTTAGCATGTTCAACTATTTTAAGCTTTTTGCATTTCAGTCTTACCAGCGTGGAATATCGTCGATATTCTCAATGCTGGGATTTTATTGAATGTTTATTTGGCCAAAGTTTTTGGAACAGTACACATTCATGTTTAGCTAAGTGCCTTTAGAGTTTTAATAATTGAGTTATGAATTTTTAGTCGAACTGTATGGTTTTATCCAAAGTTATTAAATTAGTTTGGCTTAAGTTCATTTTTAATTTAATCATTCGATCAAATTATTTTTTATTTAAGAAAGAAATTCTAAAGCATGTAAATATTGAACATTCAAACACACTGTCGCCACAAGATGGCGACAGTGTGTTAATTGAGCTTACTAATATTAGTAGGATTTTCGCTACAGTGTTGTTGCCACTGTCAGTGGTAGTGTGGGTAAAGGACTCTGATGAGTAGACTTGGTGGTCACGAAACAAAGGTTGAACTGAGAACCTTCCGTACAGCCAAATTTGTCTTTGAATGTTCAATATTTACATGCTTTAGAATTTCTTTCTTAAATAAAAAATAATTTGATCGAATGATTAAATTAAAAATGAACTTAAGCCAAACTAATTTAATATTTTTAATATAGATTTGTTGGAAGCAAATAAAATGTAGCGCCTTAAAAATTACTTCCAATGTTTTATCAATTTTAAATATTCTCTCTTATAATGTAATTTTGTATAATAAAAAATTGCACTTGAGTTTTGTTAATCTAAACTTGAACTCAATTTCAATATTCGTATCGGTATCGGAATCGGTATCGGCGATATTTATTTTAAATATCGGTATCGGTATCGGATCGGCAAAACGGCGTATCGTTACATCCCTAATTGTAAGCCTATCAATTCTAAATACCTGCATTTCGTTCGAGCTAATTCCAACTCATAGGTAGAATTTTGGCCACAACGTTTTCAAACTTGTGTGCTTATATAAATGCTCTCAAAACAGAAATAAGAATTACATGAATAAAAGCATATAAAGTTCAAACATACGAGTTTAAAAACTTTTCATATATGATGGTTAAATTTCTACTGATGAGTTGGTATTAGCACAAACGAAGTGATAAACGTATGTAGAAAAAATAACAATTATGCAATATTATTCATATAAATCACGACTGGAAATATAATATGAGAGCTATAAGTATTAATCTAGCATAAAGTCAACTCGTCACGATCGATAAATTTAAATTTACAATATACGAGTATTAGCATAAAACTACCCCATTGCTATCCATTGATTTTTTTTTCATTTGTATTGTTTTCCTTTTTAGGAACGAAGCTCCCTATGGCACGTTGTGCACATCATCGATGCTGGAGGCTAAGAAAATTTCATTTGAGAAATACATTTAAATAATACTGCTAACAAATACTCTTTTTTTACTCCGCTGGCAAGCTGTCTCAAGTTGAATGTGAAACTGCAGCAGGAAAGTCAAATTCCTGCTGCTGATGAAAGTTGGCGCTGCGGATTTTCTCCTTTTTTTTAGAGCTACCGTAGTTTTCCTGAAAAGTGCCGGGAACTCCATGGATTTTTAAGATTTTCGGCCCTGTAGTTGGCAATATTCAGCCTGATTTGTGTTCTTGCTAAGTGATTTGTGACTTGGACAAGCAACCGTGCTCGCTGTATGTATCTCTGCTACTAATTGGCGATAAGAATCGGCTTAGCACCTTTAAAGTGATGGTTGGTTTATCTGCTGACGATTTTTGAAAGTGTCTTCTGCTTATCATATGGAGCTTCACATTGTTATCTTCCTACTAATTGGAGTTATTAAGGTAGGTGATATTTCATTTTAAATAATTTCTTCTATTTGCATCGTGGCTTCTTAAGTCCAACTGTCTCAAATTCCGAAGTGTGTCAACAACTACAAGCTGTCGGATATTGCGAACGCTGGGTCTGTGTGGACGCCTGCACCAATTAAGAAAGTGAAGAAATGGAGAGGAGACGTTCTAAGCCATAATCGCTTAAGATCAGGTTCGTTTCTGCTGCCGAGCACGCTGTTGGTAGAAATTTTGCTGCTGGTGCTCTTGGAGGTTCTGTTGCTACTGCTGTTGTTTCTGGTGCTTTGATAGTTGCTTGGTGTATGTGTGGTTGATAATGGTGTGGCTGAGGACTTGAAAGTGATCAATGGCACTGATCCGACTGACAGTGCTATAGCCTCTGGTAGGAAGACCAATCGGTAGAATAAAAATATCACTGTAGAGGTGGTGAGATTAATGGTGCTGCTGATTGCGTGATAGATTTAAAAAGGGGCACTGCTTCACTGATGGAGATGTTGGGAGTTGATGTTGTAGATAGAGTCCTGGGCCATAAGATGTAGCAGTTCGGTGAAATAAGACGTTCTCTTGATGAAGCGAGTAATGTTGATATCTTTACGACGCGTCGTATCATGTCATGTCATATAAAGACGTGCCGAGTCGTATCATGTCATGCTCTGTCCTGTCAAGTCTTGTCTATCCATGTTATGTAAGCATTTAGTTTTATTTTTTAAGGTAAATAAAAGGTAAGAAGTGCCACGACATTGCGCGTTCTTTTTCTTCTTTTTACTTAAGTTATATTTTTTATGGTTTGATTAATACTTCAGTACGTATGTTTTTTTTAATTATTTTATCATCTTATTGTGCTCGTAGTTTTAAAAATCCAACCCGATTGGTATCTCCAATAAAGACTGCAACCAGAGTCTAGTTACAAGCAAGTTGCAAATGACAACGGCAATTGTAGTCTCTGTATAGCGGTACCAAGGCTGACAAAGGAATCGGTTCATAATGGGCTAAGATATGATAAAAAAATATGTTGAGTGCCTTGCAAAATAATATTCTGCGAAACTAATATTTTAAATTCACAATATAGTTTAAAATTTTTTAACAAAAAAATTTAGTTCCACAAGATAATCGAAGAATTAGCTAGAGATCATAAATATAATTCATGTAAATCAAATTGATTTTCTTAAAATTTATTAAAATATTGTCAGAATTTTTCGTATGCAAAATATTACCATAACTTTTTCAAACATTTCTTTTTAATCGAGTTAGTCACTGCGTTATCACTCGTTTCTTTACACTTCGTTTTACTGTCAATACAATTAGGTTTTCCATTATACCATATTTCAACAATAACGATCTATTTTCTTGCATTTTTTTTCTCGCTCATTGTTATCTAGCATCTACATATTATAGTTTATCAAGGATATACGATCAAAAGTGATTAATGTCCTTTTTATCAGCACTTAAAATATAAAGCATTCATCCTTTTATGGTAGCAATACTTGTCATAGATAATGCTTAATTATAATTTATTGCGTAAGTATGGTAGTATCATATTTGAGTGCACCTTTTTATTTTCATTTTGTTCTTTTAAAATGTAATAAAACGTAAAATTATATACAAATTTTATATTCTGTTCCCTGGTAACGTAGAAACTTCGCGTCTTTTCAGTTCTAGTATATTTTGGGGTTGCAAAATTAACTGAGCCATTATTTTGCATTTACGTGTTTTCTACGCTGGTACTCTACTGCTTTTTTAAGTCATCTTTTTTCCTATAGAGTATACATACATTAAAATTAATTGTTATTTTAATATTTATGACATCATATAAATTTTCTTTTATTGCACTTTAAATGCTACATATTTGTGATGGTAAGAACCCTCCTAAAGGATTTCTTTATAACATTGGAGTGCTTTTTAGAAGGGTGTTTTTTTCGTTTATATCAACGAAGAATAAGCAACATCTTATATATTTTGCTTACGCATATTTAAGTTTTTGTTTATTAAGGAAGAAATATTATAATGACTAATTTTTGTTAACGCAAAAAAATATATATGTTTTTATAAACTTTTATTAATATATTGCTAGCCTTGCGCTTCCCGTCATTATTAGGAACTATAAGTATTGCCACGTAGTTAAATATTTTAGATTAATACAAAATTCAACTAATTTCTTAATAACAGGGATTACCAAACAAATCCGAAACAATAAAGAAGTTTTAGAGATCAAAATAGATAATCCTTATGTATTTTTATTTGCTGAATGATTTCTCAATTAACATTATGTGGGCATATTTTTCTTTGTATTGTCTGGCAAAATCCAAGCCGCTTAAAGTTTTACAAATTTGGTCAGCATCTGTGAAATTTACAAGCTGCACAAAAGTTTTTCACACCCCAGGTATACATTATCCGATAATTAACCGATAATCGCGATTAATCGCATATTTTTTAATCGTAATCGCGATTATGAAAATCTGCGATTATTTACAAACCCTACATCTAACATATCTCCTAAACTAAAAAGAAGATTTTTTTTCAAACACAAGCAAATTTTTGTTTTAATTCGCTTAACTTAAAAAAATTACTCCGTGGTGCGGCCAACAAAATTATCCTTCTGCTAAAAGCCTTGAGCTGCCCAATTTCAATTTTTTAAAACTTGCGATAAATACGAAAATAAAACATAAGCTTTTAGACGTCACCTATGACTTCAGGACATGAACTTTAATAATGATTGCTGACACTTTTTATTTCATTATATTATTATGAATGACATTCCAAACTGCAAGCTCATAAATTAACGTAGCGTAACAAATTACAGCAACTTAAATAATAAAAACTTTAACATAAAATAACAATAACGAAGACCAACAATACAACTTAAAATATTAATGGCTTAAGCAAATTAACATATCAATTGAAAAACAAAATAAATGTGTACGAACTTAAATTCACGTAACCAAATTCAAAGAAACGAAACTATAAATTTTATGTAAATAAAACGAAAAACAATGAACATTCGTTATTATCACGGGTTGGTATATATAAAAAAAAACAGCAAAAGCTGAAAATACTTTAATAAATCATAAATTGCCAACGGACATGCGAATGTTAAAGAAATAAATTTATGGTGCTTACAAACGAAAAAAGAAACTGGTATCAAAGTGTACAAGAAATATGAATAAAAGTTATGGGTGAAATGACGTTAGATTAAGAAATTATTTATAACAATATTCATACAATATAATTTATGTTTCAAATATGAAATCTATACAGAGTGAAATGCACAAACGTATACAATATATGCTAAATTTCGTCAACAAAAATATTATAGCAAAATATAAAACAAGACATTACTAAAGAAATGTATTCGCCTTAAAGACTATGCATCTTAATCCAGGAGATAACATTCATAAGGTTGTTTAAGCCTTGGAAGAATTGTTTATTAAATCCTATATAGGGCATATAGTATAAATCGGTTTGACATTATATTTAGATTGGGTGTTTTTTATTGAGGTATAGAACTTTAAGTTGGCATCACTTTTTTAACTGGCGGCCATTTTGTCAGCTGTTAAGTGATTAATATTTAGTTCGGTTTGCCATTTCATCATGAACAGGTTGACAAAAGAACAACGCTTGCAAATCGTGCAAGTTTATTTCGAAAATAATGGTTCAGTTCGCGAAGTTTACCGCAAGCTCCGTCCATTTTATGGTCGACATAATCGTCCATCAGAGCAATTAATTCGGTTAACCATGGATCGTTTTCGCACTACGTTTACTCTATGTGATAATACGCATCCGCAGAGACGTCGAACAGTGCGCACCGAAGAAACAATTGCCGCTGTAGAGCAAAGTGTTGAAGAGGACCCGAATGAATCGATTCGCCACCGTGCACAGCAATTGGAGCAAATGGAGACCGGTATAGAGCCATGATAACCGACTATTTTGTTCCCGAATTGGATGGCATGAATGTGGATGAGTTGTGGTTCCAACAAGACGGCGCTACATGCCACATAGCGCACGTCACAATCGATTTATTGAAGGAAACATTCGATGAGCGCATAATTTCGCGGAATGGACCTGTCAATTGGCCACCAAGATCGTGTGATTTGACACCATTGGATTATTTTCTTTGGAGATATGTGAAGTCGCTCGTCTACGCCAACAAACCAGAAACGTTAGGGGACTTGGAAGCCAACATTCGTGGCGTTATTGCCAACATACGGCCCCATATGCTCGAAAAAGTGGTTGAAAATTGGACCTGTAGAATTGGCTTTATTCGAGCCAGCCGCGGCGGCCACATGCCCGAAATCATATTTGAACATTAATGGCATAAAATTATCCTTCCAATAAAGCCAAATTGATGGACATTAAAACGATTTTGTTGTGTTTTATTTCAATTCGAAGTTCTATACCTCTAAAAAAAACACCCGTTACTAGGGATTTAACGATACACCGTTTTGCCGATCCGATACCGATATTTAAAAATAAATATCGCCGATACCGATTCCGAGTTAAAGTTTAGATTAACAACACTCAAGAAGAGCAATTTTCTTATTATACAAAATTACAGTATAAGAGATTATTAATATTCAAAATTAACATTAACCCGGTATAAATAATTGGAAGTAATTTTTAAGGAACTACATTGTCATTGCTTCCGAAGAATCTATATTAAAAATATGCAGATAATTAGTAGAAAAGCAAATAAAAATCTATAAATCCTTTATAATTTTAAAAAATACTCGCCATGCTTTTTAAAAAAATCGATTTTGTAAAGGCCATTTATAAACTAATATTCTTCTAAATAACTTAATAGCTTAATTACACGCTGTTACAAAATGGCATGTTTTTTTTCTCGTGAAAACGACTAAGTGAGGCTTGTAGGTCTAGTTGAGTAGATCAATTTGCCAATTTAAAAAATTGCAATACACCCTCAAAATCGGAAGTTATCGAAAAAATGTAGATTTTTTGGGAATTCACGGACAAAAAAAATTTTCACTACGTCGTTTCTGCACCGATTTTCAATGTTCAAACAGTGGCGAATTGAGGAAGACTTAAGCTTTCCATGCATGTTTAAAAGATTTTGTTTTGACTTATATTTTACGTTAATATCATCAAAAGAAAAATATAATTTTTTTTATTCCGATTTTTTTAAATTTTACGTATTTTTTTCCAACAATTTGCTTGAAAACCTACCCATTTTTATATTTTTACATAAAGCGTATCTTATAGCGATTACAATAAGTCTTGTGTCTTTATTGTGCTGGGAAAAAGATTTAAGAAACAACGAATTGAATTTGAATTCATGGTAAATGAATGAATTTTTTTTACAAAATAGCAGCTCAAATTGTTTTTAATTTTTAAAATTGATATTAATAAGATTTAAAAAATAACGAAATGAATGTAGTTCATGGTAAAACTAACAACAAATAAATAATTTGTTAAAAAAAACTTTGAAAAATTTTTGAAAAGTATCGTCGTATCGACAGTAAAATATCGCCGATACCGATGTATCGGAAAATCCCAAATTTATACCCATAGTTTTAATAGTACTTCCTTGCTACCACCAGTTTATTAAACTTATTTATAACTTAGCCTCAACATTTCTGTGTTAGCCAAGCGGTTGTTTATCAAACTTTTAAAAATTTACCCAGTAATGAACGACATAGAACATAATTTTTAATACTTACAACTAGGGCATGGGATTTCCCGGACTTTTGCACTTCCCGGGAAAAGGGAATGAAAAAATCACGTTTCCGGCCATTCCCGGCATAAGTTAAATTTCTAAATTAAAAAGATTTATTAAATGAATATTGCCGAAATTTCGCTTGTTTTATTAATGTAAGCATTCTTTTTAAATAAAAGTTAATATAAAAGCAATTCTAAAACAAATATTTAAAAATTTCTAAGTGAATTCAAGCATATAGAGTTTATAGTTATTACACTGTAGGAGATTATATAAAGACTAATTGACGGCGATATCGCAATTAGTTAAACATTTTATTTTAAGACTTCAAAATCATTTTATAAAGAGCTTGCAGTAATGTTTCTTATTTTTCTTTAAAAATTTCCAGGACGATTCTTATCGTTAAGTACAAGCAAGTTACAACACTATACTCAGCTGACCTGAATTTAACATATCCTGAGCCACAGTCTGTCTAAATCTCTTTCATTACTCATTTTATTTATCTTAAAACATCTCCTTCCGGATTTCAATAATTGCGTCGACTTATAATAAATTTAAGTATTGTGAATTCAATTTTCATAGAAGCTGTATATGAACTTAAAATTTCCACCACACTTTCCAAAATTTGTTAACTAATTCTACGATAAATCACTCAAAGTTTTTCCACTTTTCCACTTTTTTCTGTTATAGCGATTAAAGGACATCTATCAATAAATTTATCTTGCATAATTTTTCTCGGATTAAGAGAAATGGTATGACTTCAATTTCAAGTAATTTTGATGACATTTCTGCATAAGTTTGAACCATTCACATTTTTATTTTGTATTAAAAAAGTTGTATGGACATTTTACTGACAGTTTATCGATGTCGAAGGAGTACTTTCTTTCTTACAGTTACATTTGAAATAACGACAAAGTTTTATAATTTGTTTTTGTTTCAAATGATTGTATGAATGAAAAACGTCGTTCGACATCGATAAACAGGGTATAAGTATTTAAACAGACGATGAAAAGCATAGCAACTTTAAAAGAGAAATTAAACAATTTCGTCATCTAAATTTAGTCGTGTAGTCAACCAAACGAGCTTTTGTAATATTTAAAGAAACATTGAAAGTTTTGATATTAAGAAAAACCAGGATTATAATACAAATTTCTTATATGAAACAAAATAAATTTGGCGGGCACTTACGCCATTTTATAAATATGTTTATCAAAAAAGTCCATATATTTATGAAATAACGTGTAGCTTTAATTTCCCGCTTTTCGGGAAATTTTCGAGATTTTTTTGGGAAACGGGATATTAAAAGTAGAGTTTTCCCGCCCGGGAATTCCTGATTCCCAAACCCTACTTACAACTTATCCATACTCAATCGAGTATGCATTTTAAATTGTTTTTGTATAAAAATTAAATTAATTTTTTTAATGATCCACTTAAATAACTAAGAAATTAAATAAATAATTAATAAATTAATTAAATAAATAATTAATTAATTAAATAATTAATTAAGTTTAGTATTTAATTACCACAATAAAAAAATTGATAAAAAGTTTTAAGTATTTCTATTAAAATTTTAATTGATGTTATTAATATATAATTAAAAACTAGTTCAATTCAGTTACACACAAAAATGTAATTGATACCATCAAATTCTGTACTGGTGCAAATTTAATTAATTTTGTAATTGATATAACAAATTTTTTAACTGAAATAAATTTAAATTTTTTTCCGTGCAAGAATAAGGCTAAAAATGTATCAAAAAAGAAAGATGCGCATCGTTCAGCTCGCTGCTCCCCTTCTGATGGTTACAATCATAGTCTCTTGACAGCGGATTTAAAAACTTGCCATAATTGTCAAAATGGAACTGGATTTTATTGAGTTTTCCCATGTATTTTTAAAATAAAAAACACCGAAGAATACGAGTATAGTATGAAGCTCGATTACAATCTACATTGATGTTTAATGTCAAATCGTATAGGTTAATTCGTTGAACTTCCGCTCCACTTCGCCATTTAAATCAACTTTATGCCAAGTTTTCCTTACGAATAGGGCCGTAACTCTTCGCCTAAAAGTTTATTAAATTTAAGCTCATAGTTAATAAAATGGAAAAGTAAGTTTCACTTCAAGAGCTTTGCAATTTATATAACGTTGGTAGCACTTCATTTAACAATTGTTAAATCGATCATGATATCAAAATAAATAATTGGTCTTTAGTTTGCTTTGACTGGTTTTATTGATCTTATTCTCATTGGTAAAAATATCTTTAAAATGCTATTAACCCAACAATTTAATATCAATTTTTTTTTCTTTTCATGCTTTTTAAAGCAAAAATTAATTGTCCGACATAATATATAACACTCTGTACTTAAATGAATGATTAAATGATTGCCATATAACAAGACTAAAGGTGATGAATAACTTGTTTTAATAAAACCTCAATTATCATATTTTATACAGACTGCAGACAAAACTAAAAAAAGTTAGCAATCCTAAGTAAGGGGAAAGTTATAAAATAGCAGAAAGAAACACAGAAGTAATAATTTTATAATGCTAATACAACTACGTATATATATGTAGTAAAAATTCATGGTAGCATGTATTGACAAAAAATAATAAAATAATCATGTTGAATATAACAATCTACCAACATTTTACTTTTGTTTATTACAAGTATAATTTACAACCAGTTCACAGGAACTTTAAACAAAATAAATTTGCTAAATGCATGTTAAATAGCAGTTAAATCAAATGAATACAGAAAGAAACAAAAAAAATAATGGTCATAATTTAAAATGCTAATGTCTGGCTGTGTGTGTGGTAAATATAATATTTTTTATTGTTTTGTTTCTAATTCTATTAAAATTTATTTAATGCGACACGACATTACAATTGAGTTAAAGTGACAAACAACAAAAGCTTATGAACTCTTATATTGCACGTGTTTTGTAGCTTGTGTATATTTGTCAGGAGTGGCCAACCTGAAGAGTTTAAGTGGTCAGCTATTGTAAAAAAAAACAACACGACCAGCAAAAAGTTTTACAATCAGAACAAAAATCCAGAAACTTTTTTTACAGAAAATTTTTGCAGTCGATAACTTTGTTTGCAGAAACTTTCTGTTTTAGTAAACCTTCTACAAAAAATCTTACCTTCGTCATACTATATGGGTTTTAATCCAAAGACATTTTATTATTCAGGCTTAGGTTTGTTCAATTTAATTTTACAATAAAAGTTTTTTATTGAAAAAGAATTTTTCACAGTATGTTATACTTGAAAATATAATGACAAATTCTTCACTTTTGTAAGGATCGAACTTAACATCGTAGTATTTTCGGCCAGAACGAACTACAAAGGCAAGCAGATAAACATCAAACCATAAACCAATTTGAATTACGTTTTTCTTATCTTTACTTATGTTACCATTATTTGGTTCTCGTCTTATACCCTGCTCAGACATACGACTTAATTACGTAATTTAGTAAATTTCCGCAATTAGGACCTTAATTGAGCTCAATTTACCATACAAGGCTTCAATTAACAAATTGAGCAATTACTACTTAATTGTTTCATAAATTGAGTAAAGTTCGAAATACAACTCTCTGTAAAAAGTATGTTTACTACGAAGTATGTTTAGTGAGAAGCAAAAATTGTATACAGTGGCAAGTCCATGGTATAATAAGTATACAGATGGCAGTATTACGTCAGATGGTTATTTTTTGCTCTTGTAATTTTGTGCATAAGCTACGACAAACACGTGTATTTTTTTTGCAACCATTACCTAGTTTTTGTTTTATTGATGTATTCGTTGTCCTTATGCGGCCACCTGTTTACTTATACCACCATTGGCAAGTCAAATGCTAATAGAGTAAGCTTAATTTACTATGTGTTAACACGAAATTTAATTACTGAGTTAAAATTAAAATGTTCAATTAGAAATCCATGTCTGAACTGGGCATTATTAGACAACTACACAAAAAAAAATGATTACCAAAAAATTTTCAAACAAAAGTTTATCTAAAACAAAAATTATTTTTCAGTAAATGTTCTTTACTGAATTAGTGAATATTTTCTGTGTCGTAAAAAAACAGTACCGATTAGACAAAAATATTGTTTGATATGTTACAGAAAATCCAGTAAATATTTTAGTTTGTTTCAGTAAATTGGTTTGTTTAGAATTCATAAATATTTTTAGACTAATTGTTTTAACGATTTATAGAAATTGTTTATTGCAAAAACGGGTTTTTAATGAAATTGTTGAGATATTTTTGTCTGTATTTTGAAATTTTTTTGTAGGTCCGTTTCTAGACAAAATATTTTCTAATTCATTGAATTTCTTTACTGAAAATGAAATTTTGCATTTTCTGTGCACTGTTTGTGCTTTTTTTTCTTCCACCAAGACGTTCGTAACACCACCTACTTACTGATATTATTAAATTGAAGGTCGAAGCAATCAAATAGAACAAGAAGAAGAACAGAAAGTTTAAGATTGAACAGCTTAAGGACCAAACAATATTAAATAACTTCTCCGACACGCTGAACACTTTTCTGCATACTATGTATCAAAATATCTCACGCAGTTGGATAAATATACTAAATTGGTTCTCAAACGCTGATTATCCTATGTTTTAAAGAAAGTCAAGGAAAACATCGGATCTATGATAATACTTGGAGTATAATATCCGATCGAAGAAACACTAAATTGTTTCTAAACACAGCAAGAACCCGTAGCAAAAAAATTAATTTTTAAGTAGCCTACAGAACTTTAGATAGGAATGTTAAGAAAAGTGCACGAAAAAGTAAACGAAAATAGGCTGATGACATAAAGATTTGTACAAAATAGCGAGGAAACTAACTCTAAAAAAGTTTGCATCAGCTAAACCTCTCAAAAAGAGCAAAGGAAGGCTAGTTACGTCAGTAAAAACAGGAAGTGGGTTGAATATTATTGCTCAATGTTAATAAATCCAAGTAACCTACAGCAGATAAATGATCAAAAAGAGCAGAGGAAGGCTACTTACGTCAGCAAAAACAGGAAGTGGGTTGAACATTATTACTCAATATTAACAAATTCAAGTAACCTACAGCAAATAAAGTATACATGCGCTAATCATACTATTAGGAAAGATTTAGAGACCGACAGACTCAAAGTTCCAGAAATAAAACCACTCGACACGATTTTTATACCTGACTTCTGAATGCCAAATTTTGGTTTCTTTTATATTACTTATAAAGGTAAAAATATTTTTTTTTGTTAAAATTTGTTGTTGTAGAAATAAGAGCAACTTTTAAAATTTTTAAATAATATGATTTTTTTCGCTGTAGCGAGGCACCAGGTATGGACTACATCTCACTAAAACTATTAAAAGCAACGCCAAAAAGCAGCGCACACATTATTTTTGTTGCCGTACATGACTTTTGGAGAATAGAAGAACTGTGCGAAGAGCTAAATGAAGGTCAAGCAAAACTCCAATGAAGTCAGAAATTGTAAGAACAAAATGGCGGTAGACCTCTAGATGACATCACCAGAAATAGCCATAGAATGGAACCCCTACGGAAGCCGTAGAAAGGGAAGGCCTGGGCACACAGAAAAAACTATCACCAAAAAATTTTCAAACAAAAGTTTGTCTAAAAATAAAATTTAGTTTTCAGTAAATGTTCTGTCCATAATCTATGAATTGTTTGTTTGACTTTTATTTAGAACGCAAACACCAAAAACAACAATAAAAACTGTGTCGTAAAAATCCACCCCGATGACGACAAACACACAAATAACAACAATCATTGCAAGAGGAATGCAATTGTACCAAGTTTGCTTACAAAAGATTTTTGAGTGAATCGATTAGTTAATGTCGTTGCGTTAATTCTCATTCATTTTTTTTTATAATATTTAGATAAACATTCAGACTTGAACACATTTAACAAAGTAAAATCTCATAAATGATTAATGGATGATGATGATGACACAGACAAAAATTTTGATTGTATTTTTGTTTGATTAAGTAAATTATTTTGCTTAGTAATTGTTAGTATTTTTAGACTAATTGTTTAATAAATTCAGACAGAAATATGTTTGATATTTTTCAGAAAATCCAGTAAATATTTTTGTTTGATTTAGTAAATTGTTTTGTCTACAATTTGTAAATATTTTTAGTCAAATTGTTTTATAGATTTAAACAATTTGTTCACTGAAAAAAACAGGTTTTTTTTCCAATGAAATTATTGAGGTATTTTTGTCTATATTTACAAATTTGTTTATAGGTCCGTTCATAGACAAAATATCTACTATTTCATTGAATTCCTTTATAGAAAATGATATTTAGTTTTTTCTGTGCATATGTGGAGACGCCAAATAAATATAGAAGCTGCGAGAGCAGGGATGACTTGGAACGATATTAAATCGTTAGCATCGAAAAGAAATGAATGAAATGAATTTATCTATGCCCTATGATTCTTAAAGAATCTTCAGGAAATTATATACACCAAAAAAAAATTGGTGCATAAAAAATTATTGGTATTTACAACTAAAAAAATTTTCTTTCTAAATTCACCTTACCATTTATCGGTTGTTGCAACTAACTAGTACTTAATTTTGTTATCATTGCAACACCTAACCGATTAAGCGGATCGCAGTAGCAATTATTTATTATTGTAAAATAACTTCTTTTTCAATAAGAATTCTATGATAGTTGGTTAAACTGCCTAAATTCGATTGGCAACAAATTCTGTTGTCTCAACGAATCTGTTTTCTCTATGTACGTACATCCAGAAAAAAGATTGTTTGGAAAATGGTAAGGCCGATGAAATATTGGTTGTATAGTCCATATTCCAACTCACGCTACTAATTTTCTATGTATTCAAAAAACATTCCATGTTCATTACCATCAGCGCATAGTTGTAATAAAGATATGATTCTGACAATTCTTAAATTGATTAGATCAACCGATCGTATGCTTTCGTCATGACCAATTAACGAATATGATGAGCACAACCGAATAAAATATTATGAATTGGATTTTAATATCAATTATTGGTATTTGCCCCAAAAAATAAATTTCTTTATAAATGTACTTTACTTTTGATCTGTTGTTGCAACTAGCTAGTAGTTAGTTTTATTATCATTAAACGATTCGCATTAGCAATTATTTATTGTTGTAAAATTACTTCTTTTTCAATAAGAATTCTTTGATAGTTGGTGATTATAATAAATTGTTTATTGAAAACTATTATCATCCACAAGTATTCTATTGAACATCATCGATAAGCTTTTTTTACACTATTTCTATGGTATTTATTTTCGACGCAAATTGCAGACATTTTCGACTCAAATTGCAGACATTTTGGAATATCCCAACAATTGCTATTTATCGATGCTTACAACTTTCCTACTAAACATTATAGGAATTACTGTACAACTTAAAAAAATTCATTGGAAACATTTTATTGGATAAATCTTTCCTAAAGTAGCAAATAAAATTCTGAACTAGTAAAGCCGACCTTAAAAGATATGAGCACTGCAAGGACTTGAAGAATAAACTCCTTCAAGGACTTGAAGAATAAACTCCTTCCTATGAGCAAATTGATAAATGTTGTCTAAATAACATATTACAAACTGTAATTCTGTTATCCTCAAAGGTTGGACAATAATGTATATGTATGTTCTCACAAAAAATAAAACAATAATAACTTTGCTTTTGTTATTATTTGTTCGACCGGTTGTTGTGTGACTTATTATTTTAAAAGCTTGTCATAATTCTATACTTACTTTAACTACCTACTGTCGCTAAATATATATTTAACTACCATTATTGTGATTAAAATGAAAAGTATAAAAAAACCCCATTCATATAAGTTGTGGTCATAATCGTGCTTTGTAGTTAAATGTTCTTTCTTTCCTCCTCATCATCTATTTAACTCTTGTAGAGGGCTATAATTTATGATCACTTTTTTCACAACTTTTATATAAAAAGCCAGCCAACCAACCATGCGTTTTATAAGGTTGGTTGGTTGACTGGCTGGATGATTATGTCTGTTATTAAAAAACCAAATACTTTAACTGTTATTATAATAATTACTTATTTGCTCTTACCTTCCGAAAAAATATATTAATTACACAGACTTACAAATTGCTACTTATTCTTTCCGTTTCGAACAAAACTGAACTTTTTCGAATCAGTTTGATATGCTAAAAAAAGCCAGTTTTTTCCTATAAGTTCTAGATTTTTTTTGTTGGCGTGTCTTATATATCCACTAGGTACACCAGTATATTTCACCTTAACTCGAGAACAGTATGTCCAATTTTTACTACCAAAACAACAGCAGATGCATGATAAAATTACCTTTTATCTATGTTCATAAAAATAGGTAAACAAATCAGTGGTTTATTAGTTATTCTCAAATTAGTTTCAACAAATAATGATTTTTTTTATCAAATATTAAAAAAAAATTTTTCGAAAAGGTCTTAAGAAACTTAGAACTGCAAAAACTACAATTTTTAAATGTATGTACTACACAGAAAAAATTATCACCAAACATTTTTCAAACAAAAGATTGTCTAAAAATATATTTCATTTTCCATAAATATTCTTTACTGAACCAATGACGGCATACGTACAAATAACAACAACCACAACGGTAGCAAAACGAATGCGATTGTACCAAGTTTGTTTACTGAAGATTTTTGAGTGAATCAATTCTTTAATGTCGTTGCGTTAATTCTCATTCATTTTTTTAGAGTCCTTAGATCAACATTCAAACTTGATCACATTTAACAAAGTGATATTTCATAAATTTATAATGGACGATGACAATGACTCAGACATAAATTTGGCTGATATATTACAAAAAATCCAGCAAATATTTTTGTTTGATTAAGTAAACTATTTTGTTTAATAGTTGTTGGTACTTTTAAACTAATTGCTTTATAAATTCAGGCAAAAATATTGTTTGATATTTTTCAGAAAACCCAGTAAATCTTTTTGTTTGATTTAGTAAATTGTTTTGTTTATAATTTGTAAATATTTTTAGACAAATTGCTATGTAGATTTAAACAAATTGTTCACTGAAAAAACACGTTTTTTCAACGAAATTGTTGAGATATTTTTGTCTATCTATTCAAATTTATTTGTAGGTCCATTTCTAAACATAATATTTACTATTTCATTGAACTCCTTTACAGAAACTCAATTGGTAAAGATCACAAAGAATCGCAATTTTTGTCTATTGACTTCCTTTACTTAATTGTGAATAAAATCAACAGTTGTCCATCGGTTTGCATGATTTATGGCTTGTTTTGCTTGTAATACCTGTGTTATTAAACGCCTTGTATAAAATTTTGAGATTTTTGCAGTTTTAAATTTTATAAAAGCTTTTTAAAAAAATTTAATTTTTATATTCTTAGCTCTCTCATTTGTGAACCAGTTTTCAAAATTATTTTTTTGGTTTTGAAGGTCTGTCCTTTGTCTACCGATTTTTAAAGTTCTTTTTTGATTTGAAACGGTTTGCTTTCGGCTTAGCCACATTTTTTTCAAAGTCGGAGGGGAAATTTGCCCCCGCCCCCCCCCACACACAAAGTCATTACTCTTTCATTTGTGAATCGATTTTCAAAATTCTTTTTTTTAAAGGTGTGCCTATAGTTTATTCCCATAATTTTTTTTTCGATAGTCGATTGGGAAATTTGCTCCCCAAAATGATTGACGCTGTCATATGTGAACTGATTTTCATAATTCGTTTTTTATTTGAAAGCGTTTGCCTGCAGTTTTTTCTGTAATATTTTTTCCAAAATCGATAAAAAAAATGTGCTCCCCCATGCTTAGCTCTGTCATTTGTGAATCAATTTTCAAATTTATTTTATGTTTGAAAGACTTTGCCTGAAGTTAAGTCCAATAATTTTTAATATTTTTTTTTAAATCGGTGGGTAAGGTTCCCCTTCCAGTGCCAGTGGGGCAGAATTAAATATTTTGGAAATATATCAACCATTTCTAACACTTTAGTCCGATCAGTATAAAATTTTACATGGAGATATCAAAGGAGTGTTCTTATTTAATTTAGGAAGATGAGTTTCCCATATTTCTCAGGCTCAGAGGTATGAAGTGCAAAGTAGTGCACTTCGTTCATGTAAAATTTTTCAATGCTTGTCTGTTTCTCACTCGATTCCAAAAATTTTTTGTGTTCTTATATACATTGTAAAGTTCTTAAAAAGTCTTTAATATTAAAATTTCAAAATTTTTCAAGTCCTTGGTCCAGTATTTTTAAGATATCGGATCCAAATAACAACCGATTGTCACAATTATTTCTTTCTTACTTAGATGACAAAATTTCGAATAGTTAAAAAAATAGTTAATGGAAGTATTCTTTCAGAGTAGGAAAATATACAATCTTTAATTTAAAAATTAAAATATTGTGAATTTATGAAAATTTTTGCCCAACAAAGCACCATAATTGTTTTCTCTATAAAATTTTTTTCACAAGGATCAAATAATTATTATATACATGTCAAAAAGGTGTTTTCACAGACATGATTTTAGAAAAACAACTTAATCGAATTTACAATTTTTGGTGGGCATGCACTCTTTTGAAATGTACCTATTTTTTAGATTTATTAGAAATTTCTTAGGAATTCTAATCATTATGAGAAACAAATCATAGTTCTCACATAAATTCCTATATAAGTGCGAAATTTCTTTGGAAAATATCAATAATGAACGATTTTATAGAATTAAGAAAAAAATTTAATATGCACAAATTTTTCAACTTGTTTTGCCACAAGTCTTTCATAAAAATTTTTATTATAAAAATCTGAATACAGTGTTGAAAACTACATATAATTTTGGTAACTTTGATATGCGATATGTCGACATTTCTTTTTCAAATGAGTAAACGTAATGGGATGAAAGCAAAAACTCGTACTGACCTGAAGAACAACGAATATAAATTTAAATTTTGATGTGTTCACCAAATATGTTGTAACTTTCTCACATTTGGTCAGATGTAACTAATTTTAAGCTTGCTATATTTGGAAAAACACTTTCTTTCAGATGTGGGTCTGAAATAAATTAAAAAAAAATTATTTTGCCTTACTGGAGCGACTTAAGATAGTAAATTTAAAAAAACGTGTAAAAACAAAGTTTTTTCAAATCTAAAGACCTGTAACTCATTGAATTTTGATCCGATCAACACATTTTGAATATGGACTGAAAGAAGAAGAGCATATTAATGGAACAATTGCAAATTTGCTTAATTCAAGCAAACAATACTCCACGTTTTTGGAAATAGCTTTATAAACTGCAAAAAAACATGTTTTTTGCGAATATCTCGAAAATGGTTCTTAAGAGAAATATATGAATGTCATATTCGTGTCCAGTGACCCCAAATTGCCTTAGAAAACATTTCATTTTTGAGGTGATCGCGAAAAGTTGAAAATTTGTGAACTAGTGTAATCGAACAATTAAAAAGTCAATCAAAATATTATTTTCGTAATGCCTTAAGAACATTCTAACAATAAAGTGTTTTTTCCATTACTATTTTTGTTTTTAAGAACTTACTCCTTAGCACATCTGTTTTTATTAGTTAATACAAATATTGTAGACCACCCTTCATGTCATGCAAGTGCCACCCATACCTCTCTTAAACACAACTCCCTTGTTTTCGTTTACAGCGAAAAAGTAATTACTATAGATTTTTCTATTTTAAACTCTTTTTTGGTTTTTGATATATAATTTCTGAAATTTTTTGACATGCTTTTCCAGTATTCGTTTTTCCATATTTCTCTCCGCACTCGTATTATTTTATAATTAATCGTTTTATTATTCTTAATATACTTATTATTATTGCATTCAGTTACTATTGTTGTTAGTTGTCATATCGTTGCTGTTGTCGTCATTATTTTATTTTATGTTTTGTATTGTTACTTATAAAATATTTAGTTGGAAGCTTATTTATTACAGGCAGCCGTTATAATATTTCTACGGTTGTCACTTTTTGTCGGCAACTCTTAATTGTATATTATTTTTATTTAAATGTGATAGTTCTTGGTTTACTTATTTTGTCCCCGATTATTCATGCATGTTTTATTAGTGGTTGGAAATGTCAAAAAAGGTAAACTAAATGAATGTAAGTGTGGGACATGTTTCGATGAATAAGTTCAAGAGTAGAGTGAAATTCATAAATGAATATCATGCTTATTTGTATAAAGTAATTTTTTTAACCTTTAATGTTGAGAATAAAGAAAAAGCGGCCAATATGGTAGAAATTGTTAATAAACTTCCCACGCTATAATTGACACTGCCAGTCATGTGAAGCAAAATTTATGGCATATCTAAACTTATTCGACTTGTATAAAAACTAAGTGCAGTTTACGTAAGAGAGAACTTGTTACATTTCTAAACCATGTAAAACCATTTAACATAAATTCTTCGCTGAAGGATAACTAAAAATACATACATAAATACAATGCAAATCCAAATTTCCGAAAACAACATTTTAGTACAAATTGATTATAATAGGTTAAAGCGTTATATTAACAAGACATAAATTTAAAAAATCAAAAAACCCGACTGCGTAAAAAAACCAAAAGAAAACTATTTTTATTTAGTTTTATTTGTTGTCTTTTTGGTTTTCGTATACGGTTTTTGTTTAATGTTCTCTTTTTTTATTTACCTACGAATTCGGGTTTTTTTTGGTTGCGACCAACTTTAAACCGTTAAAGATCCTAACGGGTCATTCGAAATAAGAAATCATAAGAGAAGCCTATAGATGATTTTCAAATACCTGTCGATTGATTCCCATTTTGATACAGTTTGCCGACTCTTTATTTATTTCGTATAAACAAAATGGCGTCTGTCGGCCGCCATATTGAATTTTGACTACTGTAATATCTTTAGTGACACTCCCTGGATTAAGACGAATCGATTGGCGTAAGAATCATCAAAATAGGCCTGCGCGTTCGGTTTATATAGTGCCGCAAAGGAAACCACATACATACATAATACCCTTCTTTGCGTCGCGCAGTCGGGTAAAAAGAAACTAGACATTATCAATATTCCATGGAAGTCGGCACTCTTTCATCGTCAGTCCTCGTGTTTATCACCATTTGTAATCGTAGCTCTTATTCATACAAACGTTATAATAAATTTTCACACGAGAATTATCACACTATTAAATTAATGCTAAAAGTTACCAGTACACGCTGAAAAATACTTTAAAAAACATATAGGTGCTCCGATCTCATTTTTGGTATAATTTTTTCGATCAGGACATCGGCGAACAGCCCACGGGAGAAAAGAGCGTGGAAAATTGCATATGTTCCCATACAAATTTTATAACGTCGTAGTTTTTGACTTTAGACGTATCAAAAATCAGTATTCTGAGAGAGCTGAGTTGATTCCTGTCATTATTTTGCCCAGCGGCTGATTTATGGTGGGGCAGAGAAGTGAAATTAAAAAAAGTATTGGGTATCGTTTCATATGTTTTTAGGTGTTCTAAATTCCATTTGTGGCATTATTTTTACGATCAGGATTTCGAAAAAAACCTAAGGGAGAGAATGGCGTGGGTCTTCACAATGTTTAACATTTTAAAGTTTTTAGGTACTTTATTAAGGCCCGTGATTAAAACTTGCCTGTAAAGTACATGTTTGTAAAAGTTAACTATAAACAAAGTGAGGAATAAAGTCACCTGTAACTATTTTCGTTATTACAACTTCCCTGTAAAATAAAAATATTTTTGAAAACATGGTATTACTAGAGCAAAAATCGATTAAGACCTTTAGTCTATACTTTAAAATACTTTTGATACACACAGGAAAGAAAGAAAATATTTATTTGTCCTCCTAAAACTCCAAAAACTCCTCCAAAATTTATTGTTTCAATGTTCTTTTATTTAAACTCTTTCAAAAGTTTTGGCAGCTCCAAAAGCTTATACGTCACGTTAAAATTAAAGCCAAGAATAACTTTCCTTTAGCTTGTCGGACAGGTTTTGCTTTAAGTCTACTTATAATAACGAAAAAGGAGTTATCTGTCCGATAACATATTAAATTTAGATATTTGGTAAGTTGTAATAGTGGCCCAGGGTTATAAAATAAAAAGTTTGTTGAAATTTGCTGCGTATAAGATTTATTTCGGATAAAAAAAAGATTATTCGTCTAAAAAAATCTATATCATTACAAACGATATTTTTATCATCGTCTTCTTTACTGCTTTTCTCGAGTTTGTCCACTGTTCACAAAGCGCTTATTCGCTGGTGGGTATTACTTCTTATTCTGCGTAAAATAATTTTGATAGCTCCAGCGAAATGTCTTGTTTCTATTTTTCTCTTTTTGTCCTTAGATAAGATATTATAGAGTCAGAATTCACTAGCAGCATATGGATTAAATCGGTTGTAGTGTCAATTCTACTGTCCTTTCGTGCGTTGTTCATCCGAAAGTGCTTAAAGTTTGTATTACAAGCTTTTTGAGCCTATTCGGATATAGCGCCAATTGGTAAAATTGCAAAATAGCAGACTTGAGGACTTCCAGAGGCATCCTGTGGAATTTTACTTTTCCAGATTTCCTCTTCATTTCTATTCATATTTTGGAGTGGAAAAAAATTATGACATGTTAATTTTGGCGTCCACAGTTTTGGAATGGCCGTCAATTTAAGCTTAAATTTCTTCTTAGACACCCCTTTCCTTTGATAACCATATCTAGTAATTGTTAAACACACAGACACCGGAATAGATGAAGGGGCTGAAAACCCGACGAAAACGGACTTTCCCTGAAACAATGCCAAGCTTGTTCGATTTCATCGAAATCATTATAGCTTTTAGAGAAAAGGGGTACAACTGCAAAAAATATAAATGGATCTTACTAAGCGTCCTTATAAGAAAAATATCAATTTGGAGCAAATGTCTGATGAACCATTGCTCGAGCTAATCGATTCCGTAAAGATTTCCGCAGCGAGCACTGACGAAAATTTTGATAGCGATGACAGTATTCTTGATCCCACTTATGTGTTCGATAATATCGAGACCGATATATTGCCAGATGATGCAGAACAGGCCATAGCAGAATGCGTTCAAAATATGGGAATACCTCGGCTATACATTTTTCACTGAATTTTAGTACAATGGACATACCGATGGACATACCATACAGCGAAAAAAGAAAGGTAAACCGGGCTATGACCCATTGTTTCGCATCCGCACTTTGGCCAACAAAATAAACGACCGATTCGACTCAATCCCTAAAAGGGCTACATTATGCATCGACGAACAGATGTGCAGCACAAGGACGAAGCACCATCTCCGTAAATATATGCCCAATAAAAAAATATTCTTCTTCTACAATGGAACCGGATATAATATTATTTCACTTTGTGCACCGGACATTGGATATACCTCAAATATTGTAATTCGCATATCACAAACGATTCCTAATTTCGTTCATCAAAAGCTGTATTTTGATAACTTTATTACATTGCTGCGATTATTAGTATATTTACGAGCCAGAGGAATTTACAGTTTAGAACAGTGAGAGGTACTTAATTTTTGTTGTTTGTTTGATAACTTTATTACATTGCTGCCATTATTAGTATATTTACGAGTCAGGGGAGCTTACAGTTATGGAACAGTAAGAGGTAATTAATTTTTGTTGTCGTCATATTTCTTGTTGATCATGATGTGCTTTTGTATATATAGCAAATCGTATTCCAGGGTGTAAGCTGCTGACAGACAGCGAAATAAAGAAAGAGCATAGAGGATTTTGCGTGGAGTACATGACTTCAATCCATGGAATCGATGTGAATACTGTGTTATGGAAGGATAACAAATGTGTCCGTCTGGCATCGGCAAATGTCGGTATTGAACATTTCGGTAGAAACAATCCTGATGAACAACAATCAAAGGCTCCTCGGTATGACAGAAAGCAGAAGAAATTCACTGAAATCAACTGCCCTCAAATCATCCGAGAATAGAAAGCTCACATGGCTGGAGTAGACCTCATTGATGGTCTCATGGGTCGATACCATATTCGAGCTAAGACTCGCAACATTACGCTTAGGTTGTTCTACCATTTTGTGGATATGGCCACTACAACTGCATTCATTTTATATAAATGTTTGCACGCCGAGCAGGCCAATGCTTCCAACAATGTATCCGATGAAGAACAAATTTTACAGCTTCCAGATTTCTGTGAAGAAATAACTGCTGGACTCGGTTCCTTTAAAAATTAACGGCCTGTAGGGCGACCATCTGCTCAAAATTTATCACCACCGCCTGGCATATCAGGTGTTGGGAAAAGGGCTGTTCAACAAGTTGCTGATGTTCGGGTCGATGGTGTCGATCATTATCCTATTTGGGTTGACAGAAAACCCAAAAAAGGGAGCAAACATTGCAAAAAATCTGACACCCAAGTCGTTTGTTCCAAAAGCGACTTGCGAAAATAATATATATTTAAAATATTTTGCTCATTTGACTCAACAAAACTTTTTTAATAAATAAAATCTACACAGAAAAAACTAAATTTAATTTTCTGTAAAGGAATTCAATGAAATAGTAAATATATTGTCTATGAACGGACCTACAAGCGAATTTGTAAATATAGACAAAAATACCTCAACAATTTCATTGAAAAAAACGCGTTTTTTTCAGTGAACAAATTGTTTAAATCTATAAAACTATTTGTCTAAAAATATTTACAAATTTTAAACAAAAGAATTTACTAAATCAAACAAACATATTTACCGGATTTTCTGAAAAGTATCAAACAATATTTCTGTCTGAATTTAATAAACAATTAGTCTAAAAATGCTAACAACTATTAAGCAAAATAATTTACTTAATCAAACAAAAATACAATCAACATTTTTGCCTGTGTCATCATCATCATCCATTAAACATGTATGAGATTTTACTTTGATAAATGTGTTCAAGTCTGTATGTTTATCTAAATACTTAAAAAAATGAATGAGAATTAACGGGACGAAATTAACTAATCGATTCACTCAAAAATCTTTTGTAAACAAACTTGGTACAATTGCATTCCTATTGCTATGATTGTTGTTGTTGTTATTTGTGTGTATGTCGTCATCGGGGTTTTTTTTACGACACAGTTTTTATTGTAGTTTTTGGTGTTTGCATTCTAAATAAAAGTCAAACAAACAATTCATAGATTATGGACAGAACATTTACTGAAAATTAAATTTATTTTTAGACAAAATTTTGTTTGAAAAATTTTTGGTGATAATTTTTTCTGTGTACCAGCGATGTTTTATTATATGCAAACCGACAAGACCGTCTATAGACGGTCTTCAATATTTCTTTCCTGGTGTTCGTTCCGAATGTTTTTTACCTGCAAATTAAAACTTACGGTTGCTTTGACTATATCAACTTAAAAAAATATGGGCTACATCCGATCATTTTTACAGTCTTGCCGGTTAGAGGGATATATTCATGAAAAATTAATTTTTTACAGATAAAAGGATGATGGTGCTTTTAAGGTCAAAAAGTGTGAAATTAATTGCTATTTTGTTTCCGCTATCTTCAAAATACTAGACCAAGATTTTGAAAAATTGAGAAATTTGAATTTTTTACTGATTATACGCTACTAACTCTAGAAGATAAGAGCTTAGCTAAACATGAATTTTTTAGAATCTCATAAGGACTATAAGGATACAGAAACTTTTTGAAATTGAGCGAGAAAAAAACAACGTGATTAACAATTGTACATGCACGAAGTGCCCTACTTTTTGAGTTTAAGCTCTGCTGTTGAGCAACGTGGGAAGCTAACCTGCCTAAGTTAAATAGCAAAACTACCTTTACTATGCTCTTGTGAATTATTATAGTGATCAGATTATCCGTTTACGAATGTTTCATTTATTTCAAATATATTATGATTCTGACCCACTGATCATCGTCAGAAAAAAATGTTACAACAAAAAAATTTAAGAAAATATTAAATTGTGTAAATTTTGTACTCATATTTTCTTCTTGTGTCCATTTGACCCAACAATAATGCTGAGGAGTTCAGAAAGCTTAATAGTTTGTGCCATTGTGAACGCATTGTGCACCGTGAAGATTATGTATTTACATGTTAGTCAGAAACGGCTGCAAAATAAGGCTATTACTAATCCACTGTAGTCTCTTTTGCTATATAAAGCACTTTACATAAGATCTTAAATACAGGAAAGATGAGCTCAAAGTAATTCTTTATTGAGACATTCCACCTTAATCCGTTCACAAAGAAGAAAATTTTTGAATTTTCTGTAATAAAGGTTTCTGTATAATGTTCTATGGAAATGTGGTTATACAATAAAAAAAGTTTTTGAATTTTCTGTGATAAAATTTTTTTCAATATATGATAAAAAAATTTGTTGAAAATAGTTTTATTTTTCTCAAATGGTTTTCAGAAAAAAAGTATTTACAACAAACATTATATATGAATCAAATATAGGTTTTATTGAATTTTATTCAATGTATTTTCAAATTACTGTTGTTAAATATTTATTTTTTTCCTTTCAAATAAACTTTAGTATTGCTGTTTGTCTTTTGTAACGAAAAAATGGACACAAAATTGTATCAGATTTTTTTCCTTTATGAAGGATGTGGCATACGTTAGAGATTTAAAAAAATTTAATTTAAAATTTCTTTTCGGCGAAAAAGTGTTTATTCTGGGTTTTGGAATTTTTAAACTATATTTGTCAAATTTAGATGTTTTTTTATTAAGCTGACAGTATGCAGTGGATGCGAGACTGGATTGTTTTTGTCACAGTTTATATTTTCTTAAAATGACCTGAAATAGATTTTGCAGTGTTTTCGGGTCACTTATAAATTATTTGTAAGTGCTTTCTTGACAAATATGTGTATTAATATTTTTTAATAAATAAACAGCACATATAAAAAATGGTAAAGTATATTTTTTGTTTAAAACTCTCATCTTCTTTTAAGTATTAAATTTATGAGTTTTATAATATATTTCAACAATATCGTGCTTCATTTACTACTAAAACACTTGAACAAGTCAATATTTTAATTATGTACTTGAAAAAAATATCTGCAGGTCTGTTTGAAGTGCAGTTTTATAACATTTGTAGAAAATACAATACAGTGTTCCAGCTAAATTTTAATACAAATGAAAAAGAAAGAATGTGTCAAACGTTATACTTTTTAATGTGTGTTAAATATATGGATCCCTAACTACAAAAACAGTAAGAATTTTCTTTGAATAAGATATTTTCAGCCTTTTTAAAAAGAACTCCTGCATTTTAAAAAGTCTGTTGGAGAGGTTTAACGATAATTGAAAAGTGGTTTGCACGTTTTGTTACATAAAATACCGAAAAAGATTTCAAATTGCAAAATATAATTCCATTCGAGTGGCCGGACAACCATATGAGAAGCAGGTGGGACTTAAGAATAATCCCTTTGTTGCCTCCGCTAGAGCCGCACCAACACCCATACATATGCTTACAATTAGCCGCAATTTTTATTTTAGATATTCCGTTGGATATTTCTGCCCCAATATATGCATATATATATATATATATATATATATATATATATATATATATATATATATATATATATATATATATATATATATATATATATATATATATATATATATATATATATATATATATATATATATATATATATATATATATATATATATATATATATATATATATATATATATATATATATATATATATATATATATATATATATATATATATATATATATATATATATATATATATATATATATATATATATATATATATATATATATATATATATATATATATATATATATATATATATATATATATATATATATATATATATATATATATATATATATATATATATATATATATATATATATATATATATATATATATATATATATATATATATATATATATATATATGTATATATCTGTTACATTCCACAGTGGCGCAGAATCAAAATATTTGCAATAAAAATCAGGCACTATTAGACGGATAATTCTATCGAAATAAAATTTCATATGGACATAGCAGATGACCAGTTCTATTTATGTTTTGTATATTAGCTCTCTTTCGTGCTCAGCAGCGAAGGTATGAATTCTCAAAGTAGGGTATTTCGGCCATGTACACTTTTTTACTGCTTGGCATTTTTTTTTGCTTCTCATCTGTTTTCAAAACATTTTACTGCATTATAGCCCTTAGTCAAATCTAAAAGATAGAAATTTGGTTGTAAACTTCTCACAGCTAGTGAGTTAGACTAATTTGAAAACTTTAATTTCTCAATTTTTCAAAATTTTGTTCCAGCATTTTAAAGATATCGGATCCAAATATCATCCGATTTAAAAAGATTTTTCTTCATTAGTTAAAGAACAAGAATTCAAATAGTTTAAAAGATTTTATGAAATTTTTAAATGAATTTAGTCGAATCATATGGTTTTTTCGCAAAGTTATTTAATTATATTGACTTAAGCTAGTTTTCAATTTAATCTTTCGAATAAATTGTTTTTATTTTAGAAAGAAATTCTAAAGCAAGTTATAATTGAACATTTAAAGAAATTCTTGGCTGTACGGAAGGTTGAACTGACATCACATGTTTCGAGACCACTACGTCTTCTCATCAGAGTTCTTTCGACATAGACGACACTGCCAGCAAAGGCAGCAACAACCAACGAGCAACAATCATATTTTTTTTTTGCCAATTAACAGATGAGTCGCCATCTCATGACTAATCTCAACTTTTATTGGTTTTTTAAGGTTTCGGAACTTCATTATGTTTTTCTTTATCATGTTCAACTTTTTAAACTTTTTATACCAAATTATGTACTAAATACCACACAAGAAAACAAACTAAGATTTTTCTTGGAGTCTCAGAATTCACAAGAAAGTTCCAAGAAATCCAAAAAATGCAATTTCGAACAATTTTGCCCTTAGCGTCCACACTTGATTCAAGGCCCATTTAACACTTTGCCAAATAACTACGTACATATAATTATTTTCAGAACTGGTAATGGTTTTGGAATCACAACTTGCGGATTTTAGAATATGTGGAATAATTACAAATTTCGGTTTAAAAAAAGTCGTAGTAGGAAGTGTCCAGGTCCACCTATATTAGGAAATTCAATTATTTTTTGGTCGTGGATTCACGTCCATGCAAATAGATTTCAGATAATTATACATTTTTAAAAAATTTCAAATTAAAAATTTAATATTTTTCAATTCAGACTGCAAAATTTCATGAAATTTTTTTCAACTCTTCCAAATTGTGTTCTTCAACTAACGAAAAAAAGGTCTAAGTCGAATGATATTTAGATCCTATTTCTGGAAAATACTGGACGAAAGTTCTGCAAATTTTTGAAATTTCAATTTTCAAATGAGTATAACTAATGAGTATAAAATAAACTATAAGTAAAATAACTATAAGTGATAAGTATACAGCCAAACATGTGTCTTTTAGATCTTCTTAAGGGCTATAATACAAAAATAATTTATATCAGATAAAAGACAAGAAAGTGGCAAGCAGTAAACATTTTTACATGGCTGAAGTGCCCTACTTTGAGACTTCATAGCTCCGCCCCTAAGCAAGTAAGAGAGCTGATATTTAAAATATGGATAGAACGGCTCCCCTACCTAAGTCAATGCGAAATTTTATTCCGATGGAACTATCCGTTTAGAAATACGTGATTTATGATCCAAATATTTTTATTTTGCCCCACTTTGTATTTTGCTGATAATATTTTAACCTTTCATCGGTACATTTTCCCATCAGAAAGTTAGTTTCCAACCAGGTTTATACAGTTCCCTAAATTTTATATTCAAATAATAAGGGAAATACTTTTTATAGCTCCTGTAAATCAAATTCATAGTTTTCATCTGTGTGTTGAACAAGTTAAGTTAAATAAAAACTTTTTACCAAAAATGTATTTAAGTGCAATAAAAATATTTTACTTTGATCCATTGTGTGGTGTCATTTTGGAAACCCACAAATAACACAACAATAATATTGTTTAAGATTCTTGATATTCCTTTATTTTGTTATAAATTTATTTTCTACCAAATTGAAGTATTTATCATCACAAAATGGTAAGACAAACAGTAGAATAGGATGGGCACATGCAAAACAATAGAAAACTATACAAAATAAACAAAATTTGGTTCTAAAAGTCATTCCATAAATATTATGTATATGAGTGAGAAATTTAATGGTGGTGGCATTAGATGCGTTAGATATACACATGTATATTTAAGTACTCGTGTGTAGTAGTTATTACTGCCGCTCTTGTTTGCCATATGTACATGATGTTTATTTTTCCTGAATGACACTTGAAAACAATTTGTTGCCAAGTAATTTAAAAGTCAGTTTTGTAGGTTTCTTCTGAATGACCCTTGACAGCCTGTGTTAAGAGTGCCATATCCGTAGATATTGTATCATATCCGTATCTCAGCGTACCGCATCACATGTTATTTGTTATGTTTTTATTAATTCTTTACTTTGTTGTTTTTAGAAAATAAAAATTTTGATTATATGTATATCAGAATATGTTGCTTTATTATTTTGATTAAAAGTGGAAAAACAAAAACAACAATTTAGTTTTCCGGAAATGGTGTATTTATTTAAGTGTTTGAATCAATATAGTGAATGTTTTTATAGGGCATAAGATAAAAAGGTAGTAGTTTTTAGAATATAACATAAAAAGAGTTATATTTTTTATGTATGTTTCAGTACTTTTTTTGTAATATAAAATTTAGAAATCATTATATATACATATGTATATATGTGTATGCATGTGTTTATTCGTATAATTTATTCGATCTTTTTTACAATACTTCGCTAGCTTATTATTGGTTTGGCGCATATACCACAAACTCGGAATGGAGACAAACGACAACGATGGTTAACAAAGTTTTCGATTTTTTTTACCATTACATAGCAATCACTACGGATACTGAATTTAATATCCTAAGGCTATTTTTTATATAAGAAATTGTTCTAGACAAACCTTTAAGCACATTCCATTCAGTTCTTTGGATGACTTCCATTCAATGCCATCCACATGCGCTGAGCGACTTGAGCTAGCTGAGTTCATCAATGGTGGTACTAATGATTTGTATGCAAATTTTGTTTGGGTAGTTACGACTTAAATCATCATATACTTGTTTGCCTACCAGTAAGCAAAATTTTTGCTGGGTGAATTTACGATTGCGCGATACATATTTGATTATTAATATAACACCAGCTTGTGAAAAATGTAATAAATGGAAAACACAGAACTTCAAACGTTACCGGTTAAATAAAACAGCATGCACTGTGGTTTCCGCTGTTTATAGTATATGTAGGCATTAACAGCGCCATCATTTGTCACTTGCGTCGATATAATGAATTTTTTTAATGGATCAGAACTTTTTTTTAGAAGTATTATATCTATAATTTCAAAAGTCGTATTTTTTATGTTAATTACTAAGAAATCTAAAATTGGAAAATTGTTTACAGAAGAATAAATTTCTTAATTACACGAATATGTCACAGTGCTATAACTTAAATTAGTTATAGATCAAAGGTACCTTGCTTGTTATGAATAGTATATATTGCTCAATGGTTTTTTCCTGATGGCGCAAGGACAACCTATTTAATTAAGTGTCTGAAGAGAAAGCCTATTTATATATGCATGTATATTTTTTTGAGTTTTTATATTTGCATATCATATAACTTCACAGAAAAGTCGTTAAATAAAATAAATTACGCTAAGGTTCGTAACGTTATATGCAGAAAGAATTGGGCATGATTAATATTCCAAGGAACAAGGGAAAAGCCACCTGACAAGTAGTGATAGCAAATAAACGTGAGCACTGACGATGGAAGTGTAGCGGCTTCCGAAAGTGGCGCTACTCTGTTCTGCTGTGTACGTTGAAAAATTAAGTTGATGTTAATTTTTCCCTTGTTCCTTGGAATATTAATCATGCCCAATTCTTTCTGAATATAACGTTACGAACCTTAGCCTAATAATCAATTTGGATTCACAAAGCAAATATGTTCGAACTAATCATATTAATAAAATAAATTACGTTTACACTTGGCAAATATTTGTCCAAAAAACGTAACCTTTTACTTTTGCTAAGGTTTAGTATGATTTACTTTGATTTTTACATCGCAAAATAAAGTTAATTATGCTGCAAAAAACTATTTTTATATTATTTTTAAAAAAAGCAAACCCATATTTAAAAAAATATTGGAATTAAAGGAAATACAATTGTAGCTTGTCTCTTGCTCACCTTTTTATCGGCAAATATTTGCCAAGTGTGACTGTACCTTAAGAGTTCTTTTTGACGAAGATTTGAAAAATTTAACTGAAATTAAGAATTATTTCACAGGGCAAGATTTCAGAAACCAAACTTTTTCAACCTGAAAAACTAAGAACGTTTCATTGCAAGCCAACCTAATATTAAGGCTCTGATGGAGTGCTTGTAAAATTTATTTTCAAAACTTCATTCAATATTTAATTTGAAAGTAATAAAAAATCCTGTTGATAAAAGTATGCGCAGCATTTTGATGAGTAAATACTAACATAAAACATACCAGTAGAAAACAAAGAAAACAACAATAATGCTTGTAATAAAAACTAAATTATATCCTTGAAGGGTATAAAGAATTTTTGCCGCTACACGTTGTCTTTATGTTTCATGAGCACAAACACACACACTTCTTTACAAACAAGGCAGTGAAATGCAACGCCTGTTTTTTTTTTAATTTTAGTTTTTATGCCGGCAGTCAGGTTTCAAAACCATGATTATGATGCATTTACTTAAACATTTTATGTATGACAAGCACACTCACATACTTAATTTTTATATCACATTTAACAGCAACATGAGCAAAACCAACAATAAAACAACTCACTAAAGGCCATACAAAGGAACGGCTGCAATGTTGATGTTGGAGATACTAAAAAAAGTAACAACAAAACCCACGCATTATTTAATTTAGTCTATACAAACATATAATCGTTAAAACATAACAAAAAGAACAAACAATTTAATTCAGCATAACATTAGCACATCAAATTATCGTCATCATACTGACACATGGAATCGTATGAATGTTTATATGGCCTTCTCCCTACGTGTCAATCTATATGTCTCCTTGTCATTTTTATGTATGATGATCAGGGAACCCAGAATTATGCTTAACAATTCGCAAAATAGCTTGGATATATGCATAGTGCAATTATTTTTCTATGAATTGTAAATAAGCGAACAATGTGGAAAAATTGGTATTGCTTAAAAAGCCCTAAAGCGATCCAGACATTATATTATACACCATACTGGCACAATTTTTCTTAGAAAGAAAAAGGAAACAAAGCGCTTAACAATGTTGCCTACACAGAAAAACAGATTTGTGAATACAATTAATTTTTTTGTTATATCAATTAAATAATTAATTAGTTTTTAATCTACAACGATTTTTGTAAATATAGTTACGTAACTGTAAGTTAAAAGAAAATCAGAAAATGTTTTTCAATTAAATGTATCAACAAATAAATAATTTGTTAAAAATTTTTTTTTTAAATATTTTGTTAGATTTCAAAATTATTTCAATTAAACTTATTGTTATATAATAATGAGAATTGTTGAACTTCCCAACAAATTTTGATCACCATAATTGTTATATTAACAATATTTTTTTTATACACAATCACAACCCACTATCCTACATTTTGCTTATCTGCGAAAGACAATAAATGTCCAAACCGGCGACCTCTGGACTACTAAGTGTTCTTACCTCTCAGCTATAGAGCAGTTTGTTAAGTATGGGATATATATATTTTGAATACCTTCTTTCAGAATCCAAAAACTTTTTCGCGAAATTGCTCCTGGTTTCTGAGATATCTGGCATTCATTGTGCTCGATATCTTCATTTTTGATAAATTTTTTGTAAAAAATTTTTTTTTTATATAAAAAAATAAAAATTTGAAATCAAGTAAAATACCAAGTTTCATCAATATTAACTTTTTATTCAATGTAAATATCTTTTCTAATAACATTTATATGCTTATTTTCAATAAAAAGTAGAAAATTTCATCTCAATAACAAGTTACTCAATACATAGCAGTTAGTACACACATGGAGCAACAAAAGCTACTTTTTACAAATAAAATAAAAAATGTGGCTACTGGAGCACATAACAAGATATTTTACTTTCAGTAAAAAGATATTAATTTCTAATCGGATTGATGAGAGTTCACAAAAATGTAAATTTTTCATCCAAACATATGCCGGAAGCAGTGGTAAGAATAAAAAAAATTCTATCGGATATATTTTGAAAAAACTTTATGTAAATCTTCTTTATTGCTTTTCTCCATTCCGACTTTTTGGCATATGGGCCAAAACATTCCGTCATGATATAATTTAACAAATAATTTTGTTGAGTAATATAATTGATTAGAATTTTTTTTTGTAGTATCAACAATGATGAGGGTTAATTTTTTCATATGTTTCAACAAAATCTTTAATTAATATTGTTCATAAAAAAAATATATAAAAAAATTGTGTACATAACAAAAAATTTCATTAACTCAGTTTGTTGAAAAAAAATGTATGTTTGTCGTATCAACAACATTTTTTGTCATATTAACTAAATATATTTTTGAATTTAAAATAAATATTAAAAATTCGAATTGTTAGTTGCAGTTTGTACACGGTATAACGCCCTTGTTTTGGTTGTGTAATATAAATTAAAAACCTTTTAATTTTTGCCAATACATTGTGCCAAATTCTAATATGACACACAGCTTTGCGATATTGTTGCATAATATGAAAAATTGCACAGTTATGTTATGTCTTAAGAAGTCATTAAAATTTGTTAAAGCGGTGAATCAACTCTGAGAAAGTATTATAAAGCAAAAGAATGCGGAATATATGTAAAAAAAATTAATATAAAAAAATAGAAATAAACAAATCGCTAAAGAAAAAATTTATAAATTCTAAAAATAACTGAAAAACTTCAAATTGTTTCGACTACAAAACAATTTTTTTTTGTGATTTTGTAAACACGTTAATTTGCATAGCGAAACTAAAAAAAACCAAATATATGCACGAAAACTAACAAAATATGCCACAAGAGAAAAAAATCACCACATTGTTCTGCGCTTAAAAATGAAATATGCAAAAACATGCTGCAGAGGGTAAAATATGCACTAACAAATCGATGGCAAAAATCTTAAAAAGTTCTGAAACTAATAAATATCTTATACGTTCCTACAAGCATAAATCGCACAGGAAAAATATGTAATTGAATATTTGTGGTTCCCCTGATGATGATCATTGAATAAACTGAACAAATAAAATTCCAAAAATTATACAAAAGTCAGACACGTATGAACATGTTGGACAATCGGCTAGAAGCAACTGCCAAGCACCTCTAAAGGAATCTTTAGACATTACGTTTAAATAGCTTGGACTTTATATTCCAGTGAACTGACTGCTTATTAAGTGCTATGTTGGACTGGTTCTGGTTTTGATACTTTCTATGGAGGGGACTTTTAAATTGTGTTGTCAGAGGTCATTTCCGTTACATAACAAGCTGTACAAGTACTACATATATAATATTTTAAAGCTGCTTTTTGTCTGCAACATTTGCTCTAAACAACTTTTTATTCGCACTACCTTCAGGATAGCTTCCATCGTACAACCACGTATCAAATTTATTGATGAATCACCAGAAGTAGAACTAACTACCTTGAGTTAATTATATCATCTTAATTACAACATCTCAACATAAATAAATCTCCTGGGCCGGATGATATTCCAGCACTGGTCTTGAAGCAGTGCTTTTCGACGCTAGCACGTCCGCTGGCAACCCTCTTTAATACTTTGTACCATGCTGCTGAGTTCCCCTCGTGTTGGAAGGTTGCCAATGCAACGCCAATCCCCAAAAAAGGGAGTGGGTAGTAACCCTGATGATGTAACCCAAAGTGATGGAAAATATGGCGAATTTGCATCTTGTGAGATATCTGGAGTCCAATAGCTTACTCAGCGACCGTCAGTATGGCTTCCGTAGAGGGCGCTCTACGGGTGACTTACCGGCATTCCTTTTTTAGAAATGGTGTCACTCCATACACAATTTTGGCGAGAGTAAGGTGGTGGCTTTAGATATTCCTAAGGCGTTTGATAGAGTGTGGCATGGTGCGCTTTTGTCAAAACTTGTTGCTTTTGGTGTTGGTGATGACTTCTCTCAATTTATATCGAGCTTCTTAGAGATCGCACCATAAGGGTTGTTATAGATGGGATCTCATCAAACGAGTTCAAGATTAATTCAGGGGTACCACAAGGCTCCGTTCTTTCTCCTACCCTATTTCTTATTTTTCTTAATGACCTTGTCTGTCAAACTTATAATCCTATCTACTCCTTTGCAGACGACAGTAGCATCTGCCATTCATATTCATTCAGCAATAGGCCAAGTCTGATACGATTAATCACGATCTCACAACAATCTCTGAATGGGGTCGTGCGAATAGGGTCGATTTCAATGCTCGTAAGACCCATTGCTGTATGCCTACGCACAGACGTACGACCGAACCTGCTGCTCAATCTGTAAGTATGGGTGGCATAATTATTAGGGAATCAGAAGCTCCTGATATTCTTGGCATGAAAATCCAGTGTGAGGTTCGATGGACTGATCACATTTTTCAAGTCTCAAAAGAAGCATTGAAGTGCCTTGGTTTCTTAAGACGGTGTAAGATATACTTCACTCCATCTGATCTCCTTACTATTTATACCACCTATATCCGAAAATGGAATACAACTCACATGTATGGGCCGGTGCTTGAAAGTATATTTTGAAGTTACTCGACCGCGTGCAGGAGAGGGCGAAGAAGCTCATCGGTGACAGTAGGGTAGCCAACTCTATTGACCCGCTTGAGCATCGACGCAATGTGGGCTACGTTTGGCTATTTTATCGTTACTACAATGGAATGTGATCTGATGAAATCAGGGAACTGGTTCCCGAAACCTACTCTTTTTTGCGAACAACACGTTCTTCATTAAGGGCACATCAATTTGTGTTCGATACGCCAGTAAATCGCACTACGCATTATAGAGAGAACTCGTTCTTGAGCCGAACAGTTCGTAAATAAGCTCCATGCACAGGTCTTTCCTGACAGTTTCAATGTTGAAAGATTCAAATCACACGTCCACAACCAATACTCAATTTATCCTCCCTCCCACAATCAATTTTCCTAGTTCCAGCACAATGCAGTGCGTGAGTAGGGGTTATCCCCTGAGTTCTGGTCCAAGAAAAAAAATTTATGATTTTACTAATGTTTTGAATGCTGTTTTGCTGGAATTGATAAGTTTTGATAGGTTCCATCTCTAAGGTTAATATTATTGTTCAGAGAAAGTTACTATAATTTGGATTTGTTATTTCTTCGTCATAATAGGTGAGAAGAACAAAGTAATATAATCTAGCGGTTTTTATTTTAATTTTATTAAATCTCTTTTTTATAATGAATGTTGTATATTGTATAAATATTGTTTAAAATAAAATGTATTCAAGTAATATATTTTTTCTGGGTGTGAATATGTTTTTTTTAAAGGGAAGTAACACACTCAGACAATTAATGCCTACCAGTTAATTAAGTAAGAAGTTACCTCTTCGGGAAGTTTGGACCGACTTCAAAAAATGGAGAAAGGTTACCAATTCGTCATGTATATAACCATTTCGGATTTTTTTCTCTATGTATTTTTATATTTAGATTGAAAATTGGGCAGGGTCACGCCCATACAAATTAAATACGCATGCCTTTTCAGCTCTTGCTACTCAACCGATTCCTATGAAACTTGCACACACATTAGCATGATTACTATAGCATGATTAGTTTGAATACTATAGCATGATTAAAAAAGTGAAGTGGGTAGTGCCACGACCATGCAAGGCATATATTCTTTTTCAGCAGCTACTAATAAACCGATTGTCATAAAGCTTTCCATATACATTTAGTTATCGTTAGAATACAGCAGTTTGGTTAGAAAAGTGGGAAGTTCCACGCCCATGAAAAGTAAATATTTATTCAACTACTTATACTTAACCGATTCTTATGAAACTTCACACACCATTAGTTCTCATGAAAGTTAAACATTATAAACAAAATTGTGGGCAGTGCCCTGGCTATTTTGTAGTCGGGTTTTTTGCAAGAATTTTGCAAGAACTACCAGCAGCGACTAATACTGTTAAACCAACAACAACTAACACAATACCACACAAATGCACATCAGGAAAATTTATGATGTTGATGACTTGCCTGGCACAGGGATCGAACTCACGTTCACATGCATCACTTGCTTTATAGTCAACGCGTTAACTATTTTAGACAACAGCACCCTCAAGATATGAGATGTGTATATGAGCTACACAAGTCTCTAAAATATATAGGTAAATAAAAATATCCGAAATTTCCTATGCAAATATAACATAATTATTTGTATAGTCCATTATGCCCATTTTCGGGAGTACAGTGCTTCACATTAAAGCAAAGGAAATTAAGTGTGAATGTCTGTCTGACAGGAGGTCTTATATTTCGCTCTTGATAATATTCTGTTCATATTAAACTGTTGTATTTCGTAAGTTAAACTTTTGTTTTCTTCTTTCCGTTTTGTGTTAAGAATAATTGCAGACAGTCAGAAGCTTTAAAAAACAAACTAAAGAGTTAAACAACCAAACAACCAACCAGTTTTAAATGATGGCGGCTTATTTGTTTTTATGTTATTAGTTGTTTTTGTTTGTTTGTAAGGATTTTTATTTATTGCCACATAAATTTTGTATTAAATCATTAGGATTTACTTTAGCGTTTAGTGGTTGTTTTAATTTATTTGCCTGTGTCTTCTTATTCTTTCTCCTGAACTGTCTTTCGTACAAACCAGCCAAGTGCATTCAAGCATTGTATTTTTATAGGTACATTTTAGTAATCTTTTTAACTTTTTATTTGTCTTTAAAGCCTTCAGGTTGAGTACATTTATTTTCTTTCGTCTTAAGATTTATTTACAGAACGTGAGTGATAATTAATGAGCGTTTAATGTTTAAAAGAATGGAAAAAAACTTGCTACCCGTATGTACTTATTAGGTGTGTATGTATTTATAAGGATATGTTAATTTGACGCAATATTCTACAATACCTTAAAGGTCGTTACAACTTTATTTTCCTTTGAAAAATAATGTGCAGAAGAATTAATGATTGTTAGCTTGGGGCATTTTTATTTTTTTTATTTTGCGGAATTTTTGTTGAAAATTGGGGAAAAATAAGTAACAGTTTGAACAAAACATGTTTAGTGTATTAATGGTAATAGATTAATATATTCATAATCTAGCATTATTCTCGGATCGGGTAAAATAATTTTATAGACAAACTGCCCCTGTATTTTAATATAACAATTACAGTACACTAAAAGAAGTTTGCTTCATAAAGCCAATGAAACAATTTTATTAGATTTTTTCATTAATTCAATGACATTTTCACAAATCCAATGCAAATTTTTAGAATATTGTGAAACAATTTCAGTGGTTGCATCAATTTTATTAGATTTTTCATTAATCCAATGACAATTTCACAAATCCAATGAAAATTTCTTTCGTTGGTTGGATTTTTAAGAAACTTTTCTTTAAAACTCCACTCACGAAATTCTTTCCCATTATTCAGGAAATTTTCATTGTATGTTTGAAATTGTCATTGGATTAATGAAAATATCTAATAAAATTTTCATTTTCACTAGTCATAACACAAGGACGTTGAAAACATTTGTACACGATTTCCCGAATGGTTAATATTGCAAAGAATAATTAATTATTCAAGCATAAGTTAGTCCAATTTTATTTTTTCAAACTATTTTTATTGACAAGGGGTTTCTTAAAGCATGTAAAAGTTGAAAAGACAAAGCCAGTTTTTTATGTAGTATCTTTTTACCCGACTGCGCAACGTAAAGAAGGGTATTGTGTTTATCAGCGTATGTATATATGTATGTATGTATGTATGTGTGTTCCTTTGGGACTCTATATAAACCGAAAACGCGTAAGCTGACTTTGGTGATTCTTACGTCAATCGATTTGTCTTTCCCGCGGGGGTGTCACTACAGATATGACAGTGGTAACAATTCAATATGGCGGTCAACAGACGCAATTTTGTGAATACGAAAGCAAATAAATAAAAAGTCGGCAAACTATATCAAAATGGGTATCATTGGACAGGTATTTAAAAATTATATTTAGTTTTCTCTTACGATTTTTAATTTCGAATGACCCGTTAGGATCCTTAACCGTTTAAAGTTGGTCGCAACAAAAAAACCCGATAGCGTAGATAAAAAGAGAACATTAAACAAAGAAGACATAAATTTAACAAGACATAAATTTAAAAGAAAAAAATAAACAAGTCCAGTGTGCGGAGCATAGCAAATTTTACATCCGGAAACCATTATTGCGAAGATCTGAAGATACAATTTTTAATGCTTCCCGTATGTAAAGGACGCTGTGTTCCGCACACTGGAGTTGTTTTTCTTTTAGTTTTTTCACGCAGCCGCGTTTTTTGATTTTTTAAATTTATGTTTTGATAATTATTACATGCTTTAAAAATTCTTTTACCGTTAAAAATGATATAATAGAAAATCTAAATTGAGCGAAAGTAAGACAGAATAATTAGGGGCCTTATTTTGTAAAATGCAACGTTGAGCGTTGATCAATTTTGTATGGAAAAATGTACATTACAAAAACAAAACACGTGCAAAATTGGTCAACGCTTAGCATGGCGTTTTACAAAATAAGGCCATAAGTCTTCAACAGAGAAAGATCATAATGTTCAACCAAAATTCTTAACTTTAATTGATAAAAATTTATCAAGAAAATATGAAAACAATTGCATCCGGTATTTGTATCAAACTCAAGAAGAATGAGTCTATAAAAGAGAAGTCTAATGACAACAGTAGAGTACTAGCAACCCAAATACAAAGCGTTTCCCAAAGTTTTCCAATATCTCTTAAATAAAAATCTATCAATAATATTCAAGGTCGAAAAAAACTACAAAATCGAGGATAAAACTGCTCCCACAGAAAACTATTGTGAAATAAAATTAGTGGAGATTTCGAACCCAAAACTAAATTACAACGAAACTGAAAAATCAGAGACGGAAAATTCACTATATTAGATAAAATTATCTTCGTTAGCCACATCCGCACTTTTCTGGCTATATTCCCCGAAGATATCTGCGTATTGAGGTTATACGATATTATACGATGTTGTACGATATTAGCATCGTATTCATTGGAGTGTGGTCTGAAAATCATTTAATTTCTAACCAAGGTTTTTCTACGTAGTGTCTGTGTTATGTTGTCGAATGTAGTTAAGAAAATGGCACCCATGTTGTAAATGCTTATTATTGCAATGGTATCCAGCATGGTTTGGCTTTCCCTAAAGACATATAGAAGAAACAGTCTTCTAAGCTTTAGAAAAAAGTTTCTGTTTGAGAAAGAACTCCTGGTAGAAGTGTTCCAGTACCTGGCTTTTCGCCTAACCTGCCGGTGCTTTTAGCACCGTGTGCAATTGAGCGTTCAGCAGCCCAACGGATGAACCTCGAAGGCCTCTGCGTAAATTCCGATGAGCACGCAGGTTGCAACTTCTTGTACATGGAGCAAAATATCATACATAAACATTTTGCTAGAGTGTCTAAACTATCTAAGCACATATTATATTTGGAGCTTACGCGATGCACAAGAGTTTTACAAAGCAATAACCAGCAAAGTAGAGCTTACCTAAAGGCAGACGACAGTTATACTAGCCTTTCCCAGTACAAGACTAAAAAGCAACACGTCAGCAGCTTCTGTTGTTTTAGCAACAGCACAAAGAGGCATATTTGCTTGTCTAGAAACCAACCAGCTACTAGCCCTTAAAGAGTCCATCCACTTAACCATCTTGATTTCAATGACAGACACCATGCGAACTCCCGAAGGAGACCTCACAAATAACACGGTAGAGAATAATCGTTCACGTTGAGGATAAGCATAAGTCCGTTAACATATCTATTTCATGCTGAATAGAATGTGACATGTTGACGAGCACCATTCTTATGACCATCTACAACAAGACAAGTCAACTAACCCCACATATAACCAACTAGTAAGGCCTCGAACTAAAATCCCTAGTTTTTAACTTTCTTTCGATTTTGCTTTGGGCGGAGAACTAGGTGTTGTTTCACCTTATAGAATAGGTTACTCTACTTCCTTTGAATACTTATATTGTTGCTCTGTTATTTTCGAGATTGTGTAGTCCCATATAAATTTTTATCGATAATCGGCATAAGGTCAAATTTTACAAAAATCTGATTACACTTTTCCACACAAAGCACAGCGCGAAGGTGTGGCTAGTGATCACGATATAAAACTATGCCCGCTGGGAGACGAATTATGCAATAATTTTATATGGATCTATACCATTTCAGGAAAGCGTTACTGGCCCCTGTTAGGCGTTGTAAGAAGTTCCAGATGGTTCCCAAGACCCGAACTCTCCAAAGAGTAAGAGATTATCTACACTCAAATAAAAACCTTCATATATAATGCTTTTTACGTTTCAGCATTGATTTTGTCATTGTTTTACAATCAACGTAATGTTTAAATCCTGGCATGAAAATTGCCTCATTAATTATAAAAATTTCATAACTAAAATGAAACTTTTCGTTCACATATGTTAACCAAGCACCACCAGGCGGCTTTTTATATTTATTTAATCCTATCAGAGATTTAATATAATATTTTTAACACTTAAAAATTACTTACTTTAATTTTACTTTCTATACATAATTTTGTATATGGTAGTCTTGAACCCTTGATCTCATGTTTGTAAACCAAAAATTTTACTGCTTCAGCCATGTCACCATTGAAAATCAATAGTGCAAAATCCACATAAAAGAAAAATTATATTATACGATAAAAAAGTTCATTTCCAATATCTGTATTTGAACTTCAGTCACATTTTTCATATTATTAATGGCAACAAAAAAAGTTGCATACCGTTAATGCAATTTTTCATTGCTGATATGCAATGTTTTATGCCATTAATGAAGTAATTATTTCATTCCCATTACGAACCCATTTTCCTTTCAGTGTAGGTATCATAATGGTTAATAAGGAGGTCAAGAATACTACCTATTTACGGACTGCCCGCTTTACCTAACCTTGCCTAGATGAAGAATATATCTTTAACGCACTGTCGTGTACATCTTTCTAGATTTTCTTTTAGTCTTCAATTAACTAATAAATTTGTAAAAGCCAGGAAAATCTAATAAACAATCATCAAAGTAAAAATGAGAAACACTTTAAACAAAATTTGTTCAAAATTGCACCAGCCCTCCATTACACAATATGCCACACATAGTTGTCTTCACGCTTTGTCACACTTAACGTCCGTCTATTTATTTCTCTGTCAGTATACATGTATGTATGTCTGACAATCTGCTTAATTTCTTGTTTAAATAAAGTGAAAGAATATTGACGTTTTCGTTGTATTTGTGTGTAAATAATGCACCCCATAATAATAAAATGAAGATAATTCAGGAAATTACTTTGCAACAACTAAAAATGTCATCATGGTAATATTTTGAGACCAAAACCATAAAAATTACTAAATGGCAATACGATGTGAAAATTTATGGAGCAATTTAGTACAAAATAAATGGCATGAATATCATGGTTTGCCTTTGCTGCTTTCTACATTTCGTTTTTTGGCGAGACACAAAAGTTAAATAAAATATTTGCTGTTGGTACCATGACTTTCAAAGAGTCATACTGTTTGTCTATAAAAAAAAAGTAATTTCACAATTTCATAGCTCACAGTTCATTTCAATATACATAAGAAAGGAAAAATTCCCCCACAAAAAATAAAAGAGGAAAAACAAAGTAGTTGTGCCCACAAGGAAAAAACAAAATAATGTTAAATTATAAAGGCTTCTAGTACACTTGGTTTGTATAGCTATGTTTGGTTTGGGAAGGTTACATAAATTTCTTATTTAAGTTAAAAATTATTGCCTAACAATTGCAAAAGATCTCCAACCCAGCAAAACTTTAGTAGTGTGTTGAAATTACTAAACAACATACTTTTCAATGATTTACTGCATTCCTTATTTATTAATTGGAAGTAGTTAAGTAATGACTCAGTTATTGTGTGATATATAAGTAGTTATTTTTAAAAGAAAAAAATATATTCATGAGAACTGCATCTGATAGATATAATTGATAGATAATATGAGCTAACTGCATTCTTTATGTATTTTAGCGGGTTTTAGTGGTTTTTTGCGTTTACTGGAAAAATAATGAATTTATTATGTGTTACCTTTTTGTTGTCTATATGTAATACAGACAACAATTTATTCTGATAACTTCTACATATTTATATTTTGAAGCCGTTATTTGTAAGCAAAATTGGTAAGTACTTGCCATCAATGAGAGCATCATGTTGAAATAATTAGTTAAGTAAGTTTTGCTGGGTAATCTTACACTCTATACAGGAAAACACTATTTTTTAGGCTTTACATGCTATTCCTGTTCTGTAATAATAAGAAACACTTTTTATACTACAAATATATTTATTTTGGGCACTTTATCAACCATACCAAAACTATAACATAAATCTAATTTTATTCAGACAGCAAGTATCTCTGTGTAAGTGCATCTATGTTGGCAAATAATTTCATTTAGTGGCATTTAGTAAAGCCTTCTAAGTAAAATGTAAGCACCATTTACTGAAATCAACAGTATTTTATAGTAAAAAATATCTTCTATCATAATGTCATAATTTATTTAGTTTTATATGAACTTTTTGGCCAAGAGTTTAAGGGTAGCTAAAGAACAATTCTATCTAGTTGAATTTCATGAAATATTGTTATAAAAAGGTTTAAGGACAATTTATGTGTGGTAAATAGAAGTTTGTAAATTAGATATATTCAAAAATTTTGGGTTTTGTTAAGTTATGCTCTTGTCATGTAGTGAAAGGATTTGGTGTCCTTCTACCATTCTTAATTTTTTTTATAAAGTACTTTCGCAAAAAGGAAACATTTTAAAATATTGTATTTTTTAAGACTTTATTAGCAAGTTGACCAGCCCTGTTTTTCTTTAGGTGGCCTTATAACATGTGCATTAGGATTTCCTTTATTTGTGTGGGTAATTTTATTTTTGCGAATATCGATCGCCATTTATAAAATCGTGAATTTTCAACAGATTTGTGAAATAAAAATAAGGGAAGTAAGTCGCACTTCGCCTTATTTTGAATTTTTAAAACGTTAAAATGTTTGTACTTTCTTTCAAGCTACTGAGGCTTTTACTTGGTGTTACAATTTAGAAAGGAAGCTATTTGGAAGCCAGCCACACATTTTAGGTGGTGTCTGGCTCCTCTACAATAAGTACATGTTAGCTCATGTTTTTACTAGCAGTATACCCGCTACTTTGTTAGCGCGAAAATCCTTTTTATTTAAAAATAAATAAAAACAGGTAGGAACTGTCCATACAACAATTACAACAATATAAAAACAACAGGAATTTTGTTAGTGTAAAATATTTCCTAAGTGTTGGAAATAGAGGAACAAGTCGATCGTTTTAAAGTCTGTCACCATCATCGTTTTTGAAAATTCGAGCCACCACCGAATACATCGGATTGGTACGATTCTTAAATATTGTTAAGCTGTTAAACATGCATTGTTTATTTTAATTTATTTAATTTGATATACAATTTTTCTTTACAGCAGAGAATTTTATGTTTCGTATACAAATCTTCATATACAAATTTATTCGTAATAGGCAGCTTGTAGTAAAAATACCAAAATATGTTTGAGAGCTTCGTAATGACAGAAGAATGCATTTAAAATTTAATTTCTATCTTCATTACTTTACGATATAAATGGTTAACAAAAAAGTACCATAATTATGTGTTTACCCGTTTTCTACCCCGAAATGTAAAAATTTTTAAAAATACCAAACTTCTATCCGTTCATTTTTTATCTTATTATGATGCTTTTAGAATTCTATGTCCACCTTACTTAGATTCGGAGATATAAGGTTACCGATTTTACGCGTTTTTACCCCTTTTTATCCCCATAGAATTCGCATTGCCGAAAATCCCTTCATAGTGGATATACACATCGGGAGAAGAACCTATGTACAAATTTTCAAGTTTCTAGCTGTAGTGGCTTAGGCTGGGCGATGATGAATCAGTCAGTCAGTCAGTCAGTCAGTCAGTCAGTCAGTCAGTCAGTCAGTCAGTCAGTCAGCCAGTCAGTCAGTAGTTAGTCCCTCAATAACGTTACTTCTTTATATATATATATATATATATATATATATATATATATATATATATATATATATATATATATATATATATATATATATATATATATATATATATATATATATATATATATATATATATATATATGTATATATATATATATATATATATATATATATATATATATATATATATATATATATATATATATATATATATATATATATATATATATATATATATATATATATATATATATATATATATATATATATATATATATATATATATATATATATATATATATATATATATATATATATATATATATATATATATATATATATATATATACATATAAATATATATATATATATATATATATATATATATATATATATATATATATATATATATATATATATATATATATATATATATATATATATATAAAGAAGTAACGTTATTGAGGGACTAACTACTGACTGACTGGCTGACTGACTGACTGACTGACTGACTGACTGACTGATTCATCATCGCCCAGCCTAAGCCACTACAGCTAGAAACTTGAAAATTTGTACATAGGTTCTTCTCCCGATGTATATATCCACTATGAAGGGATTTTCGGCAATGCGAATTCTATGGGGATAAAAAGGGGTAAAAACGCGTAAAATCGGTAACCTTATATCTCCGAATCTAAGTAAGGTGGACATAGAATTCTAAAAGCATCATAATAAGATAAAAAATGAACGGATAGAAGTTTGGTATTTTTAAAAATTTTTACATTTCGGGGTAGAAAACGGGTAAACACATAATTATGGTACTTTTTTGTTAACCATTTATATATATATATATATATATATATATATATATATATATATATATATATATATATATATATATATATATATATATATATATATATATATATATATATATATATATATATATATATATATATATATATATATATATATATATATATATATATATATATATATATATATATATATATATATATATATATATATATATATATATATATATATATATATATATATATATATATATATATATATATATAACGAGTGATTTTTTTGCTATTATCTTTTTGGCAACACTAGTTTTGACAGCTCACGCACGTTTTGTATCTTGTGTCACTGTCAAACATCTTCAGTTTGGTCTATAATTTAATCATGAATCGTCTTACTGTTCGTTTGTACGCTTGCAAATTATTGAATTTTATTACCAAAATGCGTGCTCTGTTAAGAAAGTTTTTTATCGAAGAATTGTGTTCAGCGACGAGGCTCATTTCTGGTTGAATGGATACGTGAACAAGCAAAACTGCCGTATTTGGAGTGAAGAGCAGCCAGAAGCATTGCAAGAGCTACCAATGCATCCACAAAAAACAACCGTTTGGTGCGGATTATGGGCTGGCGGCATCATTGGGCCGTATTTCTTCAAAGATGATGCGAATCACGACGTTACTGTGAATGGTGAGCGCTACCGTGCGATGATAACAAACTTTTTTCTGCCCAAAATAGAAGAGCTTGACTTGCATGACATGTGGTTTCAACAAGACGGTGCCACATGCCACACAGCACGCGAAACAATGGACCAATTGAGAGGCGAGTTCGGTGAACAGTTTATTTCACGCTTGGGACCAGTCAATTGGCCGCCCAGATCGTGCGATTTAACGCCTCTAGACTATTTTTTGTGGGGCTATGTTAAGGCTAATGTCTATAGCGACAAGCCCGCTTCGATTGACGCACTGGAAGCCAACATTGCCAACATTATTCGTGAGATACCGGCCGAAATGTTGGAAAGAGTATGCCAAAATTGGACTAAGCGGATGGACCATTTGAGGCGCAGCCGCGGCCAACATTTGCATGAAATAATCTTCAAACATTAAATTATATCGACCCAACTATCGATCCAAATAAATATTTCATGCATTTTTCTGAATTTTATGAGTTTTTTTTTTACTTTCCGATAGTTCTTATAAAATCACCCATTATATATATATATATATATATATATATATATATATATATATATATATATATATATATATATATATATATATATATATATATATATATATATATATATATATATATATATATATATATATATATATATATATATATATATATATATATATATATATATATATATATATATATATATATATATATATATATATATATATATATATATATATATATATATATATATATATATATATATATATATATATATATATATATATATATATATATATATATATATATATATATATATATATATATATATATATATATATATATATATATATATATATATATATATATATATATATATATATATATATATATATATATATATATATATATATATATATATATATATATATATATATATATATATATATATATATATATATACAGATTGGAAGATTGGATAGAGCACCGATTACCCATCGATTTAGATAACAAGATCAGATTGTAACCATAAAGTATTTTACGCTAAAATTGTAATGTCATTTTTTTACTAATAAAGTATTTAGATAGAAAAGAAATATCAAGCTCTCCGTATTTAAATCAAGCCAAAGCGATGTCAAAAGTTCGGTAAGTGGGGGTTTCCTTAAGGATCTATTCACATATTACATAACGCTGTTTTCGGAGGCTTTATACCCCCGTCCTGGAGCGTTACGTAATATATGAATGGCACCTAAATCACGTACAGAAAATTTAGTTCAAGTACAGCATATAAACAGCGACACCCAAAATCAAACAAACAAACACATGTAGTTACTATGAGAGTAGGTGAGTGAGTACTAAGTAATCCCTCTTCGACTTATTATAAGTACGATTCGTACTTATGTTCTTAAGTACGAATTGTACTTAGAGTAAGCAGAAAAAACTCAAGTACTTGTACTAAACAAGATTTTTCTCTCTGTGTACGTAATTAAAATCTCTAGATTTTTGCAGAACAATTGCGGGTTAAAAAATCATTATCAGTAACTAACTAGGAGTAAGTATATTTTTATTCCAACCAAATCCTTACGGAAAATGATTAAACTCTCATAATTGCTTTAAATCTCAAACTCATTGGAATGTATCAACAAAATAATAAATTTTCCACTAATTAAACATTCAGTTTATAAAAAATAATTAAATTATTGTTGTAAACGTTCTTAAATAATATACTTCGAAAGTCCTTAATATATCACTCATACCTCAAACAGCAATATTTTACCACTATTTCGTGGCTCACTTAATAATCAACAAAAGCATTTACAAAATGGGATATATTAAGAAAAAAAAATTCCCCAAACACAATGAAAAAGTTCTTGACAAATTTAATGATTTTTATTTAACAAAATTAAAATATGTACAACCACTTTAGTGTGTAAGTGTACCCAGCGCTTAAAGGAAGATGTAAAGAGTCCTTCTATTAGGCCTTATTTAGCAGGCGCTAGTACTTCCACTCCCATTGCATATTCATATATTTTTTATATTCGATGTCATTGCGCACCAAGGCCATCCTCGTCTCATTTCTCAGTAACGCCTGATTAAACGCATTCTTCAGCAGGCCTATTTGCAGGTCATACGTGACAGGCCTGATAAAAGTCCTGGTCTAGGAAGGTCTGCTAAAAATCAAAAGGAGGTATATTTTTTTGTCTGTGATTTTTTTTTCGAACTTTTCATCCAAAGTAATTTTTTTATACATATGAGGCTAAACTTCGTGTAAGTATTAAGAAGGAATAGGTCATGATATAATTTCAACATAATAAAGATAAGATAATCAACTCCAACATAAACGACATAATAGCAGCATATGTATATGATGTCTCCTGTACGTAAATTTCAGTCTCATATACAAATTATTTGAGGAAAAAGAGCGCCAGAATATTTGTTATTTCTATAATACATTTTTTTTATAAACAACCCGAAAAATTTTATATTAAAATACTCCTTCTACAAAAATGAAGTACGAATGTGTATTGGATCTTTTAGATATCAGTGTAGAGTGTAGGAGACCATCCTAAAAATTCAGAAGAAAATTTGTTTTGGATCTTGTTTCAGCTCTTTGAACTCAGCAAAAAGTTTGCTTACTGGTAGGCAAAGAAGTATATGAGGATTTAAGCCGTAGCTAGTTACAATTTGACTTGATAACTACTTATTTATATTTGAGAAATCCAAAAAATAAGAGGTACACCTTACAAATGTATTTACATTTCCACAGCAATTAATTAGTCACTATATGTCTTACTTGAAGCTAAAAAAAAGTAGTCAAACAAACAAATTAAATAAAAAAAATTTTTTATGTACACATTATTTTATTATTATTTTATTTTTAATTTTATAGTTTTTTGACCCAGCTGGGATACGAATTGTGCTCGGTCAGATTTGAAGCCAAGTACTTTACCGTTTGAGCTATTGGTGACTTATTAGTTATAGCGACAAAAATTAGTTTTCATATACAAACACATTTTGACCTAAAAAGTGGTTGTCTACTTATTTTATTAATGCATATCAAAAAATTTTAACTACTTTCAGATAATGTGAAAAATACGTACCAATTTTAGTAACAACTACGAAGTAGATCTAATTTGAATCATAGTTATAAGATAAAAATTTACCACTCATTACTTTGTAACCCATTAATAAAGTACTACTAATTACAAAAATTACAAAAGTTTTTGCTGGAAAGGTCTTCAAAAAGGCCTATTTAGTGAATGTCTCGTAAAATTTACCGCTGGATAACTGTCTATATAGACACATACCACCATACCCACACAGAAACACACACACACACAAACACAAATAAATGTCTATATTATGTATTTATAAAGATCCTCCTCACCAATTAAATTCATATCCATTAACATAAGCCACTACGACAATATAATGAATATATTAAACCTGTCGTCGACATCAAGTGTTTAGTTGGCGTTACGTTTTCCTGTGATTTTAGTACTGTTTTTAGTGTGAGTTGTTTGAGTTTTTCTCTTAATAATGATGGCGGTATTTGACTCGCTTCGTCGGGTTCTTTCAACAATTGTTTCTACATATTTTGTTTCGCTTTCTCGTCTATTTTTAATAGTTTGTTTTTGAAATGTATGGGCATCTTTGGCTGACACATTAGGTGGGTTGGAAATACTGCATTAACTACAAGTACAGAGTGTTTAGAGATATAGATATTTAAGTTGAGCTATTAGAATGAAAAGGTTCCATGTGAAATAAAGTTGCAAAAAGAACCTAGTTAAATCAATATATTAACCAAAGCTCTGAGTTAGAATCAATTTTAGCTATTACTTTCATTTTAAGATAGCATATGGAACAGCTTTTTCGCGAAAGTTGTGATACCTTTTAGTTAAAACCATTTTTAACTGGCTACGGCAATTTGGCCAAAATGTTAGTTGGAACCCTTTTATTCTAAGGGCTCGAAGTGGGCATCAATGCTGCTTATAGTTGCATTGTGGCTTGTACAGTTTGATTGTTGCAATGTGGCTTGTACAGACTTGAAAAAAGTTTAACTCATTAAATACTGCATATTTAAACGTTGGTTTTTTTATGAAAATTTCAGGAATGTCTTATAATACCATCTTCTGAAAATGGCTGAGTGTTTTACTACACCCCTGCAAAAACTTTTGTCATTTTTGTAAGCGGTAGTACTTTATTAATGGGTTACAAAGTAATGAGTGCTATTTATTTATCTTATTACTATGCTTCAAATTAGAACTACTACTAAATTTTTAATAAAATTAGTACGTATTTTTATCATTATTTTAAAGTAGCTACAATTTGTTGATATGTATTAATAAAATAAGAAGACAACTGCTTTTAAAGTCAACATGTGTTTGTGTATGAAAACGAATTTTTGTCGCTGAAACTTATAAGTCACCAATAGCACAGTGGGTGGATACTTGTCTTCAAATCTGAATGAGCACAGGTTCGCACCCCAGCTAGGCCAAAAAAATATAAAAAATTCAAATATAAATAAAATAATAATAAGACGATGTGTATAAATTTTTTTTAATTTTCGTTTGTTTATTTGACTACTTATTTGTTAGTTTCAAGAAAGACAAATAGTAACTAGTTAATTGCTTTGAAAATGTAAATACATTTGTAAGGGGTATCCCTTTTTTTTGTGACTCCTTAAGCGCAACTTTTAGATTTGCTTTTTTTCTTTTTACCAGGTAAAAAGAAGTGCTGTTTCTTCAAGAACTGCATGAAACTGCAGCGCAGAAACGAATTCTGGTACAAGAAAAAAGTTATATATTTCTGACTTATTTTTAAACCATTTTATAAAGATATGAGCCAATTGAATCAAAATGTCATAATGTTTATTTTGTAAAATCATGAAAATTTGTCATAAATTTCAAAACAAAAAAATGTTTACTGTATTTTTTCTGCACCGATTTTAATTTTTTAACGGTTTCGAAAACAGGAGGACTTAAGCTTTCCGTGTATACTTAAAATATTTTACTTTGACTTATGAAATATAAAATTTTTTATTTTTATTTTCTCATTTTTTTAAATTTTGCGTATTTTTTGCAATTCTTTGCTTGAGAGCCTACTAATTTTTGTATTTTTCTAAATAGTATTTTTTATAACGATTGCATTAAAATTATTAAAATCGGTTAAGAATTTGCAAACTTAAAAATTTAAAAAAAAATTCAATGTAAAATTATACATGCAACAAATTCCCTGTAAATTTTGGAGCTACTCACAAAATAAATGACAAAATATGTATAATTCCTAAACTACTGTTTCGATTTATTTGCAATTTGGCACATCAAAATATGAGGGGCCATACTTCACAATATAGTTTGCGAAAATTCGCATAATATGTACTAACGACCCTACAGTGGGCAGAAACTAAACGCATCATATACACTTTAGCCTTGAAAAAGAAGATAATAACCTGAAACAATTCTATTATAAAAACGCGAAAAAAATATGGCTAAATGTGCAAAATAATTTTTTTTTCAAATTTCCTGTGATAAAGAATTCCGCTATATTGATAACAATATTGTTTAAAAAAATATATACATAAATTAAGAAACATGTTGAAATGGCTGGGATACGAACACGTGCTTCCCGGGCGTAAAGCATGCTCTATACAGCCGAGCCAAATCCCATTTGTTTTTTTGTGAGATACAACTTGTGTTAAATACTTATGTATGAAAAGAAATGAAATAACTAGCATGGGAAAGAAATACATAAAACGAGATATTGTATTGAGTTAATAACAAATGTTGTTGAAATTCATATTTTTTTCAATAACATGGTTTTATTGAACATAATTCTTGTCTATTTTTTTCTGTGTGACCAATAGCTTAGCTGCTATATATTTTTTACCATTTATTTTGTGAGCAGCTCCACAATGCTCTGGACTTAATATAATCGTTAATAGATACACCTTTTAAGGAAATAAAAAATTTTTTAGGTTCTTAAGCAAAGTGCTGCAAAAAATATATGCAAATTTTTAAAAATCTGAAAAATAAAATAAGTAAAATTTTTCTTTTTACAATATTTCTATGCAATATGTCATATCAAAATCTTTTAAATATACACGGAAAGCTTCAGTCCTCCTCCACTCGAATCCATTTAAAATAATAAAATCGGTGCAGATAAATTGTAGTGAAAAGTTTTTTTGTCCGTCGAGTCACAAAAAATAGTTTTTTTTATCGATAACTTGCGACGTTGATGGTGTATTACAATTTGTTAAAATGACATAATGATCTACTTAACAGCACCTAAAAACTTCACTAAGTCGTTTTTCACGAGTATTTTGCTAAGCTATTTGGTAACAGCGTGTAGTTAAAGCAATGTTTATTTAATAAAGTTGTGTAATTTGCCTATACAAATTTTGTGACTCGGTCAATGCAACAACTGCGGTTATTGCAACAGCCTTGGATTTTATTAGTTGCTGTAACCGAGGACGCAGTGTATGTAAACACACGATATAATCATCACAAATGACACAAAAACTGTCTGGTTTGTTCACACAACATATTTTATATGTATATAACAATTGCTTCAATCACTTCTAAATTGACAAATGTGAGATTAAAACCAAATTTTTTGAAGAAAAGGAAAATTTTACCATGCTGTGACGTTTGGACCAGTTTAGTAAATTTATTTCTTTTCGTTGCAATTTGCCTATAAATTTGATGATATGAAGCATTTATTATCACATAACACGTGTTCTAGTAGATGAGGTTTTTTTATAAACCGCTCGCAGATGCTACACAACCAGAAAAAGATGTTCTAATATCAGACAGAAAAACCAAATTAAAAACTGGTTAGTAACAAACGAAGATGTGGAATTAAACACCATTTGTTTGCAGATGATTATAAAAAGTCGAAAAACCCGTTTTAGTGCATATACATAATATTACGGACGAAATAAATAAATAGATAAATAAACAAATAAATTACTTCCTTTATATAATTGACAATATCGCTAAAACAAGAAGAGATAGAAAAAACCAATATTATTTTTGTAATCAGCGTACAAAAATACATAGGGATAAGTTATTTTGATTTCAGAGAATTAAAAAAAAGAAAGATTTAAACCAAAAACACGCGGTTCTTAATATCCTTGCAATAACAGTAAGCTATCGTAATATGTGACTCTACTCAAATGAAAGAGATTTTTGTGGGAGTAAGTAATCCACTAAATATTTTAAGATATTGAGGACCGTTCGTGAAATATTAAGCGAATAATACAAAATGTACCGTAAATTATGCAACTATTATAGAAGCTGAGGAAAAAGTACTGATGCCATCGTAATTAGCAGATGCAAGTACATTAGGATCATCTATTTTTGTTTAAGAACTCTAAGAAACCTCCAATCTGTTCGTTAGCCACTTACAGGAAGTATTTATTCCAAATACATCTGATGATATAGTTGAGCTGCTGTTAAGTCGCTGTGCCAGATGCTGCCTTGAGGTTCAATATTCATGAGATTGAACACTGTATTGGTTGCTGAAACAAAAAAAAAACTCCAAGTGCTGATAAAACAATCAATAAAATGCTCTTAGAGCTACTCTGTACTTCAAAAACGATAATTCGATTTATTTTTAATAGCAGTTTGCGTATCGAATACTATCTCGCAGAATGGAAGGCTTCGCTGATTACCATTATACCTAAGCTAGACAGAGATCATACGAAGGTGGAATGCTATAGGCCTATGAGCATATTGTGTAGCATGTCAAAACTATTTGAAAAGCTACTTATGAGTAAGCTAACACCCATACTGAATGGTACTGGATAAACAAGATGCAATTGGTAATTGAAATTGTTGTCTCTGTTTGGCGGTACCAAAGCAGAGTTTGTAGACTATAGGCCTACACCAGCAGAATGGAATACGTATTTTCTGTGCCGCAACGTAGTTCGTCAGCATTCAGGTGTCTTGGGTTTCGTTGAGACCTAAACATTGCCCGCCTTGCTTTGGTGCAATTTGTAGAAATTCAGGACCAAGCATGTGGGGAGAACCTAGCGACGTTGCAGTTGTAGTTGATGATATTTCGTCACTGCTTGTATCGTGAACGCAGAGCTTAGTGATCGCTGTGGATCTGCAAGCGTCGTACGCTATCAGGATAACATCGTTGATACTGAGTGAAGCTTGTGGCGTCCTAACGTGGCTGCAGTTGCTGGCGTCGTGAATACTCAGGTTGCAGCCAGTAGTGCCGTAAACTATTAGTTCGTGGAAACGATCAGGTTAATGATGTGACTGCAGTTGCTGGTATCTTTGGCTCAGATTGTAGTTTTCATAAACGCTGATGTTGTAGATGTAAGACTGGGTGTCCTGCAGCCTATTGTTTATAGCCGATTGGCATTGTGGCATCAAATTTTTCATAGTGGCTGCCGGCATCGCTGACACCTGCACCACATTCGGTACGAAGGACCATAAACAAGGTGCAATCGGTAATTGCAATTGTTGTCTATGTTTGGCGGTACCAAAGCAGAGTTTGTGAACTATAGGTCCACACCAGATGTGCCGCAACGAACTTCGTCAGCATTCAGATGTCGTGGGTTTCGTTTAAACCTTAACACTGCACCACCAATTTGGTTTTAGGAGTCAACATAGCACGATCGAACAAACACACAGACTCGTAAACGTGATTACAAAAACTTTCGAGAAAAAAAATATTGTTCTCCGCTCTTCATTGATGTTTCTCAAGCACTAAACTAAAAATTTTTGTTAAGCAAGGTATTTTTCTACGCGCTCTGTAGCCGATTAAGGCCGGAGTTCCTCAAGGAAGCATCTTTGGTCCTGTATTATATCTGATATATGTCCCTGACTTGCCGATAAGCAGTAACATACACATATCAACATTCGCTGATGGTACAGCTTTTCTAAGTGTCCACGAAAGCCATCAAGCAGCTTCTTTCAAATTGAAAGAGTTCAGGTTAAAAAATGGCTAAAGTAATGGTGAATGAAAATTAGTGAGCCTATATGTCTACATATTACGAGTACTTCTACATTGCGCAGAGATACATGCCAGAGTTCTGAATGATTGCAATCAATTTAATTGCAATCACAAGATTTCATGTTAATGATTGCTAGTTTTTTTATTGCAATCGAAATCGTAAATTTTATTTCAAATTCAATAAAAATGATTGCAATCAATTTTTTAAATTAATTTCTATATCAATTGATTGCAATCAAATACAGTGGTTGCAATCAAAATTAAATTATAATCAAAATAATCGTTCTCTTAAAACGATACTCCTTCTTCTAGGAATAAAGCTTATTCTGATAATTAAAAAATGCATGAAATAACTGTCAAGCCTGCGCCTTTTCACTAATTTGCTGGACTTTCACTATAGTTGTGATTTCAGGTTAATTGATTGAAATCACATGATTTCAACAAAAATTTAACTGCAATCAAATTGATTGCAATTAAATTGATTGCATTCAATGATTTAAAAAAAAAAGATTTTAAAATGATTGCAATCACAAAAGTTTGCAATTTTTACGAGATTTCATTTCATTTTTAAATCAAAGAATAAAATCAACTTGGTTGAAATCTCTTTGATTCAATCATAACACTAGGTCACAAATAACAAACTTTTGTCTGTTATTTGTTTCTAGCATACTTTTTCTCATGGATTTGGACCTACTGAACACGAAAATGAATTTTAAAAATTTTTCTGTCGATTGGTTTGCGAGATACAAATTTTTTAATTTTTTTTTTTTAATTTTTGGAGGTACACTTACTATTTTGAGCATATCTTTAGTCTTCTTTGACCTATTTTATCCTACTACTACTCAAATTAAAGACAATTGAGCCGTCTACAACTTATTCTCAGAAAATTTTCAAATCGGGTTAGTAGTTTTGATGTCAGCTATACGTAAAAAAATTAAAATCGCTGTTAACATCGCGTTTTATATTTTATATGTATTTTTACATGAATTTTTCAGCCACATTTTTAGTAAAAAAACCCAGTTTTTTAACCTTTTTAAGCCGCCAACATCAAAACTACTAACCCGATTTGAAAATTTTCTGAGAATAAGTTGTAGACGGCTCAATTGTCTTTAATTTGAGTAGTAGTAGGATAAAATAGGTCAAAGAAGACTAAAGATATGCTCAAAATAGTAAGTGTACCTCCAAAAATTAAAAAAAAAAATTAAAAAATTTGTATCTCGCAAACCAATCGACAGAAAAATTTTTAAAATTCATTTTCGTGTTCAGTAGGTCCAAATCCATGAGAAAAAGTATGCTAGAACCAAATAACAAAATGGCTGTTGCCTAGTGTAATTGATTGTAAGTTCCCTGCGGAAAATTTGGTGACAATTGAACCAAAAGTACTCGTCCTATGACTTGAGAAAATGAGACTGGTACCAAAAATAAGGAGTAGTGAATGGTGAAAAAAGACATATTGTGTAAATGGTCACATATTAACCATTTTGAGTAAATTTAGTTGGTACTCCGGGTAGTATTGTAGTAAACGGCACTGAACAAATTCGATGCACCTGGATCTAAGACCTATCACATACTATCTATATATTATTAATTGTCTGCCTTCAATAAGACTGCCATGTCACTCAAAAGCCTGTTCCGTAATTATATTCAGATATTAACTCCAGCTTAACTAGTATTTATAACATTGAAATATTAGTTCCCCTGTTGTGGAGTGGGTAGTGTACTAGCCTGTTATTCCGGAGGTTGCCGGTTCGAATCCTATCAAAAACACCGCTTAAAAATAAAATACGATTTCTACTTGGATTTGTAACAATAAAAAAATAAATTAATCGATAATTACAGCTGAATTTTGGAATAATATTTATATATACACCGATCAGGACACTATAAGATAGTTCAGAGACAAGTTACAAGGTGCATACAAAGTATCAATTGACCCCATACTAGGCCATCATTAAAATAATGACAGAATTTCATTAAAATAAGGAAATAATTTCATTTATATAACAACATTATTTCATTAAAACCATAAAGCAATTTCACCAAAATAACGAAATATGTTCTTTAGATTAGCGATATTATTACATTGGATCAATCAAATTATTTCATGTTTTTTATAAAATTTTCTTTAAAATAATTTTAACGATACTTCTTTCTTTGATCAAATGAAACTACTCTGGTTTCAAAAGCAAAATACCACAATAGTCGAAGGTCATTTTAAATTGTGATCATACATATAAATAACCTTAATGAACTTTGTCAGAAAATTGTCTGCTTCAAAAATTTTGTTTCCAAATAAGAAATAAAAAACACATGTTTACGTACAAATTTTCATAAGCAAATAAATAACAGGATTATAAATAATCTTCACTATTTAGATTCAATCTCATATAAATTTTCTTGTCATTGTCTTTTCTAAAGATCTACATCCTTTAAAAACAAGAAAAGGTACTAAAACTGGACCTTATTAACATAATTTATTTTTCTTTAACATAAATGCAAATGAATAAAAACAATTCATGAGTAAATTTTCATGTTTTTTATGAAAATCTGTGAAATTTGTAACCCAAAACCAGCTCATTATGTAAAAATTATGAACAGGAATGTCCTTTTTTTCCTTAATGTTGTTCCTTTTTTTTGAAGTTGTATGCCTAAATAAACATTCATATATAAAATGTTAATTAATGGTCAGCAAATTTAGCAACAATGGTGGTGAGTTTTTGGTTTAGATTTATATACATACTTGTGTGTATATTTTTTTTAAGAAAATAATGAAAACAATATTAATGTGTCCTTTAACGAAAACATATGTGAGAATTTTTATCAGCCTAATATATTCTATTTGGGTTTTTTCTCTCAATTTCATTTTTGAAATATTTTCTATATAATATGGTTATTTGTTGCTGCTACGCTTGTTAATTAATTTACTGTGAAATATTTAAGCGATAAATTTCGGAATTAGTTTTTGTGTTCTTTAGAATTTTTTATGCTCAATGCTTTTTAATGGTTGGAATTATAATTAATTGTTAGCAAGCGTGTTAAATGGGTAAAAAAGTGCTTCCATTTTGCTTTAATATTTCTAATTTATGAGATCATAATTTAGAATTATGAAAATGTAACGTTTCCGGTTTGTAGGAAAATTTAAATAGTGTGTGAGTTCGTTCTCCCTTATTTTTATATTGTTTTGTCAATGTTTTTTTTTGTTACCTTTAAATAAAGCAAGAAATGTATAACAACCTTTGGGAACGAATCATATATAATTTATTTATGAATAGTGATTGAGTGACCAGTAGAGGGACAAATTAAGTAATTTTTTTTTACTTTCAAATGTCTTAAATTTTTTTCTTTAATTATTTATTTGGGGTTTTTTTCTATATAACATTAACTAATAATAATTGCAAATGACCCTTATTACGATTCTCAAATCTGGGTTTTTACATCTTCATATCTCGAGAAGCTTTATGGTAGCACTTTCACACGTCTCCTATGAGGTTACCTCTGTAGGGAGACCTTATCTTCCAAGTTTCATTATTTTATTATTAAGTGGAGCAAAGTTATGAGGGGGTAAAAACAGCTCGAATGGTTTCGTGTAATAATACACAATAAGTGCCCTATACAGATAAGGGGAACACTAGACATCCCAATCCCCTTTTAAGAAAAATTTGCGTTTGCCCATCAAGATCTACCTGTTTCGCATCAAGATCTACCTGTGTACCAAATTTCAGCATTCTAGCTGTACTGGAAGTGCCCCATGTAAAGAAGGGACACCCTAGTCCTCCATAGATGAAAATGTGTTTTGTTAATTGCTCATCAGGACCTACCTGTGTACCCAATTTCAGCTTTCTAGCTGTACTGGAAGTGACCCATACAAAGAAGGGGAACCTTACCCACCCCCCAGGTGAAAAGTGACCGCTTTTATACTCTTCTAGTTAATTGCTCATCAAGACCTACCTGTATACCAAATTTCGGCGTTTTAGCGATAGTCAAAGAGCCAAATAATACTGATGACTCAGTGAGACTGATTCTGTGAATAGGTACTAAAGTATACACTTCTTACACCTTCATATCTCGGAATGGTTTTATGATAGAACTTTCAAACTTCACCTATAAGGTGACCTATGTTGAAAGACCTTACGTTTCTAGTTTATTATTATTTTGTAATTCAGTGCAGAAAAGTTATGAGGGGTGTAAATACAGCGCGAATGGTTTCGTGTAATATAATAGCTTTGTGGCCGGAACTTGGCCTGGCGCACTATCGTGCTTTTATAGTTCAGGTTGAGTTTCTGGAAATTGTTTGTGAGTTTGGAATTGAATTTCTGGGAATTGTTTGTGGAACTTGGAGGTCAAATGAATACTGCAAAAATACAAAGTTAAACATATTTTCAGCATGTGTGCTATTCGGTTATTATATGGATGCGTAAAATGCTAATTTTTACCAACAGATGCCTCCGCATAATACTTGGAATTTATTGGCCTAACACAATTACAAATGATCAACTGCTCGCCATCACAAATACGAAGGACATAAACTGTGAAATCCGAAGACGTAAACTTGGCTGGATAGGGCACATACTTAGAAGAGAAGATGACAACATATGCCAAAGAGCGCTAACATATAACCCACAGGGTGCAAGAAGACGAGGAAGGCCGACCAACTCTTGGCGACGTTCAACATTCAACGAAATTAATAAGCTGCCTGATTTTAATGATAGAAAGATAGTTAAGTTAATAGAACTAAGAAGTATTGCAAACATACGCTCCAGATGGAGATTTCTTATTGAGAGCCTATGCCCACAATGAGGTAGCTCTAAAATAATTTTAGAGGAAGGATTATTATTATTATTATAGAATTATACATTCTCAGCTTGAGCTGGAATTCACGTACCGGGTCATAGACCAAAGGTTACGCTCTGTGGGGATATAATCCAGGTTTTATATCCGTTATTCTATTGTTTCCCTCATTATAGTTGTTGCGTTAATACGGATTGCCTTTTGCATTTCCGTGAGTATCTTTAAATCCAGGCTTAACCTGTTTATTGCACTTGTTGTTTCCTCAGGAATTGTTCCTATTGAACTTATTATAATTGGAAGTATGTTTACTTGAACCAAATTTTGTGTGTTTTTGATATATTGAGCTAATGGTATGTACTTATTTTTTTTGTGGCTATTGTTTCCTGTATGTTATTATCGTATGGTGTTGCAAAATCCATTATTTGGGCTATTTTGTTTTGTTTGTCTATGATTATCATATCTGGTCTATTGGCTATAGTTGTTTCGTTGGGATTATTGACTAGAATTGATCTATCCCAATAGATGATGTAGTGGTTATTTTCTATAATTGGTTTTGGGTTGTATTTATAGTAGTATGTTGTTATTTCGTTGATTTGTAGTTGTTTTATTACGTTTATATGTACTATTTTCCCAACATTGTCGTGTCTTCGCTTATAGTGGCTTTGGAGTAGTGTTGGACAGCTGTTGAGCAGGTGTGGGATGGTTTCCGGGCTGTTACCACACCTACGGCAACTATCGTTTGTTATCGTTCGGTCGTGGATTATATATTTTCTGTAATTTCTTGTAGGTATTACTCCATCCTGGATAGCTGTTATAAAGCCTTCTTTTTCAGCAAAGATATTGCTGTACATGAGCCAGTTGTTGGTTTTCGTCTTATCTACATATGGTTGAGTGATCATGTTTGGATACTTTCCGTGTAGTGGTTTTGACTTCCAGTTCTGTATAAGGGTTTCTATTGTGGTTGGTTGGTTGTTAGTATTATTTTTTAGGTTCAGCGGTGTAAGATTGTCATCCGAATTTATTATATCTCTATATAGCTCGGATATTGTTGCTTTGGTTAAGAAGTAGTTTTTAAGGTTATATAGTTGACGACTACATAGAAACTTTATACTTAGTACACCCCTGCCTCCTAATTTTCTGGGGATATTAATTCTTTCCAAAGATGCTCTTGGATGATGATATTTATTTTTGGTTAGGGTTGTTCTAATTTTCATATCCATATTATTTAGATCCGTATCCGACCATGATATCATACCGAATGTGTACGTGAGCAATGGAATAGCGTAGGTATTTATTGCTTTTACTAGATTTCGCCCATTTAAATTGCTTTTGCATATTTTATTGAGTCTATTTACGAACTCTCTGCTGACGCCTTCTTTGTGTTTTTTGTGATCAATGGTGATATTCTGCAATATACCGAGATACTTATAGTGCTCGCCTACTAAAAGTGGAGTTATGTGCTCATTCTCTGTAGTTGTGAAGTTTGTAGTTGATGTATATTTTCCTCTTGTGACATTTTGTGTTCTACATTTGTCTATTCCGAATTTCATTCTTATGTCAACTGAAAACATCTCAACTATTTTTAGGAGGCTGTCTCGGTTTGGTTTTGTGCTCGCGTAGATTTTTAGGTCGTCCATATAGAAGCAATGCGAGATTTTGTTGGTATCTGGGCCAAGTTTGTATCCGTATTGGCTTTGTTGGAGTAGTATGGACAGCGGATTTAGTGCTATGCAGAAAAGTAAAGGGCTGAGGGAATCTCCCTGATATATACCACGCTGTATTTTGATTGGCTTGGATATGATGTTATTGCTTCCGTCTCGGATGTGTAGTGTAGTTTCCCAAAACTTCATAAGCCATTTAATACAATTTATTAAGGTATCATCGATCTTATATATTCTCAATATATCTAGGAGCCACGAGTGCGGCACTGAATCGAATGCCTTTTGATAATCGACGAATGCTGTGTAAAGGTTTTTTTTATTTCGGATAGCTTGTTTGGTTGCTATGCTATCGATTATTAGCTGGTCCTTGCAGCCTTTTGTTCCTTGACGACATCCTTTTTGTTCTTCCGCGAGTATATTGTTACTTTCACAGAACTTGCTGATTCCTATGGCCATACAGGAGGTGAAAATTTTATATCCTGTGTTTAGACACTTTATTGGTCTATACTGGGAAGCAGATGTTGGGTGGTCAACTTTGGGCTTCAGATAAGTCACTCCTACACACATGACTGGTGATATATTATCTGGGTGAGCTATAAGATCATTAAATATCGTTATCATTTGGCTGTGAAGTGACGTGAGATACTTGTAGTAGTAATTATGTATTTTATCACATCCTGGCTGTTTCCAGTTATGGAGTTTTCTGATCGCCTTTTTGAAAATATCGTTAGTAATTATACTAGAAATCATTGGTGTGTTAGTGGCTATATTTTCACGGATAGCGTCGATCCATATTGGTGATGGGTTATGCGTTTCTTCTTTATTATTATTATTATTATTATTATTATTATTGTTATTATTATTATTATTATTATTATTATTATTATTATTATTATTATTATTATTATTATTATTATTATTATTATTATTATTATAGTTCAGGTAAATCTTTGGATTTAAAATTTTTTAAGTGAATCTGTTTTATAGATAAGAGCGCAAAATTCAAAAAATGTTGATTTTCTTTTAATTAAGTAAAACACATGACAAAGATCAATGTTTATTTAGGCTTATTATCAAATAAAAATAAAAAGCTCAACTAAAAAGTTAAGAAATAAATGAACATATGTTCATAAATATACAATAACATCATTTTTAAAGCATTTTCAACAATTTTATATGAGAGTCAATGAAGTGCACGAAAGGGACAATGAAATAGAAAAAAAGGATTTAATTTAATAAAAGCGGTTTTTTATACTACTCATATTTTAATGTTTGTACCTTTATAAAAAGTGTGTGAATAATTTTTATTTCAATTTGCAGCACAATTTCCTTGACATGAATGTATTTTGTTTTTAGTTCATATGTATGTAGATAGAAATATATGCACTTACATAAGTACGAATTTGATAATGATGTTACCACTACAATGGTAAGTCATTTCGTTGTCATATTTAGCTCTTTATTCATTTCAATGGATTTGTTTTTTTATTTACTCAAGCATAAAACCTGACTAGTCCTAGTCATAAATATCTAGAAATATTCTCATAAAAAATAAAAGGAAAACCAAGAAGAAAAAAATTTTTTATATGGACTAATAGACATTGTAACTAAACATTTCGAATTTTCTCCATTTTAGTGGCAAATGACACTATAAATGAGGGTATAGATAAAAAGTCGAAAAATATTTATAAATGTCAGTTTAACCCTTTTTGAAATTGTTCAAAATGTAAAAAATCTTTTTATACGTTTGTTTTCTTGTGTAATTATTTATACATGCCGTTTTATAATGAAATTGAGTGATTGCCACAAAATTGTCAATTTATTATAAGCAATTTGGTACAATTTATATTTGAATTGAAACAGAGTATATGTACATAAAAAAAAAAAGAAAATTAGAGACAGTATATAGTTTTAATTAAAAAAACTGCACAGTGGAGCTAAGCAAAATAAGCAATAGTAAAACAGAAATTTTATTGAAGTATGTAAACTGGGCAAAATAATAATAATAATAATAATATATCAGTTTCTATTTCTTATAACACAGTGCAAAAGAACACACGGACTTGACAGTGTAGGTTCAATTCTACTAGCAAAGGGTTTTAAAATCCTATACACAGTTTTGCGATTTTGATGACCAATTTTTAGGACCCTCTAAATATTATGAATATGAGTGGGCCCTCAAAAAAAGTGTCATCACTTTTTCGGCCAACAGCTAGTTCTGACTTGGTGATTTCGCTTAGTAGCGTTCAAAAATAGATGAAACTTTTTTTCTTGTGGACCCGAAGTCTTCATTTGTCGCATAATGTAATTAATACAAATGGAAAATTGAACCCAACAATAAAACAATAAAATATTGGAGAATAATTGATTTTCCTGGTCATTGCTAGAACGTCGCTGTAATTTCAAGCTCAAAGATGGCAACTATGAACGAGTATAGATGTTTGAATAACTATAAGAATACAATATTTTCGAATTGTTTCGACAACGGAGCAATCGACTTTAATGACATTTACGCTAATCTATATATTTTTGTCCTTAACAGCTGATAAAAATACAATTTTTTCGCATATACATATGTTTTTTATTTTGCAATTGCAGCATCATTTTTTGTAGTTAAAACCACGATCTACCATCAATAACATATTTATTTTTATATTTTGATATCTGTTACATCGAATTATTTTATCTTCAACATATCTTACACAAAAATTTCCGTACCCTTAGATACACCTTTTTGGCAGAAACAGCACATCGTTTGATATACATAGTTCACAATTTTCGACTTATCGCTATAATAAATGTGACATCTAGATTTTCGTTCGATATTTGAACGAACACTTTTGGATCTTTTTGGATGACTGTCGAATGCTCATGATGAGCTCTCCCGAGATTCAAAAGGTTTCCGGAACAGTGAGCATATAGGCCGATCTATTCAGTTACTGGCTCCCCCTCTGATTTATTTAGTGAATTGTTGCTAATAGCAAAACCAAACAATCCGCTGATTATTTTGAAGTATATATTACAAGCTCACGCAAGAAAACTCAATGCAATGAGTTTTGGTTGGCTTCTTTGATTACCAATTTGGTGTCACGTCTTGCAATATAATCAACACATTTAGATCTGAGCTGTCGACCGTATTTGCGAAAACCGATAAACGTCATCGATTCGTCTTTCGTTTAGAACTTTAATAGCTGCTGATCTATAAAATTAAAAGTATTGAAACGAGCCTTTGATGTTATTATAATATTGAATTATTAAGGACTACCTTTTCCAATTAAATTCCACATCATTCAAAGCAAGCATTGCGCTTTGCAGTAATACGCAATTAACTTTTCTGCCGATATATAATAGGAATGTTGTGTTTCCGGCGAATGCAGATGTTGATTGAAACAGCGGAACTTTTTTGCATTCTAAAAGATCTGGTGGAAAGCGTATTTTGTTTTTCCGCGTTGTATTGACCATTGTTAGTCCTTGACCAAAGTCGTAAATGATAAAAAGTGGCCCATTGTTATGTTATGATCCTAAAGTCCACAAACCAAATCTAAAACTACACGCTCACCATGATTTTTCAGCAAATCCGCCGGCTTACACAAACGGTTGGGTTTTCAAAAACGTACAAGAATTAGAGCAAATAGGCTTCAATACATGCAAATGGAACAAAATAATTAATCAGTAGCTTATACCACTTGTCGAATATTTAATGAATTGGAGCAAATTTGTCCGTAGGTCTTCCTTGACATATGCTCTATGTTTTCTTCGACATTATCGCTCTAACTATGGGACGTGCATATGCACCGTCCGACATATCATAAATTCGGCAAGAATTCGTATCGCTGTCGATCGTGGTGAAAATGGTTTGAATACAGACATGCACGCTTATCAGTGTGTAGACATGTCAGAACAAATTTTTATTTTATAATACATACACATGTTCATTTTTTTGTCAGAATATCAAAATACATGGATATTTGACGACATAAATTCTGTTGGTAGTGCAAAATACATATAACGTACACATGCAGAACCACAAACCAGACTAACCAATGCCATTTTTTAAATAACTCGTTATTAAAAATATTTCTTGAATCAATCAATGCGTTTTATGTGCTACATTTGTGCGGCAGGAAATGTGAAGAAATTTCATAAACATCGATTAAGATTCGGGTTTTTAATGTATAAAAGAGATTCAATATGTGTGGTTTTCCACACAAGGGTGAGATGAAGGTTAAAGAACCGTCTAAAAGTTATGAGAGTTTGGGACATGTACATGGGTCCACATATTTATGAATGTAAACATACAGTCACAATGATATAATCGCCATCCTTCTAAGAATAGAATCCTACGATCCAAAAATGGCAAGATCTGATGAGAAGATGATTTACGAAAATCGGGATGAAATCAGTAACTTCCAAATTGTTTAATAATAAAATTTAAAAAAAGATTTTCTATAACTTATATGCTCAAATGTGTTACCATTTATTTTTTAATCGGCCCACCGTACTCTACAACTTTCAAACACATTTACAGTAGTGATATGATTAAGGAAAGTAATATATATACATTAGGTTGTCCCAAAAGAAAAAAAATTTTGGGACTCAAGCATAATTTCAAAGCTTATAGGGTCAAGTATTTTTAAGATTTTTGTTTCAGATTTTTCGGAAGAGGTTTAGAGGTCGCACAAGTCAAGTTTTCATTTAAAATCGGGTTTTTCAGCTGTCAATAACCTCGTTATTTTAATTCCTCGACAAAATATTTGTAGAGAAAATTTCCAAACTTTACTTCGATGTGCATAAACCGTAAGTTCCGCCAATAATTTTGCCCATTAAAAGGTACCATATATTAAAATTGTTTATCAGTTTGGATAAATTCTGTAAAAAACGTTTTATAACTTTTGAAACTTCTATAAAAAGTTTAAAAGCTAGTGATGCAATTTTAAACACAGATATATTCTAAATAATTTAAATAAAAAAAATGGAATTTGGTTTTACAGTTTAATATTTACATCATGTTTAACGATTGTACCCTATGAAAATTAAATTTTCAAATTTAAGATTTTTAGTTTTGTATCTCGTTTTGTGTTTATAAAAGTTCGCGTTTTCTTTTAATACTGAGAATTACAGCAAATAGTGAATTTATTTGCACAAAATTTGGAAAACTGTTATATTATTTTATATGGAGTAGTAAAAATAATTATAATTTTTTTAAAACAGCAATGCATTCGTCGAAAACAAGAAGTGTGTGGCTTGTGAGAAAAATGATTGATGCCCTTGCAAAAATATACTGTCACATGGATCGCCAAAATAATAGCAAACAATTTTAAGGATTTGTGGAAAACAAATCAAGAGATCCGTAAAATTTCTCGTGAAATCTTAAAACTGCACTCGAAGTTGGTAGTTTGAAGTATGATCAGAAGTTCCTCAAAAACACCAGCTTTGTGTAAGTCTTAACAGAACCGGAATTAGTTGCCGTAAAGTTCGCTTATAGTAAATTCTCAGATCCTCGTCAGAATATCGCATCGTTAGAATCCAAATTTGTAAGCAAAGCAAAAGAAAACGTTTGATTTTTATTCATTTGTTGGGTATTAAAATAATATCATAAAATGGGCACTAAGATAAAAACGGATATAACTCAGGAACGGTAAAAGAAAATTCAAAAATTATTCTATTCAAGCTATTTAGAATTAATTTATCTTTCAAACTGCGTAATTAGTTTTTTTCATTTTCATAGAAATTTTAGAAGTATATAAAGCGTTATTTACAACATTTATGGCAAAATTACAAAAAATTTTAATGTAGGGTACCTAAAAGAGCAAATTCATTACCAAAACTTGTAGTTTTTGCACACCAGTATAAAACTTGGACAATTTTCTTTTAACTTGTTTCTTCAAAAGTGAATAAAATCTGCTTTTTAACAAAGTTATGAAGAAAACTCAAAAACGACAGGCAAACCAAATTTTGGGCAGAAATTCGACTTGTGCGATCTTTAGAGCTTTACCGAAAAATTTGAAAAAATATCTCAAAAATATTTTACCCTATAAGCTTTCAAATTATGCTTGAGCACCCATTAAAATAAAAGAAAACATTTTTTGGGACACCCTAATGTACATATGTATGTATGTATGTATGTATGTATGTATGTATGTTTTCTACAATATAGTTAGTGGTGGGTACTTAAAATTCAGCCCAACCAAATAAATGTTTTTAACATTTTTCGCCGTTCTTTTAGGACAAGACAATAAGTCTACCTTTAATTATTGGTGCTTAACCCTTTTTCCCTTTTTGAGGTTTGCCTTTCGTTGCCAACAACGGCAAAAGTTTCATATTAATTTATGTAAATATGCACTATGTAATTTAGTAAATGTCTACAAATGTGAAAACTACTAAATTAAATAACAAATTGTAGTTGAATTTTGCTTGTAAACATGAGTGTCAATGAAGAAAGTTTTAAAGTTTACATATGTTAAATTTCATAGTAATAAATGTTTGCCCAGTCTATAACCACAATTTATTTTTGCGCCCGAAAGATTGATATAAAGTTTGTTGATACAATATTTTTGTAAATAATACTGGACAACAAAATTAAGATTTTTTTAATTTTCTGATATTAAAGTCGCAAGTTCTCCGTATTTTCATCCGCTGCTTACGATGGCATCATTACCTTTTTTTCTAGCAGTTCTAGTTTTACAGGTATAGTGATATTTAATATTTGCAAAATTTGCACTCTTTTTTATACTATTCCCCTAATATTTCACGAACGGTCCTTCAAACCTCAAAATGTTGTTTCTTTTATTTGAGTAGAATCACATTGGCGAGTATACCAGGATGTTTAAAATTATGTGTTTTTGGTTTAGTCCTTAAAACGTTTTTTTTTTGTTGTAAATTTTCTGATATCAAAATAAATGGTCTTGATGTATATTCGTCTGCTAATTACGAAAATAATATTAGATATTTTTAGCACCTCCCTTTTTTGAGATAATGTGGACTCAAAAAAAAACTACTTTAAATTTTCTTTTTCTAAAAATATTTAATTTCTATATCGTATTTGTAGTTGTGCTAATCATTAGTGCAATGGTTATGTATAAAAAATGTATGTATAATCCAGACAGTTTTTGTGTTATTTGCGGTGATTATATTGTAAGCTTAGAACGGGCTTTCTAATGCTGCGTATTTCAAATATACGGTATATATATTGTATAATACATTTAACATCATTGAAAATCGTTATTTATTTATTTTGTTATCCTTAGTTGTGACGTCATTAAAACATATTTTAGGGTATTCCCAAAAAAAAAGATTGGACGTATTCTAATCAATCTACCCCCACCATGTGTATGGAATAATAGTGCAGCATGTTTCTGAAACAAAGTTATATTCAACCTCTGCACAAAAAGTTCCAATATTTGAAATATTTACCACATCATGGCCAAGTTTTAACAACTAGTTATTTAGAAGTGGCACTGAAGATGCAACTGTTTGTTGACAAATAAGTACAGCTGATTATGAAAATTGCATAAAGCTTTGTTATGATCAACTTACTAAATCTCAAAATCGGAAAGTCTATAAAGAATTGCTTCAATTGGTCTTAATCTTCCTTGGTGCAGAGCAGAATAACTTTGGAACGCCTGGTTCAAAAAAAAGCCATTCACGCTAGATGTCAAAAGCCATATATTCCTTGAAAATCTTTCTGTTTCGTGACCAATTCTGACTTACGAAAAATTAATCAAATGTATTACGCGATATTTGCATTTTTATAGTGAAACTTTATATTAAAGTCTGGTTCAATTTTACGAATGCCAGAAACGCACCGTTACAAGATTTTAATTTTTGTATTCAAGATGCTATAAAGTATTTAGAAACTAGTTCAGAAATCTCAGCAGTAATTTAAAAAAAATTAGCCACCATTTATTGTATATTTCTAAGCAAACAGTAGTTCCAGAATTTTTTCGATTCAAGCCCAACAAAAACCTAGTAATGTGTTGTCATTACCAAACAACTTACTTTTTAACCACAACCTACTCGTACCTACCGTCTGAACTACTTTACAGTAGTTCGAAAATTACTTACTAGTAATTAAACAAGTCACTTATTTTCTTATTGGCAGAGCAGCAGTTTGTCTACTAATCATACAGACAATAAGCAGTTCAACCCCTGGGGAAGCAAAACGATTTTTTTTAATTGTGTTCATGTTTATGAAAACAGGTATCTGTAACAAATTAGTTGTGCAGTAGCTTAGTGAGTAAAACACTGGCATAAAATAACACAATAACTGAAAACGGCATGAGTTCAATGCTTAGCAGAGACATGTAATTTTTATTGTGTTTTGTGTATTTAATGCCTTTTAAATATTGAAATTTATAAATTGTTATTCGTAACCCAATGTGGTAAATACTTGCCTCTAATGAAATTCGCCATGTTAAAGCAATTGGTTAAAATGCCAAAGTATAAGTACGTTTATTAGAAGAATATGTTTATCAGAATTTTAACTCAATACTTTACCACAAAATTTTTCCTGGGAATATAAGTTTTGAAGAAAAATTTAATATGGTTAAAAAGCTTAAATTAAAGGACCCAATTGTAAAGTTAAAAAAAGGTCGATATTATTCGAAATTAATAGACTTTCAAAAATACTCCTTATATGATTTTGTATGATGGAAAACAGAGTATTGCTTCAGTCGGTTTAGTCTATCCCTTGAATTTCTAGAGTTTGATCCTTCAACTTGGGATACATTATTGAATTTCAAAAAGGTTGGACGTTCTATAAGGACTTGTTTGCTGTAAATGATACTGCTAAGAGAGGCGTTAAATTTATTCAAAACATTAACAGAATATTATTCAATGATGAAGAGGAAAAACAATTGTTGCTTCAGTTTGTTGAGGCCACCGACAGAAATGTCCATCGTGTTCCGATATGATTTTTGTTATGTTTATTCAAATCAATAAAAAAACATTTTTCGAAAAAGTTATTAATATTTAATGACGAAGTCTAAAGTTATTCAATCTTTAATATGACGCACTTTTCGTAGAAATGGCCGAGATGCCCAAGTTTAGACGACTCTACAATAGGAACCATAAGAGGTATCGAACTAATTCCTGTACAGTATCATGCGCATGTAAGACTAATATATATGTATAAGTTGAATTAAAAAATAATGATAGTAAGCCAGATGGTAAAAATATAAACTCTTTTTTCTACAATTACTCTATAGAGGTATATTGAAGTCGTTTTCGGCTCCACTAAGGCTGAGGCCACACAGACGTTTTTAAGACGCGGCGTTTCTGCTTTTTATATTAAATTTTAAGTTCGTAAAAATTGAGAACTTTAAAATTTAATATAAAAAGCAGAACGCCGTGTTTTAAAAACGCCCATGTGGCCTCAGCCTAAGAGTTATAAGATTCAATCCAAATTGTATTTATTTAATTTTTAAACTTAAAGGAACCAAACTCTCGAAACATTTTAAAATTTAGCCATACTAATAAAACACATCTTATGTACATACATATATAATATGTATTGCATATATTTGTTTAGTCCATAATTAATTGTTTATTGAAAAAAATTTCAATTTGTTATTGTCAAAATTATGGTATTCTCCTCAAAAACTAAGTTTATACCAAAAAAAAAAATCAGATAAATGGCGCGTGACTAGACAAATACTCTTACGGATGTATTTAGCTTCAAAGGGAATAGAGATCATAAAGTAAATTGGCATTAACAGTTGATTTTCACGCAGTCATAAAATTTGATTTTCCAACATACACGAAGCATCTGGTAGCGGCGCACAGTTTTGTAAAGATAGAAAAACGTCAAAGGGAACATAATAAATGGACAATTAAAGGCATACATAGACACAGACAAGTAGATACAAAATACAAAGGATATGGCTGAATGACGAGCTCAACGATGATGATGACAATGACTATGAGTGACAACACATATAAAATTCACCGCGTTACAAAGTGCTTCACACATAATTAAAAAAAAACAAAAAAAAAGGAGGACGTACAATTTTGACAATAAAAATGTATTTGTCAATATGTCATATTATAGGGAGAATGTACAAGAACAATAGCGCACAAACAATAAGTAATAATGGTTATTGCAGGAAGGCGCGCAAGGGGACATGTAATAAAACTGAAACAATAAAATGCAGAAGAGACATTAATCTGCAATATTCTGGTAACGAATGACGACGAGTGATTATAAATCAGGAAGAAACCAACATCTTAGAACCGTCATAAATTAAATCCAGAAAAAGTTTTAAGGTTTGAAGGTTGGCAATAAATTTAATTTTCAAACAATGGACAAACACGTAAAAAGGATCAACCTTGATTGACCACATTTTATATTGATACCTAGCACGTACTATTGTTCCGTTTATTAGAGATATTGTAGCGACAAAAGCAGGGTTGAATTGTGTAAAATATATATCCTTGAAGCAGTTGTTTAACAACAAGCTGTTTTTCTAGATTATAAATAAAGAATTGTAACGCATTTTCATGCATCATAATTTTGCATTTAATACCTAACAGTATAATAAAAAAAAAAGAAAATCTGTATGAAAATTTAAAAATTTTTAGCTAACCATAAAAATAGATGATTTTTGAAAATAAAATTAATTTCATTATTTAAAATTACCTTGTATGAAGAACAAACAGTGGAATAAACAAACTACTATTGACGTAAACATACTTAAAGTCGTAAATTTGTTTTTATGTTTCTGGAGTTTTTGTCAGTATGGGTTAATAGACTACTTGAGTAGCAAGTAGCAAAAGCATTTAGTGTACAACAAAAGTCCATGTCTTTATAACGTGGTACAGGGCTGCCACAGATATCCGATTGATCCTATATAAAGTAATATCAGAAGATAATTTTTTGAAAATATATTGATGCGGTGAAAATTCAAATTAATTCTGATTTTATTTTCTCAAATTAGTTTAGGAAAATCCATTATAAAAATACATTGTCCTGTAAATGCGGAGTTCCCACCGTAGACCCATTATACGGTGCCATTCCAAGTTTCCAATGTCGTAATGAGTTTCGAGTGATTCGCTTTCTATAAATACCAGGTTTGTAGTAGTTTCGTGACAGAAGTTAACAATATGGTGTAAGCCAGGATGTAACACAAAACAAAAATGTTCATCCCTGAGTTAACTCCAGCTAGTTGTATATGATTGGTGTCGAGACTCCGGAGAAAAGGGGGAGTTTTCCGTTTTGGATAATTTTCATGGGTTGTTTGCCAAGACATAGCTAACACTTAATGCCGCTACGGCGACAGGAAGTTGATGCAGGTCAAGCATTGTCATGAAAATCTGAAGCAAAAGAATACCGGGTAGGAATGATTTTGACTAAAATTAGCGATGGATAATGACGTCTGTTGTAACATTGGGGCGGATATAATAATATCTGAGCTTCATTCAGGTATGACTCTGGCGCCGCCGACTCGTGGTCACGTCTTAATCTTTGCTAGTGACAGCAGACAATATCATATAAACATAAAATAAAAATCGAGGAAAATGATGGTTGCAAAATGCGCCTAGAGAAATAACTGCAGTTAACCTTTCTATACTCACGCACATGGTCTCTGAGACCGATTACACAGAAAAAACTAATTTTTCATTTCAAATACCAAATTCCCTGAATCAAATGTAAATTTGTTCAATTTAGGTCCTATAAAGAAATTTGTAAATTCAAATGCAAAAATTTGTAATAATTTGTTTGAAAGAAAAAAATCTGATTTTTCCAATAAACAAATTGTTTCAATCAAAAAATGTTTTAGAGAAATATAAAAAATAAATCAAAGAATTTTATCAGGTTGCCAACATTGGTCATAAGTAAATGAAATGAAATAATAACAAACAAAACTATTTATCAAACTAAATAGAGACAATAATAAAGATTTAAAATCAGTTTCCAAAACATGTTTGTTAATAAAAAAGCTATCATAATTTTTTCTATGTAATAGCATTTAAAAATTTTTCTTTTAAACGAAAAGCGGGAGCGTATTGTAATATCTGTTAAACTAATATAAGTTTAAGTCGAAAGCTAATATTTCGGCTTAAGTTCATTATTTGAATTAAGTAAATTCAAATTATTATTAATTATATTAGAATATCTAAACAGACTAGCAGAATGTATTAGCACTTCTAATTTCGACAGTCACTACACTGTTATTATCAGCCTCTTTGGTAAATTTTGCCAAGTTTGTTTGTTCATGGATACTAGTTTTAAGGAAACATCAACTATTAAACCAATTTGTTTTACGAAGTATAATATAAGAATTCAATTCTAAGTTTGTTTTAATATAAGTTTTGTATTCTCTACAAATATCGGTCTAAGATAACGGGATTGAGTACACATTTCTTATTTTTTGACGTGAGTATAGGAATGCTAACAAATGCCATGGAGTTGAAAACATAGTTTGACAACAATGTACGTTCTGAAGGACGGCCTTCTGGGGTTGATAGCCAAGACTTAGCGGTAAGTGCTCCGACAACTCGAAGTTAATTTATAAATATGATGAATTGAAGAGAAAGAGGGACCAAGATAGGAATTATTTTTGTCTGAAATGAAAGATGGACAACGGCATCTATTGTTACATCGGGAAAGAGATATGAATCTGTTAACTTATGTCAGGAATTTAGTTCACTTCTTTTGTCCTGTATTCTTACGGTGACAATTTATTTAATTAAAAAATATTGTATATATTTTCTTATATTTAAACCAGTTGTTTTTAACAATCTTCGTCATAAATATAAGTACATACACATCTATTTGAGTTCGCACTTTGTAAGTACCTCTAATATTTTTCATTTCATTTGATTTCAAAATCAATTTTTATCTTTAAGCGACACTTACAACTTGAACTAGTTCCAAGATGTTTTTGTTAAGAATATTTTGCTTTTAAAAACATTAAGTAGACTATTCTCATTGTAACTCATGCTGCTAGAAGTTTGGCTTGTATCTCCTTGTGGTTGCAACCTGAATCGCACAAGTGTTTGTTTTATAATTGTCAAGGAGTGCGACTAAACTAGTCGTTTAATAAATGACTATGGCTAGCAAGACGGGATTGGCAGCGATGTATTGTAAGAGGTGAAATTTCCGTAGGGAAGGGATAATTTCCCAGCTCGGTAGGTCCTGCAGACATAGTTTCGGAGTCGATGCGAGAGAGAGGACGTGTACTATGGACTAGCATGTTGAAACTAATCTTTTAACTACAAAAGGGATTGATTGAAAAGAAAGAGGTGGACAACATAATTTTCGTAGATTTTTTTTATGTTTATATGATATTAAGAGCTTCTGTGTGCTGTCGCTAACAATGACTACATCGTGAATATGAGTCGAAAGTGTCATTCCTGAACGAAGTCAAGGGATTTCTATATGTCAGTCAAAAATATTAATAGCCCAGTTACTTTTTGGTTTCAGCTCATCATGACTCTGTATGATCGTAGCGGCAATAAAGCTGGAGGTACATACCACGCGTTACGCGGCAACGAATTTCTTGCTTTCTGAAGTTTTAGCGCTTTAAAAATGGAAAGTTACACACCACGCTTTTGATGCTCATAAAACTTCAAGCCTTTGGCGGCTATTTTTGTCCTGCCTTTACGTTTAATTTTTCTTTATAATTACATATAATGCATTTTTCATCCATTGTTTAATAAAAAAAATTTATTTCTAATAGTTTACTTCTATTGAATAAATATTTAACCATATGAATCTGGCAGCACTACCTGTCATTTTGATACAACGCGTAAAAGTTGAAGAATGTTCCACTTTTTGCGAGGTACGCGCGTCGCAAACTTCTCTTTGTAACTTGCCTTATGCAAACACACTATTTCAACTTTTATGTCAGTATGCTATGTACCTTCACCTTAAGTGTTAGATATGTCTTCATAAACAACCCCATAAAAACTCTCTAAACCGGGAAACTCGTCTGCAGCTAATTGGAGTTAGCTCAGATATTAACATATCACTTTTGTTGTACACCGTATCAAATCCCAAGTTGTTAACTTCAGTCACAAAACAACTAAAAACCCGGTATTCATGGAAAGCGAATCACTCAGGGTTCACATTGAACTGTAACACACAAAGGGTCTACGGTTGGGACTCCAATGGGCATAGCTCTTTGTTTTTATAATAATGTACAGTGGGGCAGATTCAAAATATTGATTATTACCTAAAATTTTCGTTTTTTTTTTGCTGTTATTATACCGAAAAAATGTGAATGAAAAATTTATTGGAAACTTAATTTCACAAAAAAATTACTTAGATACTACATACTGCACATTTCGATGAGGGTGCAATGGTTGAATTTAGGCTGATGGGGCTAGCGATTACTAAGGACTAAGTGATGAAAATGGAAGCCAATAATTACCAGATGACTGCCAGAAATTAATAAAGTCTAAAGCAAAAGCTTGTAATAGAATATGTCTCACTGATTGAGTGGTAAGGCGATCTAATGGCTGGCTGCACCAAAAATCGTTGAAGCATGTATGGGGTGCAAAAGTGAGCCGGGATTGTAATGATTTTCTTCAAAACTAATCACTAAATCCTATTACATATTTGATTAATCAAACTATTGAAAATGCATTTAAAATACAAACCTTAAATAAACCTTTTTTTTACCTATGCCCTAAAACCATGCTCATGTAATGCTTGTATGTGATGTACAATTTTCTCTCCAGAGTTCACTGTTTATTTTAATCGAATGAAGACTTTTGGGAGCTCTGGTTTATTATTGTGGTATTCTGACACTCACAATTATCGTAAAAATGTTCATAAAAATTTCGTTATAACAGGTCTACACTTAATAACATTTTATGTTAATATATTCTATAGTATTTTTTGGTATAAAGATTTTATACTTTCTAGAACTTACACTCATCACATATACACATTTACATACATTCATGTACATAACAACTATGCCATTGCAAGCAATAAATTTCTTAATATATTAGCTTATCAAAAAGGATGTAATTTTTATGTTTCAGTGCAAAAAAAACATATATGGGTAAGTATTTTGTATAAGAATAAACATAAACACACACGTAATGAAAAAAATTTATAAAGGATGCGGAAATAAGTGATGTTTGCTGTATATTCCTGTTTTATGTTGATACGCTCTTTATTTAACATGAATATTTAAAAGAAAAAGAACAAAACAGCTCTCAGATAACAAAAGAACAAATTGTTGGAAATTGAGACTTACTTTCACAACAGTAAAGAAAACATGAGTATGTAACGCGGATTTTCACAATTTTATAATGTCATTATCGTTTTATTTTGTTTCCTTTCTAGTTATTTTTCGTTAAAGATGAATAGATTATTTTCAGTCATACAAGTAAATATAGCATTTAATTTTATGACCATTTTCAGATTTATATCTTTTATTTTGCTTTTGTTCATATGAGTATTTTGTTTAAAAGAGAAAATTTTATGGTCACTCATAAATGGTCTTTATTGATTCTATTGTTTAAAGTAATTTTATATCGTTCACGATTTTGTTAGTATTGTTTTTATTCACATATTTGAGGTAATAAATTTTGTTGTTATACGCTTACAAGCATATTATTGTTGTGAAAAATACCACCAATTTCTAGGAAAATTGTAATAAAATGTTCGTTAGTGTTCTTCAACAATTAAGAAATATTAAATTATGAAAACATATCTGTTACATGAAATTTCTTAGTAATATTTTAAACCTGACTAGAAATTTTAATGCAATATTTCGTTGATGTTAAAGATACGTTTATCATAGTAAAAGATACTAATTTCATATTTCGTAATTTTTATTGCATTGATTTTTTTACAGATAAAACGAGAGTTGTGTCAAGTCGTTACACGTTTTTTTATGATTTTTTAATAAATACATTTGTTTATATCGTATGATATGATTCGTATCAAGCTATTAGTTTTTTACCTTGTCCAAAATTGATATTGTTGGTGATTGATCATTGTAATTAAATTTTTGTGGGCCATTAAACAAATAGATTTTTGCATGAAATATGGAGTATTTATCTTTGCGAACAGTTGGGTGAAAGCAAATACAAATTTTTCGATTATTGTTCATGTTTAACAAAAACCGAAAAAATTACATTACCCAAATTTGTCTAAAGAATCGTCCTAGCCAGAAAGGGAACTAACGCTATCTGTTTGGATCGTTGTTCATTATGTTAAATCATCCAAAATTGTTGCAAAAAACTTTTAAAAATAAATAAAGTGCTTTCTTTATCTCTTGTAGACACCATAGAGGGAAGAGAACCTGTCGCAAGAGAGGTTAAGTGACCGGTTCCCAAGGACTAGCAACCGGTTCTAGTTCTACAATTTTATATGTAAGGGACCGGTAATTTGTACATGGCGTTCTGATTGTAGGGGTCAATTTACATAATAAAGATACTCAGTGATAAGTTCTAGTCCTAAACTTAAGGTACGTTTCCTATAGTGGTTTCTTTAATACTAGTGAAATTTCTGTATTTTAAATTAATATTTTTTGATTTAGAAAGAACGTGCTTGTAGTTTTGTTCAAGTTTTGTACGTTCAAGACAATCACTACAAGATTTCCTACAGGATATTAAAACGCTATTTCGATTACACTGGTCTGCAGAAACAATCGTCTTTAAATAAAAAATATAGAATATACAGAGTTTAAGAGGATATATTCAAATCAGTTTTGAGTTTGAATTTACCTTTCGCATTTTTGCTATTTTATTTATCCAAATAAGAAAAAATGTTTCCTACTTATGATGAATGATGATATTTCAGGCGTCAATTTAATTTTAGCCATAGATAAATCCGTACGTAATAGCAAAAATTGAAAACGGATTTGAATTTAGTGCGCTAAACTCTGTATATTGCAAATATTTTTATTTAAATGTTTGAAAACAAGTTTTTTGCAGACCAGTGTTAATTAAGATGTTTTGCTTTGCCTTGCATCAAGATTTCAAATTTTTACCAATAGGTATATCGAATACTGGCTTCGCCGAGTATGGATTAACGCCCAACTGCATTTCGGTCCATTCTCAAATAGCAGCTTCACACAGAAAAAATTATCAGCAAAAAATTTTCAAACAAAAGTTTGTCTAAAAATAAATTTAATTTTCAGTAAATATGAATTGTTTGTTCGACTTTTATTTAGAAAGCAAACACCAAAAACAAAAATAAAAGCTGTGTCGTAGAAACCACCCCGATGACGGCATACACACAAATAACAACAACAACAATCGTAGCAAGAGAAATGCAATGGTGCTAAGTTTGTTTACAAAAGATTTTTGAGTGAATCCATTAGTTAATGTTGTTGCATTAATTCTCATTCATTTTTTAGAGTGTTTAGATAAACATTCAGACTTGAACACATTTAACAAAGAGAAATCTCATAAATGCTTAATGGATGATGATGATGACACAGATAACAATTTTGTTTGTATTTTGGTTTGATTAAGTAAACTATTTTGCTTAATATTTGTTAGCATTTTTAGACTAATTGGTTATTAAATTCAGACAGAAATATTGTTTGATATTTTTCAGAAAATCCAGTCAATATTTTTGTTTGATTTAGTAAATTGTTTTGTTTTTAATTTGTGAATATTTTTAGACAAATTGTTTTATAGATTTAAACAATTTGTTTAGTGAAAAAAACACGTTTTTTCCATGAAATTGTTGAGGTATTTTTGTCTATATTTACAAATTCGTTTGTAGGTCCGTTCATAGACAAAATATTTACTATTTCATTGAGTTCCTTTACAGAAAATGAAATTTAGTTTTTTCTGTGCATTGAGTACAGTTTTCTAACGAGACGACATTCTACCGGACTCAAGCACTCTCTCTTCTGGTTAAGTAAATATGCGTTTTATCTGAATACTAGGGTTTTTAATTGTGCGGATTGCTGTTTTAATCGGTTAATCATTGGATTAATTAATCAAGGTTTTGGCTTTCGTTTCATAACCAGTTAATTTCGAATGAATCGTTTAAAGGATGAATAAAAATGTTCCATAAATTAAGTAAATTCAAGAAATAAAAATACGTGAGTTATTTATAATTTTGCCACGTAAGTTATTTATATTTTTACCACACGGAAAGACATGGGAAAATATACACTAGATATATAAACAGTAAAAAATTTACAAAAATGACAAAAATTGCAAACAATACAATTGGCTTTTCACTCATCTGCTTGCTTTAATATCCCGTTTCAATCGTACAACTGCAAACGAAACAAAAGCAGAAATGTATTTTGTTGAATGGTTCATTGTATTTAGCATAAATATTCTAACACATTCTCTACTATGAATCATTCGGGAAACGTCTGCAAATGTATTATCTTAAACCTTTTTAATTTTGTTCTCAATCTTTGCTTTTCTAGCTGCATACATTTAAGTTAATTAACTTATTAATGTACATTTAATGTACACAAGCACAAACAATACAAAACTAAATTGGACTATCATTCTCGTTGTTTTTGTTTTGTTTTTTTACACATTGAAAAATACAAAACGAAAGCAAACGTTTCGTTTAGTTTATTTTTCTACTCTGTAAATACATACCATGCAATACAAATGATTTACAGAATGAATTTATATCCGAATTTATAATTTTTGCTAAATCGCTTGTGTTACAACAATTGGTTTTATGAGTTTAAAATAATCGTGAGAATAAAGGATTATTCTTTCTTAAGTTTACTCTTCTAAGGAACACCGAAATTTGGTTTAGTTACCCCCGTAGTTTAATGAAGAGTATGCTAGAATATTAACCGGAGGGAAGCAGGTTAGATTTCTGCCAAGACTCCGGGTGTTTCTGCAGAAAACATTAAAAAAGGCTTAATCGGTATGTGTGTTTGTTAAATTGACAGCACTAAATATTTGTCCGGCAGACGAATGGATCGGAACCATAATTTGTTTCACAAATCCTGCTAAAATTGGATAAGCATTTGTATAATCAACTCGCTTTATTTATGAAACTGTTTGCCAAAAATTACATAAATTAATTTCTGTCTTTGAATATTTGTTCAAATGCAAAAAATTGCAATCTATAAAGTTTTGAAATTCCTAAGAAAATCAAAAATTGTGCTAATTTTTTTTTTTCATTACAATATTTGGATTTATTAAACTTAGTAATTTGAAGTTAGCTTCGAAGTCAAACAGTTTTCGTATGAGGGTATCAGTATTTCCATATAAAAATTTACACAATTATTAACTATATTTTGAATTTCTGATTTGATTAGTTTATATTTTAATATCATAGGCAAAAATAACTTTTTTACCTCTGATATCTCTTAAACGAATTTCACTATATTTTTAAATATATCCTTTTTTATAAAATTATTAAATATTGTGTTATTGCCAAATCACAAAAATGTGGTTTGAAATCAGAGTTAGCGTGTTGTCTATTGGTTTGATAAAAATAGGAATTTTTCACCTAAAATCGGCAAATCGCCATTTGGTAATTTTTTAGTGGAAAAATCGACAAAATGCCGAAAAATCGGCTAGTCGGGTTTTAGTTTTTTAAACTTGTTTTTTATTCTATCTTATGTTTTTGTTCAATAAAAACATTTTCTTATCTTGTTATTCTGGTATGTCATAGGAATCGATCGATTTCAAATCGCTAGATTTTAAAAACAAATTCTATTGAAGGATAATTTATTGGTATCGTGCGATTTACAGGCCACCTGTTTGACCATTATTTGTTTTGTGATAACACGCGATTTGAAATCGATCTATAGGCATCAACTACTATATTAAGCAAACACACATACTGCTTAAAACTTTGTTAGTTTTTGTTAAAAAAAACCAGGGTCTTGTCTGGAATCGAACCTGCAAACTCCATGTTAATAGTATAGTATATTATCCACTACACCACGGCAATACCCGTGAATATGGAATAAAAGTATTTATATTATATAAATCACATAAATTTATTATTTATTCAATTTAAAATGTAACTTTTGACGAAAAACTTGAATTTTTTTTAAAGAAAATCGTAACTTTTTTAACTTTTTTTCTTCCTCTGTACATAGGTCTGGCGAGCCTCATTTTTTGGCCAAATTCAAAGCTTCTATTTTCGTATTTCGTTTCAAAATCTAATAAAAAACACTTTATATATAGCAAAACTGCAAAAACAATTTTCTAGACTTCAATCAAACGTCATTTTATAAATCAAAGAAATAAATTTTTTTTTGCTGGGTTGAGAAATTTATACATTTAGTGTAATTTTGGTCTTACTTTAGATTACAATTTGAAAATAAAGAAATAACATATTTTAATATTTAAATAATGGAAACTAATGACAATGGTAAGTGTTCGAATACCTATTAGCGAAACATTCAATATTAGTTATGGATATAATAAAAAACTTATAAAACTTTCATAACATTAATATCAGTGACTGTTAGTTTTTACGACAGAAACATTAGAGTATAACTCAAAAAGTACAAAAAAGATCAATAAAGTAACAACGCCGTTAATTAGAGCGATATGTTGTGCATCCATGCAAATTCTTCAATAAATTTATTCTTTTTTCAGGCAAATTCTTGTTCAAAAATTTCGAACTTCTAAAAATTTGGCTGAGTGGTAATAATAAACTGGAGAAAGCACAACATTTTTGAAAAAACTGAAGCATCGAATGCTTCTCTAGAATATGAGAAGCATTTAAGGTCAAAGATTCGAGTATATTGTGGAAGACAAAATTCAAGATGGCAGATATGTGGCAGCACAATTGAAGTCTTTAAAAAACAAAATAATAATTGGGTTCAAAATGCTTTACATTCAAGAAACCAAAGGAAAACCATTTTTCTGTGGAAAGGAAGAACAGAGAAGAGAAAGCTTCATCGTCAAGCGGTCGTCCTCGGACGCAATTTGCAGAAATGTCTGAGCGCAGTAAAAGAAGGTTGGCAGTGGAGCTATCAAAGTCTATGGCAAATGACACAGATTTATTAATGCAAGCATCGGTAATGTCGGCAAGAAAAAGCAATAAAAAAGATTTAGTTGCTGTTATCAAAAAAAACAAAAGAAACTTTAACAAGGCCAACAAAAATACGAAAAATGTTTTTACAAAATGATAAACGTCCTGTTGCTCTAACCGATGAAGAAGCTCTTGCATTTTTCCTTGAACTTAAATTTACAAAAAAGCAATATTGCAATCTCAGACTGGAATGTAAGCATAGGAACGCCGATGCATATCCTTCGTATATGAGATTATTGGCAGCAAAAAGTAGCTGTAGACCGAACCACATACTCATAACTGAAACCTTTGCAAAAGTTCCGCTTCAACAACTTCTAATACACACTACAACTAGAATAGTTAAAATGCAAAAGGAAGTAATATTATCAATAATGACTACCACAGAAAGTAATTATATATCAGCAGAGTTAATTTTAAGCTATGGGCTCGATAGCAGTACCGGTCAAGCTCAATTTAAACAATCTTTTCTTGGATCATATTATTCCTGTTTCACAGACTCTTCTGTTTTAGCAACTACTGTTATTCCCTTGAGACTTGTGGATGCCTCAGGAAGACCGATTTGGTGCAATAGATCTCCACAGTCCACAAGATTTTGCCGACCACTGAAACTAGAATTCATAAAAGATTCGAAAGATGTGATACTAAAAGAAAATAACGATTGACGCAAGCAAATTGAAGAGCTAGAAAACTTAACTATACAAATAGAAGAATCAAAAACAGTGAATATAAAATTCAGAATGAACTTAACCGTAATCGATGGAAAAGTTTTAAATATACTGACAGGCACCAAGTAAACACAATCATGTCCAATTTGTAGAGCGTCCTCCACGGATTTTCTGAAAATTAAGGACTATAAATCGGAAAAGTTGAAGCCAATAGAAAATAACTTAAAATTTGGTATAAGTCCACTTCATTGCCACATCAGATTTTTCGAATTTATACTGCATCTAGCATACAAAAACGATATTAAGAAATGGAGAGCAACAGACAGTAACGATAAGGAAAATATTATGTCAAGAAAAAAAACGCATTCAAAACTAATTTTGGTCTTGGCTTGGACTCCATGTTGATATGCCGAAAGTAGGAGGCTTCGGATCGACAAACGACGGAAATACTTTCCGACGCGCATTTTTAGAGCACGAAAATTTTTCTGAAATAACTGGCATAGATCTTCAAGCTATTTTTCATTTAAAAATTATTTTGATAAACCTATCATGTCAATTTCCCCTTCAACCGGAAACATTTGAAAAGTACGGTTTTGAAACGGCGCAACGTATACAAAATATTTACGACTGGTTTCCAAGACGCCAACAGTTCATAAAGTTCTTGTACATTCCAAAGAAATAATATTAAACACTCTACTTCCGCTAGGATGTTTTGAAGAGGATGCAGCTGAATCAAGGCATAAGTTATATAAAGACGACATATTATGTCACGCTCGCCGAACTAGCCGCGCCGATAATCTTTCTGATGTATTTAATAGAGCTATGGATACTTCAGATCCATTAGTTTCATCAATGCGATTAAATACACGTACGCAACAAAGAAAATGCTGTGAGGCTATCCCTGAAACTTCCACATTTGAAGACAACGCAGATGATGAGGAAGAAACTGATGAAGAATGTAACGGCGAAACAAGCGAAGACAAGTTAGTTTTGGATACCGAAGATTGTGATTAATTAATGTTTAAAATACTTATGCGACTAAAATGTCACCTTGGCTTTCCATGGGTTAAAAATTATCAACCTTTCATAAAAATTGAATAAATATAATAGTTTATGTTTGTTTAATATTAATATACTTATATTTTTGGCTTTTGTAACTTTGGCCAAAAAATGTGGCTCGCCAGACCTATGTGCGACTAAAATGTCACCTTGGCTTTCCATGGGTTAAAAATTATCAACCTTTCATAAAAATTGAATAAATATAATAGTTTATGTTTGTTTAATATTAATATACTTATATTTTTGGCTTTTGTAACTTTGGCCAAAAAATGTGGCTCGCCAGACCTATGTGCTATGGCGACTCTGATTCTGATTCATCATTTCACTCTTGTCAGTGTGTCACTGCATTGATGACAGAATTTTCAACAAGGGCATTGATGACAAGATGACAAGCTAATGCAAATGTTGACATCGCAATAATAAAAGTTGCCATAGAGTCAAAAACAAAGGCACTTGTCATAGTATTGATCTGAAATTAAATAAATTGGGGAACACTTTTATCTCTTGGTTCTTTGTCCTCTAAGCAAGTTGTGCATAAATCGTTTCTAATAAATATAACTCCATAATAAGCAAGCACTTTTGCAAATTTTTTAAATCATTTATGTTTTCTAATACCGCAAACATCAATCTGCTTTTTCTACTGCCCATAACAATTGCTAATCTTATTCACAAGTTATCTTAGAAAAATATATTTATATGAATTATAATAAAATTTTCATAAAAATTCAGCTTTCATATAATTTACATTTTACTTTATATTGCATAAAAAGTTTAGAAAACACACTCCCAATTATTATACGTAAACTCAATTTCACTAAAAATGTCATAAAAAGTAAAATGCAATAAATTTGCCATTATCTTGGTTTTTTTATATATATATTTTTTCGTAAACACCTATAATAAATTTATGTTTGTAAAGTATGTATGTATGTAAGTACATATGTATGTATATTCTCAATAATAAAAAAATGCTAACCAGGTTTATTATGCCAAATAAAATATTTGAAGTGATAGAACGGCAGCTAAAGAAACCTGGAGACAATAATAAAATTTATATGATTTAACGTTGTAAAAGTTACATATACTTTAAAGCAAATTAATCGCTAAGTGGTTAGTAAAGAAATGAAGAACTTAGCACGGTGAATTTTTTTCACTTTGGTGAATCGAAGACATGCTTCCTAAAAAATGGTCACAGCGAAAATTTTAAGAATTTTTGGAACACTTAAGAAAGTAATACGTGGAACTTATAGTGAGATTTAAAAGAAGTACGCATTTACATATATCTGAAGCCTAGTTTCCACTAGCAAGGAGGCTGCTTCCAGAAGTGACTTCCAGAAGCTTTTGTCGTGTAAACACGTATTAGAAGTCGACTTTCAGAAGTAACGGCTTGCAGATCTTACTTGCAGCTATTATATGGAAACACGTGTTTGTTGCTTGCTGGAACATTCAAAATAAAATTATAGGTAAATCTAACCAATATAAATAGTTAACCAACTGTTATTGTAAATTGGTGTTGCAATTTTTATGAAATAACAATTTTCATTGGTTAAAATAACTTTTTAAGTTGTAAGTCATTTCATGTCTATGGTTAGTGTGTTTTATCGTTATTCAACAAGACGACTTAGTTGAGATGGTAAAGGCGTCCGGTTCATAAGCACAAGAACCTAAGTTCAAGACCGAAATATTACATTCTACTGAATTGTAAAATATAAATTTGGGAAAAACTACGTTTTAAAAATAAAATTATTTTTGATGTTTAAAATTAGTTATTTAATTTTTAACAATTTTCATGGTTAAAATTACAATTTTTAATGGTTAACATTACCAATTTAAAATAATAACAGCGAAAATAGTTATTTCTCAAAAATTATTGTATTTAAGTCAAGAAAGTCACCACATGTCTATGTATACCTTATGCTATCCTTACTTAACAAGGTGACTTAGCTGAGATGGTAAAGGCGTCCGGTTTATAAACATGAGAACCTAAGTTCAAGCCCAAGAACTGCAAACAAACAAAAAAAATTTTTTAAACAAACAAACTTACTTCTTAAGACTTGGCAGGCATCGAACCTGCGACCTTCCGGTTAGTAATTTTACACAGTATCAACTAAACTACAATTCTATTGGTTGATTTTTACTATACTTTATGGGTTGGCTCAATTCTAACCTATGAAATTGGTTAGATGTACCAATATTCTATTTTGAGTGAACTAAGTTGAACGACTTGATGTGAACTGCAAGTCTTTTGAAGACTTGCAGAGGTCGGGTATATCTTTGGTTAACGGTTTGTGGTATTCTCTTCGGTTTTCAGTTTTGTTTTGTATTTTTTAGTTCTTCTTCACATTTATAAAAATGGACAAAAATAAAAATGTTTTGGTTATTCACAATTTAGTGACCGAACTGAATTGATAAAATTTCAATTTCCATACAACAGTAGCAAACACTTACAAACACAAACTCAGAAATTGCTGCTGCATGAAAATTGAATTTTTATCAATCTATTGTCTTGCTGAATTATGAATAAAATCAAAAGTTGTGCATCAATTTTAATAAAATATATCAAAATTTTTTTCTATGCATTCTTAAAAACAAAATGCCTAAAATTTTTTATAATATTTTTTTTCGGTTAAACTTTTATGATATCTCTGAAAGTACTGAACAAATTTCGAGACAATGTTTGCACGGCCGCAAGATTATTTTGTTGTCGAGTTTCGGTTTTTTTTGTTCTTTACTGAATAGGGAAACCCCTTCATAACTTATGCTACTATATGTGGTGAAAGTGCTTTTAAATTTTTCCAACTAACTAAAGAAACAACTCTCATTACTGGCGAAAGAAAAAGTTTTTCGAAATCTGTAAACATGTGTAATACAATGTGTATACAAAGTTTCATAAGAATCGGTTAAATAGAAGTTGTTGAAAAAGAATATTTATTTTGCATGAGCGTGGCACTCCCCAATTTTTTAATCATGATGAATTATTTAAACAGATCCTTAGTGTATGTGAAAAGTTTCATAAGAATTGGCTCAGTAGAGTAGTTGAAATTCAATATTTATTTACTTTGTATAGGCGTGACTCTATTAACTTTTCAACCGCACTAATCTGGAAGTACATCTTTTTATATAAAGAGGAAAAAGAATCCCAAATTGGTTTGTAAATGTCGCAGTTTTGCGGGAATTTAAATAAAAAAGATATATGACGAATTTATAACCTTCCTCCTTTTTGAAGTCGATTAAAAAAAGAAAATATTTTTTTTTAATATACTAACTGGGAGAAAAATCAATTGTACATATTTCGGTATACTCCAATAAGGCAACAGATATAAAAACTAGCCTTTCCAAAAAACTATGCTTTGCCAAAAAAATAAATAAATAAAGATTTCGATGTGTGTGTACTTAAAATAATTGATCGCAATGCATTTCAAACAGCATTCAAAACAACAAAACGGCAATTTTTTATGAGTAAGTAAAAAGTAAAACAAATAATCAAAAATCGACCTCACATAAGACAATAAGATTGTTAGAAAATAACAAATATAAAAAAGAAACTGTCAGTATTAAAAAAAACAGATCAATGGTAACACATAAAGTACTTAGTTCTAACGAAAAATAAAAAATAAAAGGGTCTTAAAATAATATTTATGTATCCTTCCATAACAGTTAGCAGCTGTGATATTTTTTTCTTAATTTCCTTTTCTCGTACTGAAATCTCCGCAATAAAATTTGGCATATATTGTGTGCAAATGTCAATTGTTTTTTCTTTTTATTTCAAATGCATTTTTCATTTTCTTCTCATTCTCTTGTCTGTAGATTTTAACAAATTGTTATCATTGACAGTTTTTAGGTTTGTGTGGATATTGTGAGTTTTCAAAAACTGCTAATTAATTATGTGTGATTTATGGCATAAGCGTGCTAATTTTTCAATAGATTTTTTTATGTTTTAAGATATGTTAAAAATAATGAATGATTTTTAGAGAAAATTCATTGATATTCATGAATAAATTATTGACACGATGAAAATAAACACATGCTGGCATAAAATAAAAACCAAATGTTTCTTAACTCATGATTTTTTTTTGTAAAACTGTTCTCATACAGCTTTGTATTATATACATACATATGGTATACGATTGCAATCAAAAATCTACTTTTGATTGAATAGTCTGGAAGCTTTCAGTCTGCTGCCGTATGAAATAATTCTTAACGAAATAGGAGAAATATTTGGTTTTATTTCATTAAAGTCCTTTGGGACTTATTTAAATTTTGTATACCATGCAAACATGCTTAAATGTATAAAAACCAGACCAAAAAGTTTGTTTAAGTAGAACTAAAATTCAAAAAATTATGATACAAAAATAAAACAACGGCAACCCTGGGATTTGTAGCGACTAAATCAATTTATAAGTTATACAATTCTCGTATGAAAATTCGTAATACGAATTCTATAAATAAGAAATTCCATTGCGCGCAACAGAGCCGGCGGAGGTACACATGAGCAGGGCTGCCAGGAGTAGAGGATTTGTCACCAGAAGTGAGGATTTTGCAAGTACTTTGGGGAAAACAGTTTCGTTTATGTAAAGCTATCGTGGGACTTGTCGTCAATTCAATACAATTATAGCTGACAATATCGCTTGTTTAATTAACATTTGCTCCAAGCTTTTTCAAGTAAAACATATCAAACTTGGATACTTAATGCTTATTTATTTAAGTCGTAACTACTTACAATTTGAATCGATAACTACTTATTTTTGTTTGAGAAGTCCAAAAAATAAGGGGTACCCATTACAAATGTATTTACATTGTCACAGCAATTAACTAGTTATTATTATTATTATTTTTTTGTTGGGACCAGCACTCAGGGCATGACGCCTACTTAGGCAGTGCATTGTGCCGGAACTTGGAAAATTGATTTCTGGAAGGGGGATAGAGGGAGTAGTGTCTTTGGCCAATCGACTTAAACTTTCCCACACTGAAAGTGACTGGAAAGACCTCTGCGGGGAGTTTATTCCACATACGAACTGCTCAGCCAAAGTACGATTTATCTCTGTAATGTGTACTGCGGTACACTCGCAGATCGACCACAAATGGATGTGATCTTAATGAAAAACGTGTTGTGCACGTTACAAGATCACAATTAAGTGTATCATTCATGTTTTGCCTCTTGGCCGCAATCTCCGACAAGCTTGATCTATTGATGAATGAATAAGAATGGCAAATGCTGCTGTCATATGCGAAAGAGTAGATAGGGTTGGTAGTTTGACAGAGAAGGTCATTAAGAAACATAAGGAATAGGGTAAGAGAAAGAACGGAGCCCTGCGGTACCCCTGAATTAATCTTGAACTCGTTTGATGAGATCCCATATATAACAACTCCTATAGTACGATCCCTGAGAAAGCTTGATATGAATCGAGAGAAGTCGTCATCGACACTAAAAGCAACAAGTTTTGACAGAAGTGCCCCTTGATACACTCTATCAAACGCCTTGAAAATATCGAGAGCTACCACCTACTTTTGCCGAAATGATGTATGGAGTCGCACCACTTTTCCGAAAGGAAGGCTAGTAAGTCACCCGTAGAGCGTCCCCTACGATCACCTCAAAAATGAAATGTTTTCCAAAGTAGTTTGAGGTCACTGAGCACGAATATTACATTGCTTTATTTGTCTTAAGAACCGTTTTCGAGATATTCTCAAAAAACGTGTTTTTTTGCAGTTTATAAAGCTATTTCCAAAAATCTTGAGTATTGTTTACTTGAATTGAACAAAATTGGCATTGTTGCATAGATAAGTTTTTCCTCTTTCAGCCAATATTCAAAATGTGTTGATCAGCTCAAAATACAAGGAGTTACAGGTCCTTAGATTTTAAAAAGCTTAATTTTTCCACGTTTTTTTAAATTTACGATTTTAAGTCGCTCCAGTAAGGCAAAATAAAATTTTAAAATTTATTTTAGACCCTCATTTTAAAGAAAATTTTGTTCCAAATATAGCAAACGTAAAATTACTTACATCAGACAAAATATGGGAAAGTTACAACATAGTTAGTGAACACATCAAAATTTTAATTTTCATTCGTTGGTCCTTATGTCAGTATGAGTTTTTGCTTCCATTTCATTACTTTTACTCGTTTGAAAGAGAAAGGTCGACATATCGCATATCAAAGTTACCAAAATGATGTGTAGTTTTCAACACTGTATTCAGATTTTTATAATTTAAATTTTTATGAAAGACTTACAGCAAAAGAAGTGGAAAAATGGTGTTATGTGCATATTAAATTTTTTCTTAATGTTATAAAATCGTTCACTATTGATATTTTCCAATTAAACTTTGCAGTTATATAGGAATTTATGTGAAAATTATGATTTGTTTCTAACAATCATTAGAATTCCTAAGAAAGTTCCAATAAATCTAAAAAAATAGGTCGATTTCAAACGGGTGCATCCCCATCAAAAATTGTATATTTGATTAAGCTGTTTTTCTAAAATCATGTCTGCGAAGATACCTTTTAAACATGTATATAATAATTATTTGATCCTTGAGAGAAAAATTTTATAGAGAAAACAATTATGGGCAAAAATTGTCATAAATTAAAAAGTTTTAAATTTTCGAATTAAAGATTGTATATTTTCCAACTCCGAAAGAATACTTTCATGAACTATTTTTTAGCAAATCGAAATGTTGTCATGTAGCTAACAAAGAAACAATTGTGACAATCGGTTGTTATATGGATCCGATATCTTAAAAATACTGGACCGAGGATTTGAAAAATTGAGAAATTTTAATATTAAAATGAGTATACCTCACTAGCTATACAAGATATTTGTTTAACCAAAGACTTTTTTAGAACTTTACGAGGTATATAAGGACACAAAAAATGTTTTGGAATCTAAAGAGAAACAGAGAAATGTCAAGCGTTGAAAAATTTTACATGACCGAAGAGCACTACTTTGCAATTCATACCTCTGAACCTGAGAAATATGGGAAGCTCATCTTCCTAAATTAAATAAGAAAACTCCTCTGATATCTGCATGTAAAATTTTATACTGATCGGACTAAAGAGTTAAAAGTAGTTGCTATATTTCCAATATATTTATTTAATTCTGCCCCACTGGTATTTTTCTTATACTCATACCCATACAAACATTTTTTTATTAAAATTCAAATTCGGATGTTTTCACAAAATCTATTGTAACTTTCTAAATTTTGCACGATGTTAAAAATTTTTCTTTTTGCACGTTGAGAACAAAATTTTATTTGAGATATGAATCAAAACAAAAATTCAAAATTTTTTGTTAACTTTAATGGAGCATTTCAAAATGGTGAATTTTGAAAAAACGCAAAAAATTAATTTTTTTTTAAATATAAAGGCTTCTAGTGCAGTGAATTTTTATCTGATCAACACAGTATAAATATAAATATGAACTGAAAGAGGAAAAACATATCTATGCAACCATGCCAAATTTGCTAAATTCAAGTAAACATTACTCAAGATTTTGGAAATATCTTTGTGAACTAGTGTTATTTATTTATATTTTTTCAATTTTATTTTAGTTTTGTATATATAATTTTTTTTTTACCCAGCTGGGATATGAGCCTGTGCTCGTTCAGATATGAAGACAAGTACTTTAGCCACTCAGCTATTGTTTACTTATAAGTTTAAGCGACAAAAATTTGTTTTAATGTAAAAAGTAGTTGTCTACTTATTTTATAAATACATATCAATAAATTCTAACTATATTCAGATAATGATAAGAATACGTACTAATATTTATTAAAACTAAGTATTAGTTCTAATTTGAAGCATAGTAATAAGATATATAAGTACCACTCATTACTTTGTAACCCATTAATAAAGTACAAAACCGATTACAAAAATGACAAATGTTTTTGCTGGGATTTGAGCTGTGCGACGATAAATCAGTCTGTCAGTCATTTACTCAATAATATATATGTTCATTAAATTGCGTATAACAACTCTTGTTTCATACGAGTATACAAAGGCCATATAAACATAAAAACAGTGGTATTGACGTCACATTTTATTAGATTGTTTCTAATAAAATGGGTTTCTCGGCTTAAAGATAATTTTGTTGCCGATTTTTAGTTATTCTTTTTTAAAGAATAGGTCGAACTATTTTCCAATTATGCAAATATATATGTCGTACAAATGCCTTCGTTTTTGGCACAACGATATATCTCGAAAACTAAAGCTGATAAAAAAATGGAGTGCAGATTCGCGCCCAGCGGCCAAAATAACTAAAGAAATAACTTCAAGTTCTAGGGAACGAAACAGTTTACCGAAATTTGTAAATCTATGGATTTATTTTTTGTTATTTTTATAGTAATGGGCTTTTTTTCGATCAAACTTGGTAAGGCAAACGCTGTTGGAAAGGTCACAGACGTTGTGTCTTTTAGATTTGTTTTTTTTTTTATATTTGTTTTTGTAAATATGTACTGTGCTTATTAAGTTATGGGACATACAACCAGAAAACGGGCATTTGTTCAAACTTTTTGTCGGCGTGCGACAGGCCTTAATCTTAAGTGATTGACCTGAAAAAATTTTTAGGTTAGTTTTTTTATAAATGCCCATCTATTTAACTTAAATAAATTCAAATTAAAATTTCTTACGACCATTCTAATTTACAATTGAAGTTGACATATTTGTCCTGTGGGCTAAAATAAAGAGATTTAAACTATTTTCAAAATCTAGTAACAAATTCTCCATTTTAGTACGGTTTGCTATTTTATTTCTTGTTAATACATCTTTTAATCAATGATATCTACGTGCAAATTTGTTTAAACATTTTAATCACCATTGATAGACATAGAATTATTATTATATAGGAGTAATATTATTATCTTTATTTCCCTTAATACACTCATAAATCTATAATTTATTAATACCTCTTAATTCTATTGTTACATGTCAAAATTATTAATTGGTTTTTATTGCAACACAAAACAGCAAAAAATCAAGCAAATGAAAAATCCTATTTTTGTTTTACCCTCACGTTTAAGCAACACCCTTCTGTTTTATACTACTTCTATCGAAAAACACAGCATGATTTTAAGAAAAACAATACATGAACATTTCGATATGGTCACATTTTCACAAAATGTAGAAAAATACATACAAAAAACACACACACATATAGTTTGTTTTAATGTCCTGCAGTTTGTAAATTGCAAAAAATACAGTATTTAAACATGAACAAAAAAACCAACATACATTTTTCTTAATTTAACTGTAAAATTTTCAAAGTCACATTATTTATTTCGGTACCAGGATAAGTTTAATAAAAAATTCTCTATTGTTATATTTACTTAGGATTTAGTTAAAAAGTTTTTTTTCCACATTGGATTTATTTATGTTGTTTTTTGACATTCTTTCCATTCTATTAGATAAATTGTTGTCAATAAATTATAGGACATTTTTCGAAAACAGCAGTGGCAGCATTACTAAAAACAGCAGGCCGTACACAGTAAAACAGCAGGATGTAATTTGATGTAGTGATTTAATATTTTTCTTAATAAGAAAATACTTTAAAAGACTCAGCACTCCACGCTGTATTTGAAAATTTCTATGTTAGTTAAAAGTAATAATATCAATATAAAAAAATGAGGGCTACGAGAGAAACTATTTACTTTGTGGTAACGGTATTGAAAAAAATAGTAATTTGGATCGAATAATGTCTAGATTGCTTTTAATATCTGCATATCTTCTGTTTTCTTATTTTTGTTTAAATTTACAAACTCCTTTATAGGTCCATCCATATCTAAACAAAATAGTTTTTAATTAATTGAATTTCTTTTATATAGTTTTTAATTAATTGAATTTATTTTATGAAAATTAAATTTAGTTTTTTATGTGTGTGTGGAAAGTTACCGGTAATATCGTTCAAGGTAATAATGTCCGAGGACATTATTGCCATCTTGAAATGCAAATATTGTCCATTGTGCTTTCGTCTAGATATATAAAATAGTGACTTCACTGAGTAAATATATTATGGCTTATAGATTTTCTCATATAAGCAGGCGTGGATCCAACTAAAACTTTTGATATTAAGGGAAGGGGATCTTCAAATGAAACGTAACATCCCAGCAAAAACTTTGCTTACTGGTAGGCAAAAACGTACATTAGGATTTAAATCGTAACTACTTAAAATTTGACTCGATAACTACTTATTTTTGTTTGAGAAGTCCAAAAAAAAGAAGTATCCCTTAGAAATGTGTTTACATTGTCACAGACATTAACTAGTTATTATTTGGCTTACTTGAAGCTAAAAAATAAGTAGTTAAATAGACAAATTAAAATTAAAAAAAATTATACGCATTATGTTTTATTTATATTATTTCAATTTTATTTATTTTTATTTTTTGACCCAGCTGGGATCCGCACTTCTGCTCGTTGAGATATGAAGGCAAGAACTTTACCTACTCAGCTATAGTTGACTTATAATTTAAACGGCACAGATTAGTTTTCATATACAAACACTTGTTGATTAAAAAAGTGATTGTCAACTTATTTTATTAATACATATCAACAAATTGTAACTACTTTCAGATAATGATAAAAATACGTACTAATTTTATTAAAAACTTAGTACTAGTTCTAATTTGTATCATAGTAATAAGATAAGTAAGTACTACTCATTACTTTGTAGCCCATTAATAAAGAACTACCGATTACAAAAATGAGGAAAGTTTTTGCTGTGATTATGTAAAATTTATTTTCGAAATGAGATATATTTTAATCGTTTTGGAGGACCAATATGCCTATGTAAATATATCAAATATTTGTTTCGCTGAATACAGATTTTCTGTCTAGCTTTTCTCTAGCCTGTAGTGAAGAAAATCTTTATGATAGGCTGAGAAGAAAAGCTTCAGTCCAGTATAGGGCCAGCTGGGTAAAAAACATTTACTCAGCGAAGGCAATATTCCAGATACTCAGAGGAGAAAACACACAATTCCAACCGAAGACATGCAAGGCAAGGAAGCCAATTAATTTAGTTTTAATTTGAATCCGCTCAATACGAATACTTTTTTTTCGGTTATATGTATTTATGTATTGTATCTTCAATAAAATTGAACTAACAATAAGTAATCAAATCTTAACTCTAAAATTTTAATTTTTAAGTCCAGCCAGTGCCAGACAAAAATATTTGTTTCAGCGGTCGGTTGTTTGGTTGTTTACGTCTCTCGTGTTCGGCTGAGAGTACGAGTGTCCCTCCTTCTCAGCCGAGTGTGGCCTCTAAAGTTAATGATGTTTCGGGCTAGGGGATTTCGGTGCAACTCAAGTCTTTTTATGTAGCTTGTCACGTGTTTAGAAAACACTGTCTTAACCGGCGGCACATCTTGGTCTTTATGAATTCGCTTTTTTCTGACATGCCATGGGGCTGCTGTAATCGTACGGAGTATTTTATTTTGTTGCCTTTGAATTTTTTCTACAATACGAAAACGAAATAAATTTTTTTACATAGAACCGTTTTCGAGATATCAGCGAAAAACTTATTTAATTAAAATTTTGTTCAGTTATTTGCAAAATTTTTGGGGAAAGGCTAATCTGAATATTAAATATGTCAGATTATGCTAAAGCTCTCAATAAACATTTATTTTGAATTGCTCGGAACAAAATCTATTCAATTACTGATGTTGTAAATTTTAAGAAAGTAAATTTTTCGATGATTTTTACCCAATTAAGATGAGAAAAATTAAGTTATTAATAAAAATTAAGTTATTAGTAATTTGTAAAAGTGAAATAAAATTTTATGTCTAACAAATAAAGTGTAAAATCAATAATATCAGACGAACTTTATATGACATTGAGTGAAAAACCAATTATTATATTACTGATAAGTATATATTTACTTAATATATGTTTAGGCATTACATTCGGATTAGGATTAACTAAGAACTTAACTACACCTGTAACATGAATCTCAGTTTAAATATGTAGCCAACGAATTCTTAAATTATATTGCTTAATATCTTTGTCTTAAGAGATTTTTCTATTCTTTTTGGTTACATAATGCTAGTGATTATGTGCAGATTGTTAAATTTTCTAAGAAATATTTTCTTTTAAGAATTTAATTAGTATCTTATGTTTTGTTTTAATCTTCTGTCCTCTGGCTTAAAGTATTTTCTGGGAAAATATTTACGTAATTTGTGTGGTATTTGTGTGTATTATAAAAGAAAGTAAATTTTATGGCTTAAAATATGGTATAATCTAAATGTAGAACTTATTAGTTCTAGAATTGTAGAGGTTTAGAAAAAATTAATTAAAAAAATATTATTAACCCATATTGAGACAATGTGATATTGATATTCTCTTAGTTGAGGTATCAAATGAGATTAAGGAGTGGGCGCAAATAAAGATGGCATCAGGTGGTCTGCAATTACTACTTGCACAGTATCCAAGATTCTTTGACCCTCATTTAGTAAAGTTAGCATTTAGAAGAGTTAGCATTTAGTAGAGTTAGGACCAAAATGCTCCCAGCACTTTGAAAAAGGTTGCTTGCCGGCTAGGACTTACATATAGCAGACTCACAACCAGATATTATTTTAGTTAAGCTGTCAAATGAAATTAAAAAGTGTCTGCTAAGGGAGCTGGTATCAGGTTATTTGCAAATACTACTTGCACAGTATCCAAGATACTTTGGACCTCATTTAGAACTATGACCAAGAAGCTACTAACAGTTAGAATAGGGTCGCTTGCACTTGTGGTTGGAGTAATTACGGGCCACTGTACGATCGGAAGTATGTCAGGCCTTCTAGACTTTCTCCATGATGGTTGCCGAGGGATGTGCTTCGATGAAGAAGAAGATTGCGTTCAAAATTTTCTCTGTGATTGCCCGGAATGCAGGCTTAGGCGTGTAGGCCATCCTTTCCTGCAGGACCTGGTTTGTCTAAGGGATGCAGCTCACAATGGCTGGACTATTAGGCTTTATGGAAAATTCTACGTAGTTCTCAGTAGCTGGAGTACCAAATCTTCGCTGGAATGTTAAGGGTATAAATTGTTTTTGGGCATCACAAAATGCCTAATGGCCTACGAATGTACACAGAAAAATTATCAACAAAAAAAAACTTCAAACAAAGAAATTTCCAAAAGCAGTTTTATCCACATTTTTTCTTTGCCTTGTCTATCAATATCTAACGCACTTCAAGTTTTACAAATCGGGCAGTATTTAAGAAAGTAACCAACTTTTATTCCCTGTAGCTACGGCCGTGGTGTAGTTGGAGGCGTCAGCAGCTTGAAATCTTCCAATCTTCTACAGATTATAATTGTCTAGCAATTTTCTACTTGTATCAATCATACACACCGCCCTTTTGTGGTCGGTGACATAAAATATTATTTCCAAATAGGGATGGGTAAAAAATATCGATATATCGATATTTACTTAAAAATATATCGATATATATCGTCGATATTTTTAATTTCGATATATCGATATTTTTTCCAAATATATCGACAGTATTAAATTCGATATATTTTTAGCTTTGGTTTTGTTTTTCATGCAATTTTTAAAAACATTTTTTTATCTCCAGTCTAAAAGTAGAAATTTAAAATTTTATAGTGAATTATAACATTTTTAGGATCGCGACTGCCTTCACTAGGGAATGGTAAGCCGATTTCGATTCCAATCGAAAATCTATTTTATGTTATAATAAATCGATTTTTCGCAATCGAATTTACTTGTGCGACTTTGCACTGAAATTGATTATTAGTCTTTTAAAAAAGATTTTTTTTAAATAATTTCAAAATATGAAGAATAAATAAATATAGTGTCAAAAATAGGTAAATATCGCAATTAATATATTTTGGTTATTCAGAATCATTTTTTTGATTGGTGCTCTTGTAACGTCATCAATAGAGTGATAAAACACTCCTCAGTGTATGTGTACCGAACATAATATTCCAGTTCTATTCATCCTTTGCTAATTTATGCTAATGGAAATATAGTAAGTTCTATTTTCAACTGAGGTCAGACGAAAAATTAAAAATTGTATATTAAACACGATATTTCAGTCTTACGTATTGAAATCAAAAGAAAACTCAGACAATGTAATAGCAGCTTTAGAAAGACAAGTAACAAAATAACATTTTCTTATGGCTCTTTTCAAAATGTACGATTAAAAGTTAACGTTGACTTTAACACAAAGTTTTGTATGCGAACTTGCCGATAAAGTCAAAGTTAACAACTCTCAATCGTACATTGCGAAAAAAGGCTTTTTTTAATTTTAAAAAATCAAACAAAATATTAACATATACGGCCATGTCACACATTTCAATTCTGTTCAGAAACGGAATTCAATCCACCCTAATATGTCAAGCGCTAGCTGGAGCATACCGCAGCATAGTAGAGCCGCCAACAGTCTGAATACACCTGACAAATTTGCGTATTTTAATTTTCTTTTTTAGACACCAGCTGACACAGATATGGGATAGGTTGAATTCCGTTTCCGAACGGAATTGAGCTCTGTGACATGTCCGATAAATTGAAAAGTTCGTTTATTTTTGACATTGTTGTTATGAAGTTCTTATTACAAATACTCTCAATTTCGCCTGAGCTTAACTAATATATAAACAATTGAAATCCGCTGTTTTCATTGTGGTAACTTTTTCATACCACGCGATTTGCAATGAAGCCAATTATGTATTTAATTTAAAATCTTTAAAATCCGTTGCAAACGTAAGTTTTTCTGATAAAAATATATTTTTAGACCGCGTTAAATCAAATAGCGTAAAAACAGAATGAAATATATTTCAGAATAGCGTTAAATCCAATTCGCTTTAAAACAAAATTAGGTGTAGGTCCTATTTCATTAAAAAAAATTTGAATTTATGAATTTAGTAATGGAATACAAATTAAAATTTTTCTGTGTACTTCTATAAAAATTATCTTTTCTTCGTTTTCATTCATAATAATTCAATTTCAAGATTTTATCGTGGCATAACCTCCAAAAAATCATAAGCGACATGCATTTCGGAAATCGTTTTTTGACGATTATCGATTATTTACGATAATTTGGATAATCAGTCAAAGTTTCAAAGCCATGTCAAGTACAGTTACGGAAATACAGCAAAAGAAATATTAATTACTAGTTTTCAAATAATTTGATTAAATTAACCGATTTTTCATGACATCAATAATATCTTAAAATAGCATACAATCCTATGTAGCCAATGTAGCCAATAGTATGGCTCTATTTCGATTTATCTTCTTTTATGAAAAATCGTAATAACAATCAAGAAATAAAATTAAAAAAATACATCCGACGGCTGAAAACAAACCGTTTACAACTTTTTTAAGCACATTAATGAAAGAATTACCACAAACTATTAAAACCACAAAAAACAAAGCCACAATTCGCGTAGGTTAAAACGTTACAAAACTTTTTTTTTATTAGTTTTTATGGTTTAAGAAAATAAAAATAAATTCAATTTAAAAAGTTTGACGTTCAAACAGCATTTTTCACTTAAATCCACAACAATAGACATGCTAATCATTTTACAAACCAAAAGTAAATAAATGAAAAGTAAATGAGGTAAAACTAATTGTTTAAAAGTTTGAGAAGGAAAATGTGGAAAAATGAAGTAGCTGAAAAAATTATATTCACGAATATCATTAACATGACATTTAAAAATAAAAACTGTTTGTCTTCAAAAAAAAATGATATAAATAAAAAATTAAACAACATAAACAGGAAGAATCAGCCATTAAAATGCTCATATAACTAATGATTATAACGATTTTCAAAACTATTTTATTTTTAAAAGGCGTGATAAACGTGACAGTTTTATTACACTCAACAACATTTCATGGCATATGTTTGAAAACTAACATTAATTTTACACATTAATTCAGTCAACAGTGAAATAAAAATTATATATATACTATATAATGAACTAACTGAGCAGAAAACCTAAAGAGTATAGTAAATTTGTATCTCATGTGAAGAGTACTTTACTCACTTACCTAAATAATACTACCAGTTGCTCTTTGAGCTTTATAATACTCAGGTAACCCTAATTTTAAGTGTTGCCATTAACATTTTAAGTCAATACTTCAATTTGATTGGTGTTTCGGAATAAGAGTCAATATTTTTGTTAATTTCTCTAATAAGAGCAAGTCCCATTATTTTCCTCATATAGAATGAGATATATACTCTTTGGTTTATTATTACCTGACTCTTTTCAGGTAGAAACCTGTTTGCTTTCCTTGCAAGTGTTGATAGACAAGACGTGCCTTTTCCTCAAGACGGTAAAACATCAAAGATTTTCCTGATGGCGCATGCTTAATGATTGGTTAATAAAGACGCCATATTTGAAAATTGCTCTACTAATGTTTATGTCAGCCATTATTTTGTATCTCTATTCTACACAGCCCATTCAAATACTGAACATGGAAATAAAACATTTAAATTAATTTGAGTATGCATAACTAATTGCAAGAGTACATTGAGTAAATTATAAAAATACACCACTTTTTGTGGCTAAAAAGGAAATGAATTTTAATTCTCGTTGAGGTAAAGTACACTAGCGGAGGCCAACAAACAATTCAGTTCGAGTTTAGCTCTCGTGGCGTTTAGACATATTCGGAAAATAAATAAAATATAGAGAAATATAGAAAAATATTTGATGAATATAAATGTAGAAAGCAACAAAAGAATATTGATATTAAAAACATATATTTCAAGAGAAAAAATTAATTCACTTAAACAATTCAAAAGAATATTTAATCAAGAAAAAACTATTATTTCTTAGTGTTAAAAGAATTACTGCAAAAAGTGCATAAAAAAAGGAATATAAAAAATTTTCTAAAATTAATATTGAAGTGGCTTAACTAAATACTGTTCGTCTGCATCATTAAACAATAAAATTCTGTGTTAAAAAAGTAAATAAAAGAATATTTATTGTTTGCTTTGCCTTTTGTGGATTACTTCTCATCAGTTGGCCGTTTATACTTTGTGGATTAGCTGAATTAATTTTACAAATTTTACAACTTTTTGTAAAATCTATTAAACAAGAATCATCAACATGGTTGTTTTAGAAGGTGGCGGTGGTGTTGTTACCATCGGTAATAACCAATATTTACAACCAGATTACTTGGCTCCTTTGCCAGCAGCGGTTAGTAATTTTTTTATTATACTAACAAAATATACTTATGTACATATTTCAGAAATATAACAAAACTTAGGAATTAGTTAAAAAATGTTCAACAAATAAATCCGCTGTCATTTTTTTACATGCAAACAATTTTAAAATTTAAAAATTATTTAATGAAGCAATTTTTATAAACACATACTATTTTTTTAATTCGTTTATATGAATAGTTTCCAGTCGAAATATTCGGAAGTGTAAAATTTTAAATCTTTGTTAAATTTTTCAAATTCCGGCTTCTTAACATTTTTTAACTTTAATAACATATGTTAGAAATTGCTAGTATTTTAAACGCTAGGCAAGTTCTTAAATTCCACGACGTATGTACATACTAGAGCCCTGCACGATGTCGTTTTTGAGAAATTTTGAAAATTCAAATATTAAAAAAAAATGTCAAACGTCGAAACAAATTTTTAAACTTATAATACCGTTTGATATTAAGAAAAATTGTGTATGGATTGTAAAATCTAAAACAATAATGTGATGTTGTATATTAATTATACATCGCAATCTAAAACAAAAATTATTATAGAAACCTTAAAAAAGTTTTAAAACTTATGGTTCGATTAATCTCGAAATTAAAGTCCAATAAATAAATTGGGAATAATTTCTTTCGTATTGATTGCAAAAAGTGACAAAACGAAAAAAATGTTTATATGAAAATAATTCTTATATTTACATTGCTTTCTTTGTAGTGCTTGACTATCAAAAATGTTCAAACTATATCATTAAAATATATCAAACTCAAGTAGATGAAGAATTTTATTTGAGTAAAAGAAAAATTAAAGAAGTAATAAAAGAATTTAATCTGAGACTTACTAACACGAACAAAACCGTACGAAAATTTGTATGAAAAACACTAAGTTTTAAAACTTGTATAAACTGATTTTCATACAAAATTTTGAGTGACCTTTTGCATTAATTTTACTGGATTAATGCCTAAATGAAAGTCTGTTCTTTTCACTAAATATTATATTAATAAAATAGTAACAAATGAGAATTACGGGAAAAGTTAAAGGTCTCTAGTTAACTAATGCCGGTAGCTTAACTAATGATTTTTAATATACTTAAATATCATTGGTCAAACCACCACCATTAGTTAACTAAAGACTGTGAATTTGAGCAATGATACAATGAAAATATTAATTTTTTAACTACATCGTTGTGAATCATAAGCGATATTCTATAAAGAGGTAAATAAGTATGGAATTTGTTTTCATTTGCCTTATGAAAAAGACTGCCGTCGGCAAAATAAAAGCATATATATATATATATATATATATATATATATATATATATATATATATATATATATATATATATATATATATATATATATATATATATATATATATATATATATATATATATATATATATATATATATATATATATATATATATATATATATATATATATATATATATATATATATATATATATATATATATATATATATATATATATATATATATATATATATATATATATATATATATATATATATATATATATATATATATATATATATATATATATATATATATATTGGTTATGTTCTCCATTCCATGTGGAATTAAAATGTGCGGAATTATCAAAGCATTGTTGCTGCAAATTATTATTTATAACAACAACACTTTTATAACAACGAACACTTTTATTCCGCATGGAATACAGAACAAGCCTGTATATCCTTAAGGGCCATTATTACAACTTGGCAATAGTTAAAGGCTGGATTTTATCAGACTTTAGTTTCAGTTAAAGTAAAGTTGTAATCAAGATAAACTGTTTATCCGTCCGAAAAAATCCTTCCTTTAACTATTGCCAAGTTGTAATAATGGCCATAACAAGCCCAACAAAACTTGTTAACTATAAAAAAAAAATTTTTTAAGTATCTAGTGGTATCGAAAAAAGCCTAAAATGACTTTGTTTAAGCAATACTTAAATTTAATTAAAACTAACTACGGCGCTATTTTAAAAGGAATATTTTTGAAAATAACAAAAATTTTTTTCTTTCAGCAATTTATATTAAAAACAGTATTAAAACATCAAAATTAAAAAAATGCAATTTGTTGTGGGTTACAAATAATTTTAATAGATACGGGACATGTATTTTTGCTTTCAATATGAATTAAATGAAGATATTAGCTCAGTTCACACGTCATTTTGGTAAGTGTTTACTCGTTACATTGGTAAAATTTCCTATACATTTATTTTATAATTTTGGTTTTTTAATTCTCAACGACAAACTTAACCCATTTAGCGAATAATAACTTACCGAATGATTTGTGAACAGAGCTAATATAAATCAAAAATTTAAATTTTTATAAGCTTCTTTTTAATTGAAAATAAACTCTCCTTCAACAATCTATCTTAATCAAAAATTTATTTTTAATTTTAGATGGACGCAAAAAAATCACCTCTAGCCTTGTTGGCACAAACTTGTTCACAAATTGGAGCTGACTCTTCGGCAGTCAAACCGATACTCTCCATGGATAAATCGAAAAAATCCGGCTCAACATCATCGGCTTCATCATCATCTTCGAGTGTAACATCGGAAACGGGTTCGGCTAAATCTCCTACACAAGCTAAATCACCGAAATCGACTACACCCACAAATACCGAAATTAAATTGGCCTTTAAGCCGTACGAGACAAACGTGTTGAGCCAGCAAAATGTCAATTCATTCAAATCTTCAGCCAGTTCAGAGGATATACAACAGCGACCCAGTTCTAAGTCATCGTCTCATAATGGTGATGCTACTAGAGTGCCATCACGCAACAAATCCAATTCGACACCCGATAATGGACTGAATAAAACACAAGACTTAACAACAGGCTCGGCAACACCACATGATAGCCGCAAAACAGTATCACCGTCGGGATCTCATTCGTCACAAAGAGGTGCCAGCCCTATAGTAAGATCAGGCATGGAAGTTTTAAATAATGCTAATGGTTCAGCCCAACATCCCAAAGAAATGAGTAGTATGGCTCAAGCCGCTGCCGCTGCAGCTGCTGCTTATAAGGCTGCTGGTGGACCCTATGGCTTTAATCCGTTGTCAGCCTTATGCTGTCCTCCTGGTATGGAACAACATGCTAATCCTGCCTTCCGTCCCACCTTCGCTTCAAATGGATTTGCCCATCATCATGCCGCCATGCTAGCTGCTGCGGCCGCTAATGGTAGCTATTCTGGTAATCCAAATGGACCTGGTGGTGCTCAACCCAATCCATACATAAGTTATCAACGTATCAAGACTCCTGCTGGTGGTGAAGCCATAATTCCCGTTTGTAAAGATCCCTATTGTCCCGGCTGCCCCTACTCCGCACATACACAACAAATGCTTATGGGTGCTCCCTGTCCCGCAGGCTGCACACAATGTGAACATCAAAAATATGGTATGGCTGCTATGATGGGTGGAGCTGGTTTGCCACCGGGTCATCCCTATTCACAAGCCGCAGCCGCTGCTGCTGCCAATGCGGCTGCTGCTCGTTCAGCTCCTTATGTGTGCAGTTGGGTAGTAGGTGATGCTTATTGTGGCAAACGCTTCCAGACTTCAGATGAGCTCTTTTCTCACCTTAGAACCCACACAGGTAATCTCTCAGATCCGGCTGCTGCTGCCGCAGCTCTAGCCCAATCACAGGCCCAATCGCTCTTGGGATCTCTATTTCCACAGTCCGCCTTAAGAGCTGGTTATCCTACACCACCTTTAAGCCCTATGTCAGCAGCTGCCGCCGCTGCCCGCTATCATCCTTATGCTAAACCTCCAAGTGCTTTGGCTGCCGGTGGTCCTTCACCATTTGGTGGACCTGGCGGTTTTAATCCAGCTGCTGCCGCTGCAGCTGCAGCTTTAGGTCCTTACTACTCACCCTATGCCATGTATGGTCAACGTATCGGCTCTGCTGCTGTGCATCAATAAGACTAATAATGAGTAACGAAAAATTGTGATGATCTTTCAAAAGAGGAACAAAATAATACAACCATCTCATGAAGAAAATACCAAAAAACACCCGAGAGGCCGAGTTACTGAGAGATAAATGACCTTATAAAGAAACCAAGTTTTTATACTCATTCTTTATTGCAAGGGAATGAGGAAATGAGTCAAATCGGTTAAGGGAAAAAATCATCATAGCTCCCAAAACCGATCTGTTATACTGTGATACTAAAGTGTAGTTGAGCGCTAGTTTGTTAGTTTTAAACAATAATTTTAGTAAAAGATAATCTTGAAACAAATAACAAAAGAAATATCCCTAAAATTTTTAATTATTTAAAATAAACTTTAATTTTGTTAGTTTAAAGCAGCCAAAGCATTAATTAATTTCTTTAATTTTGAAAACTTAAGAATAAAAATTATCAAGTTGAAAAAAAATCCTGAAACTTCCAAACTTTTGTTGCTTATGAATGTGTAAAGAAATATGTTTTTGATAAACTTTTTTTTAATAATTTTTTTAACTTTATTAATTGACTTGTTTTTAATTTAAAAAATAATAAAAAAGCAACCTCCTTTAGTTATTTAGTTCATAACTTAAATGTGTAATTTTTGTAGTTTGTAATTAGATTTGCTACTTTTAAAACAAATGAACATTTGTGTAAAAAAAAACTTATAAACTATATTTAAAAATATATAAAAAACAAAAATAATTTTTTGAAAAATTTATTTCTACAACTTTGTCATTTCAATGTGTTAGGCAATGGGGTTTACTAATCAAGCTATTTTTATAGTTGACGATATTTTCTTAGCTTAAAAAATATTCCGTTTGATAGCAATCTGGTTGTGGCGGCCACTTAAACTAGAGTGTTCTTATGACACTCTATAATCAATCAAATAATTTGTTGATAAGATATAATGATTTCATTTTATTAGAAAGCTGATATTTATGTGTACCTTAAAAATAATTAAGTGATTGAAAACAAATCAATCAATTTGATGGGCAATCTGAAGGATCTCGGGTGAACAAACAAAAACGTGTATTCGTTATGGTTAAGTAGAAGATATTAATCACATAAACTAGATAAATAATAAACAAATTCCTAAACTAAAACCTAGCATTTTGGTGAAAATCAGCCTTTACTGTATGTATATGCATTCACATAGTTATATAATCCCAGCAAAAATTTTTTGTCGATTTGGGTTCGACGTCGTACAGTGTGGCAGAATCAAAATATGGGAATCTATGTACTTAATACCATGCAAGTAAAAATAAAAGATTTTTTTCTGAGAACCACAGAATTCTTAAGAAAGTTCCAAGACATCAAAAAATGTTATTCTGGTCAATTTTACAACACTTTGCCCAATAACTACGTATACATAAGGATTTTCAGAAATGGCAATGGTTTTGGAATCCCAGCTTTGCGATTTTAGAACATGTGAACTAAACTCAAAATTTCGATTCAAAATAGCTCGTAATAGGAAGTGCCCAGGTCCAACTAGGAAATCCAATGTTTTGTTTGCCCTCGATTCACGTCTGTACAGATAACTTTTCAGATAAGTACATATTTGCTATATTCTCCAAAAGAATTTTTTTTATAATATGTGAAGGAGTGATGGTGGGGGTTTTTTTTAGCAAAAATTGTCGTAAACTCAAAATTTGTTTCAAATTTTAATTTAAAAATATTTTTCAACTCAGACAACAGAATTTCATGAAATGTTAGCTTAACTCTTTGAAAATTTTTTCTTTAATTATCGAAGAAAAAATTGTATAAATCGGAAGATATTTGGATCCGATATCCGGAAAATACTGGACCAAAGATTTGGAAAAGTGAGAAATTTCAATATTCAAATGAGTATAACTCACTAACTTTAAAAGATAAGTATACATACAAACATGTATATTTTTGATCTTATTAAGAACTATAAGATAGGAAAAAAGTTTTGAAATCGGATGAGAAAAAAAAAGTGGCAAGCAGTAAAATATTTTACATGGCCGAACTCCCCTACTTTGAGACTTCATATCTCTGTTCCTGAGCAAATTTCATTCCGATAGAGCTTTCCATTTATGTTCAAAATATTTTATGCCTGATTTATGTTCCAAATATTTTGAGTCTGCCCCAAAGTGACCCGATGTTACAAAAAAAAATGGCAAATTCAAGCGTAGTTTTGTTAAGAAAGTTATGAGCAAAAAACTAAAACAAGTGATTTTTTTTAAGTTTAATATCTATTGAAAGATTAATAAAAAAAATCTTAAAATTTACCAGAAATGCACTTATGAGGGGTAAAGTCAAACGGACTCCAGATTCGGATTTAACGTGTCAAAATACATTTATGTAGGTCTCGTCAAATTTACAGTCCATTTTTTCGTGTGCCGGTGAATCGCTGTATTGGCAAAAAAAGAAAAGTGGGGCTCACATTAGAGCTTACCCAGCTACCTGCATATATTTCGACGTGCTGAATCTGAATTTGAGGTTAGCTTGGCTCGTACACCCTCAGAGTTTCAAGTAAATTGCAAAAAAAAACTGTAGCTTTTTGCGATTTTTGCAACTTTTGGAATTTTATCGATATCTTGATGGCTTACGATCCAAACGGGCCTTAGATTTGTATTCAGCGCGACAAAATTCAATTAGGTTAGTCGTTCTGGTCAAATGTAGAGATCACTTTTTCTTTTTTGTTTGCCAGGGATTACTAAAAATTTTATTAATATATCTACTTTATTTAAAAGTTTATTAATAACTCAAGAACCTGTATGAGTACCACATTGTAATTTGGTGGCAATATAGTGGAGGGATTAAGCATTAATATATATTTTTTTGCAAAATTTTAAAAATAAAATTTTTTTAGTTACAGCATATTGAAATGCGGATTGTGAAAAAACAACTTCTATAATTGTGAAAACTTTTTTATTTTTTAGCCGCTAAAGCACTATTAAAATACCTTTAAAACAAGACTTGAATTATTTGTTTAGCTCAGAACACAGCAAAAACGTTTGTAATTTTTGTAATCGGTAGTAATTACTTTATTAATGGGTTACAAAGTAATGGGTGGTATTTTTTATATTAATATGTTGCTTCAAATAAGAAGTACTACCTAGATTTTAGTACAATTAGTACGTATTTTTCTCATTATCAGAAAGTATTTACTATTTGTTAATATGTATTAATAAAATAAGTAGACAACCACTTTTTAAATGAACATGTGTTTGTGTATGAAAATTAATTTTTGTCGCTTAAACTTATAAATCAACAATAGCTGAGTGGGTAAAGTACTTGTCTTCAAATCTGAACGAGCACAGGTTCGTATCCAAGCTGGGTAAGAAAAAAAATAACAAAATATAAAAATATAAATAAAACACATATATAATGTGTATAAGTTTTATTTGTTTTTAATTTGTTTATTTGACTACTAGCTTTTTAGCTTCAAGTAAGCCAAAGAGTAGCTAGTTAATTGATGTGACAATATAAATACATACGGGCCTATTCACATATTACGTAACGCTATTTTCGGAGGTTTTATACCGCCCCCGTTCCCCCTTCGTAACGCTTTATACAAAATTTTCTGAACAAAGTATCTAATCCGTAACAAATCTGACGATGAAAGTGTAGGGCCTCTACTCTGTTCTGCTGTGTACGTTGAAAAATTAAGTTCATGTTAATTTTTCCCTTCTTCTTTGGAATGTTAATCATGCCCAATTCTTTCTGAATATAACGTCATGAACCTTAGTCTAATAATCAATTTCGATTTACAAATCAAATACGTTCGAAATAATCAGATTAATAAATAATTAGCTAATGGCTTGAGCTTTTCACATCTTTACATGTTCATATATACTTAAATATAAAATCAAATCAAAAAAGTTTGTCTTGAGTAGAACAAAAATCAGAAAAAGGGGAATGAAGAAAAATAAACCGATGGCAACGCTAGGAAAGTGCAGTTAATATCAGCTTGAGAGTGATATAATTCTCGTATTAAGTTTTCACGAAAAAGTTGTATATATAAGAATTAAAATCACAGCCACCTGACAAGTGAAAATAAGCAAAATAAACGTAAGTACTGAAGATGGAAGTGTAGCGGCTTCCGAAAGTGGTGCTACTCTGTTCTGCTGTGCACGTTGTAAAAATAAATTTCATTTTCTGGAAAGGAATTCAATAAAATAGTAGCTACTTTGTTTAGAAACGGACCTACAAACAAATTTGTAAATATAGACAAAAATATCTCAATAATTTCATTGAAAGAACGTGTTATTTTTGCAGTGAAAAAATTATTTAAATCTATAAAACATTTTGTTTAAAAATATTTACAAATTGCAAACAAAATAATTTACTAAATCAAAGAAAAAGATTTACTGCATTTTCTGAAAAATATCAAACAAAATTTTTTCTGAATATGTAAAGCAATTAGTCTAGAAATACTAGCAAATATTTAACAAAATAGTTTACTTAATCAAACAAAAATATATAATGGATTTTTTGTAATATATCAAACAAAATGTTTGTCTGGGTCATCATGATCATCCATTAAGCATTTATGAAATTTCACTTTATTAAATGTGTTAAGTTTAACTGTTTATCTAAAGACTCTAAAAAAATGAATGAGAATTAACTCAACGACATTAACCAATAGATTCACTCAAAAATCTTCAGTAAACAAACTTGCCACAGTCGCATTCCTTTTGCTATCATTGTTATTATTGTTATTTGTGTGTTTGTCGTTATCGAGGTTGTTTTTTACGACACAGTTTTTCTTGTTGTTTTTGTGTTTCCGTCCCAAATAATAGTCAAACAAAAAGTTCATTGATTCAGTAAAGAAGTCCCACGGAAGCTTTTTCCCTATTCCCTGTTCCCCCATTCTAAATAAAATCTCCCCAAGAAAACTTTATCTTTTACCATTCCTCCTATTATAAATTTAATTTTTTTTTAAATTTAAGTTTCCAAATAAAGAAATATAACGTTTCAATATACATATTATTCATATGTACAGGAATGATATGCTTTTTAAAAAAGGATGGCTCTAAGAATTTAAAAGAAAATGGTAATATTTACGTTTTCCAATTCGCAATCTTTTTTATGTTTGCTTCTTTAGCTTTAAAATTTTCTATTAAAACTTTTTTATATGCCTTAAGATGCCACTTTTGACAAGCAAAACAGGCCGAGCAGCTAGTAAATGCGTCATCAATAATAATTAAAATTTTTATTTTGAAGCAAATAAGCAATCGCGTCAAAAAATAAAATTGATTCAGCTTTTAATAGATTTTAGAGAAATAATGTAATTCAAATGTTTTTTCATTATCAGCCCAATTATGAATAAGAATGCCACGGGAGTTCTTTCCCTACTCCCTGTTCCCCCATTGTAAATAAAATCTACCCATATATTTGATTAAAAATAAATTATTATGTCTAGCAAACTTTCACCGACAATGGGATGCGGTAAATTTTGTGAAGTTAGTAGGATTTTATTCTTTAAGAAGGCGTACGGGTGGTCACTGTATCGTTTATATTTAAGGTGTTATATAATATATTTTCTATACTACTATATTTTAGGCAAATTTATGTTTTAAAAGAATAGTACTTTTAAAGAACAAAGTGAATCAAAAGAACTAAATCATCCAGAGAAAAGTAAAAGTGTCCTCTTCAACCCTATATATTCTATGCCCGATCCCCCATAGAACACTTTCTTAATTTTAATGCAATTACTTATAAATTATTCCCCCTTATTATGAAAGGCGTCGTCGACGTTCATAAGCTTCAGAAAATAGTAAGAGACTGTGAATATCATTCAATTGTTATAGGTTGCCTAGAAATGGAATGGTATTGTACCTATCAAGAACTTGACCCTTATTTTGATCTCACTAGTTTTTACGGCAGAAATTTTTGGATAGGAATTTCGACTTACATTCACATGTATGTTTTTGTGCGGATACAGGTTTGTTGAAAGCACATTTTTCTTACTTAAATAACAATTTAAAAAATTTTACACTTGGGCTCGTCCGGGATTTGAACCCGGGACCTCCCGCACCCTAAGCGGAAATCATACCCCTAGACCAACGAGCCAGTTGGTGTCAATACAGCAAACATATTTGAAAACACATAAAACTAGCTTATATGCAACAAACATGTTTAGCTGCCTGTGCACCAACATATGAACATTAGGGTGATCAGTAGTGTACAGAAAAAAATAGTTGTAAAATCATATGCATTGGAAAGCGTTTAATGTGGTATAATTATACATATATTATAGTATTTAAATTTTTTTCAATTTAAACTTTTACAATAAACAAATTTTTTCTAAATTGCAAATATATTATTATATTTATTTATAACTTATTTATAACTTCTCAAATACATATATTACGGGCATAAGAAAGTTACATTCTCGTGCGATAATATTAATAATTGGCTACATATATATCTCTATCTTAAAAAAATTTAAAAGACATGAAAATGTTTTTATACATATTTGCAAAATTACACACCCTGAATTATTTTAGAACACGAGACTCTCGATCTTGATAGGTTGCTTGAAATGCTTACGTAACTACATTTCTTAAATTTTAAAGGGGGAGAGAAAAAACTAAACAAAATATCTCAAGGTACTGAAATTTTATATTCGATTTTAATTTTGCTGATTTCTATGATAAAGGATTGAAGATGTCTATGGACAATCGTATCGATATAATGCGCAATAATTAATTTAAAATGCGATTTTAAAATTTATTTTGGTTACATGGTTTTGCCGTTCAGCTTATGATATATTTTAACAATGTATTTTCGATTAGATCTTAAAGACAAATAACAAATACTTAATCTATAGTAATATGACGGTCTTTGCACTCTTATTGGGAATATTATATGTTTTTGGCCATCAAAGTGTAGAGCTGGTAGGTTAACCTCAATTCTGTCCATATGAATTTTATTCCATTTTTTCTTCGTATTTCGTAATATTTTCGAGTTATAAACCTCTTCCATTTCCGATGATGTGTGGTGCTATAAACGAGTACATGTATATCAAAAAGATTTTGTCATTAATTGAACCTGTCATTTCGAAAATGGTATGTGTGATATTTTTCGGTGGCATGCAATAACGTCCATATCCATGGACGTTATTTCCATTTTGAAAAGGAAAGTCCAAGGAAATAATGTCCACTAGACATTATATCCTTTTCGAAATGGAAGTAGTGCCCTTGCCCCATTTTTCACATTTGTCGTATTGTCAATTTGATTACAGATGTTTTGATTTTGTTAATTTTTTGCTTACACATCAAAAACTAAATTTCATTTTCTGTAAAGGAATTCAATGATAGAGTAAATATTTTGTATGGCATTGGACCTACAAATAAATTTGTAAATATAGACAAAAATATCTTAACAATTTCATTGAAAAAACTTGTTTTTTCAATTTATTTAAAAATATTTACAAATTGAAAACAAAACAATGTGCTAAATCAAACAAAAAGATTTACTGGACTTTCTAAAAAATATCAAACAATATTTTTGTCTAAATTTATAAAATAGTTAGTCTAAAAATGACAACAAATATTTAACAGAACAGTTTACTTAATCAAACAAAAATATTTTTTTGGATTTTTTGTAATATATCAAACAATTTTTTGTCTGGGTCATCATCATCATCCATTAAGCATTTATGAAATTTTGCTTTGTTAAATGTGTTCAAGTCTTAATGGTTATCTAAAGCACATGCCATCATAAAGAGAAGCACTTAAAATGAGAATGTATTGGTATTTGCTAAAAAATTAAGAGACTTGAAACTACTCAGTTGAGATATATTTTTTTCTCTTCAATCTCAATTTGTTTGAAAGCTAGCATACAACAGAATGAAATTATAGTTTCTTACATTCTTTGTAGTGAGCTTCGTTAACAGTCGTGTTGTATATGTGAAAATGTCGAAAAGTACTAGGTTACCGGTGGCTTAGCATGGTGATGTCTGATCTAAAGTCTCTAAAAAAATTAATGAGAGTTAATGCAACGATATTAACGAGTTGATTCAATAAAAAATCGTTAGTAAACAAGCTTTGTATAATCGCATTTCTTTTGCTATCATTGCTGTTGTTGTTATTTGTGTTTATGTCATCATCCGGCTGGTTTTTCACAATACAGTTTTTCTTGTGGTTTTTGATGTTTGCGTCCTAAATGAGAGTCAAACAAACAATACATTGATTATATAAAGAACATTTACTGAAAATTAAATTTATTTTTAGACAAACTTTTGTTTGAAAATTTTCAGGTGATAGTTTTTTCTGTGTACTGACAGAATATTAAAAATTTTGGAAAATAAAATACATATGATGGTTTTCGTAACATTCAATGTATTTCTTACTACTTACCCAAATATTATGTGTATTGAACGCTACAAAAATCTCGTTATTTGTTTTGTTAATAATCTTTATGTTTCTCTATTTAATATATTAAAATTCAGTGATACTTGTTGCACTTATCTAAATAAAAAAGCGTACACTCGAAATTTCAAGCAAGACAAAAAATATGCAAATAGGTGATTCTGGTGAAATCTACAGATATTTTTGTGTTCTCGTAATAATATTTCATTATTAAATTTATGCGTATGAAAGATACATGTAAGCCAATTGAGTGTTTTTGATAGCAATTATATATCACAAAATATTTGTTGCGGCTTAAGTATTTCTATAATACTGAATTTCATTGGTGCTTTACCAAATCATCAGTAGATTTCACCGATATTTTCGAAAAGTTTCAAACCTCTTAGCTTTTTCACAAACTGTTTATTTATCAAATTTCATATATTATTCTTTTAACAACAAGTAATTTTGTATAATGATCACAAAAATTTTTAATTAATAAAAAAATGCATTTTCTAAAATACTCAGAGAAAAACAATTCATAAAAATTATTATTATTACATTAAAATTTTTTTTAAAAATTGTGAGCTATTGTATTAAAATTAATTGAATGGAAATATAAAGATAAGAATTAATGACTAACAGAAATGAATTTGTCAACGAAAACTTTTTAACCCACCCTAATAAACATTCATTTATTTCTTCATTCATATACATAGTTTCACAACACTTGTTTAACATGACAAAATACTCTGTCGTTTAAGCAAATCAACTTATTGCTATACAATTTATAGCATAAACTGAGCCAGCTGCCTTTGGACTTATTTTCTGAAACTATGCCATATGGAAAACTATAAAATAAATTTAACAAAAGAATTATAATAGTAATAAAATAAAAAAATAATATTTATCAGTCATTTGACGGCATTAAAAACAAAGCAAATTGGTCGACAATAAAAAGCAACAATGGCATTATTAGTGTCTTTCAAAAATTAAATCAGACATTCAGAACATGTGAAAACGTTTTACAAATATTATTAATTCAAATAATAAGCTTTTCAACAATAACATTAATAAAAAAAACTATAAAATCTTGCTAATAATAATAAAAAATGTATAAATATTTATTAATATAAAAAAATGCTCATAAACAATTAATACTCAAGTTGAAGTAGAAATTAATTTAACAATGGGTATAAAGTAATTGTATTAATTAAAAAAACATGAAATTTGTTTCTGATTTTAAATAAAGATCATTATATTTTCAGCAAAAAAAAACACAATTTCGTTTCTCAGTAAATAATTCCGAGCTTTATACAGGGTGGCCCATATAAGACCAATCAATGTTAAATACGTATGTATGACTTTTCAATTTTCTATTATAATTATTTTTTTTAGGCTATAATTGAATATGCAATTTCGAAAAGGGCACATCTCGCATATTTTGACACATACTTTTTTTCACATCAATGGGTTATAAATGCTTTTCTGCACCACTATGCTTGAAAAATGAACATTCATGGTATTCGTTCTACTGTTGACGTCATGGCATTTACAGAACTAATTTCAAAAAGCTCCCAACTATTAAGAGATGTGTCCTTTTGGATATTATTCTTTAAGCACAGTATATGTAAAAACGCAGCACTTCACCGCTCTTGTTGCTCTTTTTGCTCCTCATTATTTATATTAGATACCTAATATTAAACATTTTTAAGACTAGTGTTATGTGTACTCAATACCGTAAATTTCAAATAAGCTTTTTTCATTTCCTGAAAAGTTCAAAATTTCAGATATGTGCTTTTTTGGAAATTTGTGACTCAATTGAACTCTTGTAAACTTATAATGAATGCATACAGTACACAACAACGCGTTACAATGATCGAATTACTTTATTCATTCTAGGAGATATTGCTGAGCTTAAGTCCAAAAATGGGTCTCCTAGGGCTTATGAGAAATTCAAACACATGCTAGGCTAAAGTTTTTGATCTGATAAACAAGAGTTTTTGCAAGTAGTTTATCTATCCACGAGGTGAAAAAATTATACTATATTTATTTGTTTCCGCTTACAGTTTGGGAGATATTCGACGAGAAAATTTAAAATTTTAACTTTTTTAACCAAATTGGTCCACTGTTTTGCTAATGGAGAAATAAAGTATTGTTCGATTTGGAAGAACTTACTTTCGTACATTTATAGCAAAATTTTTAATACTCTGGAAAATTTTTTAAAATAAAAACCCAGTTAAAAGTTATACGCAGTTTAATTTAAAATATTGAAAAAAAGTCGATTTTTCCCCGTTTTGTGCAGAAAAAAGTGCTTTAATAATTTCGTAATTACAAAAACGTTTTGCAATAATACTTACCGCATATTTATACTTATTTGAAGGGTAATATTAAAAAATTAATTAAAAAATAATTAACTAGAGCATTTCAAAATATACATATTTAAGGCACTTTTTTTCAAATCGCAAAGCTGTAGTCAAAAAGGCTATTAAGTCAGCTTGAAGACTAATGTACCTTTAAATAGTTTATAAACGTAAAAAATATTTCGCAAATATGACAAGATTTGATTTCCCCATTAGCAAAACGGTGGACCAATGTGGGTGAAAAAGATGAAATTTTAATTTTTCTTGTCGAAAATCTCCTAAACTGGAAGTGGAAACCCATATATGTGATAGACTTTTTTCACCTCGGGCTTATCAGATTAAAAAGATCAGCTTTGCATATGTTTGAATTTTTCTTAAGACCGAGGTTAACCATTTGTGGCGAACCAATGGGGTACACCCCATTTTAGGATATAAATTTTGAACTCCAAACTTAAGCTTAGCAACACCTCCTGAAATGCAGTGTGAAATTTTAAAAGAATCGGACGACTCATTTAGAATCTGCAGATTTATTTCCATTATTTTTCAAAAATTCCCTGCTGTGCAGCATTTTCAGCAATGGGGTTTAGTGATCGACCGTCCTGGTGTTCATTGGTAGGGCTTATTGGGGCAACCCAGTAGAAAAAAAGTTAACCAGATACCCTAATAAGTCATACAGCGAAGCTACGTAAAAACCATGGTATCGTTTAGAACAAATATATTATCTATAATATTTCAAATTAGTCGCTCTTATGGAAAACTATGTATGAATGTAAAAAATGCAATAACGCTCCAAGTAAAATTTGTAAAAGGTTTTACGGAGTGGTAAGGGGTGAAATTTGGTATAAAAACTACGAATATAGCCGTACATAATATGTGAATAGCCGCATAATCACAATTAGACCGAAGAATGTTTTTTGTAAATAAATTTGAACAGTTCTTAAACGTTGATATGGACTGTCTTGACTAAAAATTTTCCCAATACTCATATTGGGGCCCACTTGGTTACTCTATTCGGTATCTGACCGGGAACTTGCTTGGATTGCCCATTTCAAATTAGTGATTTAACATAAGCTCTTTCCAAGGAGGAAACTATTGGGAACTTTTTGGGAATATCTAACACAGATTTTTCATCGAATTTTTCTTATCTTCGATAGAGTTGATTGTTGCTTACTTTTGTCCCTACGACGATTTTACCAATTTTTAATTATAATTAATATATATGCATTATAGTTTGCTATTTTTCCGATTTTATCAAGTTTTTGCAAATTTGCAACATTTCTCCACAGGAAAGCCATCTGGTCCCAAATAAGTGGGCTAACATGAACATTTCTGGTTGGGGTGTTTATTCTTGCTGAATTATTAAACCAAACAACTCACACAATTATCGAGAGCTATCAAATCGGATTTTACACAGTACAGTGTTACCAGTTTGTGTTGCCAGTTTAGAGATTTTTGTCTAAAATAATTAATTATATAGGCTAAAAAAAGATTCGTAACGTTATATTCAGAGAGAGTTAAGCATGATCAACATTTCAAGTATAAGGGAAAAATCAATATCAGTTTAATATTAAACGTACACAGCGGAACATAGCAGCAATGTTTGCGAAAGTCCCCACACTGCCATCGTCAGTGCTCTTTTGTGTCACTGCTCATCACCACTGCCAAGTGGCTTTGTTTACACAAAGCTTTTGAGACATTTTAATACGAGAATTACAACACTATAAAATTGATGTTTATCTGATGATTGTTCACAACAATTGCCAGTATTAGTGTTGGTTTACTTTTCTTTATTTTAGGATTTTTTGTTCTATTCAAGTCAAATTTTTTGGTTTGCTTTTTATACTTAAGTATACATATCTGAACACGTGAAAAGCCGAAGCTAGTAGCGAATTGTTTATTGCTTTGCATTTTAATTCAACGTGATTATACCGGCTATGGTTCGTAACGTTATATATACAAAAAATTAGATATGATCAATATTCGAAAGAACAAGGGGAAATTCAACATCAATTTAACTTTCAATGTGCACAGCAAAACAGAACTATGATCTTTTCGGAGGTCACCCCATTCCCATTGTCAGTGCTCATCATTGCTTCTCACAACTTGTTACGTGGATCCGTTGAATGTAATTGCAATTCTTATATGATGGGCCTAAAGAACATCATATAATAACCTGTTCAGGCATACGCCTTAATTGCACAATTTGGGAAAATTACGAAATTAAGGCTTAGTTTTTGTTTTATTGTTGTATCTACATTCTAAAACATTACTTCAAATTTACGATCATATATTGTCTAAATTTGTATTGAAAATTTCTCCTTGTCTAAGATTACATCGATTTTGTAGTTATTTTATTAAAGAAAAAACCTTTCAAATTAAACATATTTAGTACAAGTGGAAAAAATTTTACATAACGTATAACACGGCTATGGCTGAATGGTAGATACGTCAGACTACCAGTCAGGAGGTCGCGGTTCAAACCTGCACGCAGATAATCGCTTTTTTCAGTAAAAACATTTTGTTGAAAAATAATGCGTGTGTAATTTTAGGTCGATAATAATCTGTAAAGTGTTGCCGACTATTATCGACGTAATTTTCAACAAAAGTATTTTAGAGTGTATCTATCTATCTTATGCGGCTACCTGTATACTTATTACACCATTGGTAAGTCAATTGATAATTGAGTATGCTTAGTTTACTGTGTGTGAACACTAAATTTAATTGCTCAATTAAAATTAAATTGTCTTAATTAAAACTCTATGTCTGAATATAATATTATTATAATAATATTACTTTTATATTATTACTTTTTCAAATGGCGTTGGTGTTCTCTACCACCCGGATGATTTTGAGCAGTACTACGTCCCTTGAAACATATGACTTACTGGAATTTACACATCGATAAAGAAAAAATTTCTAATTCCAACAATATAAAAAATCGTCTTGAAATAAATGTGACTTGGTGTAGTTATTCTCCACCTACAGATATGGACATGTGAAAAATGCAATCGAGTAGATAATTGCTATATAATCACGTTGCATTAAAAAGCAAATAAGTTCAAAATAATCGCATTAAAAAATAATACAATATAACATTTTTTTAGAGAATGACTTAAAACCACTCATCTTTTAGCGAATTATGATTATGATCGAATTATGACAGCTCTTCAGCATTATTCTAAGTGTACCGAATTAATATTCCACTTGTTTTACTATAACTGTTTGATTAAATTAACAAATCATAAGCAGTCACTCTCGAAATTAAAAACATTTCATGAAGCCACTTGAATCAATCAACAACAAAATAATTTGTAAACGGAAATCAACATCAGGATCGACTAAGAAAATAAAACTTTAACAAATATAAATTTTAAGAAGTGCTAGTTATAAGATTGTTTAGCTGATTGTTGTGTTAATTTTGAAAATTTTTTTTATTTATTTGAAATCACAACATGTTGCCTGTTTCAACTACAATTGAGTGAAGTAGTGGCATGTCTGATAATTTTATACAATAATCAAATCAATTGTACAATGTCACTATTAATTTATTTGTAAGCTTGCTGGAATCATAAAGCAGAATAAATGCTTATGATTTGTTATAATTTATTCGCTCGTTCATTCAGTTTAAAAGTGCGAGTTTGAGTACAAAATTAAATTTTATTAAAACTGATCGTTTTGTTGTGATTTCTTTTTTATTGCTGTTCAACACGAAATAAAAAAGTAACAATATATACATGAATGTATGTATGTATGTATTTATGTACTATACATAACCCTGAAGGAAGTGTCGATAGTACAAAAGTACTGATTCAGCTTTTACTTTGTCCCCAGTACTACTAACTAACTGTATCCCAGGCAATGTTCTGTGCTATAGACATTAAGCATGTGCTTATCATTGAGATTACACTAGTAACCTCGGAACTATTGACTTACTATAGACTAACTAGGTGGTTCTTAAGGGACCACCTAGAGACATTGGCACCCGAGATTCATTAAGGAATTTAAATGTTCTAGTGAACACATATGAAACCTTTTACTAGTTAAGGCAATTAAATTATATTTCTTATGAACATTTTTAGTTTTGCATACAGCCCAATTTATTATCAACACAACAAAATGAGACAATAAAAAATCGTTTTGCAGCTGTCAAAAATGTCTCTTCCCTTAAAGGTAAAATAAAAAGTGTACACGATTCGTTGACAATATTATCAAAAATTCACCAAGCTTGTCGACAAAAGTGGCGACTTGGAGACGCTTGGCCTCTGGCTTCCTTCAGGGAATTTAACCAATAATGATAACGACAATGATACTGGCTGCTGAAATTGTATATAAACTATAATTTTCTTTACAATGCGGGCTGTATTAATTGAACAACTTTTTAATGTTTTATATTACAAATATAGATCTAAGGGTATACAAGTTTCCCACCACATTCTACTATACAAATCCATGTTTTCGGACAGATTTTTATTATGACATTGTTTGACATCGAAATACATTGTTAGTTTTATTTTATTGAAATTTATTGCAATTATTTTAGAGTATTACCAATTTAAATATTTTTACGTATTATTTTTTTCAAATTATTTGTTTAATACAAAGTTAGTAATATAGCTTGTGGTCGATTCTTGAATTATAATTATTTTTTTAATTATAATTATTGACAAATTCAAATTATTTTTGACTGACTTTACAAAAGAAGGAGATTATCAATTCGTGTGTATTTTTTTTATGTTGGTAGACGCATAATCCCGTCATTTGTGAACCGATTTTCAAAATTCTTTTTTGTTCGAAAGGGTTTGCCTGCAGTTTGGTTTCATAATTTTTTTTGAAAACTGGAGAGGGAAATTTTACATCCCCCCCCACGCATAAACCGATTTTCACAATAATTTTTTGTTTGAATTGGTTTGAATGCAGTTTGGTCCCATATTTATTTTTTCCGAAAATTAGAGGGGAAATTTGCTCCCCGCCCATCCCTAACTCTTTCATATGTGAACCGATTTTCACAAAATTTTTTTTATTGAAATGGTTGCCTGCAATTTGGTCCTTGTTTTGTTTTTTCGAAAATTGGAGGAGGAAATTTGCTCCCCTCATGTATAACTATCATTTGCAAACCGGTTTTAAAAATTATATTTTTGTTTGAAAGGGTATGCCTGTAGTTTAATCCCATATTTTGTTTTTGAAAGTCGGAGGGGGAAATTTGCTCCGCCACTGGCTAACTCTGGAACTTGTCTACCGATTTTTAAAATAATTTTTTTGTTTAAAATGTTTTGCATGCAGTTTGGTGTCAAATTTTTTTTTCGCAAATCTGTGGGGAAATTTGCTCCCCGAATGCACAACACTGTCAATTTTATACTCAAAATTGTTTTTTTGTATGAAAGGGTTTACCTGCAATTTCGTTGCATAATTTTTGTGCGAAAATCGGTGGGAAAATGCAGAATTTGCGATCCGGAAGTAGTGCAAATTTGAATAATTTCTGAAGTTATCTTAATTCATGTACCCGTGAAAAAATCAAACTCAAGTCTTCGAAATGAGGTTGAAAATGGCTAAATTTTTACAAAAAATAGACCTTCAGCACTGTCCAAAATTCCAAATACTTTTAAAAACAAAGAAAAGAAATTGAAAATAAAAAAAAAATTATTTATTCTGAAAACAGTTTGATAATATTGTCTTTATATTGTCGCGCGTTACTTGAAAGTTGGAATCTATAAGGAATTGAGTTCCAGAGAGATATCGCGAAGATGAAAAAATGCCATTTCGATATTCGACTTTTATGTCAAATAAACCTTATTCTTTTACCTCTACAATTATCTGCAATGGAGAGTTTTCTGAAGAGATGATTTGGTTGGTGCGTGTCAGTGAGCTGCAACAAGTGGTAAACTTTCAAGTGTACTCAAGCATCTACTTTTGCGATGCAAGCGTGTTTATTCAACAACAAATAATGATTGTAATTCAATAGCTCATTTCAAACACTCCATTTTAAGTCGTTGTGTTTGCAATGGTCGTGAATATTTGTGATTGCTTTCTTTGGTATGATTGTAACCGCACCGGATCGAAACAAACATGCTGTTTGCATCATTCTTGTAAAACTCTTTATGGCCGGCTCGAGCCACTTGTTTTAATACACACACAATATATACATATGCTATAAAATGTTCGTGCTATTGTAGTTCTTGCGTACAATCCTCATTCGTGTTGTTTCTTCTTTACAAAGTGGCATTACAAAACCTACATACATACACACATATGTATGTATATTTGCAAATACTTTACCAAACACAAAAATATACTTTTAGAGTTAAGGCTCCATTACTCATACGTAACGTTGATGTAGTTGCATGTTGCTTATCGTTTCTGTCTCATAGCTTTTCAATGTGACAGAAACGATCAGCAACATGCAACTACATAAACGTTACGTATGAGTAATGGAGCCTTAACTTGAGTGGTTTTGTTTCAATCACCATCAAATAATGCACATAAACAGCCGAGCTACAAGTGAGCGATTGTTCGTAAGCAAGTCGCATAATTTGTAAACTAATCAATGCAAGTATAATGTTGCGAATAAGACATACTTGTTGCTGGTTTTTTTTGTTCGTGTATTATACTTGAATGTGAACAAAACTGCCAAAGGCTTGATTGGCTTGTATTTGTTATTTAGCGCTAGTGAATAAAGGCTCATTTAGCCGGCCGTAACGTTGATGTAGTTGCATGTGCTGATCGTTTCTGTCACATTGAAAAGCTATGAGACAGAAACGATCAGCACATGCAATTACATCAACCTTACGGTCGGCTAAATGAGCTTTAAGACGGCTTGATCACACTGGTGCGTCTGAGCTATTTTGTGCATAAAGAGCAAGACTCTTAAGTTAAGCAAATTCTCAAAAGATATTTCATACAGCCGTTATGAAAACATAGATATTCTAGAACGCCTATTCAAGCCATACACATAACGAATGATGTTTTTAAAGGCGACGTTTAATTTTCTCTTACTAACGGAGTCACATTCAGCGAATAGTTCACATAGTAAAGTTGGAGTTAAATAAGTTTTTGCAAGAAGAATCCATATCTTAATAGGTGCATAATGCTGAGTTGGCCAAATAATTATTAGCATTGAGAAAGTATGACCACAAGCATAATTTATGTGATCGGACCAAGTGAGTGTATTGTTAAAATGAACTCCTAGATTCTTCGCGTGATTCACGATTTCAATTGCTTGATTGTTAATAAATATATTTAGTGTAATATTGTTTTGCATTAGTCGTTTCTAAATTACAATGCATTTCGACTTTTTAGGATTGATTCCAAGGCCATTAACTGATGCCTTGATATATTAAACGGGTATTTTTTGTGAATTTTTAAGTCCCAAAAATATGTGAAGAAAATACGAATAGTTTCTCAGTCAAATCCCTTATTTATTTTGCAGAATGATCTAAATTCACACAAAATATAAAAATACACTTATCTACCTGTGCATTGATCTATGATACATATATAGTATTGACCAGGTGTGCCTGCCCGCCTCGCGCTTAAAGTTCGCTTTATGAGTATAACGTGTCCGTGGAATATAATATGAAGGTTTTCAGATAAGGTTTAACTTTTCCATTATACAAAATAAACAGCGCTACCAACGTTGAAAAAATCTCTCTAATTTCCAGCCACATTTTTATTATTAAAGTTGAGTATTTTGGCTTTTTTCTATTTTAACATCGAAATGAGATATTTTATCACGTTGAAAAATATCCTAAGTTGGAACCAGGACTTTCATACCAAATCTCATAAAAATTCGTTAAGTGGTTTTCGCACGACGCGTGTTCGGTCAGACAGACAGACAGACAGAACATTCCAAAAGCTGGTGCTTTGTTCTCTACATCGATTACTGCTTACGCCACCATAACATTTTTTAAAATATTTTTCATGAATAGACACGCTCCTTTTACAGTGTTGTTATATGTATAGATTTAAAATATAAAATAAAACGGGCCCATGACACACGCCTCAGGTTAGATTTGGCAAAAATTTACTATTTTCAAGTGTATTTACTACACTCATACGTAGTACACGCGCATGAGACGTATGAGTAATATGATGGTATGTATCGTATTACTCATACGACTGAAGCTTTGTGCTAAAAATGGGAAATTCGAACTTTTTCACGTTTTTTTTATTAAAATTTTTTGAAAAGTGCCCTTTCAAAAGTGTTTAAATATAAGAGTATTGCTATCTTTTTTAATAAATAGTAAAGATACGAAAATTAAACAATTAAGTTTGGTACTATTTTCATGCAGTTAAATAAAATGCTTCTGAAAATTTTACTATTTTTAGAAATAATAGTTATAGCTAAAGTAAAAACAAAAGTTTAGCTATGAATAACTTTTGAACGAGTGGATTTAGCTAAAAATGTTACGAAATTTTTTTGTAGAGAATTAATTTTTCTTTAAGATAATTGGCTTTTTTCGGTTTTTTAGTTAAGAGGCAAAAACCTGCATAGACCAAAAAGAAAAAATCACAAATCGCGATGATAGACCTCTAAATATTAATATTAAGGTCTCAAATTCTAACAGTAATTCTTCTTTTTGGTATCCCTAATAACACTAGTTCACAAATTTTCAACTTTTTGCTATCACCTCAAAAATGAAATGTTTTTTTATGGTAATTTGGGGTCACTGAACACGAATATGGCATTAATTTATTTTTCTTAAGAACCATTTGCGAAATATTCGTAAAAAACGGTTTTTTTGCAGTTAATAAGGCTATTTCCAAAAATCTGGAGTACTGTTTACTTGAATTGAGCAAATTTGGCATTGTTGCTTAGATATGTTTTTCGTCTTTCAGCCCATATTCAAAATGTGTCGATGGGATCAAAAGTCAATGAGTTACAGGTCTTTAGATTTGAAAAACTTTATTTTTCCACTTTTTTTTAAATTTGATATTTTAAGTCGCTCCAGTAAGGCAAAATAAATTTTTAAAATTTATTTTAGACCCACATCTTAAAGAAAGTTTTCTTCCAAATATAGCAAGCGTAAACTTAGTTACATCGGACCAAATATGAGAAAGTTAGAAAATATTTAGTGAACACATAACAATTTTAATTTTCATTCATTGGTCCTCAGATCAGTTGGAGTTTTTGCTTCCATTCCATTACTTTTATCCGTTTGAAAAAGAAAGGTCGACATATCGCATATCAAAGTTACCAATACTATGTGTAGTTTTCAACACTGTATTCAGATTTTTATAATAACAATTTTTATGAAAGACTTACGCAAAACAAGTGGAAAAATTTTTTCTTAATGCTATAAAATCGTTCATTATTTATATTTTCAAATGAAATTTTGCAGTTATATAGGAATTTATGTGAAAGCTATGATTTCTTTTTGACAATCAAATTAGATTTTCTAAGAAATTTCCAATAAATCTAACAAATATGTTGATTTCAAAAGGGTGCATGCCCACCAAAAATTGCAAATTCGATTAAACTGTTTTTCTAAAATCATGTCTCTGAAGACACATATTAAACATGTATATAATAATTATTTGATCCTTGAGAAAAAATTTTATAGAGAAAACAATTATGGTGCTTTTTTGGGCAAAAGCTGTCATAAATTCAACATTTTTCAATTTTCAAATTAAAGATTGTATATTTTCCAACTCTGAAATTTTGTCATGTAACTAACAAAGAAATAATTGTGACAATCGGTTGTTCTTTGAATCCGTTATCTTAAAAATACTGGACCAAGGATTCGAAAAATTGAGAAATTTTAATATTAAAATGAGTATACCTCACTAACCATACAAGATATTTGTTTAACCAAAGACTTTTTTAGAAATTTATTAGGTATAAAAGGACACAAAAAATTTTTCGAGTCGAGTGTGAAACAGAGAAATGACAAGCGTTGAAAAATTTTACATGACCGAAGTGCACTACTTTGCACTTCATACCTCTGAACCTGAGAAATATGTGCAGCTCATCTTCCTAAATTAAATAAGAACACTCATCTGATATCTCCATGTAAAATTTTATACTGATCGGACTAAAGAGTTAGAAATGGTTGATATATTTCCAAAATATATAATTCTGCCCCACTGGCATTAAAATTCAAAATCGGATGTTTTCACTAAATCTATTGGAACTTTTAAAAGTTTTGCCCAATGTTAACAATTTTACTTTTTGCACGTTGGGAACAAAATTTTATTTAAGTTATGGGTCAAAACAAAAATTAGAGATTTTTTGTTTGCATTTCAAAATGGTGAGTTTTGAAAAAAACGCAATAAATAAAACTTTTTTAAATTATAATGGCTTGTAATTCAGTGAATTTTTATCTGATCAACTCAGTTTAAATATGAACTGAAAGAGGAAAAACACATCTATGCAACAATGCCAAATTTGCTCAATTCAAGTAAACGGTACTCAACATTTTTGAAAATATCTTTACAAACTGCAAAAAACTAGTTTTTCGCGAATATGTCAAAAACGGTTCTTAAGAAAAATTAATTAATGCCATATTCGTGATCACCAGCCCCAATTTAGCTTAAAAAACATCTCATTTTTGAGGTGCATTTTTTTTTGTGAACTAGTGTAATATTTTTGATATACTTTTAGGAAAAACCCAAAGTCGATTTTTTGGCTTTACATTGTACAACAAAATCAATGTTTTTTTTAATTACAAGGCTCTAACGACTGATTGTTATAGAGGTCATAGGAAATCTTGTAATCCAATCGCTAAATGTATAAGAGCTTAGCAGCTTTATTTAAAATACCATGATAGATGCGCTGTGAATTATTTTGACGCTCTCACTCTTTGCTGTGGAGCTTTCTGTCCCTTTTTTGAACAGACAAAAAATACCCAATAAATAGCAATATAGTGAGTTGAAATGCTCTTCAGCAGTGTTCCTTGTTGTGTTTTACATAAAAGTGATCATATCTTACAACTTGAACCATATTTCCTATGCCGAGAACTAACTATAGAAAATTACGACATAAACCCTTAAGCAGATTCTAAATTTTTGATTATTTCTAGCGTTCAAGTTCATTCTGAATGCGATTTTGTTGCCATCTTTTTAAAAAAATGGGACAAAAAGACCCATAAAATGAATATTTAAAGGGTTACAATGTTCCACAGGACTGTATCTTATGGTGGTTTACATAAAAGATGCAAACAGATCTTATACCTTAAATGTAAGGCTTGATAGATTGTCTATGTCGTGTACTAATTTTGAAAATGTACGAAATGAACCCGTGATTTCTGTCGTTCAAGTAGAACCTGGAACTTGGGTGCATTTAAAGGCCTTTAATAGAATTTTATGACAAAGATTTTTGTGGAATATCCTAGCCCATTATATCACCGATGAAAGGGAATTTTTTTACATTATGTTAAGAAATATACAAAAATACCCACACAGCGAAAAGTTAGAAGGTTCAAATATTCCACAAAAAAGTTTCTCGTGGTGCTTTAAATAAAACTGCTTAAAACACCTTATGTATCACTTAAAAATAAGGCTTACAATATTTCCCATGCTGTGTCACTATAACAATATGCTAAATTGGTGGAACTTTAACTCCCACTAAAATGTAAAATTTCAAGACGCCGATACACGTACACGTTTGCTTATGGATAGATCCAAAACCGATGATGGGTTCGTTGATGGAGTATTTGCAAACAGTTTAAATTTTGTTTTCCATGGGGATATGGTCAATGTTATTTCCGGTGGAAATTGAGACAATCGCAATATGTGCCGTCATTATCTTGTCCGATAGCCAAATAGCTCTCCTTTCATAGCTTTCTCCTTTCATGGAAATTATGATCCAAGCTTGTGCTAAAGCTACAAATAGGTGACAACATTTTTATATACTGAATAGCTGGTCATAGGAGACATGCAACCAGACCGCTGCTATACGCCTTAATGCGCCCAGAGCAGTTTTGTGGCGTCATTTGGTCAACGCAGTAATAATGAGAAATGGAATTTCGACCGCAATGGGATCGATATAATTAAATATTATTTATATTATTATTATTGTATCTAATCTATTTTCTATAATTCAAATTAAGCTTTTCTAATGAATTTAAATTTTTGAACGGGGTTTCTCCCCAATTTTTTTTTACCATTCAGTAAAATATTAAAATTTGTATTTAAATACATACTTTGAAATTATCAGTTCTTTGTTAATTGCTTATAACAATTATTGTGGATACACATAATGAAAATATTTATAGATTGAGTGTTTTATTAAAAAATGAAAACCACTAATCTCAAAAAATCCAGAAATTCCATTAAATCCCGGGATCCCGAAAAAAACCTCGAAATCTTGCCAAATCCCGGGATTTTCAAAAACCAGTCCCATTTGGCATCCCTTGTGTGTGTAGAGATCTGATGCTGAGATCGTGGTTGATCTAAAAAAATTCATGGTCTTCAGTTCATCCTTTTAGGGTAATTTTATGACGTAACTAAAATACGTGTACATTAGGGGTCCCGCTATTTTCCAAGCAAGTTTTTTAGTGCCGCACCTTATATATTTAATTTTTTTAACATAGAAATAAATATCCAAATCAGAAAAACAAATATTTTTTTTAATTAAACCATACCGAAATCATGTAACATTTCAGAGTTTTTGCATATAAATTTTTTTTCTGTGAAACAAGCAATAAAACCGCAATGACCAACAGGTTTTTTATAGAGAATTGATTTTTGCACTTTTTAATTTGGAAATTGTCAGTTTTTGAATATTTATTTTTCGGGCAAAAACTGAAAATATTGGGGGCGGCACCAAGAAACCAACTTTGGTAATAATGGACCCCCTAATGCATATCTGAATAGCACGACCTTCTAAATTATCATATTTAAAAAGCTTAAAAATGTGTTATCGCTAAAACTTGTCTCATATTTGGCTCCTAGCATAGAGTTGAGCAACTTTTTTAATAATATGATATCTATCTTTAATGCGTAATTTAAAATGCGCCGTTGAATAATTTATTTACTAAAAATGGTTCTATTTGCTTAATATATTATTATATTCAAAAGATAAACCAGGAACATTTTAACCAAATATTTAGCTCTTGATTCATATTCAAAATGATATCACATTCATATACAGCAGCTGTATTTACTATATAAATATGAAAATATACTTTATTTGCTTATCAGAATAACATTTGCACAATTTAATGATGTTAGTAATATATTATAAAATAATAAAGAAGAAAGTTTACATGCTCAAGACTCTCACTTAATCCAGCAAAAATGTTGATGGCAAACAAATGAGTTAAAATGCTAATAAGCATACCCTTTACTTCTTCTACCTTGCCATTTAAACAAATTACTTTAACATGGTGATGTGATTGGAGGCAAGTACTTACCACATTGGGTTACAAATAAGAAGCTAAAATTTTAAATACTTAGAAGGCATTGAATACACACAAAACACAATAAAAATTAAATGTCTGTGCTAAACATTGAACTCATGCCGTTTATTGTGCTATTTTATGTCATGTGTTTCGCTTTGTCAGACTCCTGCACAAATATTTCGTTACGGGCTTAAAATTTGTTTTCACAAAGATGAACACAATTAAAAAAATTACTGCAATGTTATTCAGACGGTATGCAGCTTACGGTGAAAATTATGTTGTTTGGTAATGACAACACATTACAAAATGTTTGCTGGATACGCTATAAACTGTTCAATTCTTGGTATATTTAATTATTGTAATTTTTAAATAAGTTTATTTTATATATATTCTTAACAATATAACACCTTGCCTGTAATACCTCAATCAATTTGATTTTAATACAAACTTTTATCAGTAGCAGTATATTGGGAAAATAAATACATGTATAACTTACACTGGGGAACAGAAGAAAATTGTACAAACTTTTTTGTTCATAGTTTTAGTGAAATTTCAAGTTTTCATAACGTACATAATCTCACGAGCGGTCGTGCAAAGTTTAAAATACCTTCTGGATTATTAAAAGAAGCAAAAATTACTTTTTATTTAACCGAAGTCAATTCGGTATATGTTTCAGGATATTTTAGTCCTTAAAACTTGGGAAACTGCTAAAATTATTCGGAATTTTTAAGATATGCAAAAACTCGTTGTTCAAACAAACTGTTTTTTGTTAAAATAACTGGAAGTCCACTAAGAGAGTCTTGAGTCGAGTGTGACTCTACTCAAGTGAAAGAGACTTTTGTGTAGATTAATAATCCATAAAGTATTTTTTTATTTGGATGGCCGTTCGTGAAATGTTAAGCGAAGAATACAAGAAGTGCCGTAGATTATGCAAATATTAAAAGTCACTGTATCTTTGAAACTATAGCTAATAAAGAAAAACTAATGATGGCATCGTAATCAGTAGAATTAATAAAAGCTTTATTTCGTTTCTCTGTGTAGTCTTTCATAGCACAACCAGTGCGCTAATAATATGTAGTTGTATGTATTATTAATATCGTTTTTAAAATGTATAGATATATTTTAAAGTGAGTTTGTGAATTTATTTATCATAAATGTATGCTTTGGTATTAAAGATAAGTTTTTATGTATGCTCCCTGAAGGAAAAGCCGATATTAAAACTCTACAGATTTACTACTGACTTTGTCACCAGTAATACAAACTAATTTTAGACCAGGTAATCTGTGCAATAGACATTTAGCATGTGCTAGTCATTGAAATTACGCTAGTGATCTCAGAACTATAGACTAACTATTGACTAGGTTCTTGTCATGGCACCACATACCGACAATGGAACCAGATATCACTAGTGCATTTTAATGATTCGAGAAAACACACAGAAAAATTAAATTTCGTTTTCAGTAAAGAAATCAATGAATTAGTAAATGTTTTGTCTAGGAACAGACCTACAAGCAAATTTGTAAATATAGACAAAAACATCACAGCAATTTCATTGAAAAACACCTGGGTTTTCTTCAGAAAACAAATTGTATAAATCCATAAAACCATTCATCTGAAAATATTTACAAATTCTAAACAAAATAATTTACTGAGTCAAACTAAAATATTTATTGAATTTTATGTTATATTTTTATGTCAATATTTTTGTCTAATTGATAAAACAATTTTTTTTAAAACACATACTTACAAATACTAAACAAGATATTTTGCTGAATCAAAAAAATATTTGCTAGTGTTTTTGTATATATGAAATTTCACTTTATTAAATGTGTTCAACTTTGAATGTTCATCTAAAGACTCTAAAAAAAGAATGAGAATTAAGCCAGAATATTAACGGTTTGATTCATTCATTGTTGTTGTTATTTGTGTGTATGCCGTAATTGCGGTCGTTTTTTTACGACACAGCTTTTCTTGTATTTTTTGGTGCTTGCGCCCTAAAAAAAGCAAAGAATATATATCATATGATATATATTCTTGTGTTTATACGATAGAGAGAACGGGATTTTGTTGTTTTTGGTGTTTGTGTCCTAAATAAAGGTCAAACAAAATATTCATTCATTCAGTAAATAGCATTTAGTTTTAGACAAACTTTTATTTGAAAAATTATTGTTGATAATTTTCTCTGTGCACCTACGAAATTTTATACTAGATTTCCATACTACTAATACTCGAAGAAGCATAAATGAGACTTTATATTTTTTATGAAAAAATATCATTTTCGTGTGCAGTCAGTCAGTCGCGTGAATTTTTAACATAATAAAATGAGACAATTAAAATATCGATTTGCAGCTGTTCAAAACATCTCTTCCCACCAACATCAAAATAAAAAGTATCGACGATTCGTTGACAATGTCACCAAAAAGTGAAGAAACTAGTTGACAAAAAAGGTGACTTGGAGAACTTGGCACCAGGCTTCCTTCAGGGTTCTTCTACATACATATATACATATCTTATACAGCTTTTTCCCGTTCTGATTACCTTATAATAAAACATGTCACAGTGTCATGATATATGCCTTATTAAAGTATTAACACTTTTATTTCATTTCAAATCTGATTAAGTGGTATTGTGAAATATAAATGGTGCGAACAAAATAATATAAAAACTAAATATACGCTATAGAAGCCGGGCTAGTATGAATATGGCGGCGAAACTACACAGTACACTCGCCTACGTTATTGCGTTCTCGTGAGGCAAAGGGAATGCAGTGTGCATTTTCTCATCTCCGAAGCGAGATAATATAACAGCGGAAATAATGGGTGATTTTATAAGAACTATCGGAAAGTAAAAAAAAAAAAACACATAAAATTCAGAAAAATGCATGAAATATTTATTTGGATCGATAGTTGGGTCGATATAATTTAATGTTTGAAGATTATTTCATGCAAATGTTGGCCGCGGCTGCGCCTCAAATGGTCCATCCGCTTAGTCCAATTTTGGCATACTCTTTCCAACATTTCGGCCGGTATCTCACGAATAATGTTGGCAATGTTGGCTTCCAGTGCGTCAATCGAAGCGGGCTTGTCGCTATAGACATTAGCCTTAACATAGCCCCACAAAAAATAGTCTAGAGGCGTTAAATCGCACGATCTGGGCGGCCAATTGACTGGTCCCAAGCGTGAAATAAACTGTTCACCGAACTCGCCTCTCAATTGGTCCATTGTTTCGCGTGCTGTGTGGCATGTGGCACCGTCTTGTTGAAACCACATGTCATGCAAGTCAAGCTCTTCCATTTTGGGCAGAAAAAAGTTTGTTATCATCGCACGGTAGCGCTCACCATTCACAGTAACGTTGTGATTCGCATCATCTTTGAAGAAATACGGTCATCACCAACACTGGCCGATACGGCTGCGATATTTTCTTCAGTTCGCACTCTACGTAAACGTGTTGGTGGTTTGGTAATAAAATTCAATAATTTGCAAGCGTTGTTCGTTTGTTAGACGATTCATGATTAAATTATAGACCAAACTGAAGATGTTTGACAGTGACACAAGATACAAAACGTGCGTGAGCTGTCAAAACTAGTGTTGCCAAAAAGATAATAGCAAAAAAATCACTCTTTATAACAGCCCACAGTGCGGCAGAATCAAAATATTTTGAAAGCTATTCAAAAATTTTTCAACGGATAGTGCTCTCTATACCGTTTCTGTCCTTCCGCTGCTCTCACTATTTTTTTACCGTCCTCAAATTTAGAAATATATTATATTTACGAATTTTGTTAACGTAATGCTCAATACATTTTCTTACGAATTTATTTTTTTTTTTTTCAGAATATACACTATATTTTGAATTCAAACCAATTCTGATGTGCAATCCTCGATGACTTTTGAGATAAACTCATTATTTATACACAAAAAAAATCAATTAAATTAAAACACTATGGATAACATTCAATACATTTTTTTTATAAAAACCATGAATGATTATATTAGAATGGATGAGGGGATTGGTTCCACGAACATGTAAAATTTCAGGTAATATAAGATAAATATGTATGTACTTAATTCAAATTTAGTTTGCTTCATACACATACTTTATTTTAACAGAAATAGTAGAAAAAAAATCAGTTCACATTATTTGAAATAAACGAGGTAATATCCTGTTTTGATTGTGGTGAGTTTTTCGTAGCACACGATTTTCAGTGCTGCCAACTATGCATTTAATTAAAATCTTCCAAATTTAAAATCCTCCAAGTTAAATCAAATCAAACTCGTTAAATCAAATCAAATCGCGTAAAAATAGAATGAAATATATTTTTGGAATCGCGTTAAATAAAATTCGCGTAAAAACGGAGTTAGGTGTACTTAACAAATATAAGAAAACTTTGAAATATTTAGGAGTACAAATCAACGCTCTAATTTTAGTATATGTTGTTAATGCAATTTCAACAATTAAACTGAGTAATCAGACATACTAAAAAAGAGTAACGCTCAATACACAAAACTGCGGACAACAAATATTTATTTTTAAAAATTGAGTTCCCATTATTTTTCAAATATTTGATGTGTACAAGTAGAAACGCAAATGCAAATATTGCAAAGCTTTTATAAATTTACTCTCGTTTTTGAAAAATTCATACTTTCTTAATGAGGAAAGTCAACAGCATGCAACTCGGACACGTTATTTTGTATGAAGAGTGTGTAAATAATATTTTCGTTGTTTGCTTTTAAAACAAAATTGGCAGTCTTACACTAAAAATTCTTATGCAATTTCAATTGCAAAGTTACACGATTATTTTATGAAATATTTTACTACACGTTCAACGGACAAGAAAAAAAACATTGTATATATATCTTTTACTTTCTCGTGAAAAAATTACCAGTACCGTTCTGTTAAGTCTACCACTATTATCGCGCTCTCCAAACTTTTTGGGAATATCTACGAGACATTAACGATATCTATAAAATACAACTTTATAAGGCAAAATACTATCATATGAGTTCATTGGACCTTGTAGTGATTACGAGAGAACAGCTCTTGCAAAGTAGAATATCTATCATATAACGTATTTTCACTCCAACTCTTTCGTTAACATTTTATCAGACTTGCCACTAACAATCAGAATAATAATTTATTTTAATAATTTTTTTTTTGTAAAAGTCTATATTACGCAATCCTTGATAACAAAAATCAGTTGCATTTTTTCTGATCCCATTAAAACAAACTTATGTGTAGGGTACATTATGTTTTGCCTAGAAAAACTTTATTTTTACGTATTATTCTGTAATTATTGCATTTTGTTACTTGTACCATTATTTCTATAAATTATTTATAAGTTATTAAAATAATGTGTGTTTTTTACACGCATACTTCTTGCTTACTTATGTTAATACTATGCGAATTAATTCGTTTGCACGTACCTGTATATGCATACATATATGTGTGCTTTATTCGTAAATAATCTGCTAAATAAATTGCTTATTATCGCAGATAGTTTCATATTTATTTATAAAGCGAGCGGCATTTACTCTATTGAATTTTTTTTATGTTCTATTGTTTAGTTGTAAAAAATTTTATGTATACAGACATTATAAATTGTTAGATTATGAGCAAATTTATAAATTAATTTATTGAGTTATGGCTAATCGTTACTTAAGTTACAAATCAAAATTATTGAATATATGAGTAAAATATTTTTGATCAATCTTTCACCCTGATTCAGTAGGACGAACAAAAACTTCTTGTGAACAATTTTTATGAAAAGCACTCAGTTTTGAAATTTTGCTTAACTAATTTTTACAAAAGTTTTTGAGTATATGTTTGATTTATTTTTAATGAACCAGGTGCTTTCTGAAAACCATTTATCACGCGATTATGATTTCTCCTTAAAGAAATAATTGATAGGATAAATAGCACAGGTCAATGAAAAAAAATTTTGTGAACAGCTTTTTAACCAATTTACCTTAATTTCATGAATTTTTAGGTGCTGAAACAGAATCTGGTATCAGTTTTCTTCTACCTCTCACAGACTTTTTTAATGGGACTGTCTAATATTTTCACGAGGTACGTATATCAGAATATTCCACTGTTTTTTTTCAAAAACCCCAAAAAACTAGTTACAATATTAACTTCAAGCTCTGTTAACATCGTTTTTTATTTGATGGACGCTTTCGGAGTCATTCACAAATTAAGATCGAAAGAAAGTGTTTTCTTTCTAACAAGCCAAAAAAATTTTTAATTCTGCGTGAAAAAACACTTTTTACGATCCTAATATGCAAATAGCTCTGAAAGCAAAACCTGGTTATTGCATTTTGAAGGAAATTTGTAAATCGGTTATACCGATTTTGAGAGTAATATATACTGATGGAGCTAGTGAAAATATTAGATAGGCTCATTAAAAAGTATGTGCTTGATAGGAAAAAAACTAAGGGCACAGTATTTTTTAGCACATTAAACTGCTTAGAAATGTTGTAGTTTTGTTCAAAATATTTTTTTCGTTGGCTTGTGTAATAAACAAAATTTTTTGCTGATTTAATACGACATAGTCATATCTAATAAAACTTGGTATTTGGTAAAATGCGATCAAGACTTTATAGCTTGCAATTAGTGTTGCCTCGAGCTGGAGGAAAAAAGAAGCTAAATTGGCCTTTTAAGAAGACTAGAAAAGGCTAAATGGCAAAAAAAGCTAAAAAAGGCAAAATATTTTTTACTGAAAACTCAATGTTTTCTTATAACACAACGGGACCTATAGGGATCCAAGTGGGCTGTTTTTTTTTAAATCTTTAAACTGGCAACCTGTACAAGGTTTTCTTTATAATTTTATAAGTAAAAATACGTGTTAATTCCCTGCGGAAACTTTTATAAAAAAAGATCCAAAGGTACTCGTCCTATGACTTGAGCAAATAGGTGAGATACAAAGAGCAAACAGTTGTGAATGGTGAAAAAACACATCGTGTAAAAATTACATATTAAAAATTTTTGTAGTGTGTGGTCCATTAGTAAGCATAATTGGGCCACTAAATAAATTCGATGTGGCTGGATCTGAGACTTATAATATAATCACCCTTATCGGGAATAAAAGTTCACGTGAAATATGTTCCCTTTCCCTGTTGCATTGTTGTTATGTTAGTGTACTATTTTGTCAGTTTTTTCGCCATTATTTGTTCATGGGAAACATATCACGTGAACAAAATGTTCGCCTCTTATTCCCCATAATGGTGAGTATCTAAATAATGTTTATTATCTCCCACATATAAGACCGTATTGTCATCTAGCTACCAGTCCCGTAATAATGTTCTAAGAATCACATGGCTTTAAATCACATGTGATTTTAAAATCAATAATGGTCATGCAGATATATTTTCACTCTTTTTTTTAATTTTTCTATTATATAGAGTATCAAATAACATTTCTCAAAGAAACACTCAGTCAGGCTTACTGCTTATTTTAAGCAATGCATAACTTATTTTTTAATACTCCACAGAAAAAAATTTTAAATTTAATTAATTTTTTTGTTATATCAATTAAATAATTACTTTATTTTGAGCCTGCAACGATTTTTGTAAATACAATTATGAAACTGTAAGATAAAGGAAAATCGGAATGCTAAAAAATTTTTTTGTTGATTTCAAATTTATTTCAATTAAGAGTATTGTTATATCAGCAATCTGAATTGTCGATTTTTCGAACAAATGTTAACTATCATTATTGTTGTATTAACAATATTTTTTATACAATCACAGTCCTCGAAGCGACTTTTTGCTTGTTTGTATATGAAAACTAGTTTTTGTCACTTAAACTTATAAGTCAACAATAGCTGAGTAGTTAAAGTTCTTGTCATCATATCTGAACGAGCACAGGTTCGTATCCCAGTTGGGTCAAAATAAATAAAAACATAAAAAAATTAAATAAAGTTGAAAAAAATGTATATAAAGCATAATGTGTATGTATAAATTTTTTTTTTCAATTTTAATTTGTTTATTTGACTACTTATTTTTAGCTTCAAGTAAGCCATATAATAACTAGTTAATTGCTGTGACAATGTAAATATATTTGTAAGGGGTAACCCTTATTTTTTTAACTTCTCAAACAAAAATAAGTAGTTATCGAGTCAAATTGTAAGTAGTTACGACTTAAATCACCATATACTGTTTTGCCTACCAGTAAGCAAAGTTTTTGCTGGGTTCAGCTTATTTTGAAGCATACGACCCAAGCAACTCTTCCTGCTATACGATCAAGTACATTATCGCTCTAAAGACACACCATTAACCCGCTGTAGCTGATATGAGTGATACAATACTATTACGTCCACTATTAATATACTTATTTCATTACGTCGACCCATCTTCCCCAAATAATCGTAAGCGACAAAAATTTCATTTTTCAGGAAAAGCTTTTTTATTATATTTAAGCATGATTTATAAGCCCTACAGCCCAGCAGAAATTTGGCTAAGTATTATATATTCATTCAGCGAAGGTACTATTCAAGATATAAAGAAGATAAAATCATAAAGCCTGATCAAAGGCGATGGTAGAATCAAGAAGATTCCGTTTTGGCAGTATATCGGTCAAAGGCGAACCAGACAGAAAATATTTACTCAGCTACGCCACTAATCAACACACCCGGAGAAGGAAGCCCACTGAATTTGGTTACCTAGTTAATTTTTACATTGAGTACTTACCCAGCAAAAACTTTATAGTGTGCTGTCATTACCAAACAACATACTTTTCAACCACAAACTATATACCATCTAAATTACCATACAGTAGTTGTTTAATTACTTACTAGTAAATAAACAAGCGATTTTATATTCCTTATAGAGTATTATTGTGTCATACAGACGATAAGTAACTCAACACCTGTGGAAGCAAAATAGATTTTTTTCATTGCGTTCATATTTGTGAAAACAAGCTTTAGGCCCGTTACAAAATAGTTGTGCTGTAGCTTAGTGAGCAAAATATTTTGCTTAAAACAACACAATAACTGAAAACGGTGAGCTCAATGCTTAACATAGACATTTAATTTTTATTGTGTTTTGTGTATTCAATGCCTCCTAAATATTGAAATTTCTATCGTGTTGTTCGTAACCCAATGTGGTAAGTACTTGCCCCCAATGACATCAACATGTTAAAGTAATTGGTTAAAATGCTAAAGTAGAAGTAGTGAAGGTGTTCATTAGTATTTTAACTACATTTCCATTAAAAATTTTTGCTGGGTAGTTCTTTATTTCTTACTGGAAAGATATTTATAAATTGTGAAGGCTAATATTAAATTAAAAAATATTTATAATAAAAAATAAACAAAAGTTTCTTCACTTGGGCTCGTCCGGGATTTGAACCCGGGACCTCCCGCACCCTAAGCGGAAATCATACCCCTAGACCAACGAGCCAGTTGTAAACAAATTGACAAAATAAAGCTCTGTGTCACAAGTACCACAAAACATACATAGAAATAAAAAACTATCGAAACAGATTAAAAATAAAGTGAAAGTCAATGCATGCAGACAAAAAGCGAGAGCGTGCTACTAAAAAATGATAAGGAGGCTAAAAATAATTTTAAAGTATACTATTAAATGTTTATTTAAAAATAGTATTCATGGTAAAAAATTACTAAATTTAAATTTAAACAAATAAATATATATACCTTGAATGTATTTATTTTGTATGTATGTTTTAAATATTGCGCTTATTTAAAGTAAATAATTAAAGTTTTATGATTGATGTTATTTATGGCTTGCTTAGTACCATATACTTAAAACGCAAAAACATATCAATCTTAGTCATAATTCTTGTTGTTTTTTTTTTCAATGAATATGGAAAAAATTTACTAGGTAATTTGAGTTTTTAAACATGAGTTCAAATCATAAATATGTCAGAAAATAATCAATCATGTTGTTTTAGAAAAGCATTACAAATATTTATATCAGAGTTTGAATATAAATGGAACTTTTAAGTTTCTTTGATAGCTTAAGGTCAGAAAAAGTTATCAATTTCGTATTGCTTTGTTTAAAATATTGATCAAACTGTTTCCTTGAAAACGGACCCTCAATTTAGAATCAGTTTAACAAAATTTAATTAATGCTAAAATATGTCTAATAAAAAAACAAATCCGACTCTTTAATGCCCTATAAAATCTAAAATTACAAAAAAATAGCACCTCAGAATATCTGTTCGATTTATCATAACATCTTAAGTCGAGTTAAGTCAGTATCGAGTTCAAGGCATGTTCTCGTTCGTCTTCTTACAATCCACATTTTGGTCCAATCCGTTTTAAATACTCCAGTTTTCGAAAAAGTTATCTCTGTTTATTTTATAACTTTCTAGAACACCAAAACAACAGATTTTACACTAAATCCTTAATATTTTCAAACACGATTTTTAGGCTTAATATGTTGTGATGAAACGACACAAATTTTATTTTGATGCACTAATATTTTCCAACATATTTGTTAACTTTAAAAATATTCAGCAAACTTACTGAAGCGTGAGAATGAGCGGTTATCATATGTCAGCAAACTATGCACATTCGGAATATACTAAAACATAAATAATTAAAATCGATGGACAAATGTGTGCGTTTTATCAGGAAATAAATAGATATTGAAGAAAGCGAACGAATGAACATCTTTGTCAGAAGAAGATCTAAAAATATTCTCGATATACATATATGAGAAAAGTCTGTACTAACTTTGAAACATTTTTCTTGAGACCTAAAAGAACTTTCGAGATGTCTAAACAATCTAGGAAAAACTTATGGCAAAACATTAGAAAATTTTAAAATTTTTTCTGATACTTTTTACGAGCTGTCATACTAATGTTGTAGAAAAGTCTGACAATAAATTGGAAATTTATGAGTTTTTATGCAGTTAGTGACTGCACAGCAGAAATCATATTTTAAATTTATTTATTAAATTAAAATTAAATTTTGTAAGTTTAAAACCTTACGCATCATAAGCTATCACAAAGTTAATGAGAATTATGAAGAAAACAAAAATATGCAGAAGTGTCGAATAAAAAACATAAGTGGTAGATTAGAATATGTTCCAGAATAGACTAATAACAGTCGGATAATGTTTTAGAAAATGTGTAGAAAAAACCGTTTTAGAAAATTACCGATAGAGTACTTAAGGTTATTTTAGACAACTCGGTTGATTGTGTAGCAAAGTTTCAGATTTTTTATTTTATCAGAGATGTCGGTAAAAATGATCACTGTGTCGCCATTCATAGCTCTTTTTTTATAACATTTACTTCCGAGTTCTACGTTACAACCCCTTTTTGACGAAACTCATTTGATAGGATTTTTTATAGCATATACGTGGAGGTAGGTGTATACGTTACAAACCAAGATGCGAAGCTAGCACGTTGCCTACAGCTACACATACAGCTTGATACAGTTACCGCGTCTACTTTGTATCAGAGGCGCTGCAACACTTACCTAAATTTTACAAAAAAAACGCGTAATGGTGGAATTGTAAAAAGAATTAAGTTTTCTACCTCTATATCACTTCACCATCTGTTCTCTACTTCTATCTACTATATCCCTTTCCCAAAGGCGGTAAGACATTACTTAATTAGCTGGTAGGCATTAACTGCGTGAGTGCGCAAAAATGGGCAAATAGTCTCCCCAAATGAAATGTGTCCGTTTTCAGATTTTTCTTATTATTTTCTCACCAGGACTACCTGTGTACTAAATTTCGGCCTTCTAGCTATAGTGGAAGTGCCGCTCACAAATAAGTGGGACCTTAGTCCTCCCTAGATGAAAAAAGCCCACTTTTCTTATTATTTTCCTACCAAGACCTAACCGTTTACCGAATTTCAGCTTTCTAGCTATAGCGGAAGCTCCCCATAGAAATATGGGAACACCCTAGTCCCTCAGATAAAAAATGACCGTTCTCAGATTTCTGTGGAAGGGCCCATACATAAAACTGGTACCTTAGGCGTTTCTAGTTGAAAAATGCGAGAAGATTTCGAATAATATACACATTGCGTGGCTAGAACTTGGTCTGGCTCACTACCGTGCGCCTAAATTTTCATAAGTGAAAGGATATTTCGGGCGACTTTTTTAATTAAACATCTTAAATGATGCAGTAACACCAACACGGTCACCCTTGGCAAATATTTGCCGAAAAAAGTGACTAACAGACAAACTAACTCTGTATTTGCTTTAACTCCAATATATTTTTAATATTGTTTCGCATTTATTCAAAATTATATAAAATTAGATTTTGCAGCATAATTAACTTTATTTTGTGATATAAAAACCACGTTAAATCACACTAACCTTAGCAAAAGTAGTAGTTACGTTATTTTTTGGTAAATATTTGCCAAGTGTAAACGTACCTTTAGCTCTGCTGTATGAAATTTTATTAAGATATTTTTAATGGCTACTAAATAATTTCCTAAATAACTAGCTTTTAAATTGATGCATGACGCTTCACCCTGACGCTCCACTAGGCGTGGATCCATGGGAGGGGAAAAGAGGATATTTCTCTATCCAAAACGAATACATTTTACCTCATTTCTATGGAGTATCTAAAAGCGATTTTGCAAAATTATACGTTTCATTTAAAAGTTCCCCTCCAAAAAGCTTATGCTGGATCCGCGCCTGCACTCCATCGTAATGAACATTAGGCTGAAACGTTCCAATCCGTTTGCTAATTGGAATTTCGAATGGCTATAATATGTTGTATTTTATTCTCAGAATATAATGAAAAAAATATTGCTACCTACTTTTAGCCCTCTATCGATCGCAGCATCAAGATTTTAAAAATTAGATACAATCGATCAATTTGTGAAACATCTTGTAATGCAATATTAAAAATTTTTTATAGTTGTTGTTACTCATTACACTAAAAAAAATCACTATTTTTATACATAAAAGGTCAGCTTTCAGACAAAAAATTAAGATAAAGTTATGAGAAGAATTTTTTGTGCCCAAGTATTTGTTATATCTTAAATAAAAACATTTTCTAAGCTTATTCGTAGTCGCTTGATATAATTTATTTTTGCTACTGCACGTTTTCGCGATAATCGTGTTTTTTTAGGTTGTCTATTCATTGCCGCGAATTCCGAGAACGGTTCATCTGAATAAAATAAATTTTACACTTGAATACAATTACAGGGATATAACTGTATGTAACTTCTCTTTTAATTTAGATGGCAGAGGGGGTGTTATATGAGATCCGAGGGGCCAATGTATAAAAAAGGGAATTAATTATAATTGCTCGTAGGATAGCGATTATAATTTGGTGATTTGGTTGAGAAGTAAGGAAGCATTAGTCTTTTTTTTTTGTGGCTGGTTTCGTATAATAATGCTCACCTGTCGAGGATTCTTCCAAACAATAAGAGCTGTATCTTTTTAGTGAGTACATTTCAGATATAAACTTTATTTATATTTCAGGTTTTTGTGGAGGTTGAATTTAATTTTAGATTAAAGGTAAGTAGATTATAAGTAGATGTAGGCAACAATTTAAACAATACTTCCGTCAGCTAAATGAATTACAATTGGGATATAGGTATTCCTTTTTTAACGGTAAGTAAAAAAAATGGCAATGATAAATTGAGTTGTGAGTTTAACAACGATGTTGACTTCTTGAGATACAGAATTCAAGTAAGTAATATATAAAAACGCGCGATACATCGATCACTTCGATTTTGGTTTTTGACGAAAACAAAAATGGCTTCGAACAATTTATTCACCACGATTAGTACTAAGTTTTCAGGTGCTACGAGACCGATTTTAATTTCTACTAGAGCTGACTTAAAAAGTATTAAAGTAAGAACTTATATTAATTAATATAAAAATTATGCGACAGACTTTTACCCATTTCAGGAGCATAATTTATGTGTCCAAACTGAATTTGGACAACACTGTTGTATGTAATTTTGTATTTTGTAATTTTACCTGGCTATAAGTGAAAGGTAATTTTATAATGAATATATGATGCTTCTGATAAAAAATAAATAAAAAAATTTATTTAAATATTTTTGGCTTGAGTTCGGTTTTAATTTAATTTTTCAATTAAATAATATTTTTATCTAGAGATTAATGTGAAACATGTAGACACAGAAAATTTGACTGCGCGGAGGATTGAACTGATGTTTCGATAATTCTCTCTAATAGTCGGTATTTAACAGAACCGTCGGCGAAGTAAAATAACTAATAAAATGGCTAAACAGCTTAAACAACTTAATACCTCTACTTGGCACCAGAGGGGCTTGCAACATTGCTCTACAAAAAACGCGCAATAGTAGGGTTGTAAATGAATTAAGCTTTCTGTATCTCCCACATCACCACCTGTTCTCTCTACACTATCCCTTAATTAATTAACTGGTAGGGATTAATTGCCTGATTGTGTTACTTCTCTTTATAGAAAAAAGCCAAAAATAATTAAATTTCTTTGAATATAAACCCATACAGTTCGACCAAACTCATAACTTAATTAAAAAACTGAATTTCATTCAGTTTGTATTAAAAAAAACATTTTTGATTGAAAACAATTTTGTATGCCAAATCGACTTTTTCACATAATGGCTAATAAGTTTCCTATTTTTCGTCAGGTGTCCTCGATTTTAACTATATTTTATTCGGCACAAAATTTTCTTAAACAAATTTTAAAATTTTCTATATTAAGCATTTCAAAATAAAATTCATAAAATTACTCCAAACTTCAACTATTGTAGAGGGCGAAAGATATGTCGAAAAAATGTAAAAAAATACTCTGGATGACTTTTGTCATCAATATACTAGCTACTTTTTGAATCTTTTCAGTTTCTACTATATCGTATATCAACCGGAATGGAACCCAGCTAAAAATTTAAGTAAATTCTTTGTATTTTTATGTTTTATTTAGAAAAGGTAATTCTCATACCGACCTCTTTCTTTTGATAATGAACCAATAATTATGGAAAAATTATTAATCATAGCTGTAAAAGAATGAAACAAAAACAGGAAACGAAATTCAATATCAATTTGTTCCATGATTAATTACCTTATTTAATTGGTGTTATTTCGCAAAACCCCAATGTAGGTAAAATTTAATTTCAAACTAACTGACGGTGTTTCCTTTTTATATAATTTGCTTAATGTTTATCTTTAAGTGGCTTGTCGAAAAACTAGACAAAAATTTAAACTAAATGACGGCTGTCTATTTTTTAGAAATCACGTATTTTTGGGCCACAAACTAATACAATAATAATATAGTGATTAATATTGCTAATGTTTGTATGTAGACAAATTTACGACCATCATTAATCATATTCCCTAAACAAATTCAAAGAAAATTTATTCACAAATTCAAAGTATAATTTATTTTATTTAAAATGGTTATTATTAATTTTTTTATATATGTATAATAATTAAACGAAATGGCACAAAATAGAAACCTAAATAACATTTTAGCAATGAAATGTGACTATTAATGTCAACAACACGTTTGATTTATAGTTTAATGTAGGCGTTTTATTATTAAATTAAAATAATTGGCACATACGAAAACTGTTATTATTTGACCACGAAGTTTAAATGGCAAACATTTTGTCCAATAAAAAATTGTTTCAAAGGTAAAAAAGAGACGATTTTTTATTTTATATACTTCTATGTGGCTGATTCTCATTTCAAATGCTTTTTTCGTGTCCATTGAAAGTATAGTAAAATATTTCATACAATAAACGCATGAATTTTAAAATCAAAACTGCTTTAGCATAATTTAATAGATTACACATGTTTACAAATTTCAAAAAAAGTTTTCGTTCGTTAGAAATGAAAGTTGTTTTTTAGTTATTAGTTTCCGCGATATAACGTTATGAAAAAAAGCACTTTCACCACATATAGTAGTATAACTTGAGAAGAGGTTTTTCTATTCAGTAAAGAACAAAAATCGAAACTCGACAACAAAATAATCTTGAGACCGTGCAAATATTGTTTCTAAATTTGCCCACTACTTTCTGAAATATCATAAAAGTTTAACGCAAAAACATAAAAATTTTATTAAAATTTTTTGTTTTTAAGAATGCATAAAAAATAAAAATACTACAACGAGCTTATTTTTCATTTAGTAGCTTGTAGTTAAATGTATTCCAAAATAGTTGAGACCTTTTGTATTGAAATTGGTGCACAACTATTAATTTTATTTAGAATTCAGTGAGAGAACTGAATTGATAAAAATTAAATTTTTATACAAGAGCAATTTCTGACTTCACTTTTGTGTTTGCTACTGTTGTATGGAAATTAAAATTTTATCAATTCAGTTCTGCCCCTAAATTTTTAATCAAATCAAAAGTTGTACACCGATTTCCATGAAAGAGAATTCAGTTCTTCTGGAATATATTTAGCTACATGATACTGGACAAAAAACTATCCCGTTGTTGTACATTTATTTTGTCATACAATTTTAATAACAAAAGTGTTAAAAAATTTTATTTTTTTTGCGCAAACTTTTACGAGATCGCCAAAACTACAGTGCAGATTTAGGAATAATGTTTGTACGGCGTAAATATTATTTTATTGTTAAATTTTTAATATTTTACTTAACTGAATAAAGCATGGACTTCTGAAGTTATGCTCATATATGTCCTGCAAGTGCTTTCTTTTTTGACATAACGGTATATCTAGAAAACTAGAGCTAATAAAAATTCCAATTATGTATTTAAAATCTGCATAACATATATAGACGGTAACGGTTAAACTTTTTCGGGAACGCGATGTACTGTAAACATGTGTTATAAATAAATGTACATAAGTTTTTTGTGTAAGACTGTCCATTATGTGTTAAAAGCTAAGAACGAAAGTAATATTTTTACTCTCTTCATACAAAATGAAATCTCGTGTCCGTAAAGCATGCTGTTGATTTTCCGCATTAAGAAACTATGATATTTTCATATATACTTAATATAAAATCAAACCAAAAGAGCTTGTCTTGAGTAGACCAAAAAAATGAATGGGAGTGAAGAAAAATAGACCGTTGTCAAAGCTGGGGAAGTGCACTTTAATATCAGCTTGAGAGTGATTTAATTCTCGTATTCAATTTTCACGAAAAAGTTGTATATATAAGAATTAAAATCACATTCAACAGAGCCACCTGACAAGTGGTGATAAGCAAATACACGTGAGCACTGACGATGGAAGTGTTGCGGCTTCCGAAAGTGGCGCTATTCTGTTCTGCTGTGTATGTTGAAAAATTAAGTTGATGTAAATTTTTCCCTTGTTCCTTGGAATATTAATCATGCCCAATTCTTTCTGAATATAACGTTACGAACCTTAGCTTAGTAATCAATTTGGATTCACACATTAATTTAATAAATAGTATTATATGGCAAAACGTTTCATCAATCATTCATGGTTTGTATCCCAAAAAATGTATTGAACTTTATCCATACTTTTTTAATTTAATTAAATTTTTTTAGTAAATACCTAAGAAGGTTATGTTAAAATACATCGAAGATCATACATTTGAATTGTGTTCAATTCAATATAAAGTGTGTGTTCTGAAAAAAAAATTTAATTCGTATAAAAATTTATTGAGCGTTGCGTAATTTTTTTTAAATACAATGTATCTATAAATTTTAGGACGTTAAAAATAAGCTAACAAATTTCTGGTTTTCTTTGAAAAAATTTTGCACTGTGGGTTGTTATACTCAGCAAATGTACCTTTAAATAAAATAAAATGGGCTTTTCTTTTTTTTTAACAATTTTCGTCATACCACGTCAAAAGTTGAAAATAAGCTTAAGTTGCTATCTAAAAATTTCGGTCGTTAACAGTACTGAGAACAATATGAGGACCAAGATATTGATAGGCGAAATAGCATCTCATTTCTAGGAAAACTATTAGCTTGGCAAAATATTTTCCCCAACAGGTGCAGATCCAGTTGGGGTAAAAAGGAATATTTCCCCTACCAAAACTAATAAAATATATCGCATTTCTATTGATTTTCTAAAATAAATTTTACAAAAAGCTTAAGCTGAATAGAAGTGCCTGAAAATGATATTTGTTATTGATCTCTAAGCTGTATAATGTTTGAACATAATATATCGAACTCTGAAGTATCCAAGGTCAACAAAAATGGTAACTTAGAAAATTACGAGTTCAGACAGTTTTGTATCTAATAATTTTTAACAAATACCACAATAATGCTAGCAAAAAAATCCATTAGACCAAACCTTGGCTTGGATCCAAGGCCCAAGGATCCAAGCCAAGGTTTGGCGAATAAATGGTTACACATAGAAGTGCCTGAAAATTATATTTGTTTTTGATCTCTAAGCTTTATAATGTTAGAACATAATATATCGAACTCTGAAGTGTCCAAGGTCAACAAAAATGGTAATTTGGAAAATTACGAGCTCAGACAGTTTTGTATCTAATAATTTTTAACAAATACCACAATAATGCTAGCAAAAAACCCATTAGACACCACACATTAATTAAAACAAAATAAATAGAAGTTTACGTTTAGAAGAAATTATATTATATACCCATAAATGCATAAATAAATAAATTAAAATGTTAAGTCAATAAATAATAAATTATGTTTATTAAAGGCTTTAACAGCTTTATTTGTGGGTTTTTGTGTATTTTAAAAATTAAAGTTACATTCTCGTAATCAATAACACTTTTAACAAGCAATCGATAACCGTAAAGTTTATCACTTCATAAACTATTTATTATTCCCTTTTTAATTAAGATTATTATAACGATTTATTTTTTTTTTAAGGAAACTAAGTAAAGTAATTTTATACTATGTTATTTCGCTATTTTTATTATTTTATTCCAAAGCGATAATAAAAGATTTCTGACGGTTTTAATATTACTATAATGCTATTTTGCCAGTTTTTTGTCATAAATTATTTGTTAAGTAGTGTTCACTTAAGTTTTATTATTAAACAGTTGGTATTAATGACAACAGCAAATTCTTGTCGGCAAATAAACAATTCTATTAGAAAATTGAAATGTTCAAGAAAGCAATAGAATAGTTCACGCAAAAGAAAATCAACTCCGAAGCAGTGAGAAGGAAGGAAATCAAATACAAAATAAAATAAAACAAAAATTACAAAAAACGGGATTAACAATAAATCCTCTTTTAAATAAAACAAAAAAAAATCCCTTAATATCTGAATTTTGTTTTTTAATGTTGATGACAAATATGGGATTATGATATATTCGATATCTGTACACAGATAGAAAGAAATTCTTAGCAGTTAAGTTTTTCGACAACGTCGAAATTCTTAGCAGTTAAGTTTTTCGACAATGGTAAATTTGAGCTTATCTATTAATTGCCATATATTAATCCATACTGACAGAGAAATTAATTTTTGGATAAAACTGCAACCTTTCTAATCACCTAATCAATGTATAATATTTCCACTAGGTATATTAGTATATTTTACACTAACTGGAGGACAGTATGCCTGATCTTAACACCAAATATCCATGACAAAATTATCTTAAAACTATCTTAATTTTTAACTGATCAATTCTTTCAGATTTTTTCACAAAGTGGTGTCGAAAAAAAGAGTTTTAAATGCGAAAATTGGCAAAATTTATGGACTAATGTTGATTTTTTTAAAATAAACTTAATACACCAGTACACTTATAATGTACATTCGTTTTAAAAATTTTTTAAAGAGAAAATAAATATTTTACCGAAAGTATCTCTTAAGTGTTTTGGGGTATTCACTTAAATTCTATTAAAATGTATATTTGTGCATCGATTTTAATGGCTTATTTTTTAGTAATACACATACCCAGCAAAAAATTAGTAACTTGATGTAATTACCAAACAATACACTCTTCAACATAAACTACATACCATTAGCATTACTTTACAATACAGTGAAAGAATTTTGCTTCATAGATCCAATGAAACAATTTCGTTATTTTTTTCACAAATCGAATGAAATATTGCACAGTTTTGCTGAAATTTCACGAATATTCTGAAAGAATTTCATTGGAATTGCTTCATTAACTTTCATAGTTTGTGTAGAAAATTTCATTGGATTTTTGGCAACATTTTGTAATTTTATGTAAGCCCATTCAAGTTTGAACAAAATGTTTTAATCGATACTTAATATTCTTTATATATACCTACCATAAAAATGTAAAAAAATGTATGTCCTTGATTGTCATAAGTTCAATCAAATGTATTTCATTGTTCTGATGAAAAGTTTCATTGCATTTATGCAATAAATAAATCAGATATATTTTCTTTTTTAAAAAACACACACTTACTGCCTGTTCAACGATGTCGAAAAAAGATGTTCATACGAATTGTAAGCGAAAGAACACTGATTTGCGTTCATGAACAAAGTCATAAATATGTTTCTAAACGAGCGATAACTCAAGAAACAATTAGAAAGAAAACGTAAGTGCTTTCATACCATATACGATACAACAATGTCGAAGCAATACGCACGTCAAATCAAAATCACTCACTTACCGTGTTGCTTGCGACTGGTTAAATATTTAGCATAAAAGTCCATTAAATTCTTAGAACTCGTAATATCACTCTTTATTATAATATTTTTTATCATTCCTATTAATTTTTTTTTATTTATGTACATACTCATGAATTTTTAATCAAAATATAAGCCACTAACACATTCAAAACTACTGTTTTCTTTACTGTGTAAGGCCCATCAAACAAGGTAGTCGCACCTGCACAACAAAACTAGAATTTGTATTAGAAAATTATAAAAATTTCATGTACAACTGCGAGCACCTCACAATGGACTGTCTTGTCGTTATGTTTGGTTGTATTTTTCTTCAAACAATTTAGTAGTATTTTAGTGTTTTAATGAAAATAGTCAAATACACTAGAAATTTACAATATGTATTGAATAATTTTAACACTTAAGAGAGAAAAACGTACACACGTAAGTGCAAGCAAACGAAAGCTGTCGATATTGTTGAACCCAAATTGACTAGGTTTCGAGACAGTGGCTTTCGATCGCTCAGGTTTTCCTTCGACATCGTTGAACAGGCAGTTATACTCATATATTTCAACAGTTGGCAACCAAAAGCGAATAACAAAAATAGTTTTTATGTTTCTATTGTTGTACTCTTTCTTATTACTATACACATTTACTTAATTCACAAAACATCTTCCGATCTTGTTTAATATATCAATTTTAATATTTAAATATATATTATAATTTTTAAAGTACTGCGGTGAAAACTTAATTTATGTCTAAATAAAAATAAAAATTAATTAAATAATTTTTTGTTTGTTTTCGATTTTTGTTTTATTCGATTTAAATATTTAAAAGAAGGCAAATTAAAATTTTTGTAAGTGAATAATTTTTACTGTCGCTTTTAACAACACCGTCGTCGATTCGACGAAATATGACTTTTACGCCATAAAAATAAGTATGACTTTCTAGGGTTAAATGTCAGAATAAAATTTATATATAATGAATATTATTCTAGAGCGAATAGTATCTATAAGATAATTCATTGACAAGGCACTACGGGCACATAAAGTATTAATTAATCCCATCATAAGTCATCCCCATATAAAACTGTCTGGCCTGCTCCATAGAAAGTGCTAGAAATCGGATCGGATCTACCACATGGGACCGGTCCCATTACTAGTTTTGTGTCAGTTCCATATACCATAGAGTTTTTAGTAAATAAACAGGGTATTTATTATCTGATTGGCATATTAGTACTGCCTCTGCTTGTCATACAGATGATCAGCATTTAAACTAATGGCGAATCAAAAAGCATTTTTTTAGTTATGTGTATATTCGTAAAAATAAGTTTTAAGTGTGTTACAGAATAGTTGTACAGTGGCCAAGTGAGTAAATTATTTGACATACAATATAAAAATACTTTAAAGTGGCATGAGTTCAATGCTCGGAAAATACTTTTAATTTTTGTTATATTTCATGTATTCAATGACTACTAAATATTGAAATTTTTAGCTTGTTATATATAAGCCAAGGCGGTAAGTACCGGCCTCTAATGACATCGTTGTGTTAAAGAAATTAAAATCCCTCCTTAGGGACTATTTACATATTACGTAACGCTGGAAGGGGGGGGGGGGGTTCAAGATTTGTTACGGATTAGATAATTTATACCGAAAGTTTTGTAAAAAGCGTTACGAAGGGGTATAAAACTCTAAAGATAGCGTTACGTAATATATAAATATCCCGTTATTAGCATTTTAACTCCTTACTTTGCCATACAAATTTTTGGTTGGTATATGTAAGAACAATCCGACTAGAAATTTTCATGCAATTTGGTATGTAGCGCAGAAACTTATTTGGTATCCGATTGACTTCCTGTGAGTAAATATCAAAACTCGCAAAAACTTGCTGAAATTGAAAAAATAGAAAACTCTAGTATTGCTTAAAAATAGCTAAAGCTAAGCAACAATCCATCATCTCTATCCAAGATGAGCAAAAATATCATTAAAAGTCTATGTTAGATTTTTAGAAGTTTCCCACTTGGAAGTAATTACGGTAGATCAGTAATTTATTGACTTTCGACCGACTAGTTCCCGGTCGGATTGAGAATAAAATCAATATTTTGGGCTTTCCACAAGCGTTTCCAAGTGGACCCCAAGGTATATATTGGACGAGATATGATTTTCTTAAAAGTAAAATTTTTATCAAAAATAATGGGCTCAAAAACCGATGTAGGGATACAGATAAAAACCTGAAAATTTTAGAATATATAGCATATACTTTGTTCATTATGTGCACTAAGTGACAATCTGTTGTTTCAATTTGTTTACGATATATGATTTTTTAAGTGCTACTGTTAGAAAAATTAGAAAGTAATATATGATGCAAATAAATTGGGCTCATATATGTATTTTTTTTATTTTATTTTCACTTTAAAAAATCATATCTCATGAACAAATGAAAAAACAGATAATCACTTACTGCACATAATGAACAAAGTATAATATATATATATTATAAAAATGTCAGACCTTTATATGTATCCCCACGTCGGTTTTTGGGCCCATTATTTTTGGTAAAAATTACACTTTTCAAAAAATCATATCTTGGAGTAGAGTGAAATTATCAAAACGGCAATAAGTGGACATAATAACGAAGTACTAGCCTATATTTTCTGCAAATGTCAGATTTTTGTCTGTATCTCCACATTTTTTTTATTCAAGCTCAAACTTAAGCATTGTTTTAAATATATAACTTTTCGCTTCTTTATTTTTGCAGAAGATACTATTTTAGCACAATGAAACTTATGTCATGGTATCATACGGGTTCCTTCTTCACTACAAAAAATCAATACTTTATGTTCAACAGGGTCCACAAAGGGTTCAGTTGAAAGTCGATAAAATGAGAAAAAACTGTATAATTTTCAAGTGGCCACTTTTCGGATATTTAATTTGGATTTTATTTTTCATTTTACCTTTTAAATACTTTTATTGTTATCCGATGGATTTCTAATTGTACATAAGTAGGTGTAAATAAATAAAATAAATTCATATTGAATAAAAAATTATTTGTTAAGTTTTGTATAAGTTTCAAAGCCTACTATGTTTATTTTTGAAAATCATTTATTTGTAAATTCTAAAATGGTTTTTGAAAGTCTGTACATAAGATAAGAGGTTTGTACTTGTTCAAAAATATGGCTGAAGTCTACTGACGATTTGGCAAAGCACCAATAAAATGCATAAAGACAATGATTAACCTTCAGCAAATAAATTGCATTTAAAATAAAGTTATGACAATATGTCAAATAATACATTTCTTAATAGATATTTATTTATATGATATGAAACTAAACAGCTTAAAGGTCTCTGCTAAATATTGAATTTTACTACTAAAAAGTTATAATAATAATTCATATGTATAAATCTAACAATTCAGGCATGTCAACAATGATGAAAATTGTAAACATTTGTATTACCATTTTACTCAACACTTACTATAAATCATCTAATAGCAGCTGATGTGGCAGCTAATTAACAACTTAGTTATAAATGACGCCCAAAATATAAAACAAACAAAAATTCAAACTAATGAAACTGAATGCTCCCCCAAGTCAAAACAGAAACATGCTTTACAAATCTTTATAAATTATTTTATTTTCTGACACTCTTGTAAAACTGCACAAGTGAAATGTCATGTTATTGCGACATTATATGGTGTTTTTCATATGAATTATAGTTTTCATGCTAAAATAAAAAATTTACATACAAATACACAGAAAGAATTTTCCAATTATATTTCATTAAACTATTTAAGTTCATATCTTAACATATTTTCAAATAATTTCTTGTAGGAGATCGTGAGATAACAAAACAGATAACTTCATTTTCAACTTGGAATTTCTCTACTTTGTACACACTATTCTTTCAAGTGTATTTGTTAGTATATATGTACATAAATGACATGGTATATTTGTATTTTTGTTTTTTCTAAAATGTAAAAACACTAGTGTCACCATCACTCACTAATAATATAAAAACTATATAGAAAATAAAATTTTTATATTTATTTCTCTAACTTGTCTCATTTTTTCGTTAATGTAAGATGAAACGCATATTTAAACTCAATCATGTGTTAAGTGACAAGTAAATGACACAACACTGCTTAAAATATGTTGTAGGAGACAGCCACAAAAACGACAGTGATGACGATATAAAGGACGGTGAACATATTCACTAGGGCATTCATTTTAATCGACTTTTCAATTGCTCGATTAATCAATGAATCGAAATTGAGGTTTTTATATTACTCGAGCAATCGAGTAAAACTTTTATTTCGTTCGAGTTATTCGAGTAAGCTTTACTGCTACAAATTATTCCAGTTAATCGGGAAATTTTGAATTTAATCGGTTTTTTGTACATTTTTGTGGACAAAAATAAAACAAAACAAGTTTTTTCGCGTTTTTATATATTTTAATAATGAACATATGAAATAGTTTGTTTTTCACTATTCAAATGTTGGGCTTTGAGAAATTTATGCGCCAGTAAATATTTAATAACATTCCGACCTGTCCTGTATTCAATGCAGAATAGAAATAATCAGAATTGGCATAGCTCTTTTGTTGTTATAAATATTAACTTGTAACACTTGGAAAATATTTGCCTAAAAAAACTTAACCACTACTTTTGCTCAAAGTTAGTTTGATTTAAATTGTTTTTTATATCACAAAATAAGGTTAATTATGCTGCAAAAAGCTATTTTTATATTATTTTTAATAAATGCGAACGCATATTCAAAAACAAAATCTTGTAATTAAAGGAAATACAATTTTAACTTGTCTGTAGGTTACGTTTTTTTTCGGCAAATATTTGCCAAATGTGACCGTACCTTAAGGCTTTTATAATTCCGAACATTACATTCGATATTTTAATATGAAACATCTAGTTAACTAGTTGCTCTCGAAATATCTTCTTTATTTCAAATAATTTTTGTTTGGTGTTTATATTTCCGAATTTTTTTAAAAGATATTTGAAGTTGGTTTCTTTCTCCATATTATTGTTACTACATTATTTACTTAACTTTTTCATCATGCGGATTATTAGTATGAAATAGCGTTCGAATTCAATGGCAAATTTCATATAAATTAAAAAATGTTTCCACTTTTTATTGAGAAATCTACAAAAACTCATAAAAAAAATTACATAAAATATTTTAATCGAGTTATTCGATTAATCGACCAAAATTACTCGAATAAATTTTTACTCGAAATTGAAATTGTTTGTTTGATCGAACATTATTTGACTTTAATTATTCGATTAATCGAGCAAACATTATTCGAGTGAATACCCTAATATTCACCAAACAAAACACAACAATAGCAGCAGACAATAATAATAATTGAATATATAAAATAAGCTACTGGTTGACATCTTTCGTATTGTGTTGATTATTATGGTTGGTGAAGGAATTTATTTTTATTTTTGTTACCCTATAATCATCTGGTACTGCACTTCGTTTATACTATTTATGTGCAAAACAATATACTGGAACAAGAAACTTGTGCACATAATATTTTTACAACTTCATTTCAGAACGATATCGAAGTGTTCAATTAACATGCTAAACATATATATTAGGGTGGGTCAATTGTTTCTGTCAACAATTGTTTATATAAAACGAAACCTATTCAAAATTCTAAAAAAAAACTATCCAAACAAACTAGGGGTCTAAAATAAAAAAAAGTAGCTGCCACCGAGAGACATCAAAATTTAAGTTTTTTATAAAAACATTTATAAGCAAACATATTGGATCTTAGTTTTGTAAGGTGCATTGCTTATAGAGTGGTATTAGCTAGTTCCTATGCGCATTTCAGTGGTGCTAATGCAACTCGTCAGGGAACCTTTAGCCCTGACAATTTGCATTAGCCCACACGAAATGAGGATTGGAATTAGCTAATACCCCTCCATATTCAATTTCAATGTATTTTAATACAACTTTAATATTTTGCTTAAAATGTAAAATATTAATTTGGGAAAAATCACGTAACAAAATTAAAAATAATGTACATAATTTAATATATAAAAAAACTTTTTAATATTTAAATATTACATATTTTTCCTTCCGATTTTAAGAACATTTTGTGAGAATGATGCCCCTTACATAATTGCCCTTAGTGAAAGATCGTGACTTATTAGACACTCTTGTTCACGAAATAAAGCGACTTGAAAGTTCAACAAAAATGTACATAAACTGCTTTATAAAAGTATGTATATATTTAAATCTATTTACCCTAGATGTTCCATTAAGGTGTCATATTAAAGGGCAGCAAATGGCCTTTGAAATGACATAGGCTACGAATTTGTTTTTCAATCTTCAAAGATCGAATTTCACTAACCTTGTGTTCCCATTTTTTCGAAAAATGCTAACTTTAAAATTCTTAGAAAAATATATGATGATTAATAACTACTTATCTTTACTTCACCCAAGTTTAAATCTTGTACTGGAAATAGTTGATGAATTATAGAGAAAAAAAAAAAGTAAAATAAAAATTAAAAAAAATTACATATGAAAAATTGCGTAGACATATGTCATTTTGAAGGGCATTTTCTGACCTTTAATATGACACCTCAATTGAACATATAGGGTAATTAGCTTTAAATATATACATAATTTCGTTTTTAATATAATCTTTCGATCAAAATATTTTTTATTTAAGAAAGAATTTCTAAAACATGTAAATTTTGAACATTCAAAGAAAAATTTGGATGTACGGAAGGTTGAGACCACCACAGTCTTCTCATCAGAGTCGTACCTATCAATGAACTTTTGTAAAGGTTCGAAACTTCACTGTGGTGGTCTCGAAATATCTGATGTCTGTTCAACCTTCCGTGCATCCAAATTTTTCTTTGAATATTCAATATTTACATACTTTAGAATTTCTTTCTTAAATAAAAATTAGTTTGATCGTAGAATCAAATTAAAAACGAACTTAAAATAAGTTTGGAAAAAAACCATACAATTCGACTAAAATTCATAATTCAATTTTTGAAACTCTAAAGTCACTTAGCTAAAAATATGAATGTATACTGCTCCAAAAACTTGGTCAAAATAAACATTCAAAAATTCCCAGTATTGAAAATATCGATGATATTTCACGCTGGTAAGGCAGAAATCAAAAAGTTTAAAATAGTTGAACATGATAAAGAAAAGACAGTTATTGACAAAATCTGCTGATTGGGCTTACCAAAGTAAGTAGGATGGGTGTCGTTGCTGTCGTTGCTGTCGTTTGATCGAAAGATTAAATTAAAACCAACTTAAGCCAAACTAATTAAATAACTTTCGACTTTTATTACATTTTTGTTGAATTTCATGTCGCGATATGCCAGAGACATCACTTCTAAAAAATATAACAAAATTGGAAGGGAAAAAGTACAAAATGTTGCTTTTGTTGTTTGGTTAGAAATGTTTTTACCCAATAAAAAACTTAAATTTTGATCTCTAGGCGGGAGCTATAGACCCCCAGTTTCTTAGGGTAATTTTCTTAGAATTTTGTGTAGAGTTCGTTTTTGCTCTATCACTAAAATAAAGGTAAGTCGGTGTCTTCTAAATTACTAATTTTTATTTTAAAATTATGTATAAAATAGTCATAGGCAAGGAGAAAAAGCTACGATTGCAAAACGATGTTTGCAAAAATCATGGAGAATGTCCTTAGCTTGAAGAATGATGATATTTGGACTACCCTGTTGGGGCACAGCGTAAGCTATAGGGTGTCATAGTTCATTATCTTGGGCAAGAAAAACTTTGTTTACCTCATTACTTTTACACATATTATCCGATTTTAATAAATTTTAAAGAAAAAAAAAATAGTTTATTCCAATAAGATATATTCAGTACTTTCAAAGATAGTTGTCTTTAAATTTTAGAATTTTTGAATAGAATAGCCATTATTTAAAAAATAATAATATTTTGGAAATGACAAAAATGGAGCTTAATTCGACGTTTTTCTCAAAAAATTTTTCAAACAAAAATTTTTTCTTTCCAATTTTATTTTAATAGTAAATAAATAAAAACGAAGTTTATTACAGTTTTCATGTAGGTAAATAAAATGTGGCTAAAAATTTTACTATTTTTAGCAAATTTGCTCTCCTGTCCACATTTTTGAGCGGATGAGTAACATTTAGAGCCAGATTATATCTAATATTGAATATATCTAAAATTATTTATAGAGAAATTAAAAAATATCGACGGGCGTGTTTTTATCTTAAGCAATTAATTTAAAGTTTCGTAGCAAAATTTATCATTTTCGTCCAGTGATGGATATAGTGTGCATACTTTAATCGATTTAAAATTTCAACTATACTCATTACTGAAGTCTATTCGTTTGAGGTATTGATAACAAAAAATTTTAGTTTTGAAAGCATTTTGAGAAAACTATCGAACAATTAATTAAGCTCTGTTTTTGTAAAATTTTTAGAGATTTTTCACTCTCATGTCAAAGTCTTGACGTTGATTCTACTTTATGCCTACATAAATTGAAATGACTAAAAAAAATTTCGCCATATTGTCAATGAATATGCTAAAAATCATAAAATATTTTTCTGAATTTGGCTGTGCTATTACTGCAGATATTTATGAAAATTTTAAAATTCAAGTCCAAATATCTTTGAAGATATTAAAAATATTTTAAAATCTTTTTTCTTTATCTATTTATATATTTTGCAAGAATTTATATATTTTGCATACATTGTTTTGTAATCAGATCGCAAATTCCAAAGGTACAGAATTATTACCGTTATTTTCTAATTGGAACTATTATGCACCGTATAGGATAGCCCTGGCAAAAAGTAATACTTTATGGCATCCTGAAAAGAAGTAATACTTTATGGCATCCTTTCTGGATATATATAAGGCGCTTTTAACAATGCGAATATATTCTCGATAATCGGTGCGCTTTGTGAAGTATGGGTGAGCAAAGAACATGCACAAAAACAGGACCATAATTTCGAGTCTGGATATGAGTACGAAGGGAAAGGTTGCGAAAGGGCACTACGTAGGGTGGAAATCTGTATCCAATCCTATGGAACGTTGTCGCAATTAAAATCCTATTCAAACTGAATAGAAATGGCACAAAAAGTAGTAGCGTTGCGGATGTCGTAGTGCTCCTTGTCAGGTGTAAATTTTTGTCTACGAGTAGTGAGCGAATGGAATCGGCACACAGCGAACTACTTGAATGGTACAAGGTAAACGGTCTGGGAATCAATCCTAAATTGGTCCCTTTTACCAAACGAAAAAAAATTTCGGACTTCAGACCACCATTTGTGGGTAACAATACTGTGGAAAAATATTTTAATCTAAATTTTGGATTGAGGTAAAAAGTTTTGGTAAATAGCGTTTAAATGTTTTTGTTTTGAAGTTTGATATTTATTAACAATTTTGTACCAATTTGTTTACTCTTCCCATATGCAAATGTATATATGAATGTATATGTATGTATGACTAACATGTTTATAAAATATTTCATCTCTACTTGCCTACTTTTGAAAGATCCCAGTATCTCTTTTAAGTTCAACAATCCGACATAATATTTTCATCACAAGTGTTTTGTATTATCTGTACCCTCCACTATTTAATAAAAAAAATATTTACAAATTAAGGTTGCCACTAAAAGTGCTGATTAAAATAATTATTGTTTTAATGATGCTGTTGACAACGAGAAGGTGTTGATTTAAGTTTGTTCATACCCCCACTGTAATAATGTTATACTGTCATGTTGCAGTGCCACCTCCTGTACTTTTGCTACAACATTTTGTTTTTTGACACCATGATTTGGAGTTTGAGTGAGTGAGTTGTGTGGTAAATGCGTGTGTGTCAAATATTCTTTATTTTTGTTTTTGCTGACATTGTTGCTGCTGCTGCTGTTGTCAATACTACTGTGCTTGTTGCACTAGCTACATACATTTTTGTTGTTGTTGATTTTGTTAACAAATTTTTATTATTTATTTCTTGTAGTGTTGGTTTAATATTTATGGCTTCCTTCTGTCATTTTTATAATGCTTACTTTGACACTTTCTTTATGTTACATTTATATTTTGACTAAAAACTCTACTTATATCTCTCATACATCTTTAAGCTGGTGACAACCATACATACGAGGTCTGTTCAGAAATTGTCGAATTAACAATATATAAATAAATATATATAAATATATAAAAACCTATATAATAAATAAATAGATAAATAAATATATAAATATGTTCAGCATTTATTAAATTTTTTTTTGAGATATCTCCCAATTTTATATACATGTGTAGAAAATTAAAATAGATTCATACCGAATATAAACTGTTTGCTGGGTTTTCTATAAGTTTGTAAGCCAGCTACCCGTATTTTATTGTCTTGTGATTTTCAATTAAAATTATTATATGTAAATCTCTGAATGGGTTTTGAAAATCTGTGCATAAAATAAGAGGTTGGAAAGTTTTCAAAATTGTGCTTAAAGTCTACTAGTGATTTGGTAAAGCAACAATGAAATGCATATACCTAGACATTGCTTGACCCTCAACAATTAAACCTTTATTTTAGTTAAATAAATACATATTTGTTGTGGATTAAATAACTTGTACTAAGCATTACGTAATATGAGAGGAGTCCGTAAGTCGCCCTCGTACCTTCCTAATATTGCTGCTCCAGTTGTTGTCATTGCTGTTAACTATTTATTTTTTTTAATGACAGCCCAACAAAAATAACACCAGCAATGTATAAGTATATTGTTTGTAAAATTTTATTTTATTTAATTTTTTGTTTGGGTCGCTCGCTTGTTGGTTTTTGTTCATTTTCTTAAATGACATTTGTAGGTGACATGCTGTCAGCACTCACATGGGAGACATTTATTTTGTGCAAAGTGATGTAAAAATGTGTTAGCAACTCCTTTAAGGTTGACGCCTTATTAGGTCTTAGGTTTATATTCTATATTTTTTCGATTTTTGTTGTAGTCGTCATTATTGTTGTTGCTGTTATTTTTTTTAATTTTCTTCTTATACTGTTGCTGTTAATTCAGTTTTTCTTCTCGTTGTTATATTTTGTTTTTCATGTTGGGTGTCTTGTTGTATTGTTTGTAATTCTAGGAAATCCGTTTAAGTAGATGTCTATTTTTTTTAAATGTAAATATTGCAATAATTTAAGTACTTGATCTTAAGCTGTAAATTAAACAACACTTAGTGAAGACATGTGTTTATATGTATTGATGTATGTATATGCATGCATACATACATATGTGGTATGTAGGTATATAGCTAAGTTTTAGAGAGCCTACAGTACACAGACAGACAAACATACGACAATTGTCAAGAGTTGAATATTTATAGTAACGACTGATTGAACACAATTGTTGCCAATGTGTCAGGTTATATGTTGAAGTTACCCGTGTTTTGTTTACTTTATATGTTTGTAGAGTTTTCAGTTTTTGAGAGCTGTGAATAAAATTATAGAAATCAAGTGATTACATACATATAGACATGCATATGTGTGTATATGGGGTATTCCGCGGTATTTTTAGCATCCCTCAACAAAGCCTTCCAGGTACACTTTAGGATTTTTTTGATTACATGTTCAAAATATATTAAATTTTAAAAAAAAAACTCTTTTTAGTTTTTTTCTCAAAACATTCTCAATAATGGTCCAAATTGAACAATCTCTTTGTTGAAAGTTTTTTTTAGATGTGTATTTTTTGACAGAAAAAATAATATTCCAAGATATTTAAATTAAAATTTTTGGATTTAAAATTTTAAATCATGTACTTGGAAATGATTAGATTTTGAGTGCGGTAAATTTTTGCTACTTTTTACAGGTTAGTTCGTTTATAAGCCACACCGCTTATAGTAGAATTAGCGATATATTCCAAAATGTTAGTTTTTCTGTCATCTTTAAGTAAAATACCTGCAAAATATTTTTTATTTAGTCCATTAGTCCTATAGTCCATTTTCGCTTATACGCCACCAAGATTTGGTTTCAAATATCTTAACATATGCAAGTTATAGAAGATATAATCCAAAATGCAAAAGTCAAAAATAATATATTTTATAAGCATAATTTTATGAAAATACTACTCATATTGAATTAGAAATTGTTTTTATTTTAGCAATATTAATTGCAATATTTGTGAATTGAGTAAATAAGGAAGTAATTTCTTAACGTTAATTTCTTTTTCTTTGTTAAAAGAAATAATTATGTGGGGATTCGCATATAAGCCAAAAATTGGCTTATATAAAAATGAAGATATGGTGTAATTCGCCTTATAGTCCACCAAAAGGGTGCAATATGAGGCAGTGGACTATAAGCCAATTTTACTGTATTACTCAATACTCTTCATTTGGGTAACCCATACTTATTCGATACTTTTAACGCTTAGAAAAAGTACTATTTTTAAACAGAGTTGTATTTTATACCATCAATTTTCCATTCGGTTTTATCATAAAAACACAACAGCAAAAGTATCGAGTAACTACTTTTTGGTATTGAGTACCCTAGAATCAGAGAAAATACTCGATACTCTATACCCACTACTCAACACTAATGTGTTTATTAATTGAGTTGCTTTTTTTTAGTTAAAAGAATAAAGTATTGTTTTTGGAACTATTTTTCCATTAAAATTATAAGTCGCTAATACCACGAAGGCAAGTGCAGTTCAGTCATATAGTTTTTTCCGAAAATCAGTGAGGTAATTGACCTCCCGAAATATTGGTTATTGCATAACTCCTTCATTTGTGGAAAACTACGCCATTTATAGACCGATTTTGAAAAAAAAATTTTATTTGTAAGTGTATGCTTGCAGTCCTGTAGAATTTGAAGTGGAATTCCCACGAACAAAGTGGCCTACCGAAATATTGATTTTTGCATAACTCCGCCATTTATGAACCGATTATCAAAATTTTGTATATGAAAAGCCATGAAAGATCTGGCTCTTTGTATTGAAGTCGTATTTTTTGTTGCCAAAATTATTATTGCATACCAGCAAAAAATAATCGAGATTTTGGAAGCAGGTATATCAAGCAATAGCAAAAACAAGCGACAGCACAACCTCCTTGTTTAAATGTTCATGCGAAACTGCTTGACATTGTTTACTTGTAGTTAATGCGTGTGCGTACATTTTTGTGAAAGTAAAAAAGTAAAAAAGCACATGTGCTATGTTTTGCCAGTTGATAATTTGCATGCCATTTATTACAAAAAATTGTATATTATACTAATTAAATTAATTACAGGTATACTTTTTAAATTAATGTTACATATGTAAATATTTTTTAATTGAAAATATAGTTAAAAATAGCTTCAGTGAACAAAATTAACCAAACATTCAATTAACCGATTCAATATATGCAGTATATATCTACAAGTGGGCGTTAAACTACAACGAGTCACATTTTGGAAATTTTGCAGGACATTGTAAAAACATGTTGAATATCACAAATGCTTCTATATATGTAGTAATAACAATTTGACTTTTACGAATATCTTATAAATCTCTTTTTATTTTTCTATATAGAATATAAGCTGAAAATAATTACGTCATATAATGTTATCGTTACTTATTAAAAATGATTTTGTGTTCTTTACATCCCAAATGGTTTTGAGCAATACTACGTCCCTTGAAACATAGGACCTACTGGAAGGTACGCATCGATACAGGAAAAAATGCTGACCTGATTTAGTTTACCGCCCACCTACAGATATACTACTATACATATATTAACTCATAATTTATATAAAATTTATTCGGGTAGTTAAAAATTAAGTTATTGTTTCTTACATTCGCACAAACTTTTATTGCTGCAAGCAAAATGTCATAATAAAATTCTTTCTTCCTTTGCTTATCGTTAGAAAGCAATTTTGTAGCTTATAGCACACTGTCTGATGCTAAGCCATTTAAAATTGTATGCAAAGTTCCAACTCTGTTTTATTTTATTATATATGTCTGTCACTTAATACAACTGTGTTAATACATTTATTTAACTGAATAACAAGACTTTTTTGCCGTTATTCCGATTTTAAAAATTCCATATTTTTTATATATAATAAATTACTGAAAAATGTTTTAAAAAATTCAATTACACTAAATTATCGAAATAATGCGGTTCCAAATTTTGTGCTATTTAGCCAAACTCTTTTTTTATTACCGAAACTTAACCGTAAGCTGATAAATTGAAGTCGAAAGAAAACTTGGAATATATCACCGAAGTGTCAGTTACGTAGTATATACTTACCTACTGTTTCTCTGTGAATTGGTTATATTGTTCATCCCAACAAATAATTAAAAAAAAATTATTTCCAGATCCCATTGTTGGTTGGAGAAAACTAAAAGATTCATATCGAATATTTGTTTGTTGTGGTTTGTATAAGTTGTTGAGTCTATTGCGTTATAATATTGTAATTCTCAAATGATTTTTGACAGTCGGTGAATAAGGTGAGAGGCAAAATTGATTAATGGACTTTTACTTTTCTATTAAAACTTGTATATTGGAACGTCTAACTAATGGATTCGAAAGGTAATCAACAAATTGGGATAAGTAGAGTAAATATTAAAAACGCAATATTTCGCTATTTTCATGTAAAAAAAAATTTCTAATTTTCGTCATTATGTTTAGATTGACAACAACAAAAAATTTGCTCATTTGTTATTCAGTGTAGTCAATGACGCCTTTAATTAAGGCTTCTTGGAAACCATATTTTAAATTTGTAATTCTTTATTCAATTAAATTCATTTTATTATTAATGCATGCAAATTTCACGACAAATATGCATAATTAGTTATACAATCTAAACAAAAATTTTAAAACAAATAATGTATTCATTTAACAACAAGCCGTTGGCTACATTTATTGAACATGTCAGATCACTTAATTAGTTAATATAAATAATTATTGGACTAAATAAACAAATAGTTCATATTGATTTTTTCTTAATTACGAATATAAAAGTCTGGTTTATAAACATTTAAGTTCAATGTTTTACTGTCAATTTCAATTTATATTTTAAAAACGTTTAAAAAGAAAATAAATAAATAAATAAAATTTTAAACATACAATTACAGGTAAATATTTGTGTGGTTAGTTAGTTGTGTGTTTGCATTAAGAAAATATTTCATCATAAAGATAAGAAACGCTACCGGTTGTTGGCGCAATACAGCTGTTTGAGTTGCGGTAGTATTTTTTATTTGCTGTCTTACTGTTAATTTGATTTAAAACCAATGTTAGTGATACTTCAAAATGACAAATGGTCAGTGATTAACATAAGATAACATTAAAATACTACTGAAAGAAATCATATTATTAAGGTAGAGGTACATAACACGCGTTAAGGCGGCAACACAGTGGAGCTTTTTAAATTTTAGACGCTTTAAAAACAGCATGTTACACACCACATTTTAGATACTTTTTCCTTAAAAAAAAGTTCAAGACTTTGCTCGTTGGCTTTGAATTTTTTTCAAACTTTATGTTTTTTCTTAATGTTCTAATTCGATATGCTTCCATATTAAAAAATAATAAATTTCTAGTAGTTTGATTTTAATTGCACAAAATCGTAAGCATCTGCTTTTAGCAACCCTAGCTATCAGAACGTACATAACGCGTGAAAATTTTGAAAGTTGCTGAATTTTTTGCAGCGCACGCGTTTTAAACTTTCTTGTGTAACTTGTTTATATAAATACAATTTTTGAAATTTTTTTAGAAAAAAGTATATTAAATAAATATTATTTTAATGCTACGCTACTTTGTAATAACCCTAGGGGGCAAGAAACTGAGACAGAACATGGCTTTTAGATACTTTGTGATGGGTCACTAAACTGATCAAAGAATACTGCCGGTTAAAGTTTCTACAGTACTGGTCTCGATCTAAGTCCCTATGAAATTATTTGTAGAACTGACTGGTCGTGGGATCCAATAAAAACATTTTGTAAATAAAAACATGATAATTTTATAAATTTTTACACATTTTTGGAACATTTATACCGGTTAAGTAATAGTTTCTGTTTTAAACGGTTACAATACCTTCCTATTTTCACTGGTACTATATGCAAATGTCATGGAACAGGTACATTTGGAACAATTGACAAAAATTTCTCGCAGGGAGTGTCTTATAACAACTCGTGCATAAATTTGCAAAAACCGATGTATATTCCTAAATCTTAAAATATACTTAAAAAAGTCTTAACTTTTTCGTAACTAAACGGATTAAGACAACTACATGAAATTTTCCAGTTTTATTTTAGGGGTTTCTAAAAATGTTTGAAAAACTATTTACCCAACTTGAACGGAAGGTTTTTATTCAGGCTATCGTTTGAGCTTTATACTCAGAAAGAATTAGACATGATCAACATTTCCCAGTAACAAGGAAAAAATCAACATCTATTTAGATTTGAACTTACACAGCAGAAGACAACAACGCTGTTCTTGGAAGCCGCTATATTTCTATCATTAGTGCTCATGTGTATCTTGCTTATCACCACGTGTTAGGTGGCTACGATTAATGTGATTTCAATACACAACTTTTGTTAAATTGGATATTCGAAAATACCTGAACTAAAGCTGTGCTGCGCTGCTAGCTATATAGAAAATACAAAATTTTTTTTAATTATACATTTCAATTGTGTATAAATAAATAAAATAAGAATTAAGTTATGAGTTTTTAGTCGAACTGTAGCGGCTTATATCTAAAGAAATTTAATTATTTTGGCTTGTGTTTGGTTTTAATTTAATCTATCAATTAAATTAAAATTTTATGTAGAGACAAATGTGAAGCATGTAGACAAAGAAATATTTTGACTGCACGGGGTTTGAACTGACATGTTTCGATAGCTCCCGCTAATCACGTCAGAATTATTTTTTGGGTAGACCATTCGACCAAAGTCGGTGGCTTCCAGTCAAGAGTTGAATATGCTATACCTTAAATCAATTCATATTGTCACTCTTAGGGCTGTATTTCATTTGATAGTTATTGATATTCATTTTTTCCTTTATGTCTTGTGTTAAGTTTTTGATATTTCTCCATTATAGTATGAATTATCATCGATAATTACAACTACTATTGTGTGAATGTTTCTTTGTTCAGTTTCATTTGAACATTTACATCCTTTTGCTAGGTGCCTTTAGAGTTTAACTATTAAGTTATGAGTTTTTGGTTTGGTTAGTTTATATCCAAAGAAATTTAATTATTTTGGCTTGAGCTCGAAACCATAGGTGTCAAACGGCATGGCTAATGATTCAGCAGTGGAGACGTTCCTGGCATTCATAACTTAATTGATATAATTTTTTCGTTTATAAAAACAAAATTGAGCTTTAGCTTGGAGAAATCAGACGACTGTAAAGAAAACATTAATTAGTCCGGAATTTTTGGTTATCCTGATCAAATATCCGGACAAGCGATATGTTATTGTATTTATACTATTTATGGCTGGGTCATGGCTTATATTTAATGTGGTGGCTTTTTCGGCACACCTTGTAATTAGTTTTATTACTGTATAAATGTTTGCATGTCTGTTGTTTTTTTATTATATGCCCCCTTCGCAGAGAGTTGCGCTTCTACTTGTCTTACTGCCAAGTATGCGCATACAACACTATCTGAACTTACCTACCACTACCAAACAGCATCGGCATCACCAAAAGTCTCATAAATAATCTCGTCTCTATCATATCAGTTTTACAAATGCCATAACCTTATATCATTTATACATACGAACATTAGAGATATAACTTTTTAAGCGTATATGAAATAAGTACATTTTTCGCAATTGTTAATATTTGGTTATAACTGAGTCTCTAATTTTTAATATTAATTTTTTTATATTTTCTACAACCAGATTTGGATTTTCTACAACCAGATTTGCAAAGGAGTCTATCAGTTTTTTCGCTTTCTGACAAGTATTAATTTCTACGGTAGTAGGCAAACATTCGTTGTTTCAACTCAAAAATAAATAATTAAATAAATAAAGGGTGTAAGATTTCCACTTAACTACAATACATACTTATCATTTTAAATTCAGATTGTAGAGTATACTTAATGTTGGCTACCGTGTGGTACTGCGACCAATATTTAGCGGTTACCCTAATGAATATATTTTATTTTTGTCCGTCGACTTATATGTTTAATAAGACTATAAAATTAAAATACATAAATTTTCGTTTTATTTCTTTTATATTTCGAATATTTTTTCTCCTTTTCGCTAGATGCACATACGAGATTGTATAGTAAATTGGTAGAAATTATAAATGTATTTATGACTTAAGTGGCAATACATTATTTTTGTTTCTTTTCTTGTTAACAGAAAAACATTATAAGCTACTATTGTTTTATATCTTGTGATGTGTTTTATTTTATTTTTTTTACTTTTTCGAAATCGAAAAATTTAATTTATTTATTTGTGTATTCACAAATGTGACTGCCACAATCATAAAGTTTTGTAGTTAATAAATTTTTTTTATTGCCTAAGTATGTAAAACATTTGAAATTGAAAGCTTTTGTAGGGTTACTGTCAGGTTATAGCGTTCACAGCTATAAGCATAAAATTAATAGTTTTCATAATGGAAATATGCTAGATATAATTGGGAATTGATTCACTCATTACGCAAACATAAATATGTATGAGCAAAGTACATATGAATCGCCATTTGGAAGAAGGGAATAAACGCTACTTTTTGCGAAGTGCACTTTTATACATTTTTGTTTTCTTAAAATAGAGACTTTACACTGTGAGTTGAAATACAAGAATATATCGCTTCCATTTCACAAAGGTTAACATCTACAAAGCAACTGTTAGTTACAAGAAAGCAACAAATTCCGGTTTTTATTTCTTTCTTCTACCTTATACGTTTATATCAGTAGTAATAAAGTTGACTGGCCTGTGCTGAAAATCTACAGATTTCCAAACAAACGATATCCAATAACAAATAGTAACAAAAATATTTTATTATATTACATATATGTAGACAGAGGGAAAAAGGCGTTTTAATTTTATGCACGGCAGGGCTCAAATTGTCAACAATAAAAGATACACTTTGGAAAGCTTAAGTATTCAACAAAAAATGGACATAGCAATGAACAGCAAGACTGACAAAGACAACACTAATGCTACTTATAGCATTGTATTAGGTTAAACTTTAGTGTAACTCCAGCTGTGATATTAGAACGTTAAGAATAAGCTTATACTGTGATATTTACCAATTTTTAATTATTTTTGCAATTATTTTTTAAATTATGTGTTTTATGTCGTATGTAGTCATGTCGCGTCAAATTACATTAACAAAATTTAAGTGCAAATTTTATTAAGAGAGTAAATATGTAAGTTTAAGTAAAATATTAATTGTTGTATTATCGCTATTGTCATTACATTAAAATTGTTCTTTTTTATTTATTTATGAATGTTACCAGATTTCAATAAAAACTATTATCCCTGAAGATGTTGGAAAATCCCAACGAAACGTCGGATATGAATAAATGAAATAAAATTGTCTTTTATTTGCATTTAAATCAAATTTTAATGACCTTAGAAGCCTGAATAGAAACAATTCTATAAAAACTAATTTAAAGCGTTCTTAATTTTTTGACAACCCAGCAAAAACTTGGCTTACCAGTAGTAACCAAAAAAGTATATGAGGATTTAAGTGGTAACTGATTACACTTTGATCCGATAACTACTTATTTTTGTTTGAAAAGCCCAAAAAAAGGTACCCATAACAAATGCTTTTACATTGTCACAGCAATTAACCAGTTATTATATGGCATGATAAACCATATTGGCCTCATAACTTTTACAAATGTAATCTGATTTTAATGAATTTCAATTTGTTGTAAAGTAATAAAATGGATAAAGATAATATGCTGTACGTAATTAGGATATCTTTAATAGTTTCAAAGATATTTGGCTTTGAATCTTAAAATTATGGATTTTGGCCTCGAGTTTGTTCGGTATTTTGTTCGTAAATATCACAGCTAGCCAAAATTTTCAAAAAAATATTTTATGACGACCAAAAATTCATAACTCAATTATATGTTATGATTCTTAAAACAAGCTTTGATAATATACAGAAAAACGTTTTTCGTTGTTTCAATTCATGTAGTCGTGAAATGTAATCAATTCAAGACTTTGGAATGTGAGTGAAAATGGCTCGATTTTTCTAAAAATAAAGCATAATTGCTTGATGTTTTTCTCAAAGATTTTTCAAAACTAAAAGTATTTCTTTTCAATGTTTCAAAAGAATAGGCTGCAAAAATGAATACAGTGGAAATTTTAAATCGATTTAACCATGCACTCCACATCCAGCATTGGACCAAAATTGCGAATTTTCTTTACGAAACTCTGAGTATATCGCATAAGAAAAAAACCCCATTCATTATCATATAGCCCATTCATGCTGCAGGCAAATTAGGATTTTCTTGATTTCTCCCGAAATCAACTCGGAATTAAGTAATTTGCCAAAACTATAAAAATTGAGGTATACCAACACTTAATACTACGCAGTAAAAAAATTGCTTCCAATAAAGCAGGTTTTTCTATATTATGGAGTAAAAATAGCGCTGGCAAGCAAACCTGCTGATATCGCTGGCGATTTTTGTATGGTGTACTACATTTTTGCACTAAAACTGAAAATATATAAAAAAACAGGTTCGTGGATTGGTGGCGTTAACGCCATATTGAATTTTTATTATATCGTAAGTTTTTTTTATATTAATTTTATATTTTGACTTACTCTTTGTTATTTTAACTTCAGAAGTCTAACAAAGTCTACAAAAATGTTGACCTGTACGATGATCTTAAATGACGGTATGTATTAAAAACTAAAAATATTATGTATGAAATGCATGTTCAGTTTTTTTTTGAAATTCGTAAAAAATGCTTGTTCAATATATCGTTGAAATTTTTTAAACATAAGAGGATTTGTTCTCAGTGGAGTTTTTTCCCGAACTTTTTCATTTCTCGGGAAAGCGAGATTTATTTTACGATTTCCCGGGTATTCCCGCTCAATATAAAACGATACAACGTATCATTTCACTTAATTTATTAAAAAAAAATATAAAAAAACAAATAATAGTTCATAAGATTTATTAAATATGTTTATTAGTGCATTTCACGTTTGTTAAAATATATAAATTCAAGTCTTTACAGAGTACTTCCAAGTGAAAGCAGCAAACATGTAGGTGTGCTGCATGCTCTTTAATTACACTGTACAACAGTCCGAAAGTCCCGTGGGTTTTCATAACGTTTTTTTATGTTTTCGAGACCGCTGAATCCGAATCTGAAGTTATTTTTTTCGGGTCACGTCAGGTTTTTGTGCTACAAGGGGGCAAATCCTATCCCACCATTGTTCCTTTCCTTTCCTCGAAAATATAAAAGCCGTCATGAAACCCGGTATTTTTAATTTTCTTTAAATTGTTGTACAATGTTTTTTACTAATTATTAAAAAAAACTAAACTTTTTATTGTATAACTCCCGAATAGTGGCTACCCAAAGTAAACATTTTTACCATTCTTCTTAATAACTGAGCTAGCTTTTAAGCCAAAAAATATATTGAAATTTTTAGAACACATAGGTTATATTTTGCTCGTTATGTTCAGTTAGTCACAACCTATATTATTTTCATTTAAATAAAATTGGCTCAAAAATATATGTAAATATTTTATTCTATTTTCATATATTTCTGTGGGCAGCACTAAAAATGTGTGCTTAAAAAGTAAAGTTGGCGTAATAATATAAAAAAAATCAATAATATAAAAAAATCCCGGGATTTCCGCACAAATTTCCAGGGTTTTTTTTGCTTGGAAAATGTGCGTGATGCCGGAAATTTTTCCCGTAAAGTCCGGAATGAAAAGCATTAGCTTTCAGCCCACATTAGTGCCTACAGTTCGTTTATATTAGTGGTATTCAGTGTTTGGTGCGAATGGTCTTGCAAAGGAGAAAGTGCAAAATATCGTAGTTTTTCGTTTACAATCTAAAAACAAATTACATTACTTTGCATTTACAACGCTTTTGCATCTACGATATAACAAATCGGTACAACTTTTTTGTATTGCAATCTCGTAACTCACATTTTGACAACTGAAATAAAATTAAATAAAAAATATGTACAAAAATTGAAGAACACTCGTATATTAAAAATATATTAATGAAAAGTAAAAAAAACACAAAAATTGGATACACGGAACAATAAAATTTCCTTGGAAACTGGATGTAGCCACAGAAGTGCATGTGTATGTGTGTAGTTAAGTGTGTGTGTAAATTTTAATTTAGAGTTTTAAAGTGAGTAAAAAAGCGCTCACGAATAGTGACAAAAGCGTTGCAATTGCTAACAGTTGCTATACAAAATGCACCAAAAATCGAATACCGCTATTATCAGAATTACTCTAATATTTTGAATTTCTAAGGGGCTGAGTGATTTTCGGGGTGGCTTAGCACCCCAGAAGGGCCTAGCTATGCCAATGTATAGTGCATTGTATTTTTCGATGTATACTTCTCATTAAAACGCCATCCGGGTCAAATGCTGGTTCGGTTAATTACACAAAGGCTACAAAATGACGCGTCGAATAGTGGCTGCTAGCTAGCTTTGATCGGATCAAAAATGACTGAGTTATAGTAGATGAAATTTAAAATGTTTGTTATTTCGGATTTCGTTTTGTACTCATGAGTAATATAGCAAAGTAAAAATATCTTATTATGAAACATAAAATGTATGCAAGTACAAAATAACACAAAAATGATATCGTTAGAAATTAAATGTCTACACGATCTTAAATCTCGTGAATTTGCCAGCAAAATTTATAACTGTCTAGTTAAGATCGTGCAAATTACTTATGACTGTCACAAAATCTCACATAAGTGAAGGTAATTTATAATTTTTTAGTTTTTCTTCATAAGTATTAAAAAACAAAAAACAGAAGTTGATGAAAAGAAGATAATATACAACTACATGTAGTACTTGAGCCCAATGACGTCGGCATATTAAAGTATTTTTGTTTTTTTCAAGGTAGAAGTAAAGATTATGTTTGTTAGCATTTTAAATCATTAGTTTGCCACCAACATTTTTGCTGGCTTGTTTATACTATCAACTTTTTTCTAAATAGCTAGAGGCACAAATACAATTTTTCAGCTTCTCGATGCTGATTTAGTATAAACATCTCTGGTTTTTAGGTAAACCTTTCCTAGCCTTAGAGCTGCTCAGCCGATTGGAGCGAATTTAATAGCATTATTATGATATCGATTCAGATATTGTGCTAAGATGAACAGATTGGACTTGCTATATTTGGAAAATCAAAGCCTTCAAAAAAAGTTTTGAAATAAATTTTAAAATACAGAATCCAAAACGTTGCCAGTATTTACCCTAGAGGAAAAGTAACCAGTCACAAGACAAGTCACGGTACTGGATTCCAAGGACTAGTAATCGGTTCAAGTTCTGGAACTTTATATGGGAAGAACCCACACCTTTTATATACAAGTACATTGAAGTCAATTGGTAAAAAATTTTCAGAGGGTAGTTTCAAAAACAACGTCTATTAAAGGAAATTTACTTATATTTTATCATGTAGTCACAATTCCTTCAAGATGCCAGATTATTGAAAACACATGCACAATATAACCTGTGTTTTAAGATATAAAGTTGACAGCCATAAATAAAATTATAGTAATAAGCTGTGGAATCAACAGTACCTCTTAAATAAATCTGCCTTGATATTGTTCGAAAAAAGCTTCTTCTAAATCATCTCAAAATTTCTTGTCATAGTTTTTTTTAAACAGCCAACTTTTAGCACTTAATTTCATATTAATTTTGATCTTAATCTGCTAAGTGCAAGTGAGAGATTTCGAATAATTTTAAATACTCCACAAATCGGCATACAAGGTCACTCGTTTTTCATATCTCATTTTTAGTTTGACTAGGATTTTAAAGGTGTAAAATTGATCTGTTCTCTGTTTTTGTTTTTAAAAATTTTTTTCCAACTCATATCATGCACAATTCGACTTTCAATTTAACATAACTAATGTAGAGTATTAGCTGAAAAACTATTGTTTACCTCTAACCGCGACAGCTTCATAAAGATAAAATAATTTTATAACTTTATTTTGAATGACGAGCGATGTACAAGCAAGAGAAATAACAAGTTAGATAAAACCTTAATGTGAAATGAATAAGCTGACAACTTTAAATAAACACCGAATCTAGACATTGTCAGCGAAATTAGGCAAACGTTTTTTTTAACTAAAAGATTCACGCAAATAAAACATGTTTCTGCATATGAAAATTAACTTTGTAAAATTCATTATTTCTGGTATACTCGTATTTCTGATCAAATGTACATACATACATATCTGTGGACTTTTGACAAAAGAGCTTAAGTCGAGTTAAGAAAACTTTACAAAATATTTAGGCGCATCTTTTGGTGTAATCGCCATATTCCTACGATAATTGGTAAAGAAAATATTAATGTTTTGAAAATTTACTTCATCACGGTTTTTCTTAATTTGCAACTGATTAACGAATAATTTGCATTATCTCGAAAAAAATACTGAAAAAACTATAAGCAAAATCATTTAATTAGAGCTAGTTTTTCTTTTTCTTTAAGAGCATACACAAAAGGTCATATTCAACACAGTATTTTTAATCTCTTGAAAATTTTGAAAATTAGACTTGAGTTGTTTTGTCTCAAGCCAATAGATATAGATATCAAAATTAAATATGTATCTCTGATGCACAATTGTCCAAAATAATATATTTTGTATCTTTATCTTATGAGTTATTTTCAGAATCTTTCCAAAATGCTTTATTTATGTAAATAAATTTTCTTTAGAATACTTCTTTTTTCTACATTTTTATTAAATTTCATATGACAAGTTATTTATTCTAACTTATTTAAGAAAGCTTATGAATATTTGTTTACTTTGTGTAGTATCAGTATTTTTAACATATTAATATATTTGTACTTTATTTTAATATATTTGTATTTTATTTAATATATTTGTATTTCATATATCTGCAGTATTTACATACTTAAAAGCACGATAAATTAATGATAGAGTAGTATTTAATAACTTAACTGAAATCAAAGTACCTTTTCTATCTATTTATAAGCTCAATATTAAAGTACTGTTGATAAGAAGATAACTAGAAATATTGCGAAAAAATTAGCTTCTGCGTAAATGTATTGTTTTATGTGTTGATCTTTAACCCTACAATACTAACCCACGTAAATTTTATGTGTAGTTTTTATGGTTCCGTTACACAAAAAGTGTAAAGGAAACCTATTCTTTTCGCTACGCTGTCCGTCTGTCTGTCCGTCTGTCGGTCACAGGCTGTTTTCTCGGGAACCGTAAGAGCTATGGACCTGAAATTTTCACAGAATATGTAGAACTTTGGCCGCTGCAACAACATATATATGACAGCTAAAATTAGAGGGTATTCTAGAGCGAGCAACACTTATATATAGACACTTTAAATTTTCAAAGTTAGCGCTAATTAGTGCAGTCTGTAGAATAGACTACACCAATTAACACCGATATTTAAAACAATACAAAATAAAGGGTAGTCTTTCAGTTAATGTAATTTTGACTATGTAATTTAGATAATTTGATGTATCTTGGAAACCGTAAGAGGTAAAATCTTGAAATTTAAAAAAAAACGCTAAAACTGAAAAAACCCAAAATTAAAAAAATTTCAAGACAAAAAAAAACGCTAAAATGAAAAAAGCGCTTAAAAGAAAACAGCACCAAAATTAAAAAAATCGCTAAAACGCAAAATATCACTAAAACTAAAAATATTGCCAAAAACTAAAAAACGCTAAAAACCGAAAAAATATCACCAAAAACGAGAAGATCAGCAAAAATGAAAAAATCATTAAAAAAGCGCAAAAACCAAATAAAAAAAGCGCCAGTACTAAAAATATCGCTAAAACTCAGAATATCGTCAAAAAGTCAAAAAACGTTAAAACAACAAAAACAAAAACCAAAAAAAAAAGCCAAACTAAAAAAATCGGCAAAAAACAAACAAAAATTTCAAAAAACCAAAAATCGCAAAAAACGAAAAAATCGACAGAACGAAAAATATTGCCATAACCAACCAAAAAATCGGTAAAACTAAAAAAAATCACCAAAATCCGAAAAAATTTTCAAAGCCGAAAAAATTTAAAAAACGTTAAAAAACGCCAAAACCGAGAAATCGCCAAAACTAAAAAAACGGGAAAAACAAATTTAAAAAAAACCAAATTAGCCAGAAAAAACTTAAAAATCACGAAAATTAAAAAAGCACCAAAACCGAAAAAACTGCCAAAACAACGAAAAATACTTTAAAAAAACAAAAAAGGACATTGGAAAACTGCAAAAATGAAAAAAGAGGCAAAAACGAAAAGGAATATACATATATGTATTCGTGCGGAACCCTTCGTGTGCGAGCCAAAATCCCACTTTACTTAATTTATTTTATTATTGTTGCTACGTAAGCAGCCAGCGACCTAATGGTACCGAATTCCACAAGTGCTTTTTTCAATAGGTTTTGAAAAAGCACAAATACGTAGCCAAAGCATATTTACTGCACAATCTAAATCAGAGCGTTAAGCGTCGCGTAAGCAACAGGGTGCGTATTTCCAGTACACTCACAGTATATATTTTATGGTAAAATGTACTGCAAACACGTACCCTGTTGCTTACGCGACGCTCAACGCTCTGATTTAGGTTGGACTGTTAGTCATTAAACTGTTCTAAGAACGTGAACATTAAAATGCTATCCGTAAAAGTTACTTCCATATGAGCATTTATTATAATACAGCTATAATTTGGTCTCAAACATGAATTTTTATTTTGCTTTTATAATTGTTTTTGTTTACCTTAACATGAATTATAAGTTTATTTTTATTATTTAATTAACAAAACTAATAAAATTAAAAGAAATTTAAAGAAATAACCACATTAGAACAAACTCCAAAGTACTTAATATTTTCGTAGCATTAGTATTACCGTAGTATTAAATAACGTTAGTATTCTAAGGTTAAGTCAGAGGTGACACTAATAACAAAATTTTATAATAACTGTTGACTTATTAAAATTTTTATGTTCAGTTCTTCTAGCCTTCAAAAAATTCGGCTTCGCTCTAACCATTTTTGTAAGCGAGAGATTTTTGAAAACTGATCTTAATTCAGAGTAACAACAATGCGCTAAAATCATGTCTCTTCTTTTTACTTCACCGTGCACTTTTATTATATGCAAAAAGGACGACAAAATTTTTTCGTGGTTGAATAGAGCTCTCTGCCTTCTTTTTGAGCATTGTCGATATTGTTTTAAGACAACGCATCTGAAATTCATGAAATTATTTCACTGCTTACAGAAATCCAATATTTTTGCTTGGTAGATCCTTATAATATACATATATGCATACATATATATGTATGTAAGTATACTCATACTTAATATTTTTGATAACTGTAAAATAGTTTTCAAATAAACTTTGAACCTTTGTATATACTTCTTCAAAGCTGCCGTCAAAGCTTATACTGTCAATGATTAAAAAAATTTTTCCACAAAATGTAAACAATGGCATTAATAGAAATCCAACTGACAATTGTATTTATAGCGAAAAATATATTGTTTATAGTTACTTGTATAAAAATAAATTAATATAAATTATGATTGCAATTATTTGTGGCGATGGCATCGTTGTTTTGGTTTTTTAAGGTTATCTTGAAATAAATAAATCAGTTAAGTGGGGAACTGACACATCATTTTTATGAGCTGTCACGTTAGACAGATATGAATGGTTTTGTAAGTACTAACATGCAGTCAAAGAAAAAACAAAACGAATAACATTTCAAGTGGCAGACAGAATAGGCAAGCGAAATAACTACATACATATTCATAGATTGTATGTACATTAAGGAAGCCCATATTTTGAAAAAAATTGATTTCTCTCAGTCTCACTCCCAGTTTGGTGCGTATTGATAAAAAAAATGCTTTTCTTCCAGATTCAGCTCCCAGGAAACTGGAAGAAATAGAATTTTTTTTAAAATAAGGATCATCCTAATGTACATACATAAATACATACATATGTATGTATTTGTGGTAAAATGGAATCATATATGTATATATGAGTGTGATCTTATTGCTAATGACTTTAAAAAACGTGTTTGATACTTTAACGAAATGGGCTGAGATTTTGAACCAGTAATAAAGATTTATTTGAATACTAGACGAAATCTAATAACTAGATAGATTTTGTACTTTTATTTCTAGAACTGCACACTACATGTAATGGATGAAAAGTTAATGTAATTGTCGAACATAAGGTTAGGCTGAAAGCTGACACTTTTCATCCCGGGACTAAGGTTGCCAAATTTGTATGGACCCTTGCCAAGTTAGCAGGTAGCCTAGAAATGAGATGGTATTGTGCCTATCAAGAACTTGGTCCTCATTTTACTTTTAACAGCCGAAATTTTTGGATATCAACTTGCCTTTATTTTCACATATATGTTTTTATGCGAATACTATTGTAGTTTTTCAGTACTCGTTTTATGTACATATCAATTTGTTCATGATTTAATATATTATGTTAGTTTATAAATATGTACTGATTTTATAAATTTACTACAAAAATTGATATGGAAAAATTTAACCAAAAAATAATAAAAAAAACGCTAACTGAAATAAAAACATACTACTTTTTCATTAAACGTTATCTATTTAACTGAATTTGACCCAATATAAGGTAACTTTACGTTCGTTTCTTAAAAATTATATCTTAACTTTATTATTTAACATTTTGAATATTAGGACTAAAAAGTGTTTTGGCCATAGTTTGGCATTTCTGGCCAGATTTAAGTTAGAAAATATATAATCTATATTAGTTTTAACCGTTACCAAAAAATTAATGCGGTGGATAGTGTGCTAGACTATTAGCCGAGGGTCGCAGGTTCGATTACTGCCAAGACCCTGGGTGTTTCTGCAGAAAAGCCAAAAAAGGCTTAAGCAGCATGTGTGTTCGTTTTAAATTAAAAAAAATTCATTAAAACATTTTTTAACATGTTTTAACATTTCACTTTTATACCCTTATTCTAAGCCTTGTGATTGACAAAATTATAACAAATGACAATTTTTATAATCTATACAATATGAAAATTGTCATTTCTTATAATTTTTATTTTGTCACAAAGCTTAGATAGAATACGGGGGTTAAACTAACATAGAACTAAGAATGAAAATGTATTTTAAAACCTTTTTAACTTTTTTTCAGATCAGTAGATTTTAAATTCCAAAGCAAAACTTAAAGATTCCAGTCCCGACTATTAAACAAAAAAAAAAAAATAAAAAATTACGAATCAAATCTTACCAAAAGCTATGGATTTTTGACCTCCTTCTCGTGAAATGGATCCAATGGTAAACTGTGCGCGGCACAGTTCCTCATAACCGTTTTCCGTTGGCCAAAATTCTGTAGATTTTTACCCGGTTGAGATAGTTTTGTAATATTTTTATGATGAACAGATAACTCCCTGAGCTTTTAGTAGCTTTTAATTTGATTACAATAGGTTCAGAATTTCACATCAAATGTGGTGGCTTTTACATTTTTTATTATTTCTATTAAATTTTTATTTGTTATAATTTTTTAATTAAAAATTATTGCAATTAGTTGCTGTTCAAAATGTAATTGATATTTTTAATTAGTTAACTGCTGAAAATTTAATTAATTCTTTAATTGACACCACGAAATTTTGAATTTAAATTAAAATCGAGAAAAGTGGAAAACGCAAAAATATATACCTTACATTTTAAACTTACTTACAATAGAAGTATATGTTTGAACAAATGATAAAACTCGCTAAAGTTTATTACTAACGAGGAAAATCAAATATTATGTTTAAGTTAACCTAAGGATATTTTAAAAAAGGTTGCAAAGGGAAAACTTATTTTTAAATATTTATTCGAATTAATCATATTAATAAAAATACCTACTGTCTTGAGCTTTTCACATGTTTACATGTTCATATATACTTAAGTATTAAATCAAACCAAAAAAATTGTCTTGAGTAGAACAAAAATCAGAAAAATGGCAATGAAGAAAAATAAACCAATGGCAACACTGGGAAAATGCAGTTAATATCAACTTGAAAGTGAATTTCATTCTCGTATTCAATTTTCACAAAAAAGTTGTAAATATAAGAATTGAAATCAAATTCAACAGAGACACCTGACAAGTGGGGATAAGCAAAATACACGTGAGTGCTGATGATGGAAGTGTAGCGGCTTCCGAAAGTGGCGCGTTACTCTGTTCTGCTGTGTACGTTGAAAAATTAAGTTTATGTTAATAATGAACCATTCTTTCTGATAATCAATTTGGATTTTAAATATTTATGTTTTTATAACAAGTGTGCTAAAAAACTAAAACTATCTTTTTTAATACAATTTTTAAGATATTGCTTTTTATAACATTTTCTATAAAAGCATCTCTGAATGAAACTTATGAGTACTATATTCAGCAGCTATTTTTGCAATATGTAATAGTACATTCTTACCGAAAAAATAATTTTGAAACTAAATAAAATGTAATGCTGTTAATAAAATCGATATGTGGCAGGTATACGTGTCCTTGATCCGATTAAAAGAAATTCACAATATCGATCACAGTTTTGTGGGAAGCTTATGAGACAAATTTTGTATTGAAATCTGATTCATAAAACATTTCATAAATTATTTATTAAATTTATTAATTTAGATATCCTCCCAATTTTATTTCAAATAAAGCCTTTTATGTTGAACGTTAAGCATATTCTTTAATCACTTCAATGGTGCTTTTCCAAATCATCAATAGACTTCAACCATACATTTGAAAAGTTTCAACCCTATTATCTTACGAGCAGTCTTTCAAAAACCATTTGAGAATTTAATTACAAATAATTTTTCGAAAATCACAATAGAATAAGGGTAGTAGGTTTAGAAACTTATCCTTAAAAACTTTCTGTACTTCATTTATATATATTTTCTTTTAATAAAATGAATGAAACTTTGTTATTTATTTCCTATTACATAATTACTTTAGCTATATTTTTAAGCGGATGTCATATTATAGTTTACTGTTTTAAGTTCTATAAAAACATCATTTCTAATTAACTAAGCCTTACACAGAAACAATATATCTATTTTAATATAATACTCTTAGCTTTTCTTTAATTTCTAAGTTGAAATTCGATAATATATTTTCTTTTTTAATACGTATATAATAATACATCTGTGTAAATTATTTGCTTATAATTAATATTAACTGGATTATAAATATTTTTCCATTATTTTCTTAACAACTTTATATAAATTATCAGCAACATTTCATCTTACTTTCAAGAGTGGTGTAATAAATTAAATTTCATTAAAACAAATTGAAAAAAACACTCTACCGGTAGTGGTTTGTTTCGATGGTTTGCAGGCCGCTTGGTCGTTGGTTGTTTTGGTTTCTGGGCTGTTATATTGTCTTTAGTGAACAATTCTGCCATTTGTCCGAATATCAGTGGCTGGTTGTATGTCTACCCGTCTGTCTTACTGTTAGGTCTTGTCTGAGAGTATCAGCTGCGTTAAAGTAAACCAAGGAAGCGAGAAGATAAATATGACATGTTTAACAATTAAAAGCTGAAAATAAACAGAAGTTCATACCAGTAAAAAAGAATAAATATTATTTATAATTGTAAATATGACAAGCTATATAAAATACTCGTATTTATTCTTAAATAAAATTTATTGTATGGTTTTTTTGTACTTTTTCTTTTTCATTTTCGCTGATTTGGATTGCTCTACAGTAAGCCTCGCTTTTTGCAGTTTATTGTTTGAATTCGTTACATTACTGCAAAAACAAATCTTGAAAAAATCTTAAAGAAAGTCTTCTGATTATATTTTGTTTCTACAGTATCACATTCCAAATAAAACGTAACATAAATAATTTGCAATTAAGCAGATTTTTTCGCTCTTCCTTTCTTTATTTATGCCGGCAAACAAATACACAACTGTTTTTTATTTGTTTGTGCAAAAGACAACCCTGATAAAATGAAAAATTTGGTTTTTTAGAAAATTTTTAAAAATTACGAAAACCATAATACTGACAAATTTTGTTACGTATTTTTTGACATCTCATAACAATTTGTTTTCACATTGCTGGGTTTTTACTTAAGATTTGAGTTTTGGACAAGTATTAGTTCTGACCTAGGATCGTACACAATATTCGCCGTTATATTTTATATAAATCTCTTGGTTCCGCACTACGAGTATCGAAGACTCCTTAAATGTTCAGAATGTTTCGACATATATGCTTCATATTTTTAGACTGCTGTATTGATAAAAACTCCAACACAAATTCGAGTTAGCATAAAGTTTATCGTATCCAGCCGTATATATGTAAATTTACTTGTTATCACACTTTTTTGTTTGCAACTTTTTTAAGACGCCTTTTATCCGTACAACTTAAAAAAAAAATAGACCAGGATCAGATTGGCAGCCATTTCTTGAGACTTTAAACTACTCTCGCGAAAGAATTTAAAAACAACTTAAGCGATTAAGACTTGTGATCAAAGACATATGTATGAATAATGTTCATCGAACATTTAAAGACCTTAAGCAAGTAGATACCCAGTAAAAACTTGGTAGTGCATTGCTATTACCAAGCAACATATTTTTCAACGCAAACAAATACCGTCTGGATTAGTTTACATTAGTTAAATCAATTACTTACTAGTAAATAAATAAGCCAATTATTTTCTTATTGGAGCGATTACTGTACAGATGATCACTAGTTCAACTACGGGCGAAACAAAGTAATTTTTTTCAACTGTGTGAATGTTCCTGAAAATAAGTTTTAATATAGTATTATTCATAAGGATATATAGCATTATGCATGAAGTTATCATAAGTGACAAAACTGAACATAGTCGTAATGAGTTTTCCCACCCAATTTGACTTTACAAATCCCGCTAGTATGTAATCGTGAGTTATAATAGTACTATGCTGCGATTTTTAATATCACGCTGTTTGGAAGAACTCGTCACTTATGCTAACTTCATGTAAATTTTTCTTTATTATTAATATGTAAAGGTCATAAGCACCGCGAAGGTTAGGTTAGGTTAGGTAAGGAGGGCAGTCACGACTGTAGAAGTGACTCGCTTGGGTCCGTTGATTCGGTCCCTTTGTGTTACCCTAGAGCAGACAGGGCATATAAATTACGACTGCCCTGCCGTCGTGTCAAACCATCCCGATTGAACTAAGTAGGAGGATTGCCTGCCTAGCCCTACATTACCCAGACTCTAAGTCTGGAAATATGCTAGCGCCCAAGATTCCCGTCCTTAAGCTGGCTAGAGCCGGACACTGACATAGAAGATGGAGAACAGTCTCTTCCTCTTCCTCATCATTACAACTTCTGCAGTAGTCGTTATGATTTAGACCCATCCTTCTGGCATGGGTCCCAATATTACAGTGCCATGTGAGCACTGTTACTAATAGTTTCGTTCGACCTTAACCAAGCCTGAGCAGATCTCGTGTCCTGTTGATGTCGTAGTGGGGCCACGTGGACCTATCTACGTGGCAGGTGCCTTCGCGTTCCCACCTATATTGTGGCAGCCTGAATGATTCAAGCTGTATCAGTGATTTACAATGTGATAGAGGGATGCCCACGAAGTAGCATATCATCGAGTTGCTCAATGTCACGCCCTGTTTGGCAATCCCGTTCGCAATATCGGTTCCGGGAACAATCTGAGTGTCCCGGAAGCCAACCCAGTGTTAGTTTCGAATGTCTCGCTATCTCGTTTAGAGATACCCGCCATTCGACAACCGCCACGGAAGTGGTGTATATACCATTTATAGCAGCGATGGCCGCTTTGCTGTCGGTAAATATATAGATATCTTCCGATATCCTGTAGTACCTAAGCCATCTTACCGCCCTAGTGATAGTGGAGATTTCAGCTTGCAAGACGCTACAACCGCCCTGTAGCCTAAATGGGACCCTTACGTTGAAGTTTTCTACATAGAAGCCTCCGCCAGTTCTGTTGCCCCTTTTGGAGCCATCCGTAAAGACTTTGATCGCACCATTAGGGTTGAGGGATGAGATCCCTGCTGGGAACAAGTGAGAGGACTAGCCCACCAAAGTAAGGCTTCGGTGCGCAATAATCAATGTTGCTGTGAATTCCTTGATGTTGTCGCAGAATCCTGGAGTGCCCATAATCAGTTCGTGACCATGGGCATGTAGCGTTCAGCCTGATCGCCGAGAATAAAGCTAGCTGCTTGGCCATATCCTCCACCCGAAGCCAGTTCATCATCGTGAGGAGTGCTTTCGTTGGAGTCGAACTGAGCGCACCTGTTATCAGCGTCGCTGCCAGCCGAAATATTTTATTAAGTGTTCTGCGATGAGAGTCTTTCACTACCGCTTCCCACCAAACTAATACACCATAAAATAATATGGGCTAAACTACCGCTTCAAAGATCCAGTTGATCCTTCTGGGCTCTATGCCCCAGCTGCGGACCAATGGCTCTTTTACACGTATAGATAGCCACGACGAGGGCCTTATCCACGCTATACTAGGTGTTTCGATTCCAAGATAGTTTGCTATCTAGGATTACGCCCAAGTATTAGGCGTTATCCGAGACCGTTAATGTGATCCCGTTGAGTCTAGGAGGCATAAAGTCTTCGACTTTGTACTTTCTAGTAAAAAGCACCAATTCAGTCTTAGCTGGATTGACGCCCAGCTCACAATTGACGCGTGCATTCACTAACGAGTGCCAGTGCGGACTCCATACACTGAGAGATTGTACTCAGGTGCTTGCCAGAGATGGCCACCGCCACGTCGTCGGCGTATGCGACAGTCTTAACCATCTTACGCTACAGACTTAGCAGCAGAGAGTTAATAGTCAGATTCCACAGGAGTGGTGATAGAACCCCTCCTTGTGGAGTGCCCAGATTGGCTGTCGTGTAGTCAGTAACATATCCAATCGAGGCACTTATGACCCTATTTGTTAGCAGGTTCTTAACGAAACTGCAGATATTAGAATCAATCCCTAGTTCTATCATATTCAAGATAATGGAATCGGGTTTGACGCAGTTAAAGGCACCCTCTATGTCCAAAAAGGCCACCATAGTGACCTCTTTGTGTTCCAGAGATTTCTCTATGTGGCTGACCAGAGAGTGTAGGGCAGTTTCCACAGACTTGCCTTTGGTGTAGGCATGTTGTGAGGGAGAGAGAAGTGTCGCGCGCATAGACATTCTCAGATGTATATTAATTGCTCTTTCTAGGGTTTTGAGTAGAAAGGATGTCAGACTGATTGGTCTGAAGTCCTTATGTTTAGTGTGGGAAGTCTTACCACCTTTAGGGATGAAGATAACCCTACACCTACTCCAGCAAGCTGGAATATAAGAGTAGTTTAAGCATTCTTAATATATTACAGAAAGCCATGGTATAACCAGGTCCATGTTTCTCTGTAGATCAGCTGGAATTATACTATCTGGTCACGGAGATTTAAATGGATCATAGCTGTTAATCGCCCATTTTAGTCTATCGATGTCCAGAGGGACGGTGACTGTAGAGGGCGACTCAGGGTACGGCTTGTACCAGCCCCTGCTACAGGGGCTGGAAGATTGCCGGGGAAGTGTGTATCGAGTAGCAAGCTGAGCGTTTCTTGACTACTCAACGTCCAGGTACCACATGATTTCTGTATGTAGCTGGGTACAACCGTTGAGGTTGCAAATATCTTACGCAAGCGGTTGGTCTCAGAGGAACCCTCCACTCCACTGCAGAAATTCTTCACCGCGAAACAAAGGATAATTTGTGCAACCCAAGTGTTCACTGAAGAAGACTTAGGCTACGAATAAAGTTAATTATTCTACTCGGTGAGTGATTGTGTACTTGACTTGGAGTCATTAAAATACCTGCAAGATTAGTCTCAGAGCTGCCAATGTAAAAATGGTGTCGTCGGAGACTGCAGTGTCCGATAAATCACTCCGTTAGTAATCTAATGTCATTCTTGTTCAATAGGAGTAATTTATAGGATTTGGTTTAGGATAACATAATACACCATGAAGGGCTACCCAATGGCGAGCGAATTCGATGCGAGCCCAGGAATTATTTTGTTCTTTGACATATGTATGCTGGTGGGATGTTAATCTACGTTGGGCTCCTCTGCTGGCAAGACAGTTAGCTCGTTCGTTTCCAGCATGGCCTTGATGGACAGGCACCCAGCACAACGTCAGTTTATTTCGAGCGCCAAGTTTATTTAGAGATGTCAAAGAATCCATGACAACACTCTACCTTATCTCATAAAAGGTTAAGGCCTTGAGCGCTGCTTGGCTATCTGACATCAAGTAGATATGAATACCCTTACACCATCTCCTCAAACATTCTCAAGCACAAATAAAGATGGCATAGACTTCTGCCTGAAAAATGGGTTGGTATTTACCGGTGGGAATGTCCCTTTGAAAGTTAGGGCCGTATATCCCTGCCCCTGTATCTCCATTTTCCTGTTGCAGCCGTTAGTGAACCAGATCTTATCAGCATCATCGTGCCATATAGCCATTGGCTTCTTTCAGGAATTAGAACGGCAAAGTTTTTATTCAAGATTAATGTTTGTTTTGTTTGATCACTTATATTAATATATGGGTCGTTTACAAACTAATATACTTAAGCGCTTTATAGTGGAGATGTCTGGAAGTTGAAGTGTGCTCCTGCGGGCCCACTCCTTCACTATAATGTGCAAAGCGGGAATGTGCAGCATGACGTCCAGGGCGTATGTAAAACAGGTTCTCATTTCCATGGTAATCGAAATACATACATGACGGTATAACTTGTCGAGTAGGGCCATAATAGAGACTTTTTCAGTTTTTGGTAGTAAATGACCAATATATAATTTTTGGTTTGACTTCTTCGCTGAGAAAGTTTTTTCGATCTCAGTCCATGATTTTCTGAGAGAATATTGTTTACCTAGCCGACTTTTGGTTAGGCTTTATTATTTTTTCATAGTGTGATCAATAGTGGCTGAGTAAAGTTTTGCTGCCTTGTCGCACCCCGACATGCTTAGAGTTTTCTCCTCTGGGTATACCGAATGGTAGCTTCGCTGAGCAAATACTTTCCGCCTAAGCGGCCTTAGGCCGGTTTTAAGAATTTTCTCCTGTGGTTGTCGGCATGGTGGATTCACTTAGTAAACAGTCCAGAGAGAAAACTCTTCAGCTCTATGCAGAAAATATTTATTCATCCACACTACTATTAGACATACTCAGAAGCGAAAATCCTTAAGCAAGACTAGAGAACAGCAAGTACAACATTCCCAGAGGAGAAATTTCTTAAGCCCTCTTTGAATCCAATAAAGGTAAAACCCGGTGTTTCAAAGGCTGGTGATAAAAACAATCTTAGTCCGGAAAAAATATTTCTTTTCAAAATGTGCTAGCCTTTGTAATTATATATTTCAACTCGTATAAAAAAGGTACAATTTTGTTAATGTTTTTAACTAAGGCTAATACGCGTCAGGAAAATGGAATTTATATAGTAAACAAATACAAATTTACTAAAATTTTATAAATTTGTTTTTGATTTTCATACTCTTTGTCTAAACCTTCTGAAAGGCAAAACAAAGGCATACTGTTTCATGTCTTTGTTTACAGAAAAAACTAAATTTCATTTTCTATAAAGAAATTCAATGAAGTAGTAAATATTTTGTCTTCTAAAGGGCCTACAAACAAATATGTAAATATAAACAAAAATATCTCAACAATTTCATTGAAAAACGTGTTTTTTTTTTCAGTGAACAAATTGTTTAAACCTATAAAACAATTTGTCTAAAAATATTTACAAATTGTAAGCACAACAATTTACTAAATCAAACAAAAAGATTAACCGGATTTTTTGAAAAATATTAAACAATATTTTTGTCTGAACTTATGAAACTAATTTACTTAATTAAACAAAAATATTTACTGGATTTTTTGTAATATATCAAACAAAATTTTTGTCGGGCTATCATCATCATCCATTAAGCATTTATGGAATTTCACTTTGTTAAATGTGTTAAAGTCTTAATGTTCATTTAAGTCCACTAAAAGAATGAATGAGAATTAACGCAACGACATTAACGAATTGATTTACTCAAAAATATTTAGTAAACAAACGTGGTACAATCGCATTCCTTTTGCCATCACTGTTGTTGTTGTTGTTATTTGTGTGTATGTCGTCATCGGGCTTGCTTTTTTGATACGAGTATTACAGTTTTTCTTGTTGTTTTTGGTATTTGCGTCATAAATAAGAGTCTAACAAACAATTCATAGATTATGTACAGAACATTTACTGAAAATTAAATTTATTTTTAGACAAACTTTTGTTTGAAAATTTTTTTGGTGATCATTTTTTCTGAAAATTCTTTTTGATAGCATAAAATTACACATTTTAAAAGCCCCCGAAGAAAGCTGATGATAACTTCAAAATGGCTCGAAAAATTGTTTGCAAACATAGAACAGAAAATTTTAGATCAAACCACTTAAAAAACAACTAAATTGCACACAGTTACAAAAGGAGCTGATATCTTTTATGCTTCTTCTTATTTTATTTATTGAACTTTTTATGTATTTTTGGTTTTTAATTTTGCCTTTGGGAAATTTTATTTGGTGGATGTTTCATGCAGCCCAAATTTTATGTGGCTAAGGCTATAGCCACACTTGGCAAATATTTGACGTAACCACTACTTTTGCTAAGGGTGAGTGTGGCTTAGCTTGGTTTTTATATTAAAAAATAAAATTTATTATACTGAGAAAATATATTATTATACAATTTAAAAATAAAGACTCCTCATATCAATTCAATAATTTTCAATTCAAAATAAAAGCTTTATTGAAAAAACTAAATCAATAATTTTCAACCTTAAATTAATATGGTTTAATATTGAAACAAAAATTTTCAGCATCACTAGACTTTCGTTAATGTTTCTTTTTAAATCAATATGCTTTTATTGATTTTTTCTCTGGGTGCATACATAAAAAAATATTGGTATTAAAGAAAATAAAATTTCGTGGTCATGGTAGACTTCGCTTAAGCTCCGATAAGTTCTAGGCTCGTCCGCAGCTCCAAAAAGTTCTGGGCTAGTATATTTAACCGACATAAAGGAGCCAAAATTGGAGAAACGTATCATGTAAGACGGAATAAGTAGTCAAATTAAAAAAGTAAGTTTTCTAAAGTATCGCGCGGAACTTAAAATTTTCCAAAATGAAGACATATATAGATATAGAGACATATCGTCATATGAAATGTAAAGCCACGTAAGTGACAAAAATCTCAAAATCCGGGCTTTAATCAATTATTTTATATGTAAAACTCAATTATTTTATATTATATCGAAACTCATGTTTTTAAAAATGTTTAGGGTTCTACTGTCATGCTTGGCGAAGTTATAATCAAAAATAAAACAACGTAGATACTATAGCTTGTATTATTTCATAAACTGTTTTCACTCTACTGTAAAATTTAAACAATTTTACTCAGGCTAAATGCTGATCGTCAGCTAATATCCCTCGGCAATCAAGTTCAATGTGTTTTTCATAAACAATTAATATTTTACTGAATAACGGCCCTTTTCACAATGTATGATTAAGAGTTAACGTGGACTTTAACGACAAGTTTTATATGCCGAACTTGCCACTAAAATCCACGTTAACTTTTAATCGTACATTATGAAAACGCCCATAAGTAAAATATTGATTTTGATAAATTGTGCGATTATAAATTTTATAAAGTAACGTCCAATATTTTAGCACATCATTACTTAAAAGCAAAAACGTTAAATATATCTTTCAAGGCACATTGTGTCTTACTTCACATTTTAAGGAAGGGTATTTAGGATTCCGAACAGCCGAATATAGCGCTCTTACTTTTGTATATACTACATATTTTATTTTGGTTAAAATAAAAAATGCCTTGCATGTAGTATATCATCATCTTTTATTGTTCCGTTGAAATTTGTTTAAAATTTATTTATATTTTTTATTATTTATCATTTAATTGTGGGGTATTAACACTACAATATGACGACGACAACCAAAAGAACATTTTAATTGTTTTGAAATAAACACATTGTTAATGAAAGCATCAGTGTTGCCGGGTTGTGCAAAAGAAGAAGACGCAAAGTAGTTTTTTAAATAAATTGGCAGTTTAAATTTATCTATGTTAGCGGCTTTAAAATAGAATTTATTTTATATTAAGAACATGTTTTAATGTGCTTTTATTTTTAAACAATAAAGTTACTACATTTTTATAAAATTTCATAATTTTTTAAACCAAGCCAAAGTATATTTATATCTAAGTTATTTATATTTGACTTTTATCTGTAAGTAAGAACGATATTCTACCTCCATCGGAAATTAACTGTGTACATAACAGGGTGCCCCTGTGGCTAAGTGGTAGCGATGCTAGATTCTCAGTCCAGAGGTCGTGCGTTTGATTCCCGACAATATACCCTGGATGTTTTCCACAGACAAGCTAATCGCTTTGCAGGTTGTGTTTGTTAAAAAAACACACATGTCTGTTGTACCTTTGCTTGCATTTTGCAAAAATGGTGGACACGTTACCGTGTTGTCTAAGTGCCTGTTTTGTGGAAACTACCTGTCTGGACAACAAGTTGTAGACCTGATTTTCATCAGCGACTACTAAAAAAATTTGACATTTGTCATGCACGATATTTATCGATTTCAGTTTCTCTTAAGACAATCTAACAGAAACCGTACTAAAAGACTGCGTAAAGAAAACATTACTCAACTGGCCATGCATCCAACTAGTTGGATATTGTCCGCAACCTAGTCTTACGTTTAATTTAAAATTTTGTATAATTTCCTTAAAATGAAAATTGCTACGCTTCGTATACCAGCAAACTAACTTCTTGTGGACATTGTTAACCAACCGATCACCAGTTTGAATAATGGCGGATGTTGTCATTTCTGAGGATGTTGTCATTTATATGGCCATTCATGAAAATACTATAGAAATTGTGTCATTGTCATGTTTTGTTGGCCTCTTGTTGTCAATGTTTTATGTGGTACAGCAGCAGGGTGGTAAGTAATAAAACTTATAAACATGCAGCCTCAGTGCGAAAAAATTATCACCAAAAAATTTTCAAACAAACGTTTGTCTAAAAATAAATTTAATTTTCAGTGAATGTTCTTTACACAATCAATGAATTGTTTGTTTGACTCTTATTTGGGACGCAAACACCAAAAACAACAAGAACAACTGTGACGCAACAAACAACCCCGATGACGACATACACACAAGTAACAACAACAACAATGATAGCAAAGGAATGCGATTGTATCAAGTTTGTTTACTGAAGATTTTTGTGTGAATCAATTCGTTAATGTCGTAATTGTCATTCATATTTTTAGAGTCCTTAGATAAAAATTTAGACTTGTACATATTTAACAAAGTGAAATTTCATAAATGCTTAATGGATTATGATAATGACACAGACAAAAATTTTGTTTGATATATTACAAAAAATTCAGTAAATATTTTTTGTTGATTAATTAAGAAGTTATGTTTAATATTTGTTAGTATATTTAGACAAATTTTTTTATAAATTCAGACAAAAACATAGTTTGAAATTTTTCAGAAAATCCAGTAAATCGTTTTGTTTGATTTAGTAAATTGCTTGGCCTACAATTTCTAAATATTTTTAGACAAATTGTTTTATAGATTTAAACAATTTGTTCACTGAAAAATTATTATTTTTTCAATGAAATTGTTGAGATATTTTTGTCTATATTTACAAATTTGTTTGTATGTCCGATTCTAGACAAAATATTTCCTATTTCATAGAATTCCTTTACAGAAAATGATATATAGTTTTTTTTGTGCAGTCAATACTTTAAATGAAAAGGAAACAAACAGGAAAGAAAAACGTTTTATGATTAAATAGGTGACATTGTCGCTATGTAATGGTTGGCGACAAGATAAACGCCATCGATGTCTTTATAGTCACTGACGAAATAATAGGCAACATGTCGCTTCTTTTTTTTTTTTGTTGAAAACATATTACTAATGAGGATCAATGATATATCTGAGGATGTTGTCATTTACATGGTCATTAATGAAAATATTATAGACAGTGTCGCTCTTGTTGTCATGTATGAACATATCAACCATTTGTTCGAAAATGTTCTCACTGATCTATTTGAGCTGTCACTAGGGATGCCAAACGGGACTAGTTTTTTTAAACCCGGGGATTCCGGATTTCAGAATTTCAAATCCCGGGATCCCGTGATATATCAGGATCCCGGAATTTTTCGGGATTCCGGGATTTATCGGGATTTCGGTTTTTTCGGGATTTCGGGATTTTTATTTTTTAATAAAACACTCAATTTATGGAGTAAAATATTTTCGTTATGTGTATTCTTAATAACAAATATAAAAAATTTAGAAAGAAAAGCTAATTTTATTTTATTTTCATACAGATATTAATATTTTACTTAATAGTAAAATATAAAATTGGAAAAGAGGACGTTGCAAAATTAAAAGTTAATTCATTGAATTAGGACCTTAAGAAATAAATTAGATAAAATAATAATATTTCTCAATTAGCGATTGAAATTTCATTTCCCTCTATTACTGAATTATCCGTTGACCAAATGACGGCACAAAAATGCTCTGAGTCCACTATGACCAGGTATTCAGCAAACCAAAGTTTTCTTACCTATTTGTAGCACAAGCTCTGATGATAATTTTCATGAAAGGAGAGATTACAGAGCTGCTGGGCTGTCCGAAAATATAGCTTTATGTGAGCCCTTTTGAGGACTTTTGATGAAGGTGACATAATATCTATACGAACATCAGTTCATGGTTTATGCTGTCATTCGGCAGAGCTTATAATTGCGTTTAAGATACTGTACTCACTGTACTTTACGATACTGTACAATGAACAGAGTTTCCAAGACCCATCATGTAAGCAGCCACTGCCGCAGATGATCTTACGAAGATCTGAATAGGCGTTGGACTAATTAAGGGCTGAATGGCATCGTCATTACACCAGCAGCAAGAAGATATGCCAACATCTTGAACTTGCATAGCTTAGTAGCTTCTGCAACCAGCCGAGTTCTCGACCACCATACAATCGCAACGTACGTGATATTCAGGCATATTCTGCATTATTTGCGGAATAAAAGTATTTGGAGTCGTCATAGCATTGTTATTATAAATAATGATTGGCAACAAAAATGCTTTGATTATTCCAAGCATTTTCATTTCGCATGGATACAGAGCATTCCCGTATAATTGCATTAATCTACATGTTAATTTTAAGGCTAATAGGTCATCAAGGTACGTCCAGCATAACTATAGAGGCTTTTGTATAACTAATTCTACATAGGTATTCCAAGCCAGCCTTCTTCCAAAAAAATCACATAAATACCTGACATCCATAGAATGAGGGATATTGTATCCATTTAACGATACTATACAAAAGTCGAGTGTTCTCTTAAGGGTGAATTAGAGCACAAGCATCATTCACGACGCCTGAGAGAACATAGCCGAATTTTTCAGTTACCATAATCGGAGTATCCAGTTAGTTCCTGCCTAATCTCACTACAAATGTGGAGAAGTTCGTCTATCACCACCGACCAGCGTAGTGATGATGGAGGATACCATTTGATAACCACAATACATTTAAATTCATATAGTAGTGTTACAATTATTACTTTTCATTACGAGTTTTTAGTATAAGTATTTTACTTAAAAAGCGTACTATAAATATTTCGGGATTCCCCGGGACTTTTTTGCAAAATGTATGATTCTTACAAAAATCAAGTCTAAAATGAAGAGACAGAGAGACGGATAAATGGACTTCAATCCAAAATAAATAAAGAAGTTTTACGCAACGGGAACAATGGGAAAATCGACTCCTTTAGTTAAAATTAAAAAAAAAAACAAGTGGAGGAGTTCTGAGAGAATCAGCTTAAAAATATTGATAAATGAACTGATAAAATTCTTTTTTATGCTCATAACTGGCCATAAAGGTTGCACAGTTTACCAGCTCAGAAGTCAAAACCAACCAACTTACTCGTTGGCGTCGTTGTTTTGAACACCACATGAAGCTAAATATATAAATTATGGTTCGATATTATTCGATTAATATGAATGAATATATTTGCAATTCCATACTATAAAAATGTCTTTAAATTATTTTCACCAACATTTTTATTCCACTTGTTTCATTCTATAATTTAAGGATATCGGCTGGTTCCGCTACAATTTTTGTTTACTTGGGCGAATTTCATTGTCAGAAGAGTCGCAATAAAGCAATATTGTGGGGAGCTTTAGTGGGTGCCAGCAGTTCCATTTTCACTCCGATTATTGCGTGGGTTTTTATCAATCAAGAATGGGAATTTGATGTACCATTTGTACCAATTGTCTATAAACCATGGCGTTTATATACTCTTATGTGTGGAATTTCTGGACTTGGTTGTTGCATATTTTCGGGTTACCTGCCCGAAAGTCCCAAATACCTGTTGAGTGTCAATAGAGCAAACGAAGCACTGGTTGTTTTACAAACTATGCATCATAAAAATATTCAAGGAAATAAAAATTTGAAGATGGATTGTTTTACAGTAATTTATATAAAAAAATATATATGTATATTGCATGACCATGTTAAATTATAATTCTTAGATTAAAACCCTGCTGCCGGATTTTTGTAATTGAAAAAATTGCCTAAAATTGGCGAAAATGCTAAATTGGCAACGCTGCTGAACACTTAAATGCATGCAATAATCGCTGTATAAGTAACTTTTGTTAAATTTATGTTTGTTTGTATGTAAGTTTGTTAATAGCAGAACAAAATGTTAATTATTACGACAATTTGAATCGTGATGAAATGTTGTATTCGTTATCTTTAAATCACAATTTTGTAGCTGTTATTTTAATTACATGTTGTTGAACACAATTTGTAATGTATACAGGATGGAAATATCAGAGATAATTTAATAAATGTTGTATATTGGTTGAACAACATCACTGATATTGTATTTTTGGGGAGAAAAAATTTAAAATTTGAGCAGATCTATTATAATAATTGTTTTTGTTCTATTATTATAATACTATGTGACAGTGAAAAGAAACTTCTAAAATTACCTATTGTAGATTATAGGCCGAATTAAGTAAATAATTTTTTCATTTTATAAAATTCCATTACACTCCAGAAATTGAAAGTTATCGATAAATACGATTTTTTGGGACTTCACAGAAAAATATTTTACTGCGTTATTTCTGCGTTATTTTATATACCGATTTTCAATTTTTAAACGGTGCTGAAAAGAGGAGGACTTAAGCTTTCCGAATGTATTTAAAATATTTTATATATATGACTAATATTTCGTGAAAATATTACCAACAGAATATAATTTTTCCGATTTTTTCAAGCATAACGTCTTTTTTGCAACACTTTGTTTAAAACCCTACTATTTTCTTTTTAAAGTGTATCTTAAACGATTAAAATAAGCTCAGAACTATAAAAATCGGTCAAAGTAAAATTAAAAAAAAAATTTATATAAAATAGTACATGAAAAATATTCCCACTGCATTCTGCAGCTCACAATATATATGGCTAGCTAGTAATACATAAATACTATTTCATATGAAAATTTTCTTTAAAAAAATGTAACTTCGACAACCCAAAACCGATTTTTGTAGTTCTGCGCTTATTTTAATCGTTAAAAAAATAAATAAAAAATTATTAGGGTTGTCAACAAAGTGTTGCAAAACCGACGCTAAGCTTGAAAAAATCGGAAAAAAAAATAATATAAAATTAATATTTCCACAAAATATTAGTCAAAATAAAATATTTTAAATAGATTCGGACAGCTTAAGTCCTCCTATATAGTATGTCGTTTAAAAATTTAAAATCAGTGCAGAAAAAAAAACCGTAAAAAATGTTGTTGTCTCTGAATTTGCCAAAAATCATATTTTATCGATAGCTTTTGATTTTGGGGGTGTAATCGAATTTCCGAAAATGGCTAAACTATCTACCCAAGTAGTATATTTTTCGATTTTGGACGTGGTTTCGGCATGGTATCCACATCAGCGATCAGGGAAGCGCTAAGCAGCCAGACACTCTCGTCAAAAATTATTCGTCATATTTGCGAGATTCGCACAGATACCAGATGCAAACTGCTATATAAAGCTGAAGAAAGCCAACACTTTGAACACAGTTCAGGTGTAAAACAGAACAGTATTTTGTCTCCCACAGCTTTTCTACTGCAATTGGACAGTGTGCTTCAACAAAAAACCATTAAGTACCACACGGCATCCGATGGAGCATGAATGACTTTCTTTATGCATCTTTCCGCAGTGCTCGATGATATAGCGTAGAAACTTCAGCGCCCATCCTTTAACGTGTAGCGTCACGTTGCGAAAACTAATGCTACCAACCCATTATTTATAGGCTATACTGTTTTAGACATAAACAGGTCACAATTCTCAGTCAGTTAATGTACCAATTGTATACAATTTTACCACAAAGAAGAGAAAGAATCCTGAGGAGCTAAAGTTGCTCTGCATTATATCCGAATAACAGTGTATAAAAAGGCGAGGCTTAGATTCTTTCCCCCGGTTTTGACTACAAGTCAATAACAGTAGATGGCTGAATAAGAGCAGAAGTAATTATCTTGTTGGATCGTAGTATATACTTATCATGTTGGCTTGTGATATTTGCTTGTCATAGTTAAACGAACGAGAGCTAAAAAATGTATCAAAAGCATTTATATTGTCGGATTGCTTCTCTTAGTTAAACGATCGAGAGCTGAAGAGTTTATATCGATGTATTGTACGTTTTTCAACTAAACGAATGTAACCGATAAACCCCCGAATCATTTGCTTATCTTGTCGGATAGTAGCACTTTCTTGGAGTTATTAGACTATCGAGAGTTGTCCAACACACTGTATTTAGCTTATTAAATGCCAAAGCATTTATCTCGTCTGATCTTAGTATTTCCTCGTCGTAGTTAAACGATCCAAAGCACGTTTTTCTACTTATCCTATATAGCCGATCATTGCAGTATTTCTTTATCGTAGTTAAACGATCGGGAGCTAAAGAACTTTTCTGGATGTATTGCAAGTTTTTAAGCTAACTGTTGGCTGAGTAGTTAGCGCGTTTGACTACAAACCCTGAGGTCTTGAGTTCAAGACTAGTTCCAGGCAAGCCAACAACATGCATGCATTTTTCTCATGTGCATTGGTATGTTATTGTGTTGATTGTTGTTGAACTGTTAAAGTGATGAAGGCATAGCACTGATCACTTTGGCAATACCGGCAGCGATTCATGCTAACATATAATAATGCTCTTCACAGCACCCTCCTTCGTCGGTATTCTAGAACCGTCGGCGAAGTAAAAGAACTAATGAAATGGCTACACAGCTCAAACAACTCAATGCCTCTACTTGAAAACAGAGGAGTTTGCAACACCGCTCTATAAAAAACGCTTACTATTAAGCTTACTATCTCGCTGCAACTTCACCACCTGTTTTCTCTATAATATCCCTTTCCCAAAGAAAGTGACACATTAATTAATTAACTGGTAGGCATTAATTGCCTGATTGTGTTACTTCTCTTAAAAAAAAGAGTTTATGTCGACGTATTATACGTTTTTCCTGTTCCGTTTTGCCGACTGAGGGCCGAAACATTTATTTTGTCGGATCGTTAATTAGTAATCGACGACTATTCTCGTAGAAACACTTCGTGCGCTTATTTATAACAAAGGATCTTTGGAGAAAATAATCTACGTTATAAATGCAAATAAAATTGACTTCAAAATCAATGTGAAGGAAACCAAATTGATGCGTATTGCTATTAAAAATACCGAACGACTAACACACTGAGAAGAAGATTATTGAGCATTTATATTCGCTTTTCGTCTTAATCATCTCTGTTCCATGTTTCACTCGAAACGCAAATATTCAAAGTGAATTTTCATAGCATAGTTTTTATAATATGAAAACTAAATTGAAAATTTTTGGGAGTTACGATGCTACAGACACACAGATTCAAGACGATACAATAAGAAAATATATATTAAATTCTAAACGGCTTAAAAGCTTTTCTTCAAACATTGCTAAGAACACTCTCGATCAAGCCATCTTTCAAACAAAATATTAAACCAAAATCATTTCAGCCGTTGACAGCGGCAGACAGGTAAATAGATAAACAATTGAAATTTATAATATCATTCTTTTTTTTTTTTGGTCAGAGGATAAATATTATTTAAAATAACTTATGCTACGAGACTTGACACTTTTTGTGAAACATTGATCAGAATCGAATATGACCATAAATTTCATATATGTAAATCATTTAAAAGGAATATCCCAATCCCTTGTTATAGTAATCTCAAATCTAAAGTTATTATCCGGCACATGTGCACTCGATTGATATGATACAATAATTTAAAAATATTTTTAAAAAACTGCTTTAGCATTACAAAATCTACTCACAAATAAATATGATAGTGCATACGCTCGAACGCACTCATATTCTCTTTTGCCGCCAGTAACCGTATTGGGTATTTTATGTTATCACACAGATATCAAAGAAACGTCAAAGCACAACACTTAATAACAGTTTAAGCCTTTGAGTAGCTGTCAATCGTTAAAAAATACTGAATGTGTCTGTTTATTGTCATGACATTTAACTTCCATAAATCTTGGCATCAATATATAAAATCGTTTTATTTTCAAACTCAATGTGTAAAAGTTTATATGTACACATGTATGTAAGTATATTTATACATATTTAAAAAAAATAACGACAGACATCAAGGGACTTGACGTTCATATAAAATTTTATGGAAGACTACTAAATTTAGAGCGCGTATGAGAGAATTAAAAACGTCCAAAACCATTTTAAGCTGTTTTTGCCATCAAACACAAAATGCCGACAACAAAATGCTTTGAAGTTGAAATTGTTTTCATTGTATTTAGTAGTTATATGAAAACGTACATAATGGCGGCCTGTTAGTGGTGGTTGCTCGCACTGTCATTGCTAATAGGTATTTGACGTTTGGTCATTTTGGCACATTGAATGCGAAAAATATTGTATACTGAAACTGAAATATAAATGACATGCTTGTAAAAATGATAACTCCTTTCGGACGTTGCTTCTGCTTACGTTTAAGTTTTAAAAGCTTAAGCTTTTGACAGTTTTATAAGCCGGACAAAAAATAATAATTTAAAATTAAATGAAAGAAATACTAAAGAAGTTAAGTATAATGATGATATTTACGCTTTCAAAACTTATTATATACAATATGTCTTTCTTTTTGCATTTAAGTACATACAGACAATATGTATGTACTTATATTTTTTGCCTTTCCTTTTCTTCATATTGAAAATTGTTTATAAATATTGATTGAAAATGACGTTGTGCTTGTCAAAATATGATATATGACCAAAAAAATAAAACATAAATTATGAAAAATATCATATTTACTGAAAACATAAAGAGAAATAAAAAAACTTTAATGAAAAAAGTGCTCAAAATGACAACACAATATACTAAAGATGGCGACTTAATGACTTATGAAAAATAACTTGAAAATAAATTATAATCATAAGTAAAGTAGACAAAAAAGAGGAACATAACTCACAGTGAAAAATTTATTATATGAAAAAATTAAAAAAAAAATACAATTTATTAATTTATCATTTCGCTTATTTAGCGCAAATGTTTTCTGACAACAGTCTGGAAATAACACACAGTGGTCTCAACTCATACAAGAGCACAATAAATCGAAGCTAGTAATTTTTAAATTAATAATAACGGTCCACACCAATGAAATATTTTCGGCGATCAAACCAGATAATTCTTATGTATTTTCAATTGCTGAATTCCTTAATATTTTCATAAGTTACAACATCTTTCGTGACCTGTCTTGTGGCATGTTATCTTCCCTCTAGGGGTATGTCGTCCCTACCGTGTCCAACTATACAACATGCAAGTTTGTACCTTTTAGAAGAGCGCACAAACCAGCCAATTTCGAATCTGCGTATTCCTAAAAGTGAACGTTTTAAAATAGTTTTTATTAAATTTTCAATCCTCTATGGCAGATTCAACATTTTTCAACGAGGACCACTCTGGTAAAAAGGCCAATCTAGGAGGACATGGCTTATGACTTCGTAATGAATAGCTCTATCCGCCCGAAAATGGAATACAATTTTCATGTATGGGCCGGTGCTTCAAAGTCTATTTTGAAGTTACTGGATCACGTACAGGAGAGGGCGAAGAAGCTTATCGATGACAGTAGGATAGCCAACTCTATTGACTCGCTGAAGCAACAACGCAATGTGCGGTGGGTTTCGCTGTTTTATCGTTGCTACAATGGTGTGTGTTCTGATGAAATCGCGAAACCCACTTATTTTTGCGAACAACACGTTCTTCGTTAAGAGCACATCCATTTGCGGTCGATACGCCAGTGAATCGCACTACGCATTACAGAGAAAATTCGTTCTTTGTCCAAACAGTTCGTATGTGCAATAAACTCCCTGCAGAGGTCTTTCCTACCACTTTCAATGTTGGAAAGTTTAAATCGAATATCCATAAACACTACTCCCTCTATCTTCCTTCACCTAACCAATTTTCCTAATTCTGGCGCAATGCTTTGCATGAGTAGGGGCCATTCCTTGAGTGCCGGTCTTACTAAAAAAAGTTATTAAGACTTTTTTTGTAGAGTATTGAATTCTCTATTAAAGTCAAAAGTCTATTAAATATCCAAACAAGTGCTTAAAATTTGGTTTCTATAGAAATTTTTTTTGTTATAATCAGGCTCGGACTTTCATGCAAATTCATGTTTTTTGTGGTGATCGATAAAAAGGTATTAACTAATTATCTATAAGAATCATCATACTTCAAGTAGATTGGCATTGATCAGTAGTTGTATAATTTTGCATATTTTAGTGGTAGGTGCATATTTTTGTATATTTTGGCAATATAAAAAATTGGTAATGCATATTTCTTAATTTCTGAAAAAGCCATTTATAGTTCGATTAATAATGGCAACTGAGCCTCAGTCGGGTTGACAGTTGATGAAAATGCTACCACTGGTGGCAACTGGCAAGTGAGAGCTGCCACTTTCTGTTGATATTTAGTGCCTTTCTGGGAACCATTAATTTGCAGTCGCCGATTGGTAATGCAACTAAACTTCGGCTGCATTATATAATAAACCTAATTATGTCCGATTTATATCTATTTTCTCTAAATAATAATAAAAAATTAAAGAAAATATTTTCATATTATTTTAGTATTGGTTATTTGATTGTAGGTAAATGCATATTTTTGCGCATATTTTTAAACTTTAGCTGCATTTGTTAAACGTTTATAATCACTTTTTAATTGCACGAAAGTCCGAGCCCTGGCTATAATTTACACTTTATTAATTATAATTTAAATAAAGCAAATACAAAAAATTAATCCAAAAAAAATTTAAATATAGTACATCAAAAATCTTACTCCCCTATATCTTCTATTGAGAAAAAAATAACATATATGTACATCATTATTATTATATGGACTTGCTAGTAAAGCTATAGCTAATGTAATAGCAAATAAAATTTATCCGTACGAGGAATCATCATAACAATTGAACCCATCTAACCTTCGCTTATAGTGTCATGTTGACGGCCATCTGACGGCATAGGCCATCGCAGTGTAAATGTAAATAGGAATTGAATACAGACCTTTTATAAGTCACACTTCCATTGTTATTCGCCTCAAATTAAAGATATATATATATATATATATATATATATATATATATATATATATATATATATATATATATATATATATATATATATATATATATATATATATATATATATATATATATATATATATATATATATATATATATATATATATATATATATATATATATATATATATATATATATATATATATATATATATATATATATATATATATATATATATATATATATATATATATATATATATATATATATATATATATATATATATATATATATATATATATATATATATATATATATATATATATATATATATATAACAGAAATTCTACTGGGATATACACACTTGCTAAAATTGGGTACCGGGACTCATAATATTTCCCTCCAACCACTTTGAATGTTTTTTTGAAGAAATTGCTCGTATAAATGATAAACGATTTCGAAGTATGTTACGTCTTCTAATGCTAGCTGCTTGCAAACATATTCATTCTCTTAAAACAACAACAGCATTTATCAAGATTTGTAGCTTAAGAGTTATTGAGAGCAAAATGTATGCCAACTATTCTTATTTAATTTGATTTAATGTATATACATAAAATTTTTAACTGCCAGCATATGACTTCGCACCACTGTTCTTTACCACTCACAACATTGATATATCCAACGGATACTCATCGTAGTCATCAATCACAATTACGAAATAAAAAGCAGCAATAAATTAACGATAAAAGCTCCATTCGTTAAGGGGTCTTCACTTCTTTCTTTTCATATTATTTTTTTTTCAAATTATTTT